>OX155967.1:8251023-9473160 GCA_944548615.1 Micropterix aruncella
GGAATTTCGGGGTCGACGTCCATAATAAGGGAAACCGCGCGTAAACAAAAGTCTCGGGAAAAACAAGAAGAGAATGATATATAAAGAGAGAACGGATCCTTTAGTTGGATCTTCCTTTATATATAATATATATATATATATAATATATATATATATATATATATATATATATATACTATATATATATATATATATATATATATATATATATATATATATATATATATATATATATATATATATATATATATATATATTATATATATTATATATATATATATATATATATATATATATATATATATATATATATATATATATATATATATATATATATATATATATATATATATATATATTATATATATATATATATATATATATATATATATATATATATATATATATATATATATATATAAAATATATATATAAAATATATATATATATATATATAAAATATATATGAATATATATATATATATATGAAATATATATATATATATATAATATATATATATATATATATATATATATATATATATATATATATATATATATATATATATATATATATATATATATATATATATATATATATATATATATATATATATATATATATATATATATATATATATATATATATATATATGAATATATATAAATATATGAAAGTCAACTTCCAATAGCATTGCATGCTAAGGCACACAATTTAACTTTTGATAATTGTTTTAAAGTAAAAATTATTAAGTGCCTTGGCGATAACGCTAAAGAAAGAGACGTTAAATCTTGGGAGTTGGCTTTTATAAATATTTTAGGCGCTTGCAAGGGTCCCGGTCTGAATAGGCAAAATTAATACAGTAATTATATTTGTTCAGACATATTCATTAAAAGCTTATTAATATTTTTCATTTAAAAATCATTATTAATAATGTTTTTCAAGGTCGGTTATAGTGCATTTATAACGATATTGCAAAATATTATTACCCATTTCTCTATGTTCAGTTTTTTTTTAATTTAAATTTTGAAAAAATTGTTCTATCAGAAATGTCATAGAGATGAATACGACTAGTGTCGAAATATTCTCAGTCATATAATTTCTTCTAAAATAAGTTACTAACATCCATTTCTGTTACAGAAACCATCCTCCTATACTTATTACATCCAAGGGCATACAGTAATTCGGCTGCGGTAACTAAGAACATCATAAGTTATCAATTGCGGAAACAGGTGCCGCTGCCCTAAGTATTTAAAGAGGACATTAACTATCATATATATATATATATATATATATATATATATATATATATATATATATATATATATATATATATATATATATATATATATATATATATATATATATATATATATATATATATATATATATATATATATATATATATATATATATATATATATATATATATATATATATATATATATATATATATATATATATATATATATATATATATATATATATATATATATATATATATATATATATATATATATATATATATATA
This sequence comes from Micropterix aruncella, assembly GCA_944548615.1. NCBI lineage: Eukaryota > Metazoa > Arthropoda > Insecta > Lepidoptera > Micropterigidae > Micropterix > Micropterix aruncella. The sequence goes on from OX155967.1 coordinate 8,252,556, forward strand.
TATATATATATATATATATATATATATATATATATATATATATATATATATATATATATATATATATATATATATATATATATATATATATATATATATATATATATATATATATATATATATATATATATATATATATATATATATATATATATATATATATATATATATATATATATATATATATATATATATATATATATATATATAATATATATAAATAAATATAAACATGTGTGTAATCATTTTTATTTTATTTTCTGATTCTGCAAATAAAGTGTTTTGCAAATAAATAAATAAATGCGCACCGTGCGGCGAGAACCAATCGGTTGTTACCAATAAACTGTTGCTAAAGCAAATTTGCAAAAAAAAATGAAAAAATAATATATGTATAATATAAATAAATATATAATATATACATATAATGTCTGATGTAAGTTATTAACATCGATATTTGCAATAGAAATAATATGCTCTATCAATAATATTTGCAATCAATACAATCACATATTCGCGTACGATTATTTCAAAATATCGGAAACACATCTACTCGGCCGATGGGTGACGTCACTCAACCTACAAATGTTCAAAAAACTTTCCATTGCGAAATACATCGATGTATAGAAATGCACCGTTGGCTCTAAATATGTATAAATCTGTCAATATTTCTACCGAAACATATAGCAGGACTAATTTTATAGTGATTTCTACTGATATTTCACCGTATTTATGGAGTTTAAGGTAGAAAAACAGTTTTGAAGACGACCAAAATCGAGAACATTCGTTGCGCCGTCGCAATATATGTACGATTTTCGGCGTGATGCACTAGTAATTGTTCGTAAAACCACTATTTCTGACTAAAAACAATGTTATGAACACGTCTACTTACTTTTTCTTGCGAAAATCGGTGATTCAAAACTCTTTTGGGCGATTCAAAACTTCACTTTCGCGTCACACACAGCACACAGCCAAGCGAGGAGCAAAATGGCGATATAAAATTATTTTTGTAGGTGGCGTTCGGGTATTATTGTCGTATCCGATAGAAAATCTTCTGTCGTCATTCGTATTGATTTATGAGTGACACAGTGCTCTACAGTAAAAATATCACAGTTCTGCGCAAGCTCGTCGAGCGTGACACTATAGTGTCTTAGGTCATTCAACGGTAAACTGAAGTTGAGACACTATAGTGTCTTAGGTCATTTGAGGGGTTAATAATAAATGTATTTACTTATTACAAAGCAATAAAAAAATATTGTCATTTCAGGTTGTCTGCAGTCCTCAAATGGAGATTTTAAATATCGTGACTCGATGGCCCGGTAGCACACATGACAGTAGAATTTTTGGAAATTCTCGCTTCCGTTCATGGTTGGACACTGACCGAGTAAATGGAATACTCGTGGGTGACAGCGGCTATGCTAGTGCACGCTATATGCTGACTCCCGTTATTAATCCCCAATCCTCAGCCGAACAAAGATACAATAAATGCCAAATCAAGACTCGAAACGTCATTGAACGACTTTTTGGTGTATGGAAGAGAAGGTTCCCTTGTTTGCAAAAAGGTTTAGCAAACGATTTAAGAAACACTTCCAACATTATTGTGGCGTGTGCTGTACTACACAATATTGCCTTGCAAGCTGGAGATGAATGGGAGAATGTCGACGCTGGGGAATTGGTTGATGAAAACAATATCGCAGAACCTCAGGCTATGCCACGACCCGCACCAGAGGGTTTAGCATATAGAACCTTTCTGATAAGAAGAGACTTTGCTTAAGCATTTTATGTACCTACATATGATCAGTGGTACCTACTAGAAATTTATAAATGTTGTTTAGGTATATTCTTTATATGCATGTTTTTTTAAATACTAACAACTAACACTAAATACTAACAACTTAATACAATTATAAATAAGATAAAAAACGAATTTACCACTTGAAGTTTATAGCACCCGGCGTTTCGGCGACGTTGCAGCCGCCATTGTCTAGAGTCATTTCATTTCATTTCATTTTCGTCGTGTCCAATTGACGGCTAAAGACCGCTCTTGGACGTGTCAAAGTAATTGTGCTAGGTAGTAAGTCTCGTTACTACTCTTTACTGAACATACATAGGTAGTCAAGAATTAACTACTAGATTGTCAAACTATAAATATAAATAATCAAAATAGAAGCCTAATATTTGAAGTAGTTAGTAATTTGAAAAGATATGTAGTAAAATTATTCATCGTAATATTCAAATTGTCAGCAAAATGTTAAATAATCAAATTAAATCTATTTTATGCATTTTAAACTAAAAGTACATATATAAGACCATATAAAATAATCAGACAATAAGGCTCTACTTTTTTAAGTAATTTAAATGGGCACAATATTTGAAAAATCATGGCCCTCAAATTCGGCCAGATTATAGAAGGGTGGCTTATCAGCATCTCCTTGATGTTTTTTTTTTAATTTTATGTCCTCCAGCTGTTTAAATTTTGTAAGGAGTAGATTATATAATTTAATGCTAAGATACAAGTAGCTTTTCTGTACTTTTGCCAGTAGACTAGCTTAGACAACGGCGGCTGCAACGTCGGGTGCTACAAACTTCACGCGTAACATTCGTTTTTAATCTTATTTATAATGTCAAACAACCGCGATAGTCTCCGATTTCATAACTTAATACAACTTACTAACAAATGTACACATAAATAATACATAGGTTAATAAACAATAACTAAAAGTAAATAAAAGACATTTTATATTAGTGTTTTTTTTATTTAGTGACCATATCTAACTCTTTTAATTTTAACTTATATTCTAAATCGTTCATCCTCTTTTTGTGTGAAATCTCAATTTCTACCAGCTTCTGCTTCTTAATCGATAGCTTAAGCTCCTCTTCCAAAAGCTTTTTCTTCAGCTGGTTGACGTCGTTATCCGTCACCTTCTTCCTCGGAATCTGACGACAACCAGCTATTGCAGCAGAAATGTTTATTTCATTACAATTTTCTGTAACATTTTCTTCATCCGCTAAAACTTTCCATCCCACACCATCTGATGCATCAGCTTCAATAACAATAACTTCCTCCGCCTCCGCATATTCTGCTGCAACATGATACGCAGGATCTGCAGAGCAAGATGAAGGACCTATAACAATACATACGTTACATATTTAGCTTAAATTCACAGCAATTAATTTATACAATCTGAGCTAGGACCATCATGCTATTTTAATTTTATGGGGTGAATGGTGGATTTGAAATCCGCTTCATTAAAAATGCAAATCTAGAGCGCACGATTGTCACTCGCTCGATCGATAATCGTTCTGTTATTCTGTATGTATTTTGCTACTTCGTAGGGATAGACGTCAAAAATAGGTTTCAACTGCTGAGAAGCCACTAGTATCATACAATTTAATTCAAATTTATTTTGGTAAGCCTAAAGTTTACCCCTACAGTTTATTCAGTGCCGGATTAGCGATAAGGCCAAGTAGGCTCTGGCCCATAGGCCCACGCCGTTTAGGGTGCCCCCGAACAAGTAATCATTTCCATCAAACATGTTATTGTTTCTAATAGGAAAAAAACATTGAATTGAAATTCTAAGGAGAAAATGCTTAATAAACTCTGATCGTATAATTGAAATAAATAGCGTAATTGTTATAAATTATCGACAGTGGCTTGACAGCCGACGAACAGATTATTTATGACAAGGACTCATTTCAATTACTGGATGAAACCAAGACAGGAGTTTGAGTTAAGACTTGTGCAAACAATTTACACTTTCTTCATGGCGTCAATCCACTGTTGGGAGGATATGCTCAAATATCTTCATAACGATGATGGTGAGGGCTAGCAAGGCTTTGCACTAGTTGTAAAAAAAAATGTACTACAAGATGGTTTGCTTTTATCAAGATTTTGTTGTTCAAGACGTATTAGAATATAATTTGCATAGTGCAAATGGGCCCCGAGATATCGATCGCCTAAGGGCCTCTGGCCTCTGCATGGGTTAATCCGGCACTGAGTTTATTTCACATTAGTTGAGAATGCCTGTTAACAAACCTAAGGTCATGTCTAAAATGGATTTCATGTCAAAATGAATATGTAATTACAAATATTGTTTTGATGCCCACCTGCAATTGCCTCTTCCAACTCCTCTACCTCCATTAACGTGCTGTTTTGTAATGGGGTTCCAATATCAGCCTTTATTACTGAAAATAAAACAAAATTTGTCGTTATTCATAGCATACTTCGAACTAAAGTCGATTACAAGAAAATGAATAAAAGATGTAAAAAATGTTAACTTGCACAACCTATCAACTTGCGCACAGACAGAAGAATGACATCATGCATAGAATATAATAGAATAATAATATAATATAATAGGGAGATGATGCCACTCTTGAATGTGAAACAATTGCATGTTGTGTCTGCTTATAACAATGAGACAACTATAATGGGCAGAAAAGAAAGGAGTTACAGTGTGATCAAAGAATATAACAGTAACTTACTTGATTGAACATCTCCATCGATATCTATAGCGACAGTGGTCAATATCCTCTTATCGACGCTAAGCACCCTCGCATCGAGAGGGTCCATATCCGGCACTGCAGCACCGCCGCCCGTATAGTGACGTTGGTTTTCGATGGTTTTCGCATCACGAGCTCTTGCCTTCATATTATTCCACAGCCTAGTGAGCTGCTTCGTAGTAACCTGAAATATTTTAATTTAATAATTTGTATTACAATCAGACCCCGATGAGGAGCAAACATTCCATTTCGTAGATAGCAGCAACTGCCACTATCTATTCCGTTGATTGCATATATGCTAGTTGCCAATAAAAATATAATGTCTAAATGGCGGTAAGCCCTAATTGAAGGGCTGAAATTCTAAAGGGTCTAAGTGCCAAAAAGTTAAAGTCGAGATATAACAAAAAAACTGAATAAAACAAACATTTTGTCGAAATTATTATTTATTTCAATTGAAATACAAAGAAAATTATATTCTTAGTCATGAGACTCCGCCGCCAACCTCTCACACCAACAAATATTTAAAGAAAAAGTATTAAAGTTCCAAAGTCCTGAAATGTCCTATGTAGGTAACTGAATAATAATAAAAAGGGTCTAAGTGACATGACAACAGTCCTTTAAAATGTGTATTATCAAGCTTCTGTTTTATTGATCAAATCATCATAAAATGGTTGGTGTTCAGCAGGTATATACGGCATCATCTGTTTTAGGTCAATTAGTTTTTCTTTTGATATGTTATTCTTGGCAGGCAATATTGGAAGTACCATATCCTTCAGTTGAGAGGGCATTTTTCCCTTTTTAAAAATGTTGATGGTGTCCCAAGGTATAGGATCATTGAAAGATTGCATTAAATCAACATATGGTAGCCGGTTTTTCTGGATTCTTATCCATGACACAGTTGATATTTTCAATTTTGTTGTATTCAGGAACTCCGTGGAGGCTTCATTGAGGTCTTTAAAATCATGTTGGTCCAGTGTTATAGGTTCGAATGGGTTTTTGTGACACGATTCACGTATCATTTTTTCGATATCTGCAGGTTCATAGCATTTGACCACTTTTTTTCTCTGTTCTATCTGTGCAAAGTCACGATCACATGACATGAAAGAGTGGCCACTGACCAAGTATTTATGATCTATGATATCGAACACGCCATTGGCAACTAAATAAATAAGAATAAATAACACCATCCAGTTTTTATTCTGGCCTATGCAGTTGTCGCTCCAAATTACTATTTTTTTTTTTAAAGTATTGGCAGACATTATATTTAAAACCTTCAACAGTGAAGAACCAACTTCATTACCTCCTCTTCCGGCATATGATTCATTCCAGAGGCACATGTATGCTTTTTGGTTGTCAGCAATATGAACGCAAAGGTTGTAACACGAGAGCTGTCTGCTATAAAACATCTGACTATGAGTCAATGTCGGTATAAAAATGACTTGTTGCATGTCCATAGCCATTGTCAACGTATCGCTCGTTGGGGATTGGGATTTTACCGAATCCGCTTTCATTGTATTTTGAGCACTTTCAGCTTTACGGTGATGGTTTTCTAGCTCGATAGCAGTATGAGTTTTTTTGTCTTCCTTCAGAGCATTTCAGTTTAGCATGAAGAAGATCACACTTTGAACAGGTATCTGTTCGTGGGCGTCCAAACTTCAAATAGGGAAAATGCTTTTTGAAGGTTGTAAAGTAATATCTGTAGGTCACAGGCGAGTCTGGGTATTTTTCTTTGAATGCCAGGTATAAACGGTGAATATTAAGATCGGGGCTTAAATAATATTTTTGAGTTTCATGTCGACTGTAGTGACTTTCTTGAGAAGGGAAAGACTTAATATGATGCAGTACTATCTCGAAAATTTCAGCAGTGAATTTTCTGGGCTTGTTTCCGGATCCCCGCTTGTCTATGAAAATCACTTCTCCGCGCTTCTTTTTTTCCACCAAAGTCTGGACTTTCTTATGCGAAATGGCAAAAACAGCTTGAAAAGTCTGACGGCATACCTGGACATGGTTCCCAGTACCGTCTGGCAGAGTATAAGCTACTGATGTTTGTCTGCGACTGTCTACAGCGTTGGTGTATGTACCGTGTCGCCTTCTTCCAACTGGAGTTATTTGAATGAGCCCGAGAAGATATGTTCCTTGCTTAATAGCGTCTCCAATTCTATAGTATTCCATCATAAGGGTTTCTCTCCTCTCGTGTAAAATTTGCCCACAATGAAATTTACACTTGCAGGCAACCTGAAATAATAATATAGTTTTTAAATAGAAGCACATTATCCAGTGAATGAAAACCACCTTACATTATTTAATTACTAACAGACGAAACGTCGCGTATATTTGCCCAACGATGCTACGCAACTGTAAGTTATTAAATAATGATTATTAAAAAATAATACTAACCTCTTTCAGCGTTTTCCTTGGAATTTTAATCTTTTTTGATGTTATATACTCCTCCCCGCACAAACGACGCTTCTTCCGTTGAATTTTCACATTCTCTTTCCGATTTTTCGCAACATGTGTGTCTGAAGTCGAAGGCACCGGCGTAACGTCCATCTCCATAAACTTGTTAATTGCCACTGAACGATAGAAAAGACGGCGCCGCCGCGTACCGGTCGCAGCTTGCGCCAGAGCACACACACTCGCCTTTCCGATGCACACGCATAGTGGAACATAGACCCGCTCCTTGCTTTAACAGCTTGTGTGTAGTAGTGGGGCGGAGTTAGACACTTAGACTCTTTTATACGACATTGGGCTTGGCACATTGATTGTATTTCCGTGAAAATATCGGTTTGAGATTTTTTGGCACTTAGACCCTTTAGAATTTCAGCCCTTCAATTTCTAACGGAAAGCCCTGGATACCAGTTGATGCATTATGATAATGCAGTAATAATGACTATGCATTGTGAATTACATGGCTTATAACTGAAAACTTTGAAACTATAATAATTATAATATGCTTCATTCAACCTATGACTTCGTTTTACTTATACCCATACAAAAATAAAAAATATTCAGTATTGAATATCAACATGAATATTGAAGTTTTTGGTTTGGTTTGGTTCAATCATAGACTAAAAAATGGCGACTGTATGAAAAATAATGAACCAACTAGTTAACGACAGAGAATCTTCTCCTCTTTTCGGTGAGGTATCAAGGGTAAATAATTGGAAAACATTGGCGCCGATCTCGGCTGGGACAGATGTCCCCTTTGCCGCTCTACGGTAATTTCAATTGTGGGACAATTGTCCCGTTTGCCGCTCAAGGGGTTAAGTGAAGCTTTCTGAATCGATAATAAAGTGAGAAAATGTACCTTTTGTAGAATTAGTGGCGATTTGTTGAATTCTTGTGTTATTTGCTCCCAAGCCTGCTGTTTTTTCGCCAGGCGCGTCCCGTCTGTCTTTCTATCCGATACAATCGGATGGTTCTCCACCAAATTCGTCAAAAGACTTTTCTCAAGGCTTGTGAATGGTTGCCTCGTTTTCTCCATATCGAAATCCAAATAAAACGGTCCAAAATAAAGCGGGAAAGCCGAAGCGACGGTGTTCAGATTCACAATACGCAAGCGCGCTTTGAAAGAATGAATGAGGTTAGAATGGAACTGTCAAACCGCCATATTTTTTTTAATCACCGGCTATGAATTAAAATGAACATTATAATTCATATTTTATAGAAAAATAGTCTTGAAATAGAAATAATTATTTTCTGTAAATCTACATCATAAGTATAAATGAAAAAAAAAAGATTGGTAATTTATTTTCTAATAAATTAAGAAATAAAAATATATTTGGTTATATGGCCAATACAATACCAGCGTTGCTATGACAAAGGAACGTTTTCCCCATGTTTCCCCCTCTACTCGAGTATTACTCAACTGAGTCGATGAACGATTTTCGACTATGGAATGCATCAATACTCAAGTATTACTTGGGACCTGAGTAATACTTGGTTGAGTAACGACTCAAGTAATGATCAATACTCGACTATAGATTCGGGTGTAAGAATATTGCAACACGTAAAGACTTTTTTAAATCTATTTATTCATTATGTGGAGGTGGCATTGATGAAATAGAATGTATAGGCGATAGAGGCATCGGTGAGGTATAAGGTATTGGTGGCGGAGAGGGCATTGGTGAGCTAGAATGTATCGGCGGAGGAGGCATTGGTGAGGTAGAAGGTATTGGTGACGGAGAAGGCATTGGTGAGCTAGAATGTATCGGCGGAAGAGGCATTGGTGAGGTAGAAGGTGACGGAGAAGGCATTGGTGAGCTAGAATGTATCGGCGGAGGAGGCATTGGTGAGGTAGAAGGTATTGGTGACGGAGAAGGCATTGGTGAGCTAGAATGTATCGGCGGAGGAGGCATTGGTTAGGTAGAAGGTGACGGAGAAGGCATTGGTGAGCTAGAATGTATCGGCGGAGGAGGCATCGGTGACAATAGCCGGCTTTACACGACACGTTCTTTCACTCGCGATCAGGAGTGTGCGCGATTGAACGCGGGAAAGCGTGCGCGCGCAATCGCGAATGATTGTTTAGAGCATATTTTAAGTTCGTTAGAGCTATCGCGCACGATTACACGCGTGTTTTTATACACGGAGGAAAGAGCGTCGTGTAAAGGCCAATCACGCGTGATTCAGCACGGGAAACTGTCGCGTCCTGGAGTGTGTGAAATTCACGCAGTTTTGTTAAGCGCGTGCGGTGATCTCGTCTTGAGAAATGGACAGAAGGTCTGAAAGGAATATTGCACAAGCAATTATGTTCGCCGGTCTAAGCGTGATAAAAATAAGAAAACGAAGATCGGTATGGGTAAAGAAATATAGAGAACGATTTGGTCATTTGCCTCTGATCCAGGAATTATGAGAAAATTATCCAGACGATTTTAAAAACTATTTGCGCATGGACAGTGAATTATTTAATATAATATTGAATAAAATCAAACATAAGATCGCAAAACAAGACACCAACATGGGGCAGAGTATAAGTGCGGAAGCAAGATTGGCTGCCACTCTGCGATATCTGGCTATAGGACGCTCATTTGAAGATTTAAAATATAGTACTGGCATATCAGCTCCATCACTTTCTAAAATAATACCAGAGACATGTCGAGCTATTTATACAACCCTTCAACCGGAATATCTCAAGGTAAGTAATAATATATCTATCAACTTCACACGAAGTCCTAGCGGGGTAGGTAGGAAGTAATTTTCTAATTAAAAAAATATATTACAAGTACAAGTTTAATAACAAAGTAAAATACAAAACACACAAAACAATTAAAAACACACAAACAAATATTATTACATAAAAAAGTTTTGACCACATAAAAAAATATAAATGCACTTAAGAAATAGTAACAAAGTCAGTTTAAATTGAATGGTTATTGATGCTCATAAAAAGAACGTAAAGAGACAGTGTTAGCTTCCAACTGTTGTTCTTCTGAATTTGTAAATGCCCGCGTTTCAGAGACTATTTGAAAAGTGTTGATATTGGGCAAATCATCATTATATAAACTTGACACGTTTGTTTGACCAGAAGATGGACGTTCAACGCCCTTGTTACATCTGTCGCACAAATTAGTGTCTTCTGTTAGTTTTTTCAATAATCCCCTGCGCAGCACGTTATTTATTATTGATTCAGCATAAATGGCTTGTAATGGATCCATTTTAGCAATTTTTTTTGCCGTAATAATTCCGAGATCATCAAATTCTGTCATCTCTTTTAAATTAGCTTTCATTTTGTCAGCACAAACTTTAAGGAATTCCGCCTGAGAACTACCTGCCCCTTTTCTTTTTCTTGATGGTGTGTGGTCAGACTGAAAATAATACATAGAATTAATTACTTCATTACATATCCAGATGCCGTCTACAAAAGAAGACTGGAAAAAGGTGGCAGAACAATTTCAAATGAAATGGCAATTTATCAACTGTGGAGGAGCAATGGATGGCAAACACATTCGGATCGTACCACCACCTGGTTCCGGAGCCACCTACTATAATTATAAAAGCTTTTATAGTATTATTTTAATGGCTTTAGTCGGCCCTAACTACGAATTCCTATATGTTGGCGTTGGAAAAAATGGAAGAATATCAGATGGGGGTGTATTTGATTATACTGAATTTAATCGTAAGCTTAAACTAAAGCAGCTAAAATTGCCTGAGAATAATGAAACCGTAAATCATTATAATTTTGTGTTCTTAGGTGACGAAGCTTTTGCCCTAGAAGAAAATTTTCTAAAGCCATATCCTCAAAGAGAATTAGATTATGAAAAGAGAATATATAACTACAGATTATCGAGGGCTCGAAACGTTGTTGAAAATGCGTTCGGCATTATTTCAGCTAGGTTTAGAGTATTACACACAGCTATAAATATTAAACATGAAAATATTTGTTACGTCGTATCTGCGATATGTACTTTGCACAACTTCTTAGGCAGTCAAAGTAGTTCATACTTTAGTGCTAACGTAGATAAAGAAGATGTGAGTACAGGAGCTGTTCAATTAGGTGAATGGCACGAAGATACACTTCAATTAACTAATCTACAAAGACGTCAACATGTTCAGGTAACATCTGAAGCCAAACGAAATAGGGAAAACTACAAAAACTATTTTAATACTGAAGGAAAGGTGGAGTGGCAAGATAGTATGATTGCAAGTGGACGAGCTTAATACTGCTAGTACTAAATTACTCTGAAGAACTATGTATTTTTTATGTGTATGTAGTTTAATAATTCCAAAGTTTTAAATAAATTTGAAGTTTTAAATAGTTTCTATTTTGTTTCTCTGTTTGTATTTCCTTTTGTTCTTCCGTATTTCTAGAAGCATTTTGCTGTTCTTCGACATTTATGGAAATGTTTTGCTGATCTTCTACATTTGTGGAAGTGTTGTCAATATCATCATCTACAATTAACTCTTCGGTTTGTTCATCTATATTTGAAAAACTGTCCGTCGGCGTTTCTTGGTCTTTTGTAAACAACAAAAGGTCGTAATACCATAAGTTCGGTTTGTAAATTTCGTCAGTTCCTTTTCCACTACGCTGACTGTCCAATACTTTTTTTAGTTCCTTTCGAAAGGACCCCTTCAAGCTCTGAATTTTTTTTACAACAAAATCTCTGTTGGCTTGAGTCATGCCGTTGTCTTTGCAAAACTGCACCAATTTATTGTAAGCACTTTCCTTTAAATTTTTGTTTTTATATTCATCTGACTTAATTTTCCAGAGACACGGATAAAATTGATAAATTGACAACAATTCTGTAATAAGAGCCTTGCTCCATAATCTAATGTCCGACATTATTTTACGTAGCAGTTAGCACACACAGTTGAACGCGCGACTGAGGAACGTGCGTCTAAAGACGTTTAAAGCGCACAGACTTGAACGCACGACTGAGGCATGCGGGCTTGTGCGAGCGGGCGGTGCGGACGCGCAATCTCTTTCTCAGAGTCTCTTTACATGCACACTCTTTCCCGCGCGAAAGCCGATTCATGTGTGAAAGAGTGTGCATGTAAAGCCGGCTATTGAAGGGATAGAACAAGAGTTACCTGAAGTGGAATATGCTGAACCGTAGGTGTGAGTATAGTAACCTGTGTTTGGCACATAATGTTGTTGTGCACCAGTATCTGTTTCAAAAATGATCCTACAGATAGAATTTTTTACATGCGCTAAAGTATAATTGTCGTATTTTCTTAGTTCGTGAGCAATGTATTGCCCAAAAGCATCATATGAATCGTTTGCATGGGGCTGCGGAGCATTAGCGTCGCCTACACATTGTTCCAAAAGTTTAAATGCTTCGGTTATAGTATTATCTGATATCTCTTGTACAGCTGCAGATCTCTTTTTAGCTCTTCTTTTTGGAATTTCTTGTTGTTGTCCCAGTCCTCTAGTTGATTCTTGAGTTTCATTCCTGCTTTCATCACCTGGTGCTTCATTGGAGTTATTTTGCCTCTGCGATTGTTCATTGTCAATATGTTGTACTTCTTCCTGAATGTCTTCCTGTAAAATTAATAAAACATTTTATTTTCAGACACCATCAACTGAAGAAGAATGGCTCGCGATTGCCAATGAATTTGAGAAAAAATGGAATTTCCCACATATAATTGCGGCAATGGATGGCAAACATGTCATTTTACAGTCACAATTAAATAGTGGAAATGATTACGATTGTTACAAATTATTTCCCAGTATAGTACTCTTCGCCCTTGTCGACGCTAATTACAAGTTCTTGTATGTGGATATTGGCAGCAAGGGTCGTATTTCAGATGTAGTTTTCAAAAACACAAACTTGAAAAAACATAAACTTGAAAAAAGGAACTCAAAATTCCTTCACCGATAATTTTGCAGGCGCCCTACACAGTAGAAGTACCTTACTTCATATTGGGTGATAAAGCGTTTGCATTGAATGAGTACACATTGAAACCATTTGAAGGTACTCCAGAAAGAGGCTCAGCTGAAAGAATTTTCAATTATCGGCTTTCTAGAGCAAGAAGAGTAGTAGAGAATGCATTTGGAATTTTAAGCTCAGTTTACCGAGTATTAAGAAAACCTCTTCTACTGGAACCAGAAAAGGCAACAAAAGTTGTCTTAGCTACCATTTGTTTGTATAATTATTTGCGTAGGGATGAAAATTCGAGTAGACTGTTCACACCGCCAGGATCATATGATACTGAAGTAAATGGGGAACTTGTACCAGGTAGTTGGAGAAATGAACCAAACATGACATCAATGTTACCTATACAAGCTGTACCGCGAAGAGGACAACAAAACGTAAAGCAAATTCGTTTGCATTTGGCCAGACACTTCATAACAAATGGTGCGATTCCATGGCAAAATAATTATCAATAGACACTTACTTGCGTATGAAAAGTATCTTGGGTTTGACCTGGATCATTTCTATCTCCCATAAAGCTGAAAGCTCCATATGCATACCATGTTGAAGTATACACCTCGTCACGACCTGAAAAACACGAATTTTGAGTGACTCGAAACAAAAGATAAAATGACATGACAACTGCATACTATAATACTTATTAATTTTTAATATAATGCTAATATTTTTACTATTACTATTATAATAATGTAGCTAATTTTAAAAAAAGAAAATATATATATAAAATTACCTGATCCTGTAACCCGGCTTTTTTTCTTCGTTGATTTTTCTCTTCGGTATGATCCCATCAAAGACTCCATCTTCTTTTTCAGATCTTTTACTGGGAGATTCATTTCTCTGCTTATATTTCTCCATGCATTTTCCCTCAATCCCCTGTTTGTGTACCGTAAAATGGGGTGAAGTGGGCCTAATTTAGGATATTTTCCCCTCATAACTCTGTACATTTTAATCCAATTTATTCACTTATTTTAATATAGATAATAAAATGAATTATGAATAAACTAACGATAAGACAACTTCAAAGGGTAATAAACAAAGAAAGTTTTTTTTTTTTTTCGTGTGCCCACTTCACCCCAGGATTGTGGTGAAGTGGTTCATTCGTTATAAATCCCTAGCCTGCCTACTTCACCTAAATAAACCTCCAAAAATATGTTCTTCATAATAACATCATACTACTTTAAAAAAATGGGGCTCCTGGGTAATTAAACATTTTTTTTAATAAATAAAATCTACAACCATAATTTTCACACAAAAAGCATCATTTATTTAGTAAAAAATATGTTTATTCTATTAAAAAAGCGTCTTATATGCTACTTTTTAGACAATATTAAAGTTCCCTTTTTTCAATTCAGCAAAAACTAGCCTTCCTCTTCTTAATGACTTTGGTGTCTTCAACTTATAAAGTATTTTCTCTTCGCCAACATCATCAATATCGTCAATATTAGGATATGTAAAGTAAGTCAATTTTATACCAACTATTTTTCTTTAAAACATGACCTGGTATCGTCCTTCATTTTGTTTTACATCAAGGATTTTTCCAACATATTGTTGATGGTGTTTTTCTGTGTCATAATTCACCAAAACATAGTCGCCGATAGATAATATCTCCGGCTCTAGTGGGTTCGGCAATTCTGGTTGAGTTGATACAGAAGGAAGAGGATCATTTTCTTCATCCCTTGATTCAGAGTCTTCTAGCGGGTCTTCTAAAGGTAAATCAAGAGGATCAATGTTAGCATTTTCCATGCCCTCCTCTTCTTCGTTGACGTAGACTACACTTTTTCCTAATTCAATTTTTAGTCGTTTTCCTCGTTTTTTCGGAGCTGTTTTGTCTCCTCTTCTAGCATTTTTCAGAAAATCTATAAAACTATCAGTAATGACTGTAGCAGTGGACATCGATGTAGTTGGATTCGGAGTTTTCGGAAAATCGGGTAATTTCTCGAGAACTTTGTGGCGGTTCAGAGGATGAATGCCTGTAGCTTCGAACCCACTTTTTATATTGGTAGATTTCTGAACATCCAATTCATTCAACAAAAGTTTTAGCAGTCGTGGAAAATCAGATTTCGGAAGAACTCCTCTGTTTTTTGTTTTCCATTCTAACAAAACTTGCCTCCACTTCTTCTTTAGCGGCCCGAAAAAAGCCACATCAAGGGGTTGGCATAGATGCGTAGAATTTGGTGGCAGTAGAACAAATCTTATATTGTTACTGTTGCACGCTTGAAGGACATTTGCAGAAAGATGATGTCTACTCCTAAATCAGCCAAAACTTCCTATCTCATCGTGAAGAACCACTCAATCGATCCAACACCTCCTTATCTCTCCATGGTAAGACACACAAGTTTTGCCTCACCGGTGCCCTCCATTGCGAAGGACCACTCAATCGATCCAACGCTTCGAGGTTGCGAGCCCCGAACTCTCGTACGAGAAGTGCACTCTCGCCGAGGAAAATAATGATATCTCCTACTAAAACATCCGTCCTTATACCCTCAGCATTGGCTTGTTCGCCTACCTATTGGGTCAGACCCCCTTAACTTCCATAGACCATCCCGCATGTACTCAAATCTCTATCTGTATCTCCAAATTTCTACAATAATCTTCAAAATATCTGCATTATATCTTCCTGTCTTATTCTCGAAAAAATATATATACGTAGCTCGAATGGCTTCATAAACTATTGTAATAGCTCCATAATAACAAGATCGCTCTTCGTTTGAATGATAAAATATTTTCTTCTAATCTTGTAGTAACTCCATGCTAATAATTATATGGTTATAGTTATGTTGTTCTTCTTTCGAATAATAAATAGCTTCGTAAAGTTTAAATAGCTTCACAACTAAAATGCTGTTAATCCAGGTCAACCATATGGTCAAACACCTACTTTCTTAATAACAAAAAATGTACGGCATATCATAGTACTGCTTCGATTTCTGACGTTTCCCTTCTAAGAAATGAAATTAATTAAAAATGACGAGCTCGGGGTCACCAGCGCTTCTGGTTCCGTGTCTATACATGGCACCAGTACAATTTAAAAAACACGTCTATTTCCTAACTCAAGGGATGGTTCTTCGGAGTCCCTTTCGCTTTTGCCTCAAATAGGGTGAGAGTGGAAAGACAGACGATGGTAGTAGAGGATGATGGAGGATGTGGGAGGAGGATGTGGTAATGATAGTGTGGGGATTGGAGGATGTTGGAAGGTGGAATTGAGCTAATAGCTCCAGCAACTCCGAATAATCTTTATGAGAAAACTACTAATTTAAATTAATTTCGTCAACTTAATGTTTTGTCGACCAAGATTTTACGCTCTAGTCTGCCAATTGTTAAAATTAACATACTTTAAAAGTCGTTAATGACCCTCTACTCCTTCATGTCAAAAATGAATTGTAATATTTAAATTATACACAGCCTCGCTTAAATGTCGCGAATGCTGCTTGTTTAAAATAACCAACAGAACATACCACCACTCTTTTCCTTAGTGATCCTTGATATCTCAAGATCGAAGGATGTGACCATAAATATATATTTTTAATTTTTAATATTCGCTCCATTTGCAAAGATATTATTTATATTATATTACAAGGTTTTTTTATATTGCCTTTTCGTGATCTTCATCAGATCAACTTGGTGTTGCCCCAGCGGTTGACCCTTTAATCTCTCTAATTTGTAGTACCTTGTTCATATTCAAGAACCATTATTTTTCATATTTTAACTCATGTTTCATCTATACTTTCTTTAGCAAATGTTTTGTCTTATGCACTGCAACTAAGATACAATGTCAAAAAATACCAGGAAATAAAAAAAAATACAACTAGTAAGGTTAACCTTCAGGTTTCAACGATATGACTATGACGATATTGCACCAAGCATCGATCGAGATAAGATTGGTGGGGTTATTCTCTCTTGGATAGGAATGGATAAGATTCAGGAGGCGGTGTTTTTTTTTTTGATTGAAAGGATGGTAGGTTTAGAGAGATAAATAGATAGGTCGTTGAATCTCATTCAATGCTGGGCTCATAACTCATTTAACAATATTTATTCCCTATAGTTACGTCTATTGTATCAATCTTTATGCTGTTATATATATGACATAGTATAATGTGTTATACTATGTCATTGTTTCGGTGGAGTTATTTACAATTATAAAAAATGATGACGATCAATGTTAACTAGTTGCAAACGAAAATGTATTAACTCCCTTCTATTATTAGTTATTTATGAATATCCGCTGAAAACAACGCCATGTTTCCGTAGTCTATTTCGGATTAATTTTTCAATTGTTGAGTTTACAATTATTACGATTTTTTTTTTTATCTTCACGGTACTCTTGCAACGTTTTAATTCCCTTTATGCGGTTGTATATAATCTCTATTTTATTTTTTTTTAAATATTCAACTCTTACTAACTTTAACTATGGTGTCTTCCTGTTCTACTAATACGAAATTTAATTTTACCTTGAATGTCTTTAAAAATTCTACTCCCAAAATCACTCCTGTTATGCTTGGGCTAATAATAAATTTTAACGTTCGCGTTATTCCTTCATATTTCGTTTCAATATCTATTTCTCCTAAAATGTTTTGTATGGTACCATCCGCTGAGGTCAACTGTATATTCCGAAGTTTTTTTATGTTAAGATGATTTTTAAATAGGGACAAATATCGTCCCCCTATTATGTTCATTGACGATCCCGTATCTACTAGTGCATTAACGTTTAAGTCGTTTAAATTTATATTTATATGAGGCCTTGAATCTTTATCATTATTTTGTAGGGTACTATTAAACAACTTCAACAACCCCCTCTCAGCTGTTGAATGTCCTTTCAGTTTTCCGAATGTTCGGGGCGATCAAGCGGAACCTCCTTCTTTGGCTCCCGAGTTTTCTCTCTAGTATTATTTTCATTACATCCGGTGCATTCCGCGCGAGTTACGCCTTCCCGTCGGCAACCAAAGCAAATTTTCCCGATGATTTTCCTGCACTCCCTAAAATTATGTCCTTGTGATTCACATTTCAGACAGAACATATTATCCGTTTTCGGTCTATAAGGTCCGTTAAAGCCTCCCCTATTAATACCGCGGCTAATTCCACGCCCTCGAGTTACTGAATGTTCATTATGCAAGTTCGAGTAACCTCCGCGTGTTCCTGAATAACATCCGCGTGCATTTGAATAACTTCCGTGCGCATTTGCATAGTCTCCGCGCGTATTTAAATAGCCTCCGCGCGCATTTGAATAGCCTTCGCGCGCATTTGAATAACCTCCACGCGCATTACCAGTTTCTGTCCTTTCTGAGATTGTTGCGACTACACGCCTCTTAAATTCCCCCCTAAAATCATCCCTCTGTGGCTTTGCCACCTCCTTTGTTAGATATTGTTCAAAATTCTTCGCGTATTTAACGAGTTCCTCAACAGTAGTTAGAATTTGTGATCCTAGGATAGGTTTATATATTTCTGCTACATTCATTTTTAGAATTTCCAGCAAAGTGGAATCTTTAATGGGGTCACGCAACAATGCGTTAACACCTCGTACTTCTGTAATATACTCTTCTATATTTTGAGTTTGTTTTTGTTTCATGTTCCTAATTTGGTTATCCATTTTTATTTGATAGTTTAATGATTCAAATCGTTCAATTAATTTCTTTTTAAGTTCTGACCAAGTCAGGTGCCACTTATGTGGCACCTGACTTGGTCAGTGTAGAGTTGATTTTTTACTACTACTTCTCACTTCTATCTGTGAGTTATAATTTTGAATCTATTTCTCGATATGTTATGTTAAGATACTTTCAATGTCTATTGGCCCATCACGTTGGGACGACATTGTAGAGAGTAGATTTTTATATAATACATAGCGTTATAATTGTAAGCTATACTTTTGATCCGCTTACTTCACTACCATATCAGCGATAGTGACAATATTACCTTCCAGTGGGATAGGCTTCCAATACCTTGCCTAATAATTGCCCTCCTTGTATTTACTTCCTCAATGAAACAAATCTTCTCCAATTAATAATCCATATATTAACCCAAATGCATATATTAAACAATTAAAATTATAATTTCTTCTATTTTAGTTTAAGTACTATTATTGTGAATTATATTTATAATAATGAGCGCCTAATTCACCACAAAGTATTTACAATTTGTTCTTTGAGTTATTTTCGATCGATTATTTGTCGATGACAACAATGGCTGCGTTCAGTCGATTGTTAATAAATATTGATATTAATAATAATAATGCATGAGTTTAAATCTCCGCCGTGAAATTCGACAATTAGATTCTAATCCCTTATTTATTTTAATATGTTCAATGTCAAATTATATTGAAACATGAATCGTAATGTTTACATACAACAATAAAATTACTTATAAACTAACATACTGTCAAACTAGTCGATGGCGTTCCAGTGATATAAATGAATTTAAATGACCGCAGTCGCTAATGCCCGATATAAACTACGACCTGGCTATCATCCAGTCCACTGAATGTCCATATGGTTTTCGTTCTATTATTTCTATTATTACTATTCCCTTCCCGTTTATCTGTGAAACCCCATCGATCAGTCGTAAAAATCTTAGTACAATCTACAATTTTCCTTATCTTTAAATTTAACCTAACATTCTGTATTATTCGAATGTTTCCTTAACTAGTTTCCAAATTAAGAGCACATTTATATAATGGCTGATGTCTAAATCAATGGAGTTAGCAAAGGCTATCTCTCTTCCAAATTAAATAAGAGTCTGACTAGAGGTTTACCTCGTAGAATTATCAACGACTCTTCGTGTCAATCGATGTTAAATGCCTCATTTTTAGTTAACGTGCAAATATGTAGAAATCACGCATTTACGTTACAACTACTTAACATTTCTAATAATTTCCAACAAACCCCACAAAAACTCGAATATTTATAACCCCAAAAAATATACAACAATGTTAATATTGGGTGCTAGCTTCGGCCTAAATAATTAAATAACGCCAGCTTCGGCAAAAATAAACTTACATATTTTTAGTACATCTTTGCCGACAATGACTCTCGGCTATACTTCCCCGTATTTACAGCTGCATTGCACAATTATGCACTTATAACTAAATGTCAATCTCTTCGATGCGTGTCGCCTTCCTAGAAATCTGCCCTCAACACGACGAATGTCTGTTTAGAAACCCCAACCGCTTCGCTATCGTACTGCAATTCCAAGCCGTTACTGCATTCTCGTCAATGTTTTTCCCTTATTTCGCCGCTATGTTATACACCTTCGAAGAACGTTCGCAATGTTGTGAATTTTAATCTGACGTTTCATTTTGATTCGTCCGCCATCTTTGATATATTTTTGTATTGCAACACGACGAGATCTCGTACTTCTATTTTATTTTGAATGTTGGATTTTTATTGTGCCAACTCGCGTAGCTCTCTCGATTCACATTTTAGCACTGGATTTTCTATTATTTGTTCGTTTTTTAGTGTCCTTGTAAAAGCGCCTCCATGGCGAGTGCGATAAAGCGTTTCTGTGATATACGATCTGTACACTTTTATACGAATTTAAATTAACTGGGCACTGAGACGCTTCACAGCATCCCAGTGCCCTCATTTTAAACTGTTTTCCTCACATCTGAGCACCAAAATATACTTTTCTTTGGTAAACTTTCGCAGGTTTAGTGCGTGCAACTGAAATTTCTTAATGGATGCCGGAAGCAACACGTCCATCCCTTATATAACACCCCTATCGATGTGACCTTTTTTTAATAATTTAATCCATAACTATTGACTAATCAGTCATTAACGATCTGATTTATCTATTTTTTTTGTTAAATAACGCTCTGCTACATTGCTAACAAGCGAATTTCTTAACGATAATTCGTGCTTCTAATTCTACATATGATTTTAAGTATTTATTTTACGTATTATGAGAAAATTGATGTTTCATATTCGGCGGGAATTTATCATATTTTGACTTGATCTTGCCGCCTTTTCTGCGCGTCATTTCCGCTTTCGCTTTTGAAAGCGTAATAATACAACTATTTTATTTCAATTTTATTTATTGATAGTATTTTTATCTAGTAATTCCTCTATTTTAATTAAGTGTTTCTAAATTTCCTCATTTTAACAATTAAATTTTATTTTGACTGGTAATTATTTGGTGATAAATTCTTTTGATTTCATTAATTCTGCTTTCGTCCATCGATATCGATTATGTTTTCCAATTTCTCTTAATAATAAATTAATTGTTCTTCAAATGACTTTATCAATATTGCTATTAAATTCTCTCATAATTCCTACTATTTAATGAACCCCTTTTATATTTCTTTGAAAAACCAATCGGTCGACTTTTTAAGACCATAAGCACGCTTCTATTGTCTATTTGTCAATTATTGATTTTTTACGTCGATTTTTCGTAAAAATCTCAAAATATGCTAATTTCTTGCCAAATACTCCTGATTGTCTATTTTTAAACCCCTAATGATGTCCTTAACCCATTCCAGCCTAATGGGTATTTAAATACCCAAAAAAGTGTTGACATTAAAAAAAAACTAGCGTGGAATAGGTGAGAGATATCGCTGCATTTTGTTTGTTGTTGTAAAGGCACAGAATGCGCCTAAGAAATAAACAATAGAACAGTATAATTTTCAGCTGTTTAGCTTTATTATTTTACAGGTAAAAGTCGGGCTTTTTTTTTTGTCCGGAAATGCTCAGGAAAAGTGCTACCAAATATAGGAAAATGGGAAAAACAAAAAACGCTCACCCTTACCAGATAGCTTTAGGTGTCCTCTATGTAATGGAGAAAAACCAACAGCGATATGTCAATACACCTGACTGTCAAACCAGGTCTAATGAAAATGGTACTTTAAATACCCGACAGTCCATGGTGTATACCAAAAATATATATTTTTTGCAATATGGAAAACAATCTTTTGGAGTGAATAAAAGCTCATTTAAATTTGAAATATTTTTTTTTTCTTGAGGAAAATATGTTATTTAGCCTTAGCAATCTTCATATTATCTGATGCAACACCGTTGTGGTAATCCAGGAAGCAAGGAGCGGGATGCAAGTTGACCTGGCACTTCAAGCAACCGTATTCAGTTTTGCCCCCGCATTGCGGACAACGGTGACGTGTATTGAGTTTTCCAATAAAATGATCGATACGATCGTAACGCATTACCAGTTGTGCCCCAGAAGTTAAAGTTCTACCCGGATGATGATAATTGGACTTGATCATAATCGATTCGCATACTTCCACTCGAAATTCATATTGAGACATCGGTGGTTTCTTGTCATACTTGCGACATAGGCAATGTAACTTCCACGCATTTACCATAGCCGCGTCGAACGCATTTGTTATTAATGGCCAATACCACTTCTTGCCCCGAGTCCGAATTCGGTAATTGTTGATTGCGTTGTCAAAAAGGTCCACACCTCCCATTCGATGATTATATAGATTGACCAAATGGGGCTGTTCAATTTTAATCATTTTCCGTTGCTTTCGATCATACCGTTTCGCGCGGACCATTGGTGTATGTCTCAGGAAATTCGATAGTAAGGTCACGACCTAAAAAGATAAGAATGAATGAAGAACATAGCAATAATGGATGAAAAGATGAGAATGAACCGATGAATAAAATTGAATGTTTCTGAGTATAACTTACCGCATTATCGTTCCAACGCACAGCGAGTATAGAATTGTTCGTGTCGAAACAAAAGTCAGACGTCCCGCGAGGCTTCTTTCGCATTTCCTTGACGTCCATCAATGGAGCATGATTGGTCCGATTATCACGAACAGTTCCCAAAGCGAAGAATCCATCGTTCGACAAACGAGTCATTAGTTTGTGACTTGTAAAAAAGTTGTCAAAAGTAACGGTGTGCTTGGCGCGGGCCTCCAGATGCGCCAGAAGCGATAGGACAATTCTTTCTCCCAGCCCGAAACCTGGTTCCTCCTGTTCCGATGCACCAGCGTATGGAATGAGCTGATGATACAAGTAGCCTTCTGCCGACGCCAAACACCAATATTTGTACCCGAAACGAATAGGTTTTCCCTTGATGAACATTTTGCACGAATGCCGGCCGTAGTAGGCAATCATTTGTTCGTCAATCGAAAGGTTGTGAGAGAATACACCGAATTGAAGAAATTTTTTGTTCAATAAATCATAAATCATTCAATGGTGCGACTTTTGCAAATTTGTTTTTGGGGTCCAATGCCGAGTTGTCGCATACGTGGAAGAATTGTTTGATTCGTTTGAATCTGTCCCTCGAAATACAATCTTTTATCAGCGCGCATCCCAAAGATTCTCGATTTGACCAATAACCATTTGTTTGCGGCAAGGTGTGGTAACCGGTTATATACAACACACCCAAAAATGTTTTCATTTCTCCAATTGACGTTATGAACGATGGACAATTGTTGGCCGCAGCATATTGGTTGGTGGAACTGACCAACAGGTTCAACACATCCTCGTCGATGAATATTTCCCAAAGCTGCACAGGATTCATGGCACCAATTTGTTGATACAACGCTTTGTATGAAGTGGCCGTATCATCGATTGGAATCTTATCGAATTGATAATTTTGTAACCGAGACCATTTTGGTTTTATTGCTTCATCGATTAGGGATCGCTTCGGTACCTTCCTTGATTTCGGGGTTGATTTACGGCCACGACCACTAGATGTTGAAGCCACTGGCGTACCATATTGTTCTTTTTGTTTAACGTTGGGTTCGTTTACGACATCCGTATCATCATCACCATAGCCCGATGGCATGTGTTCGTTCGTATCATAGTACTTACATTCGATTTCGAATTGTCCGGCAATCTCACGAGGCATCTCCAGTTCATCGTGCAACAATTGAAAATTGTCGTCTAATTCTTCATTATCACTAACAGGATCGACCACATCGGGGGGCGTTATGACGATATTAACGGCGTCTGCGTATTGGCCAAAGTTATCTTCTACATCAGAATCTCCATCAGACCAATTATCTAAAATAGCTTGCAGCTCGGTAGCAGTAAGAACTTTCTTTCGACTAATCATTCTGAATCTCTACGAATCTACGCTGTCAGGTTGTTCTTTATACAAATAATAACCTTAAAATGCACACGGTATTTGTTGACAGATATGTCAAAGTGAAAGCAGTGACTATTTCTTCTTCTTCTTTATTATTATATGGCAATCCATCCAAGTGTAGGTGATTTATGCCAGTCGTCAAAACTATCACACCAATGCCTGTCGGGTATTTAAATACCCATGTCATATATCAGGTGTGTTGCCAGATAAAAAAAAAATTTTTTTTGCTGTCAACTTCTATAGTCCCCCGGACACATATCAAAATTTCATCAAAATCGTACGAGCCGATCTATGGGCAGGCTTTAATGGGTTAACTCTCAAAAACTACTCAAACCCTTTTATTTATGTGACGCTGGCACTGCGCTCTATAGTTTAGCAACGGCCCTTCTTTCATCTGTCAGTTTTAGTTCCTAATTAAATCGCTAGATGTCACTATGATCTTTTTCAAGTACAATTTAATTTTAAAAATTCGATTAATCTATTTTGCGTTTAGCTTAGAGCTGCTAAGCGATCATGTGATGATTTTCAGATCATTACATCAGATACCACTTAAGTGCGGCACCCGTTAACAACTCTGTAAATGCCTGTACTAACGCCGTCCCGGACACATGTCGAGATCGTAGTCTATCCTCACAACTCTATAAAATCCAACACTGAACTTTCTCTCGAAAAGCGGAAACCCCATTTATAAACATCATTCGGTTCCCTAGTTGTTTTTCCGCGCTCCCGTTTAATTATAGGACGCGAACTATCCACTTGATTATTCATATTTAGTCGCCCTAATTTATCCTCTAAATCTTGTATTTTACCAGCCATCTCTTCCCTTTCTTTATCTATAAAAACTTTAGAATTTCGCTCTTGTTCCATTCTCCATTCTGAAACAGTATTGTAGGGCGATGGAAAAATCGGCTCCACGCGGCCTTCTTTAATATCCGCCTCTAAACGACGTTTCTTACTTGTTGATGCAGCGTACGACATATTTGTGTGGCAAAGTCAATTCGTTTTAACAATAAAATTCGCAATTGCAATACAATTCGCAGAACGGTGTCTTAACCTAATACAAAATACAAATTACAAAGAGACACAAAACTATCTTATAACTAGTTCACGGTATCAGCTCTGACCGTATACGACTGTTAATTTCTCTTTAAATTTCAGTTAACGCCTTGTATGGTGGTGTGTGTATTTAATCATCAATTTAATTTTAAATGAATGTATGCATATGCTGTAGTGCGTAAATGTTTCTCAATTCCACTTTATAATACCGTAAAGGCAAGTAGTTTTAAATCCTTTCGCATTCCCCAATTCCAGGTTATTCCTGATCTTGGATGTTGTATTTAAAGAAAGCAAGCAAGCAAGCAAGCAATCCAAGCAAGCAAGCAAGCAAACCAAACAGCAAACCATGCCCCACGATGGGCTAACACTTTGTAGTGCAAAAAAAAATTTTTTAGAAAAAAAAAAGAATCATAAATTAATTTAATTATATTTTTATTTCATTTATTTTATTATATCTTTATAATTTATTTATTGATTATATTATTTATTAACAATACGATAATATCATAGCAATATAGTATACTATTATCAACAAACAATTATATTAATATCTTTTCAATTTATTTTTAAATATTTATAATTAGTTTTATTTTTTATCAGTTAGGTAAAACCGATACAGAAGTAGCTCGGTATCTGCCTGCAAGTAGGTTAGGATAAATAAGAATGGTTAAGGTATTAAATATGTTTATATTAAACAGCTGTTCGCCGATCTTCCCCCGAGATGCCTATTTTGTAAATTAACAAAACTCCAATTAAATTCCAGATAATCTTCAAAGCTCCCTATATAATCATGAAATAAAATCTCCTTATCTATCTCCAAACTCCCTTATCTAATCATCAAATCAAATCTCCATATCAATCTCCAAATTCCCTATATATTCATCTTATATGTAGGTCATCTCGTATAACAAGGATAGCCCTTTTCAATGCAATTTACTGGGGGAAAGTAATAAATAAATTAAAATAAATTGATATCCAAATGGATCAAAATTAACTATTCATCTCATATCTAATTCATCTCGTATAACAATGATATCCCTTTTCAATGCAATTTACTGGGGGAAAATAATAAATTAATTAAAATAAAATGATATCCAAACGGATCAAAATTAACTATTCTTCCTAGCCACTTTTTCACGCAGATAACCGGCTGTCGCGCCACGTCAATACCTACAATATATCGACGGTACGCTACTTGATGATTTTCCTTGAACTTGCTCGCAACGTTTATATACTAGATATGTTTTTGGGCGCCGTGTCGAAATTATTCGACGATGAACTTAATACTTCGTCGTACTACTGGTATTCCTCGATGAGTGTCAATCAGTATTTATTACTCTATTATTCAATGCTCAGTCGGGGTTACTTTCAAGCAGTAATCATTTTCAGGGTAGGGTGTACGCAGAATGCTTTAATTAAAACCCAGGCATGTTAGGTAAAATGTCATTTTTATCATTTTTTTAAAATATAAAAAAATGAAACCAGCATTTGTAATATAAAAAATACGACGGTAATTTAATTACAATTTGTCCATGTAATTATGGCAAATTGGTTTTTAATTAAAAATTTCTAGAGCAATTAGTGATTTGAAGAATGCACTAATTGATTGCAATTAAAAAATGGCAAATTTACATATTGAAATCACATATTAAAACACATTAAAATTCCGTGGCAATTGAGAATCATTAGAGCATTTACGCACAGCGGTTAGAATTAAATTTCGTGCTTTGCACAGCAATTCGCAAACAATAATTAAATAGAAAACCCACACACATACACAAAAACCCAAAACGACAATAATAATTCAACTCCGCTTTAATCAAGCCATTAACATCTTCTTCCCATTTACATATCCAAATCCTGCCTTCCCATCGAGTTCTCCCGTGAAACGGCACACTCAACAACTACCGTACCGATTCACCCCCAACTCCAAGGCTATAAATCCCGTTCCAGCGGAAAATATGAGTATCGACTTTCGTCACGATTCCTCAGATCTCCCTGTCCATATTCAAGTCATACGTCATTACACGACACTTGTGGATTTTCCACTTGTATGACAAACAAAGTGATGTGATCTGCTAATATTTAAATTTATTCTGCGCCAAATAACGTAATGCGCCAAAATCTGCAATTTTTCCGTGCACTCTTATGCACAAACCATAATTATTAAAATAGTTTCAAAACAACACTATTATTAATTTACTAGTTCAAAACAACTATTATTTATATTTAAACCATTTGGCGTTTCTTCAAAATATGAACAAACCACACGCTTATGATATGCGACATATGTTGCCGACTTCCTTTACATGTTTTATTCGTGAGGAATAATTTTCCACGAATATCTGGCCAGCTTCAGCCTTTTTACAATTAAATTCTTATTATCTACTTACATAAGTTCCGGGTGTCTCGGGATCGACTACATGGCAATTGTCCAGTTAAATTATGTGATGAGGACGATTTCCGAAGGTGATTTCACGTTCACTGCACTGCACGGTTAATAATGACGCTCTGCTTACCACCGTCCTATTCGACGGCGAAGCTGATACGATGATGATAACGATGGCTCCTAATCCCGGCGACAGCGTATTATCCGTATTATCTGATTCGCCAGCATGACCTCAGAATAATATGTGCTCGAAGCGCAACCGCGCGTTTCTTGTAAAGTGCGGCGTTATGTAGTATGTGCTTCCAGTGCGTCGTTGCGTTTTTATAAGCACAGCTTCAAGAATATTGTCTCGAGCGCGGTACTTCGTTTAATTGATGATATGCGAAGTCGAAGTATATTTACAGCCCGAGTACACTAAATAATGACCGATTGACACCGTTCAACGACTTGACCTTGCCACAATTTTGTCTATTTTTCGTTATTATCTCCGCGGCTGCAATTATTAATGGTAAATTTCGCGTTTTTAATACTGTATTATACTGTTTATCTCGAATATCTCAATCCCCGCCGTCCGTGCAAACAGCACGGACGACGCGGCTTCCGCAATTGTACGGAATACATACCGTCGGTGTATGCTATTACTATTGATAACTATGTTTATCTTCGCGGCGACTTTCTGACTGTTTTTGACTGATGATATTTCGTGCCTCTCATATAGTTTTGGTTCTTACCCCCATGCGATTACACTTTCTTTTAGGGCGTCCCTCATTCGGGGATATTCATAAAATCAAGTTATTTAACGGCGTCATTCATCATATTTTCCTTATCATTATCCGTACATTCTGTGAAAAAAAACATCTATTTCCGTTATTGTTCCTATTTTGTAATAAAAATTTTCTCTCATCATTCGTAAGTTAGTATGCTAATTGTGAAACAATGTCTAAATAATTTATTCCATGCTTATATATATACGTTTTCTTGATTTTAGATTTTAAATTTTTAGGTGGACGTATCTTTTTTTGTTTGTACTTTTCCTGTTTGTTTTTGCATTATTATACTGTAGTATGGCATGACTCATTATTTAACTATGTTTTCTACTCCATATCTCTATCCTAAGGTAGAGTTTTTATGGTTTTTCCCGATTTCTTTAGGTATTTTGATGAAATTTGCGGCATTATCTGCTTTTGGGTATTTAAATTGATATTCCCGTGCACACTCTTTACTAGCAAGGTGTTATTAGCCTCTATCGTTCTTCTTATGAATCCATTTTTCATACATTGTATTGGCGCCTGTCAGACGGGTGTTTTTCGATAAATACATCATTTTGAACGTCCCTTGGACATTGTGGCGACATGCCTCTAACGGCTTTTTCTGATGAATGGGCTTTATTCCTGGCAACTCTGACGCGACTTCCTTAGGGGTGTATCTCCCTTGAATGCGTCCAATTATCGTAGTTTTCATCGCGTCTTCAACTATTTCCCCATTTACTCTTCCTCTATTCATTTTCCATCTACTTTTCCTACCTATCCTTCTTTTCCATGAAATACTGGATTTTTCCACCCCGGTTTTGAGCATCTACCAACGTAGTTTCATGACGCAGCGTATCACATGCTATCTGGCTGATTCCCATTCAACTACTGGAAGTCTGATAATTTCCTTGTTCTGAAGTAGTTCTCTCTTCCACCCACAGGTGGCGATACGGTCTCAGATCCTATCGTCCATCGCTATGACGAGAATTACAATATTCGTTAGTAGCAACTATTCGTAATTTATGGTCATCAGTTTCGCTCATCAATGACATTTCTATCCAACTGTCATTTTCCAAAGTGGATGGTTATTTCCCGATGCGACATTGTCACGACGTGCTAATATTACGTTATTTATTTGATAAGCTACAAATCAGTGTTTTTCACCTAAGTAATTGTCCATTTTTGTTATCTATTGAGGTTTTCTAATAAATTCTGTTCTCATTATATGCAATCGACTATGCTGCTTTCGATTCCGAGATCTATTAATTTTTCCGGCCTACGGTTGGTGTGATATATCTACTTTTCTAGCGATATTTTCCAAAATACGCTTATTGTCTGTTTTTTTTTTCAATTTTATTAGTATTTATTGACGGCTATGTACGTATCCTAATTCTATTGTATTTGTCCTTAAAATCTATCCTTTTTTAACGCGGCTTTTTCAATATTCCCTTGAATCCTATTTATTTTCATTCAAATAATGACCTTTTAGCGTTTTCGGAAGCTCTTTACAGTTCTACGTTCTTGATTTTTGTTTTCCCCTCTGAACGAAAGATTCTTCCTAATTTCTTATGGCTTAGCTGGCGACGTCTAACGACTTTCTGGTCGATATTTTTCCATTACGTCGTTTTTTTACGCGATTCCAATATTCCATCGATCACTATCTTGTCATTTACTATTTTTTACTACGCGTCTTCCTAGTATTTTAGCTCGTATCCGTCAGATGGCGCTAGGTTATTTTTATGTCGAATTTTCGCATTGGTATTTATTTAGCGCTCATTTCAAACTTGGCGAGTTTGGAATGTAATGAATTTAATTCATTACACCTTTGGGACATACATCTCTGCTCACAACACATGTTTTAAAAAATATTATTATTTTCTCCTCCTCCTTTTCCTTGAAGAGAAGTGGTAGTTTAGTTCAGTTTTGCAAAGATATCTGAAAGGTATGCCAGTTTAAGCAGCCAGTCTATGTCAGTTAATGGTTGGATAAAATGCTCCTCTGTAAATGTGACCACCAGTGCATCTTTTAGTTCAAACATCCTAGCTAAAATTTTGCCTCTTGAAAGCCACCGCACTTCTTCACTTCAGTATAGTTCGTTTGACAGTGTGTCGTCACTATAAGTGAAGCTCGTCACTATAAGTGTGTCACAAGATAGCGCTGGACCGATCCTATTTTTATGTTATTACAATCGCATTGTAAGTAAGTATTGAAAGAAATAGAATTCCATTCCATTGCAAGCCCCTCCCAAAACAGTGCCTAATTTTGGTTTAACTGCTGTCTCAAAACGTACATTGCAAATTCGTCAACCTCATGACTTCTAATGTTAAGAGGTTAGAATTTAACCACTCGTCAAAACATTTCCAATTTGGCATAACTATGATAAAAACAGGAGGTTACTAGGTCAATTCCATTAATATAGTCAAATCTTTTAAAAGAAAGCAATAAAACTTACCATTACATCCACTGATTTCTTTTTTGCCACGAAAACAATACAGTAACACTTGAAAGCAAATGATGCACAGCACAAAAAGAAAATGGCAAACGCAAAAGAAGATTACGGTGTTGCCATATTATAAAAACAGATTTACCTGCTAAATTAGTAAATCTTAGTGAAAAGTTTTCACTAAAATTTTTGAACTTTATTGATTGATTATATTATTACACCCTTAGCATACGCTTACGGCACCCCAGGGTGCCGTAGCACCCAGTTTAAGAACCCCTGGTCTAGAGAGCAAGAAATATTCGCTGAGTAAACAATAGGATGCCGTAATGTAATATAGGGGCAGGTTTCCAGGTCCATCCTGTGGGTTTTCTTCGCCTGGGGCTTTTTAAAAGAGCTTACTTCATTTTTTTTAAAAAAATGATCCTTTTATCCTTTTATTACGATCGTCTTCGTTTGGGCTTTTTGAATTTAATGGTGGGTTTTTGATATCGATTTTTGTAAGAGCAAGAAATATTTACACAGTAAAAGACAAGACACCGTAATATGAGGTATGTAAGGGTAGGTTTCCAGGACTGTCCCGCTATAATTGTTCGTAATAAAAAAGGCAATTGAGGTGTTTTCACAAAGCGATAAATCTGTGGAATTGGCCAAAATGACATTTTATGATTCCATACTATTTTTCAAAGGGTGCTATATGAGAGTGCATGTGGTTTGTCTAAACAAAACAGAAATCATACATTAAGGGAGGTTCCTGGCTTAGACGGTTCCTTAAAAAACATGTTTTTCAAGTTTTTTTTTGTTAAATTTCTGATTATGAATCATGTCTGATTGTCTATATAAATCCTGTATGTCATGAAATTTCTGATTATGAATCATGACTGATTGTCTATATCTCAGTGTTTCAGGATGGACCGTTTGTATAATCAAACAAACGGTCTAAATCTTTAATTATATTCGACGTATCCAAATATTCAGTTTCATCTCTTGTGCCTTTAAAACTTTCCGACATTAATATCAAAACGGATGCTACAGTGTTGCTAAGTATTTGAGCAGCATATTTTACTTTCATCTTAGCTCTATATTTTGGTTTAACATGTAATGATGTAATTTTTGTGAGATGTAAAAATGACTTTTGGTTCTTTTCCTCAACTTTAAAAAGGTGGTCCCACTTTCCCTTTTTACCGTTAAATACAATTTCTCCATTTAGATAAAAATTATTTCTAATAGACTTAAATAAATGAGAAACATCATATATAACGAAAAAATTTATTTTATCGACATAAAAATAATTATTACATTTCGAGGAACCGGAAATACTGGGATCTGATTTAAGGAGTTTCAGAGCACCCATTTCATTGTAAAACCGGTTGTTGATAATGCGCATATGACATCTTTAATCAAAACTGATAATTGTTACGAAGAGATTATTCCTTTAACGAAGTAGAACGCTATCGGCTGGATAATTTTATCCCTTATACCTTGCAGCATAAATACAAGGGCATGGTTTGCTAAGTCCCCTAACCTACTTATTTCCCCAGTAGAAAATGTGCCTAAATCTTGGAACCATTCAATCTGGTCGGTTCCTTTATTATAAATAATACGCGGTTTTATGGCAATTTCATCAAATACTAGACCACACAACTATTTTTGTTTCTTTTCGGGGAGCAATGGTCCTCAGGTGTTCCGGGACGGTTTCATTTATTCCTGGTTCCAATGGAACTTTCCTTAAGACATTTTGCAACGTTTTGATACTCGGCAATGGAAGAACATTTTGGAGATACCTGTAACTTTTTGGTGATCTTTTGTAAATGGTCAAAGCGGAAAGTTTATTTAGTTTTGTCCAGCGTTTTCCTTGGGGCTTGCGACGGTCATTTTTCAATGCTGAAGATAATATTTCCTTCAGTACTGGTGATTCGATGTCGTTGACCGTTCTTGTGCTTCTTCTTAATGATGACAGCGTTCATCGGGTCCTCTTCAGTTGTGCAATTATTTTTTATTCATTGGAATGAACTCTGAATATATATATTGTCACGTTGTGGATGTAGATGACATAATAATAGCATAATAAAAGAATGAAATTATAAAATAAATCTTTAATTATAATACGTCGACCGACCGACGGAATACATATGGCGATCAAGCGCCTAGACGTTTTAAATCCTTCCGTATAGGATTAATTAATGAATATAATAATTTAAAATACAATCAATTTAAAATAAAATCAGAATTTGATCTTCAAGAATATTGTCTCGAGCGCGGTACTTCGTTTAATTGATGATATGCGAAGTCGAAGTATATTTACAGCCCGAGTACACTAAATAATGACCGATTGACACCGTTCAACGACTTGACCTTGCCACAATTTTGTCTATTTTTTGTTATTATCTCCGCGGCTGCAATTATTAATGGTAAATTTCGCGTTTTATATACTGTATTATACTGTTTATCTCGAATATCTCAATCCCCGCCGTCCGTGCAAACAGAACGGACGACGCGGCTTCCGCAATTGTACGGACTACATACCGTCGGTGTATGCAATTACTATTGATAACTATGTTTATCTTCGCGGCGACTTTCTGACTGTTTTTGACTGATGATATTTCGTGCCTCTCATATAGTTTTGGTTCTTACCTCATGCGATTACACTTTCTTTTAGGGCGTCCCTCATTCGGGGATATTCATAAAATCATAAGTTATTTAGCGGCGTCATTCATCATATTTTCCTTATCGTTACCCGTACATTCTTTGAAAAAAAACATCTATTTCCGTTATTGTTCCTATTTTGTAATAAAAATTTTCTCTCATCACTCGTAAGTTAGTATGCTAATTGTGAAACAATGTCGAAATAATTTATTCCATGCTTATATATATACGTTTTCTTGATTTTAGATTTTAAATTTTTAAGTGGACGTATCTTTTTTTGTTTGTACTTTTCCTGTTTGTTTTTGCATTATTATACTGTAGTATGGCATGACTCATTATTTAACTATGTTTTCTACTCCATATCTCTATCCTAAGGTAGAGTTTTTATGGTTTTTCCCGATTTCTTTAGGTATTTTGATGAAATTTGCGGCATTATCTGCTTTTGGGTATTTACATTGATATTCCCGTTCACACTCTTTACTAGCAAGGTGTTATTAGCCTCTATCGTTCTTCTTATGAATCCATTTTTCATACATTGTATTGGCGCCTGTCAGACGGGTGTTTTTCGATAAATACATCATTTTGAACGTCCCTTGGACATTGTGGCGACATGCCTCTAACGGCTTTTTCTGATGAATGGGCTTTATTCCTGGCAACTCTGATGCGACTTCCTTAGGGGTGTATCTCCCTTGAATGCGTCCAATTATCGTAGTTTTCATCGCGTCTTCAGCTATTTCCTCCTTTACTCTTCCTCTATTCATTTTCCATCTACTTTTCCTACCTATCCTTCTTTCCCAAGAAATACTGGATTTTTCCACCCCGGTTTTAAAATTGGTAAAAAAAAACCCTTGGTAAAATTAAATACATATTTAACCCCTCCTGTCGCGAAGTAAAACCTCACCTATCACTTTTGCGCGCGACATATTCGGGCAAAAAATCGACACGAGTCAACGGCCTTGAGAAAAACGATCATAACTTATAAACCACTAAACGGATTTAAAAAAGATAAAGAGAAAAATGATCGCATTGAAATTTGACATATAAAACATTATAACCTTATCTCGTAAAACAATTAAGATAATAATGAATAAATATTCCAAAATTGGCAAACTGAAAAAACTCGCCTATAAAATCATTCGATTTTTCGATTTTTTTGTCACAAAATACGTAAAATATGCAAAAATTGTAAATACAGTTATGTTCTTTATTAAATGCTTTACCAAAACGATATTTTTTTTTTACTTATTTGCATACAAAAATATTTATTTATTCAGCCAAGAACAATTTTATGTATTCTCGTAAAAAAAAAAATTTTTAATTTGTGACTACTTATGGTATTTTTTTATATGAAATTCTTTCAAAATAACTTTATTACTACATCACACTTCTTAGAAATCACACCAGAACTTTGAGCTTTGTCTGATATTATAGAAAAATCTAAAGTTTTGAGAGTTTCCGCGTCCGAACTTAATAATAAACTTTGAATGCTCATAATATAAAATTCGTTAGATTTTTTCAATTATATTGTCTTATCATAGACTTATTATATGTCTAATAACTAATTACTATACTCCAAAGAGTCACATTTCATCGAAAAACTATGGAAAATCGCACTTTATTCTCTCATAGTAATTATCAAAACAAGTTTCTTTGCGCGATTCATATTACAAAACAAGATATAATGTTCAAAATACTCCTAATGATGTGATAACTTAGGATGTAAATGAAGCAATACTTATTTTGTTAGTAAATTAAAGCGACATTACGTCATATTTCGCAATATATCGGGATATTTCATAAACATTACAAAATAATAACAACCATTTTTTCGCGAGCCGTTTGTTGTCGCCGAAGTGTTTTCTTTAAAAATTCGTGAAAAACAGCAAATGGACTATCTCAAATGACTAATCCTCATTCCGAAACTACTTAAAATGCATATTACTCACTGTTCTCCAGTAAATAACACTCAAAAACTGCACACACACACTTTTTATCACCAATTCTGCGGAGCCGTACGCGGCCGTGCGAATGCCGACGGGAGACTAGGCGTTTGACGTCTATGTTCACTTTTTAAAGCGCCGTTCGATATTGCCACACAAATCTTGAATTAAAGATATTTTGGCCATATCGTTGCGCCGTCAGAAAGCATATTAGTACGACGTTTCGAATCGTAAATTGCATTTTTCGCAGCGGCGAGCGCTTTGTCCAGTAGCGGACGTTTCGGTGTTTAGGCGGCCGACATAAATGTCCCCAATCGGATGTTACGGAGTGAGCGGGTTAAGAAAACTTTAATCATATTTATTAATCAACTATTAGGCTTTACCATCACAAAAAATATTGTTTAGGATTATCAATTGACAGCCTTTTATAGTTTTTTGATTGATTTTGATTGATTTTTTGTAAATTTCTAACTGTAGTGATGTTTAGTGTTAAAAACTAAAAGTAAAAACACATGTTAAGTTTTATACATTTATTAATTGAATTTAAATTAAAACTACTCAAAATAAAATTTTGTATCTTATATAAAATATACGTAACATAAAATAAACTAAGCATTAAGTAAATGTTTTTAGTGGGAAGGATGAACCCGATGCTTTAATAATAAATTATCAACATTTGGCGTCAATTTTGTAAGGTTTAATCTTAAATCTCCTCGGCTAATGATGTCCAGTCTGTTTCTTTTTTTCATTAGGAGATTGAACAGCGCTGAACACTGGCGGCCTCCCTTACCATTTCCAGGGGGCTGGTCTCTTCTGACTCCAGCATCTCCAAATACTAGAACACAATGCGGAGTGCATCCTTCCACTCATCCGGGGTATCTACTAAAGAAGCGCATTGGTACTGTAATTTCGACATATACATTAACCTTTCATATGTGGTCTTCCTGGTCTATCATAATTGGGAAGCCTGCTTGCCTTCCGAATATGCTTGGTGAACATTAATGAATACCCGATAATTGGGATGTCTCGATGCATTCTGGTATCTTTCACAATAAAGATTGGCTGCAGCATTGTGTTCTATTGCCTCTGCATTCCCATAAACACCATTGCCTCTGCATTCCCCATAAATGTAATGCATGTTGGCATATTCTTGAGCGGTATAATGATATGCCATGATGAGTAGTATTAACATAAAGTAACACAAACACAGTTAGTACAAATACAAGAATATTTCAAATGCGTAACGATGCACGGCAAATGAAGTAGTGTAACATACTGTCTACAGAAAAATAAAAGTAAGTGCGGCTTATATCAAACGGCGTCACTATTTATCTCACTCTAACCCATTGAATGGCGGCAGTATCTTTCTCACTCTTAAGTCATATCGAATGGCGGCACTACCGTTCTCACTCTAACTTATGTCAAACTGCACAACAAATAAACATCGCTGGCAGTGCAAGAAGAATAAAAAGATCTTTTATAAAAAGATATCGCGCTTGTATTCGACTTGGTGGTCAACAATTTGAACATAATTTATGATTATTATTAGTTTTATTTAGTTTTAAATAAATACATTTACTTTAAAAAGCGTTTTCGTTCAAATTCCTAATTGAATCGCTTATATACTAAAGAACACAAGTCCAAAAATGCAATTTTACAGGAGACACAAAAAACAGTTTTCTAGTTTATCTAAAAGTATAAGTGAAAATATTTTTTTTATGAAGAAAGTAAATGTCGATTGCTTCAAAATAAAATATTGTTAAAGTTTGTATTAACTGCAGTTTTTTTTATATATATATTTTAATTTTTGGACATGTGTTGTTTGGAAAGTTATATCGGACAAGTGTTTTTTGGATAGTAAAAATGCCCATATTATAAACGAATTTGTATTTAAATCAAAGTACAAAATATTATGTCTTACGAAACTAAGTTTATCTTTTATATATCATCCGCAACTAATCATCTTCTTCATTGTTTACGTCAATGTTGGTAGTAGGCCAGGCTACAATTTGGTCATAGAATAGTTTATGTTCTTCCGGAATGTACTGTAGGAGACGACGTATATCATCAATCTTTTTGAAATTTATAGGATTTGGACCACGGTATGCTCGTCGTTGGGGAAGTTGGACTGCGTTTGACATTAATATTTTAAAAGTGTTTACATCTGCTCCGTTTATGAATTTGAGTGCTCTCACAACACCTGGTTTGGAGGAAGAATGTTTGAATTCCTTAAATTCAGACGTATGAAACATTACTTTCAGCGCCTTTCTTACAGCTCTGCCCTTAGTTTCTTCAGATACACCTCCTCGTAAGTAATGATCAGGCCACCATGACTTGAAGTCTAAAAATATATCATCATTACAGAGATATTTTACTTCAATACGTCCACTTACTTGGACAGCATTAACAACCAGAGCAACATACTCCATGGGATGGTATACCCTGTCTACTTGTTTCAGACATCTTTTTATTGTGCCAAAATCCCTGTCGCAGGGATTATACGAATGTCCACGAACAGGAAAATATTGTCGGACATTTTTGAACAAACCCGTATCTACCAATGCTGCACACAGTCTTATCATCGTATGATTCTTGTTTTGTCCGGTGCATCCATCAGAAAATAGTCTTAAATGTTTCACAGTCTTGGGCACGTAATTTAAAATGTAATCGTACAACATCGAACAAACGTCATTTGCACCTTATTTAGCTGTACCCTCGTGATACATGTAGCAAACAGATCGTCTGGTTTTCAGGTTATGAATGCAAAAAAGGTTTACCCATAGCTGGCGCATGTAGAAAATGTCCTGAATTGGAATATGCGGCAACGGAAGATTCTGCATATAATCGAAGCAAATACCGACCGTGTCATCTGTCTCGTTACACAAACCTATAGTATTCCTTATCGCAGAGTAGTACTTATCAGCTCGTTTTTTATGTACCTGCAAGTCTACTTCAGCAGCCTTCTTAATGGCCGGACTCGTATGTGCGTTGAGTATCTTGATATTTATTTCTTCGCATGTAATACATGTGTCCACTTGGGGACGACCAAAGTGTAAATCAAAATGCTGCTTGAACATGTTGTAGTATAGTTTATACTTGACCTCCAAGCCATGATATTTCAGCTTAAAGAGTCTATGCATTTTTTTTATAGACAAAGTTGGGTCTAAGTAAACGTATCTCTTGTTGGAGTAATGAGTTTCATGCGTTGGAAATGACCGTATGTGCTCTTTAATTTTACCCAAAATCTCTTCCGGTGTTAAGCGAAATTTATTGCCCAGGTTTTTTCGTTTTGGTATCTTGTTTTTCAACACCAGGGCTTGCAGTCTTCGAACTCTGCCAGTCTGTAGATCAAATGTATTCAAAAACATTTTCTTGCATACTCTCTTCTTAACAGCGTCTATAGGTAGCCAAAAGATGAATGAAGCTGTCTTCGGCTTAGCTTTTGGGGTTTCGCGTGGTCGACGACGATTGATATTTCGTTTTTCGATAAGGCCACATAAGAAAATATCTTGTTCAGTGGGCGTTCCGAATGAGTAGAATTTGTCGAACAATGATCGCTGGTCATCTGGGGTCACATCTAACATACAGTTGT
Source organism: Micropterix aruncella (assembly GCA_944548615.1). Lineage (NCBI taxonomy): Eukaryota > Metazoa > Arthropoda > Insecta > Lepidoptera > Micropterigidae > Micropterix > Micropterix aruncella. The sequence goes on from OX155967.1 coordinate 8,291,274, forward strand.
TTCTGCAACTGTAACAAAAATAAAGCCAGTATTTGGTGAGAAAAGTAACATGTATTGGGTGTAGCTAGTCATCGAAAACTGGACGATTAATAGATATAATCTTATTCGTCCGATTAAGTCAAAGGTTTCTTGGGTAAACATGAAACACATAATCCTATCCTAGTAAAATCCTTAAAATAAAGGTTAATAAAAGCCTTAACTTATAATGGGATGACTGTACGAAATGTATCTTAAATGTATCTAAAACTGAAATAGTAGGGATTGTATGAATTATTTATACCTATATTTGTATCAGTAAAGGTCACAATAAACGAAAACCATGTACTTACTTGCACAATCCACGTATTTCACGGGCTGGAATCAGAACACCCTTGTAGTTATTGTACGGCTTCCCGCAGGTTTTTGATGCTTGAGCCTTGTTTCTTTTATAAGTTTTCGGGTCTGAAGTGCCTTTTTTCTTTCGCTTTCTTGCCGGTTCTTCTTCCACAGCACGAGCAGCATGTTCCTCGTCCATTTTTCAAAGCAGTTAGGTTAGCTGTCACGTTGACAGCTGGCATTTGCGTTCCATTTAACTATCCAAAGTGCACATGTCCCGGATATGTGCACTTTGGTTTATAAACTAAAATTTGGTGGGAATTTTATTTGATACTTCTATATGGGACTTGTGCATTTTGATAAAAAAAACGATGCATCTCGGCACAAGGAAAATTTTGCCATATAAAAAAAAAAAAAAGATTTTTGGACATGTGTTCTTTGGTAAATAAGCGATTCAATTACCAGAATAATTTCACAGTGAGCTTCTTTTGCAAAAAAAAAGCAATATAATATTTTTTAAAGTAACATATGGCAAATATGATACAATGCGCAATGTTTTAAAATAACTTGCCCTGTGTGCGCCTTACATTTTTTTAAAGTATAAAGAGTCTAAATTAGCTAATAAAATAATAATAAGTCATGAATCTGAGATTTATTTTCCAAATTATAACAACTATTAGGGCTAGGCTACACGGGCGGTTTTCCCGCCGCGGGAATTCGCTCAACAAAGCTGCCGCAGACCATCAAACTACACGGGACGCGGTTTATCGCTGTCTTTTGTTCATTTCAACATGGATCCGCCAATGATAACTGCGCTTGCAGCTCTTATATTAATAGAATTATTAAAAAATAAAGTAAAGCGCAATGTGTGGGTGGAACCAGTGTTAAGTAATCATAAGTTCTTCTCTTACTACAGAATGTCTGTGAACTCATTTGATGAACTTCTATCAATTATAAGCCAACGTATCAAGAAAAAGGATACAAATATGCGAAGATCTATCACACCTGCAGAACGTTTGGCTGTAACTCTCAGGTAAATAAAATAACATTATTTTATTATGTAATCTTTTTTATTCGGGTAAGTACTGCAGTACATTAAAATAATCATCATTTTCCGTTGATGTGTCCGTGTTTCTAGAGCCAGAGCTCCCAGGTGAATCCTGGTTCCTGTGGTAAAGAAATTCAGACAAGTTGCTAGGAATACTGCGGTTTCTTTCATTTCTTTGAATATTTCTGAATAAATTCGTAATTTCATATCTGGTTTCCATAGCCAAATCTGGAGTCATAGAATCTATAATGGGTACAAAGGACATAAGAAATGCTCGATTTCCTTTTGCGTCACTATCGTTATTTAACTTTTGTAATTGTAAACTTTCGTTCAAAATTTTTGTTATTTGAGGAATTTGGGTACTTTCCTTTTGTTTCATTCTTTTTGTAAGAACTTGGTTTTGTCAAGGTGGTCTCATCACATTATCTTCTTCAAAATCCTGATTTTGTGTTAAAGTTGAAGGTATTGGAGATACATTGGACTCGCGTTCATCTGCAGTACTGACGTTAGGGCGTAAAAAGGACAACAAGTCTAAATAAATATATCTTTTTTTTTTTGAGCCGATTGTCCCGACACTGTGGTAGTTTCTGATTTTACTTCTTTCATATAGCTATCTCTAATATTCTTCCACTTCTTCATCAGATCCTTTACTGCAAAGAAGAAGAAATATATTAATGTCGCATCTATTTATTTTTCAGATATTTGGCTTCGGGAGCAACTTTCACTGATTTGGAGTATGCTTTTCTAATTTCTCGTAAAACCATACCATTTATTGTAAAAGAAACCTGTCTAACTATTTGGCAAGAATTGGCACCTTTAGAAATGCCAAAACCAAATAAGGAAAAATGGATAAACATTGCTGAGATATTGTACAAAGAAGCAAACTTTCCTAATTGTGTTGGCGCCATTGATGGCAAACATATTAGAATTATTTGCCCTCCGAATGCTGGATCTAAATATTATAATTATAAAAAATATCATTCAATTATTTTATTGGCAGTGGTTGACGCAGACTACTGTTTTACATTCATTGACATTGGTGCTCCAGGTCGAGAAGGTGACTCGACAATTTTCAAAAGTTCAAATTTCGGGCAAAAGTTAACTCGTTCTCAGTTAGATTTACCAGAGCCAGCTCATCTTCCTAACAATATAGGAAAACCTCCTGTGCCTTTTGTATTTGTAGGTGATGCTGCGTTCGGTTGAAATAAAAATGTTATGAGACCATTTTCTTTACGAAACATAACAACGCCTAAGAAAATTTATAATTATCGACTGTCTAGAGCTCGCCGCTTTGTGGAATGTGCATTTGGTATCCTCAGTAACAAGTGGCGAATTTTTCATTCAAGCATCATGATCAATCCACCGAGTGCCAAACATATTATAAAAGCAGCTTGTGTATTACACAACTTCGTAAGACGCAGAGATGGTTATCAATTTGAAGATACGATTCGATGTGATATGGAAGAATTCGATGGAGTCCAGGCAGTTGGAGGCCGATCTAGTGGCATTGCAGTAAGAGATTCGTTTGTTTAATACTTCAATGGCCCTGGGGCCGTTCCTTGGCAAACCAGGATGATTCATTAAATTAATATAAGAAATAAAATAATAAGTAAACTTACCAGCTTTGTTTTTATCCTCTGGGCCTAAATCAGCCCAATGAGCAACCACTTCCTGTCCTATCTCCATCCATAATTTCGCTTTTAATTCCCGATTGGCATAATCCTTCGACTGCACATCATACAAAGCAGGTCGGACATTTTGACGCGATATTAGCAACGCAAGCGCACGCTTGACGAGTGAGCGCCTTCACAAGGTCCCGCGCAGAATGACGCAATAGCGGGAAACCGCCCGTGTAGTTTAAAGCGCCAGTTATCAGCGGCGGTTTGACGCTGCATGCCGCGGTCATATTTCTCCCGCCTGTGAACCGCGACGAGAAACCGCGCAGTGTAGTATGCAGCATACAACTTTCATATTAAATTGTGACTAGTGCGGTTCAGAAGCGGATTCCCGCGGCGGGAGAACCGCCCGTGTAGCCTAGCCCTTAGATATGCTTAGATTATCATCAATAGAAAAGATATTCTGGTATTGAGTTTGAAAATTAGAATCTTAGAAGATCAAATATTTTAACTGTGGCACTTAAAAAACTAACGTGAGTAGTCGATTTTCTCGAAATTATTAAAATTGCCAATATCTCGAAAACTAAGACACTTTTATTAGAAGCATGTTTAGTTTTTCTGGATAGTTATGAGCTGGCCTATCAGACCCCCAAGGGATATCGTTTACTTTTGGGGCATGTTGTATATATATATGTATGTATGTATGTGTGTATGTGTGTATGTATGTGGATGTACTGGGCATGTTTTGCAGCGACTGCGATTGCAGGGAAATAATCCTGATGGTAGCGATAATTGCATCACGGGAGATGGACTACCTGTCTTTGACAAAATGTTGCTTAGGTTAGGTGGTCGATGATATGACACTGCGGGAGGGCCGGAAAAAAGACTTTTTGTCAACGGGCTCGATGATAGTATCAGAAACAAGTCCTTCAGAATCGGCCTTAACTTTTCAACTCCGGGAAAGTAGGTGGTACACAAGTTTACCATTTTACTTTTTGGCAAGATATTGTTGGATTTCAACTGGACACGTCTATGCGCGGGAATAATTTGTTTAGCAAGCAAACCATCAGGATAATCCCTTCTTTTGAGAGACGAATTGAGAGAATCGAGGAATGTGCTGAGGCTAAAATTATTGTTACATATGCGATGGCCACGGATTGAAAGAGAGTTTGGTATGGAGCGCTTAGTATATGGAGGATGGCAACTATTGTAGTGTAAATAGAGTTGGTGGTTGGTCGGCTTTATGTGGACTGAGGTCTTTAAAGTACCATCGACAAGAACTAGATCCACATTTAGAAATGTGACTTTCACTAGAAAATTTAAAAGTAAATTCCATAATGGAGAAATTGTTTAAATTGTCTCGGAAAGATACCAGTGTCTCTTGGCCGTGGGTCCAAATGACAAATATATCATCGATGAAACGCAACCAAATGAGGGGTTGATGGTTCCGCGTATTTAAAAAGGCTTGTTCGAGGCGACCCATAAACAAGTTTGCATAAGACGGAGCCATTTTTGATCCCATTTCCAGGCGTGGCGCCTTTTATCTTTTGTAAATATTCTGCGTTGGGGTCGTTTGGCAACTTTGTGTAGCATTCTGGGTTATTAAGTTGCCGCAACCCTTCGGCTATGTAGTCACTTCTATTTTGAACCACTATGGAGGAACCCTTATCGGCCGGAAGTATAATGATGTCATTATTGCGACGGAGCGATCCAAGGTCTACCCTTTCCCTGTACGGGAGATTAGATGGATTCAGAGATTTAAGAAAAGCCGGATCTAACGCTTTAGTGAGGAAGGTATTGATAAACACTTCTACTGGGTGATTCAATGGTAGAGAAGGTGGTTCACGGTTCGACGGCTCTCGGAATTTGGTTAATGCGGGATGCAAAGGCTCTATCTGACCTTGAGTATGTGTTTGCCAAAACGCCTTCCACTTGAGATTCCGACAGAAGTCCATCATATCAGCCGCAAATTGAAAGTGGTTTATTTTAGGGGTGGGGCAAAATGACAGACCCTTGGATAGCACGGATTTTTCGTCATCTGATAAATCTTTGGATGACAGATTGACAACTGTCATCCTTTCATCAACAGGGTTGCTCGGATTATCAGTGGGGCTGGAGGATGAAGAGGGTTGCAATCTGCAGGCAATAGAAATAGCAGGAGATGGGGCTATTGGATTCACCTGGTACATGGGGATAGAGTTTATAGCCAAATCCACAATGGGCCTTGATATTTTAAGGGATGCTGTGTAGCATCCCTTAAAATCACACATCTATCACAAAATCACACATCTATCTTCTATGTCCAAATTAACCCCATACGTTACAACATAAGCTTGGCAGATTCTTCCTAGCGTAGTCCAATTAGATGACAACTTACCATCAGTCATAATCTTCAAATTTTCTGAGATTTTCTCTATTGTGGGTATCAATAACGTCAGAGTTGTACGCATTCATCAAGTATACAAGAGAATCCACAATGTTCTCGTTGGCAGTCTTTGACTTCCACTCAGCATTGCGCTTATTGATTGTCTCCGATGTTAGAATGTAAGGAACAAATATAACTGACAACGCTAGTTTCTTTTCTCCCTTAGTCATTGCGGGAGTGAGTATAGCAGCTACAGTTTGATGCCGTGCGCAGATAGGGAATTCGGTAATTGCCAGAGTCCTGTTCACAACATCTATGTCTATTGTCCCCTTCATAGATGTTTTTGAAAGAATCATGGATGTCACATCAGGGAAACACGCTATGATCCTGGATAAGGTGATGGTTCCTATTTTCCCATCGAATTTTTCAGAGATTTTAAGTCTTTTAACCAAATACTGTAATTTAGATTTGGACTCTTGATCCTTTATTGAGGCAATGATCTTTTCTACCCTATTGCCTCTGGCGAAACCAATCATTAGAAGGAAAGTGACTTCTCCAGGGCTTAGAGAATTTCTGATTAACTTTCTCATAGCAATTGCATCAAAACCTGCATAAGCTATGTTCACTTCAGCCCACTTAGTAGCTGCCAATTCCAACCCTGCGAAAATTTCTTTCGCCTTCTCCACTCAACTAGCACAGTAATCTAATAACAAAAGACTACAAGTAAACCATGACTAATAAAGCACCTATAAATGTCTGGTGTAGAGTTTCTTACTTATAATAGCATTACATAAGGATAAATACTCTCAAGAGCATTTGTTTGTATATCTTTTTGTTGTAGTTTACTACAATGTTATCTTATAAGACAGTAACAAGTCTAATAAGAGCATATACGAAGTCTAAATAGTCTTCCAAAGAATAATAGTCTTATAGTGGTCTTATAGACGCATTTTGCAAGAGCCTTGATTTTATAACATACCTAGTTGAGATCACTATACGACTACAAAGCAATCTCGTAGCCAACTAGCACAGTAATCCTATAACAAAAGACTATAAGTAAACCATGACTAATAAAGCACCTATAAATGTTTTGGTGTAGAGTTTCTTACTTATAATAGCATTACATAAGGATAAGGATGTAAAAACATCGTCGATAACTATAGGCCAGTCTCTATCCTTTCAGTCCTGAGTAAGCTGTTTGAAAAGGTCGTCTATTCACAGCTATACTCTTACATCGCGCCATGTCTGCCTACACAGCAACATGGATTCTTAAAGCAACGATCGGTAGTTTCCAATCTGGCGGAATTTACCAATTTTACCTTAAGTGCGATGGACAAACGGAAGCAAGTGGACGCCATCTACACCGACTTTGCTAAGGCGTTCGACCATTTTAACCATCCTATTCTCTTAAGTAAGCTAAAAATGCTAGCAGTCCATGGAGATCTATACAGATGGATATCATCGTACGTAGCTAACCGTCACCAAGCTGTGATTGTTGGAGGATTCAGGTCGAACTTTGCATCAATTCCGTCCGGGGTACCGCAGGGTTCACACTTGGGTCCTCTGCTCTTCAACGCCTATCTCTGCGATATTAGTTCTTGTTTTATAGCTGGTCGTCACATTTTATACGCGGATGACCTGAAAATCTATGCTGAGGTGACTGACGTGGCAGACTGCCTCCGGTTACAGGAGGATATCGACCGCCTGTCTCACTACTGCGTACTTAATAAACTCTCTCTAAATGCTACTAAATGTAACAGTATAACCTTTAGCCGTAAGAGAGACTTGGTGAAGTTCAGTTATCACATTAATGGTGAAGTGATCCCTAATGTAAAATGTATTCGTGACCTCGGAATACAAATTGGTCATAAGTTGCTTTTCGATCAGCATATAGGAAGTATTGTTAGCCGAGCTTTGAGAACACTAGGATTTGTGACCCGTATCTCAAGACCTTTCTCCAATATAAATGTCCTGAAGATGTATTTCGCTTACGTTCGCAGCACCGTGGAATTTGCGTCCTCAATTTGGAATCCGCAATATTCGGTCTACAGAAGCAGGATAGAATGTATCCAAAGGCGTTTTTTAAAACACATCAATTATCGCGGACGCTTCGGTCTTCTTACGTACGAGAGCAGACTGGACCACTTCGGTATTCAAGCTCTAGAAGACCGACGTACTGTGGCTGATATGGTACTGTTACACAAAGTTATCCACAATACCATAGATAGTCCATACCTTGTTGAAAACTTGCGTTTTTTCGTTCCTCCGCTATTAATTCGCAATTTATGTATCAATACGTCTCCTTTCATTTATTTTATACGTTAATTTATTTAGTATTAATACGTAATTTCAATTTGAAAATAATAATTTACACTTATACTAATCAAATATTAAAAATATATATATATATATATATATATATATATATATATATATATATATATATATATATATATATATATATATATATATATATATATATATATATATATATATATATATATATATATATATTTATATATATATATATATATATATATATATATATATATATATATATATATATATATATATATATATATATATATATATATATATATATATATATATATATATATATATATATATATATATATATATATATATATATATATATATATATATATATATATATATATATATATATATATATATATATATATATATATATATAATTGGAGGCATTTTGTGTTGCAAAAGGATTAGCTTGATTTTTGAGATATATGGATGAATAGTGATCGTTAGTCGACTGCAAAAGGACCTTTAAACTTACATTGCACCGTCGAAAGTCGTGCACATCCGTAAGTATATCTCATTCAAATATTAGCATTTCCCGATCCAAGCTGGGATTTCCTTCGCTGCTTTTTAGGTAGCTTTTACTAATTTTATTTTAAATAAAAATATCATCCTATGAAAGGATTTCTTTACAAAACTTATCAAATATAAATATATATATATATATATATATATATATATATATATATATATATATATATATATATATATATATATATATATATATATATATATATATATATATATATATATATATATATATATATATATATATATATATATATATATATATATATATATATATATATATATATATATATATATATATATATATATATATATATATATATATATATATATATTGTGACACGATTGCTGTTTTCCCCGATAAATTCGCATTGCACTTTAAGTAAACAACAATACACACGCATAAGATGCATGCAGCGCCATCTTGATGCAATTCACAAGCTTTGCAAGCCAGGACGGTCATATACGACGTACGACTATCGTAGTATCTACAAGCGTACATTTGACACCGAATCCATTGTCGGCTAGTCGATTGCCACAAGTAAATCTTGTATTCAGTTATGAAAATGGATTTTAGGAAAAAGAATAATTTTAATTAAGTCGGTAAAAATAAAGAAAGATCAAATTATAAACCAGGATGCTAGGAAAATTAATACAATAATTTATTTGGGTATTATACAATTTTTAATACACAAAATCATGATTAACATGGGTAATTAAATTCCGTACGTAAAAACGCGGACACTTAGCCACATTAAATCAGATCCGTTTAACTAGAAATTAAATCTAGTATTTTATAAAAATACTGTAACAATTATTCAAATTAATAAAATAAATGTAAATTAAGCACCGGAAGCCTAAACGAGTCGAGTAAGAATCCATCATTAGACGGCCATGTTTCCGCCCTTTCTTTTTCGAATTCGCAATTCAGCTGGTGCGGTCGATATTAATTGAGAATCCCGTGGTGCACGTAATCAGATAAATTAACCCGGTGAGTTTTGAAGCGGTTGTTCAATATTTAGATACAAGATGAATCCTTATCCGTTCGGTTGGGAAGGGATGGATTGAAGAGTGAGCCGACTCCCTAGGATTGGGCAAACTGACTCCTCATTTTCCTTCTCTCCCACTTATTGCTCCTGTGTAATTACAGGGATTCTCCTATCGGATTAATCTTCTCCGTTGGACCATTCCTGCCGATCTACCTACCGAATCGCAAGACGGTCGACCGCGACCAACGTAAACATCATCGCACGTACGAGAGTGCCGCCCGTCGCATGTACATCAGCCGCCGTCTCCCGTGGGAAAGCACGGCGTAGAGCGGGAAGAGGAAGAACGGGGATCGGCCAGCCGAAAAGAAACGCGACTCCGTCGAAGATCGTCACATCCTACATTCCCGTGTCCCCACGTGCTACAATCCAATAAGTGTTCTAAAATCCAATACTTTGTAAGCCGACCCTGGATAAGGATCGCACGTCTTTTGCTCTTCTTTCAATGATTCTAGTTTCTACTTTCTTTATATTCTCGTAATGGGGACTAAGATCCCAATAAATCGAATTGTAATAAAAACAAGTGACTTTTACTAAGGGGATTCTAGTTTCTATAGGTTACTATAGATTCTATAGGTCACCAAAGGTATCCCCCAACTATATATGTCGCAATATATATATATATATATATATATATATATATATATATATATATATATATATATATATATATATATATATATATATATATATATATATATATATATATATAATATATATATATATATATATATATATATATATATATATATATATATATAATATATATATATATATATATATATATATATATATATATATATATATATATATATATATATATATATATATATATATATATATATATATATAATATATATATATATATATATATATATATATATATATATATAATATATATATATATATATATATATATATATATATATATATATATATACAGTAGAGCCTCGTTAATCCGAACCCCTAAAAACACAGGGGGGTTCGAATTAACCGGGTGTTCGGATTATAGTATGGGACAAATTCTATAGAGGTAAAAATAAAAAATTGGGATTTGTTTGTGTTTTATTTATTTAAAGCCGTCTTCGATCGTAATTCAAATAAAAAAAAGTAACAAATATTTTATATTGTCCTACATATTTCCTTCTGCATACTACTTTGGAACAAGAAAATCTAGCATTGACTTTTGCTTTGATTTGGTAATTTTTTGGGAAAAAACATCACTTCGCAATCGCCGCAGCAACAATGTGTCCTGAATTGACACGCCGTTTTCGTCAGTCCATTGAATGCATTTGTTGAATGCCTCCACAGCTTCAGCATGGCTTATTTTCTTAATTCCTGGGTCAGCTTCTTCTTCGTGATTGACTTCTTCTTCGCCCGTTTCTATCGCGATTATTTCTTCATCTGTGAGGATCTCCTGAGATATCAACTCTGCTTCTGCACCCCCTTGTGCCCATTCTTGAGCAGCGAGCTCACTCATTTCTTCACCGCCGGAACACTATCTATTGCATAACAGACTAAGAGGAATATCATCTTCTGGTTCAAATTCCGCAGCCACCATGGGAATGAATTCTGGAAGCAATTAATTCCACGACTTTTGAATGAGATGTTGAGTTACTTTATTCCAAGAAGTAGCCAAATCGAAAGCCACATCTTTCATGTTAACTTTCTTGAGTATCCCAATGACATCTTCAATGCCGTCTTCTTGGTGAGCGACAATCTGCGTGAGCAATTTCTTCCGGAAATTGAGTTTTATGTTTTGAATAACATTTTGGTCCATAGGTTGAATTAACGCAGTTGTGTTTGGAGGTAAGAACACAGCAAAAATCTTTCTATCTTCGCTTCTTAATTCTTCTTCAGAAGGATGTCCGGGTGCATTGTCCAATAACAGGACAGCCTGTTCTTTCAAGTTATTATCTCGAAGATGCCGTCTTACGCTTGGGACGAACTCATTTTTAAACCACACCAAGAAGATGTCTTTAGTAACCCATGCATTTTTTTGGCCTTGGTAAGACACAGGTAGGATGGTTGAACCAAAGGCGCGTGGTTTCTTGGCTTTGCCAATTACTAGTAAGCGAAGTTTGTGGTCACCAGAAGCGTTAGCGCACGGCATGAACGTTATTCGGTCTTTGAAAATTTTACGTCCCGGTGCTGAAGATTCACTCCCTGAAGCTAAGGTCTTATCTGGCAGTACACGCCAGAATAATCCTGATTCATCGGCGTTGTAAATTTGTTGAGAGGTAAATCTTTTTTCTTCGATTAATTGGCGTAACTTTTGTCTAAACGGTTCCACAGCTTCTATATCGTTGGTCAATTTTTCACCAGTAACCTTTAATTGTCTTATTCCATCTCGTTTTTTGAAACGGTCGAGCCACCCGCGACTTGCATTAAAGTCCTTAGACTGTGTGATCTTCTCATGAAAAAAGCGAGCTTTTTCTGTAATTAACTCTCCAGACATGGGAACGTTTAATCTTCTTTGCTGCAAAAACCACAAAAAAGGGCATTTTCGACAGCAGGATTCTCAGGCTTCCTAAGTGTTTGTCTCTTCCCGGGGCCTCGTTCTGTGCGGCTGATAAACTCCAAAATCTGTTGTTTCTTCTTTTTGATGTCAGCCGCAGTCGTTTTCCCAATCCCAAATTTCTTTGCAATCTTTGGATAACTTACTCCTCGATCTAACATTTGAATCACTTCATATTTGTCACATAAAGTCAATGTGACATGTTTACGACTTGATTGTGATGCCATGACTGTGTTTATGTGAGTTAAACCAAAACTACAAATAAACTCTTATTACGCGGAACATTCCAGAACACTTAGCGCAGCGCACACGCGCGCTCAAGGCTACAAGTGCGGGCGAACTAATGAGGCAAGTGCGCGGCGAGGCGGGTGCGAGTTCGTTCGGATTACCGCGATCAACGGATTAGGCAGGGTTCGGACTAGCGCGGCTCTACTGTATATATATATATATATATATATATATATATATATATATATATATATATATATATATATATATATATATATATATATATATATATATATATATATATATATATATATATATATATATATATATATATATATATATATATATATATATATATATATATATATATATATATATATATATATATATATATATATATATATATATATATATATATATATATATATATAATATATATATATATATATATATATATATATATATATATATATATATATATATATATATATATATATATATATATATATATATATATATATATATATATATATATATATATATAAATATATATATATATATATATATATATATATATATATATATATATATATATATATATATATATATATATATATATATATATATATATATATATATATATATATATATATATATATATATATATATATATATATATATATATATATATATATTACAATTCCGGTTACAATTCCGCGTGTCAAATGTGTCAAGTAGTGTGAACGTGTCTTGTAAAGTTTAGCTAAAAAACCAGAAAAATAGTTAAGTTTTTGTCTCAAAAACCATACTATCCTGTAACGGACCACTGACTTTAACTGTGGAAGTGTTAAGAACAGTATAAACAGCATATTTTTGTGAAGAAAAGTGAATAAATAGTGGACCTAAAACGAAATAATCAAAACTACCTCCATTCTAGTGTCAGTACTACTAGAGCTGTGTAAACGTAACTGACAATCAAGTAGTCGTTAAAAGTAGCAGATACTTAGTTTTACTGATCCAGATACAAACTAGTGGAAAAAAATATATATCTAACAAAATGGCAATCTGTACGATTTGCAAAAACACGAAACCGAACACCATAAAGTGCGATCAATGCAAGCTGGATATCTGTAATGTCTGCAGTAATCTCACATCTACCGAACTGAGGTGCCTCGAGCTGAAGTCCAGGGAGCTGACTTATCTATGTAGGATGTGTAAAGAGGGGCTAAAGGAACTCCCTGTTCTACGGAAGCTGGTCGAGGAATTGACCGATGAAGTCAAAAAACTTAAAAATAAAAACCCAGCAGAAAATTGCGAACAAATCATTGCTGAAATATCTGAAAGGAAACGTAGAGCAAAGAATATCATTGTGTTTAATGTCCCAGAGTCTACTTCTGACGATGCTAGCAGCCGGAAAGAACACGATAGGAAAGAGACACAAAATATTTTCTCTACCATCACTGGCTGTGCTATGGATCTTGCCTCTGTATTCCGTTTGGGCAAACGAACAGATTCTAAGCCGCGGCCACTAAAAGTATTATTAAAATCTAGAGAAGATGCCATCAATGTTTTAAAAAATAAAGCCAAGAGTAAAGCACCTATCAAGATGAAAGCCGATCTCACACCTAATCAAAACGAACATCTTAAGAAACTGCAACAGGAACTAAGCGAGCGAATCAACAATGGTGAAAAAGATATAACTATCAAATATCTACATGGATATCCGCAGATAATAAAGATTCCAAAAAACCAGTAGCTGGCCAAAGAATCCTCGACCTCCCCATACTGTACTCGAACCTGGCATCCCTACCGGCAAAATTTGACTCTCTTTTGATGGAAGTGAAACTCAACAACCCAGCTTTCGTTATAATAACTGAGACCTTCCTAAATTACTCGATTCCCGACTCTCTAGTCCACATTCCAGGATTCACGCTTTACAGAAAAGACCGTAGCAATGGCACCAAATATGGTGGAGTGGCTATTTATGTTGCTGACGCTTACCAAAACTCACCAATTACGGCAACACTCGAAAAATCATTTGAAAGCAGCGAAACGGAAGCACTTTGGCTTAACATAGAGTGCAGCAAAGTCAGGTTTCTCCTTGCGGGCATCTACCGTCCGCCATCATATGGTATTCAAACAAGTGACAAAATCCTCGTGGAGAACTTAAAAGTGGCCTCTGAGCTAAACACGGTCGTAGCATTTGGTGACTTTAATTTACCAAATATCAAATGGGATGAATTGAACCAATCAGCTTGCACTGAGGTAGAAAAACTGTTTATGGAAATGTATGCAAACACTTCTCTAACACAACTTGTTAATCAGCCCACAAGATACAGAAACAAGCAAATCTCTCTACTTGACTTGATCTTATGCAACGACCAAGGCCTTATTACAGATGTCAAATACATGTCACATATTGGAAAAAGCGACCATATTGCGATTATGGCTAACCTGCAAGCTGAGACTAACTTTGCTAAACCAGTAGAAAGCAGAGAGCCGAGACGATGTTTTTGGAAAGCAAATTTTGAATTCATCAGAAAATCTCTTGAGTTGGAGGAGCATCTAATGGATCTTAGCCATCCTTCACATCCTAACATCGGCACTAATGACAACTGGGAAAACCTCAAAATGGCAGTAAAAAGCACTCTGGATAAATACACACCACCATCATTAAATAAAAAACGCCCCAAGGAAATTAACAAACCCTGGATTAGCAGAGATATCCATAATTTATCAAGAGAAAAAAGGAAACTTTGGGATATCTACAAAATTAAAAAAGATGATTCTTCTTACCGGCAATATCGAATAATTAACAACCGACTTGTCTCAGAAATGAGAAGATCCAGAGAAAACTTCGAAAGAAACCTCGTCAACAATGGAGCTAAATCATTCTATGGATATATCAAGATGCAACTTCAATCCAAAGCTTCTACTCCACTAGAACTCTACAACAGCACAACTGACTCCAACACAAGCAACCCTCTTGATATTGCGGAAATTTTTGCTAAGCAGTTTAATAATGCCTACGTTTACGAACCTGATGGACCTTTACCACCTCTAACTAACCTGACCAGGGTTAACAATTGTTTTGATGATGTTCATATTAGTACAGATTTAGTGGAAAAAACCTTAAAAATGCTAAACGTCGAATCCGCCATGGGTCCAGACAACTTACCGGCTTTACTCTGGAGGGAATGTGCAAGTCAGTTGAGTAAACCGCTAGCTGTAATTATGCAGCAATCAATCACATCAGGGAAATTACCTGCAGACTGGAAACACGCAATTGTAACCCCCATCTATAAAAAAGGAGATAAGCGCACTGCTTCCAATTACCGTCCCATCAGCTTAACTTGCATTGCTTGCAAATCCATGGAAAGAGTCATTGCAGCAAAATTACGCGAATTTATATCGCAAAACAAAATTGTCCCAAATGAACAGCACGGTTTCATTCCCGGGCGCTCCACTGTCACCAACTTACTTCTTTGTCTCAACCGCTGGACTGAGAACTGGGATGGGGGTATACCGACAGATGTTATATATCTCGACTTCGAAAAGGCCTTCGACAGAGTTCCTGTAAGAAGACTTTTGCAAAAACTTGAACATCTCGGAATTCGAGGAAAAATTTTAAGTTGGATATCAGACTTCTTAACTGGTCGCACCTTCCAAGTGAAAGTAGGCGACTTTAAATCTGAACATTTCACTGTATCCAGTGGTGTACCCCAAGGGTCAGTGCTGGGTCCGGTTTTGTTCACCTTGTATATTACGGATCTTCAAGCCTCAATCACATCGCAGAGCAGCTACTTTGCCGATGACACAAAATTCTTCGCCAATCCTATTCTATGCAGTGGACAGCTTCAGCAAGATCTTGACAAGATCAAAGCGTGGACGGAAGATTGGTTGCTTACCTTAAACGTTAAGAAATGTGTAGTGCTTCATATCGGGAAAAGCAACCCCAACAAACAATATTTTCTGGCAAACGCCCAACTAAAAGCAGTCAAGCAACAAAAAGATCTTGGAATAACAATTACTGATGATCTCAAATGGGAGAAACACATAATTGCAATTGCTAAAAGAGCCAACTCTATTCTCTATCTAATAAGGAAGGCTTTCCAACATCTATCAATAGAGGTTTTTATCAAGATCTACAAGGCATATGTGAGACCTATTCTTGAGTATGGCTATCAGATCTGGAACCCTTACTTTTGCAAGGATGTAGATATCCTGGAAAAGGTACAGCGAAGGGCAACCAAAATGCCAGTGGGCCTGAAAAATAGGAATTATGAAGATCGCTTGAAATTACTTGGAATTACTACACTCAAACAAAGAAGACAAAGAGGGGACCTGATTGAGACATATAAAATTCTAACACATTATTACGATGTACCTGCACTGAATAATATTTACAAATTCAACGTCAATACAAATCTTCGAGGTCACAACAAAAAACTCAACCGTACAAAATTTAAATCTAATCCTCTTAAGAACGTTTTGCCAAATAGAGTGGTGGACATGTGGAATAAACTACCATTTGACGTGATTAGTGCAATCTCTGTCAATCAATTTAAAAACAGACTCGATTTGTACCTAAAAACTTGTTAATATTGTTTATATTATATTGTTAATATTGTTTAGCTTTACAAGATCTGATCTGGACGTATCAGCAGAGCTGCCTGTCCAGAATAAATAATAATAATAATAATATATATATATATATATATATATATATATATATATATATATATATATATATATATATATATATATATATATATATATATATATATATATATATATATATATATATATATATATATATATATATATATATATATATATATATATATATATATATATATATATATACTTTATTTGTAACAACTGTTACAAATAAATTTTTCTGCCGAATGCCAAAGTTGTATTGCAAATCACGGACGGCTCCGCCGCCGCTCCGTGGGATTGTCGGTACTTCTCCTGTTAGTTTCGCTAGGTTGCCAACTTACGTGTGTTTGTGGTGCCATACATAATTTGTCGTGTGGCCAGCGCGAAATGTGATAACATTTTTAAGAATCGCTGTAGATTTTGATACCAACGTTTTCCCATTGGCCTGTTGCAGGCTGCAGCGATAATTTTCTCTCAGGCAGGCGTGGGTGCGCGGGGCCCGTAGCATTTGCTACTCTTGCTACGTGGCTAATCCGGCACTGCTAAGCACATTGATCCACTGTGGGACATGGGTGGTACACTGTGGATCAGCATATGGTTCACAGTGGATCAAGGACAAGATTAATATGAAAGGGTAAACAAAACACTTGAAAATTGTCAAAAATATTTTAAAGTAGGTACATACTAACTATAACAGAGAGAAAAAAGTCATGAAGTACATAGGAACTTAGATATTTATCATACATTAGGTAATGTATCATCAATTAAATGTTGATACTCGAACATAAAAAAAATTAAGAATGTAGGAAAGAAATAAATCTAATTGCCTCAAAATGCCTGCTTATTTTGTTTTTTTTGTAGTAAACAGTATGAGAACGAAGTCTCCTTCATTAGGTTTTTTCGGTAGAAATTCTTGGTTTTTTAAAAAGTCTTCGGTCAAAATGTTGTCTTCATTTTCCTTTTCATCTTCTATAAACCAGTCCTCATCATCATCATCAGTATCTTTATATATTACTTCGGCATCATCTTCAGAGTCGCTTTGTAGAACTTGCCGCTTTGCCTTTTTTAACCTGGTTTCTTTTGTTTTTTTTGTCGCTTGTTTTACTCTTTCTATTTAACCTGTCTCTGGTGTGTCTGTAGCAATCATACTTCGTCCCAGTCTTCTTGGTTTTCTTTTTTTGTTTCTAGATCCAGCTTTCAGTGGTGCCCTGAATTGATCAGGAGTTATGAGAATACTTCCAGTATTTGGTGCATGATTCGGGATTGACGAAGATGTAGATGCTGACATAACTTCAACTTGGTGAGAATTCAGTGGCTGAAGTGTAGAATTATCCGATTGTAATTGTACAGGATTCGGGTTTGATAAATATCGTATTCTCACAAGCTCTGGAGCCGTGGAGGTAGATGGTCGTGCATCGACTAACATCATTTCAGCTTGGTTAGAATCATGTGGCTCAATTGCAGGATTATCCAGTTGTAATGGTTCAGGATTTGGGCGATCTGTTACTGAGCTAGGTAAGAAATCTTCATTAGAGAATATGTCTTTGTCAAAAGGATGAATTCCAGTTTTTTTAAAGGCCTGAGTAATATTGTTCAATGTCATAGATTTTGTGAATGCAATTCCAATTAGTTCCCCAATGTCGTAGATGGTTATGGGGCAACCTGGATGTCGCAGCAACCAAGAATCTATTGCATTATAATAATAGTTCTTGAACGGTCCAAACACTCCGACATCGAGGGGTTGTAATCTTGCAGATGTATGAGGATGCAGAGGATGCAGGGTGAGGATTGTGACTCCGGATTTTTTTGCCAAGGCGAGCACCTCAATGCTCAGATGTGACTCGTGGTTATCTAGGATAAGAATACTTCGATTATCTGGAGAGCTGTAACTACACTTAATAAAGTGCTTCATCACGTTAACAAACAGCTCACAATTCATCCAACCTGATGAAGCTGCGAGAGCTAGTGTGCCGGGTGGGGTTCCAGCCGTCATTCTAGGGGTCACTTTTTTACGTGGGAAAATAATTGCGGGGGGTAATGCCTGACCACCTGCACCTATGATGCAACAGGTCGTGCATAAAATCCCCTTCTCACCACTAGTAACTTTGCTTACGTTTTTGTGGCCTTTTAATGATATAACTTTTCGAGGTTTTTGAACGGTAGTTGTGAAATGAAATGAAATGAAATGAAATGAAAATGAAATGAAAAATACCTTTATTGTACTAACAAAAAAAAAAAATACATGGGTAAAGAAAACTTAAATTCTATTTTAACTTAGTACAAACGGCGGGCTTATCGTTTCACGATTTCTTACAGCCAACCGTGTAATATTAAATAAAAGTATCAATACAGCTCACATACATAAACATATACACATAAATATACATATACATACATCCAAATATACATACATACATAAAAAAAAATAAAAAATATATATATAATTTATAATATAATATATGTATATTATAATAATAAATACACAGAAGCTACAGATAAATAATAATAAAAATAACTGCTTATATAAAATGATAGATATTACAAAGTTCTTATGCTTCTATCCAGTCAACAACCCAACGAAAGGGGGAAGGGGGGAGGGGATAGGGGGAGGGTTGGTTCTTAGTTAATATTTTGAGGGAGAAAATGTTTTTTTTCAGTAACGCCTTGAAACAGGGCAAGGATGTTGCATGACGAATAGCATGCGGAAGCTGGTTCCAAAGTCGAGCAGAATGGACGCTAAATGAGTTAGTGAAAAAAGAAGACTGATGTAGTGGAATTGCTATGGTGTTGTCCTGGCTTGACCTGAGTGGAACACCATGACTTCCTAACGGGAGAAAGAGGTCTTTAAGGTAAGGAGGTGCTATGGGACTATTTAGGACTTTATAAAGGAGTGAGAGGGCGTGCAGATTTCTGCGCTCACGAATTCGAAGCCAATGGAGTCCATCGCGATATTCGCTTACGTGATCAAATTTACGCAAGTCGAATATATATCGTATGCAGATATTTTGTAGCCGTTCGAATTTATCCAGTATCTTCTCTTTCATATCTATAGTACCGACATCAGCATAGTCTAGAATTGGAAGTAGCAGTGTTCTTACTAAAGTTTGCTTAGTTGCTGCTGGAAGGAATCTCTGTAACCTTCGGAGGCTATGAAGGCCATTGAAAATACGACGACTAATTTGGTTGGCGTGTGCCTGCCACGAAAGAAATTCGTCCATGACTATTCCAAGATTCTTGACAGATTTGGTATACTCAATAATATTACCGTTTATTTTGAGGGGTGACATTGACGTTTTGTTAGTATTAGACTTGAGTTTCTGGCCACCAATCACAATCGCTTGTGATTTGGCTGGATTTATGATTATGCCATGTTTTTCGGCCCAACTTGATATGTGTTCTAAATTAGAGTTCATAGTCGACACGGCAGAAGGCAGGTCATCAGGTCTGGCATGGAGGTAAATTTGAAGGTCATCAGCATATAAATGATAGGATGTAGTTAAGCCCTTGGCAATCGGGTTAATGAAGATAGAGAAGAGCAGTGGGGATAGGACACACCCTTGCGGGACACCAGCTGTGAGCTCGAGCAAGTCTGATTGGCCCTCAGACGATTTAACACACTGGTAGCGTCCGCGCAAGTAGGAGTCAAACCAACTCACCACTCCTCTAGAGATATTGAGCGATCGGAGTCGCTCAAGGAGAAGTTCAAAGTCGACAGAATTAAATGCGCTACTGAAATCAAGCAGCGTGAGAATAGTTAGTTTTCTATCATTCATAGCGCGTCTAATGTCGTCGGTAACTTTGACTAGTACAGTAGTGGTACTGTGACCAGGGCGGAAACCAGACTGAAGGGGATCTAACAATTTGTTGTTATCTAAGAAATTATTAAGCTGGGTGTAAACAACCCGCTCTAAAACTTTGGAGAATATTGGTAATATTGAAATAGGCCTGAAATCTTTAGCAGAATCTGGCGATTGGACTTTAGGGAGGGGTATGATAATAGCCTGTTTCCATAAATTTGGAACTACTGAATTAAAAATAGAAAAATTTATAATATGTGTGAGTGTAGGTAAAAATATTTCAAGTATTGGTAGGATGAGGTCTTTGTTTATGTTGTCACATCCATACGCTCTAGACTTAATTCCTCTTACTATTCTTCTTATTTCCGCTTGTCGAACTGGAGAAAACGTAAATTTGCTTACATTATGCGGAACCTCCTCACGGATAGACTTTATGGAAGCAGCCTTTGTATCATCCTCAAGAATACATGGTGGTTTTGCAAAGTGGGCGTTGACAACATTTAGGTCAAATTTGGAGTTCATGGGGTTTGACGTGGTTTTACCCACTCCGAGGGAATGAAGAAATTTCCAGGTGTTCTTTGGGCTCGAATTTGCAAGATTACGACAAATGTAGGATCTTTTGGCATTACGACACAATTGGTTACATTGATTCCTCAACAACTTAAACGAATTCCACAGTTCATCGGAGGGAGCACTTTTGAATTTAGATTTAAGTTTATCCCGTTTTGCCATCAATCCCTTGATTTCATCCGTAATCCAGGGAGAAGCTGGGTGTTTAATACGAATCTTTTTAATCGGCGCGTGCTTGTCATAGAGCTGTATAATGAGTTTATTTAGAAATTCGACCTTCTCGTCTACAGATCCCAAATGAACAACGTTATGCCACTCCATGTTATATGCATCATGAGACAACTGCGTGTAGTCAATGGTCCTCAGATCCCGCCGATACAAAAACCTAGGTGGTGGCTTGGGACTTCGGATTTTATAGGAGAGATATAGTAAGTCATGGTGCGAGAATCCAGAAGCGGTGTACTGCCCATGGCTGTTGATCCTATCCGGAGAAGATGTAATAATTAGATCAATGAGACTACGGGACGCTTTATCATAGTGGGTAGCTTCAAGTGGGAGTAGATTGAGATCGAGCGAGGAGATAATTTGAGATAGCTTAGACGAACGATAATCCTGTTTTAGAAGGCAGGTATTGAGGTCGCCCATAAGTACTGAATGTTCATAATTAGGTACGAGACCTTCAAGAAGTGACTCTAATTCTTGAAAGTAATTAATTTGGGGAGGGCAGTATACGACACCGAGAAGAATTGAAGTGAATTGAAGATTCACCTCTATGAAGAGATACTCTGGACGACCGCGGACATTCGATGGAGATTGGCACAGTATTTTATAACGAAGATCAGATCTTAGATAAATACCTACGCCACCGCATCTCCAGCCGACTCTGTCGTTGCGTATTAGAATAAAACCCGGCAGGGGAAATTGGTGCGAAGGCAGCGATGGTTTCAGCATTGTTTCACTGATAAGAAGTGCGTGAATATTAAGTCCAGAGAATGTAGCTAGCAGGTCAGGATAATGTTGGGGAACGCTCTGAGCGTTAATATGGCATATATTGAATGCATTTTTGAATGTGGGAAAAGTGGTTAAAAGTACATTATGGAGAGACGGACTATTAACTAGTTCGTCGGAGCTCAACATATCGTTTGCCTCTGAACCGTGTTCCTCAACGTCTAGACTGGATTCGTTACTGAAAGGACAATTAAATTCATCAAGGGTTTTATCTAGAGTGGGATGGGGTGATATTGATATATGTGCCTAAATAGTGCATAGAATGTGTGCAGGGATGAACATAGGTTATTTTTAATATAACTTTTAAACCAAGAGAATATAGAATGTAAAAAACAAAAAAAAAAAATATTATATTTTCGCTACCAGCAAAGACATTCAATCTGAGTATAATGTGTGACTCAAGCGTCCTCTTGTACCTTAAAAACACTGTTCTGGGGTCATTGTATCTAGGTAGAAATTTTAAAATAATCATAAAGACATGTTTATAAAAATATTCGCCAGAGAGTAACAAAATCGAAACAATAGATAAAACATACATTTTTAAATAGATTATAATAATATAATATGAAACAAGTATAATAACAATAGATCTATTAAAAATGTAATAGAATATAAAAGTAATAAATATTATCAGTGGTAACATAAGACTGTATATCGATGGTGTAGAACAGTACTGGAACATTTCAAAAAAAGGCGGTTTTGAGTTATGAATGCCAAATTTTTCGTTATATTTTTCTTCATCTAAAACAGTATCGGGACAAGTCAAGTCGCCACCCCAACATCCTCTAATTTGCTTGTTCGGATAAATAACTGAATGCATTGCTAACATAAAAATATTACTGTATTGGAACATTCAGAAATGTTCCCCTACAACATTCAACTTTAAAAGATGAATTGGAATATTTCGAAATGTACTGGTACTGAACTGAGCCACAGGCAAGGTCACACGTTTTTTCTCGGTACTTGTCAGTCTAAACAAAAGCCACTTTATTGCTGACACCTGTGCTCAATGGAAGACACCTCTCTGTCTTTCAATATTGATTTAGAAAGAGATAAGACTTTACTAAAATTAGGAATTGTTGTTTGTGTGGTTGATTATAAAGTAAGCATCTCTAAACTGGACATGAGCTTTGAGGTTATTCTCGTGAATGGTGATAGATTTTTGTGAATGTCGTGGATTTTTGTAGAATTGCTAAACATCAGCTATGAGAAGATCGAAGACGAGAACGGAGGTTATGGTGGAGATGGCTCAAGGCAAGATGGATTATCCAAGTGATTATAAGAAGGGTAAGTTTCACTCACATAACCTCAATTACATAGGTATTTATCGTAACCAAATTTTTTTGTATTGATCGATTGTATCGATCAAAAATTTCTGAAGATGGGCGGACACAGTCAGAACCTGGACTGTTGTTGTGGACACAAAATACGAATGATCCGACGAATTCCGAGCCTGCATTGTTGTGCGAAGCTCCTCTAATGAACATTCAAATTATTTCTAAGGCGCCGGAGGAACATTCACCTATCAATTCGGAGCCTCCAACACAGCTGAGCGTTCCAAAAATTTCTGAAGATGAGCGGACACAGTTAGAACCTGGACTGTTGTTGTGGACACAAAATGCAAATGATCCAACGAATTCCGAGCCTCCATTGTTGTGCGAAACTCCAATGAACATTCAAATTATTTCTACGGCGCCGGAGGAACATTCACCTATCAATTTGGAGCCTCCAATACAGCTGAGCGCTCTAAAAAATTCTGAAGATGAGCGGACACAGTTAGAACCTGGACTGTTGTTGTGGACACAAAATGCAAATGATCCAACGAATTCCGAACCTGGATTGTTGTGCGAAATTCCAATGAACATTCAAATTATTTCGACTGATGACACTGGGACAAGTAAGCTATACTTTAAATTTATTTAACTATTTTTGGATACTTGAAAATATTAAGGTGAAGTTAAACGGCTGTTAGTTTTTAAAAATAACTGTTAAAGTTATTGTTGGATGTACGCAGGGACAAAACACGAAAGAAAACGAATTTCTTCTATGGAAATAGTTGCTTGACACACACTTGCGACAGCTAGCGTTTCGCGCCGACTAGTTCGCAGAGTTGCCACTTTATTAAAGAACCATAAAGTATAAAATCTAGTTATTCAACACTCCCACTGATTGCATACTTTATTTTTAAGTGGGAAAGCATCTTAACTTTTCCCTTAATATTTCTTCTAGTATATATTTTTTTTTTTTTTTTTGGTCTTAATATTTTCAAGTGTTGCAACATTAACATTATTTGTCAGACAGACAGACGTCAAACTGACAGCACAGAACGAAATCATAACATAACCTAAAAATGAGTCATTTTTCAGAATTTTCTTATATTCTAATGTGGTTTACACTTTCACAATGTTTATTTCTCTGCACAACTGTTGAAAACGTTGTTTAGGTAGAGCTTTCGTCATGATGTCGGCGAGTTGACGGTCTGTCGGCACGTAGTTCACTTTAAGAACACGATCTTCGCACTTCTCACGTATGAAGTGATACCTAATGTCAATGTGCTTCGTTCGTTTGTGGAATTCAGGGTTTTTAACCAAACGAATAGCACTTTGGTTGTCGACTTGTAGTAAGGATGGAACTTTTACAGGTTCGAATATGTCTTCTAGCAGGCGTCTGATCCATGTGATCTCCTTCGCTGCTAGCGCTGCTGCCATATACTCTGCCTCAGTTGTTGAAACTGCAACAGAATGTTGACGCTGACTGCTCCAAGTCACTGGTCCACCGTTCATCATGAATATATATCCTGATGTCAAACGTCTCGTATCCAGATCTCCTGCATAATCGGAATCTGAATATCCAATTAGCGTCTGAGCGTCGTTTCCATATACCAATCCATATTCTTT
Source organism: Micropterix aruncella (assembly GCA_944548615.1). NCBI lineage: Eukaryota > Metazoa > Arthropoda > Insecta > Lepidoptera > Micropterigidae > Micropterix > Micropterix aruncella. Next base: position 8,316,206 of record OX155967.1, read on the forward strand.
TGTCTCCTTCAGATATCTGATTATTCTTTTGACCGCATTCCAATGCGTGTTGTTATGCTTTGATAGGAAGCGGCTGACAACTCCCATTGCATATGCAATATCTGGTCTGCTAACTATCGCAGCAAACATTAGCGAACCTACTGCTTCACGATAAGGTACGCTTGGTTCGATGTCTTCTGCATCGAATTGCATTATTTCATAATCGCGTTGTGCGGCTATTGCTAATAGCACCCTGACAGAATCATATCTTGTCGTTGGAGAAAATGTTTCATTGTAATCAATACCTTCTCTTTGGGCAAATCCCTTGGCACATAGCCTTGCTTTGAAGCGTGGCATTCCTTCTGGTGTTCGTTTTAGCCTAAATACCCATCTTGAGTCGATGGCTTTCTTGTTTGGTGGCAATATGACTTCTTCCCAGGTTTCATTCTTTCTCAGTGCGTCCATTTCTTCTTCAATTGCTGATTTCCAGTGGTGCGCTTCTTCACTCTCCATAGCTTCTTTGTAGGTCTCCGGTACATACAATTCTGTTGCATTCACTTCGTACCGCTTTGGTATCTTGAGATTCCCTCTACTGCGAAGGTTGTAGGCTCCCATTGGCATTCCGTTATCGTCTGGAATTTCTTCATTTTCTTCTTCTTCATCACATCTTTCTTTTTCTTCTGAATCATAGTTACCGAATGAGAACATTATAGATTCATTTTCAGCAATTTTAACAGTCGCTTTCTCATTGAACTCCACGTTCCTTGAGATAGTTATTTTCTTGGTTTCCGAATCGAAAAGACGATAGTTTGTGGAATTGCCATCATATCCGACCATTATCATCTTCTTACTTTTTGAGGAAAGTTTTGTTCGTTGTTGTTTTGGCACGTGTACGAAGGCTTCTGATCCAAACGTTCTGATATGCGCAAGTGTTGGCTTCTTGCCCGTCCAAATCTCATATGGAGTCGATGTCGGTGTAACGCTTGACGGTGTTCTGTTCAAAACATAAACACTGGTGTTTACTGCTTCTGCCCATAAATAGGCAGGCAACTGTTTAGCATGTATCATTGAACGTGCACTTTCAACAATCGTTCTCATGTCCCGTTCCGAGCGACCATTTTGTTCCGGTGTATAAGGTGCCGTTGTCTCGAGTCGTATGCCATTCGATGACAAATATGATTTGAAATCGTCTTTGCAGTATTCTTTGCCGTTATCAGTGTGTAGCACTTGTGGATTTCTTCCGAACTTATTCTTCAAGAACGCTGAATATTCTTTGAAGGATTGCAGTACATCTGATATGTGTTTTATAAAGAAAACCACTCGATAGTTGGAAGCATCATCTTTGAAAAGCACAAAGTATCTCGCACCTTTGACGGATTCTTCGGACATAGGGCCGCATACATCGCTATGTATGTATTCTCCCGGAAGACAATCTCTTCTAGCGTTCGAGGAGAATGGTTTCCGCTTCTGCTTTCCAAACATACAAGCTTCACAGAAGAACTTGGTTGCGTCATCTATTTTGACGTCCAATACTAAACCTTTTGCTATCATTTCCTTTATTGTTTTCACATTGATATGTCCAAGGCGTTCGTGTAACTTTTGTAGATTCTCCACAACGTTGGCCTCATGGTTAATAACTGTGCGAAATAACAATCGATAAAGGTTGTTATCCTCACGAACTGCACTTGCTGATAGCTTGTTGTTCTCGTATATGCTGGCGATGTTTTCTTCTTTTATAATTTTCATCCCTTTTCTTGTTACAACTCCTTCAGCGAATAGATTCTTCTTTAATCCCGGAACATACAACACGTTTGTTATGATAGAGTCATACCACTTTTTGTTAACGAGTTTCTTCACTTTAACAATGCCCTTTCCTTCGATCTTCAACTTGTCGTTGTTTCCGAGTCGCACCGTTGTGTTGTCATTCAGGTCTTCGAAAGTTGAGAAGAAGTCTTTCCTGTATGTCATGTGAGCTGACGCTCCACTGTCCATAATCCACTTGTCTTCACTGTTGATCACCTGTGGGACATCATCTTCTTCAGTGCTGTACGCAGTAACGTTTCCCTGTTGCTCTTGCCTACTGTTGCCTTCTCCTTGTTTTGGACGACTCCTTTCCTTTTTTGGTGCACGGCAGTCGCGTGCGAAGTGGCCTTTTTTCAAGCAATTGTAACACGTTACTTTCGGCTTACTTTTGTAATGCGGATTCTTCGTTCGCTGTTCTCCGGAGCTGGGTGCAACTATAGCTCTCGTCACAGCTAATGCAACGTCCGACTCCTCATTGACTGTGAGGTTTGCTTCCTCGTCGAGTAATCTAGCGGTGAGATTAGCAATCGTTTGTCGCTTTTCGTCAAGCGACAGCCAAGCTTGTCTTACATTCCTGAATTTGGAAGGAAGACTTCCGAAGATTTTAGTCATTATAGCGGCGTCGCTTATGTCGTCACCACTATCTTTAATTTGTTGAGCCAGGCTCTCCACTTTGGCTATGTGTTGGGCGATTGAATCGTTCTGTTCCATTTTATAATTATGGAACCGTTCGTGGACTATCATCTTGTTTGTTTCCGTTTTCTGGTCATAAATGGTAAATAGTTTATCCATTACTTCTTTTGATGTGACGCAGTTTTCGATAAGCATGATTTGCGAAAGTTCCATTGCTGCTGTCAAGACGCACATGGCTGTTGCGTCTTTTCTGTCCCAAGATTCTTGTTCCTCGGCTTTCGGTGGTCTTGTTATGGATCCATCCACAATCCTATTCAGGCCTCGTGCACGCAGTACGCAGCTTATTTGGAACTTCCATTGTCGGAAGTTTTTCCCGTCAAACTTGTTCGGCGCCACGCTTCCGGCAACCATTTCCGCCATTTTTAAACGAAACTAATTCGCGAAAAAATCAATGATCGACATACGATCGAGCGGCGTGTTTTGCAGGCGTTGTCCTGGGCCCATAACCTGTTAAAGTTATTGTTGGATGTACGCAGGGACAAAACACGAAAGAAAACGAATTTCTTCTATGGAAATAGTTGCTTGACACACACTTGCGACAGCTAGCGTTTCGCGCCGACTAGTTCGCAGAGTTGCCACTTTATTAAAGAACCATAAAGTATAAAATCTAGTTATTCAACAATAACGACTAAAGTACCATCAGTCAAAAATATTTAAACTCATAACATTTTTCTTTTCTTTCCAGGCAACGCTGAATTTTTCAATAATACAAATTATACTACAGTGGATGCCGTTATCGAAGTTACGAGTTATGGTCAGATTAGTCCTGCGATTTCGAAAAATAATATGCGGAATATCTCAAATGGTATGTAAAACAATTTTCAGACAAAGTTGTAAGCTTAAATAATAAAAATTATTGTTTACTGCAGTTACAACTTCTGGGCGGATTAGTCCTGCAATTATTTAAATTAATTATTTAATCTTTTTCACAGATACTGAACATTCCAACGAAGCACTAAACAATAGAAATTGCCTCAATATTTTGACTAATCAAGCAGAAGATGATTCGATCAACAGTATACCACTTTCGCCGGATGCTCTGAATGAAGAGTTTCGAATTTCTACACTGCCTGGTTTAAAAAGAAAGCCAAATATTATTATTTCGTCTAGTTCTGAGAGTGATAATGAGTTGCCATTAACCAAAAAGAGACCTAGAAAACCTGATCAATGGAAGGCTAATAATAAAAAAAAACTTCGTAATACAGGTAAGCGTTATAAGACGGTCACTGGAAAGTCTATACCTGAAAGGAAAATGAGAGCAGGCTGCAACGAAACATGTCGGTTGAAATGTTCACAAAATATCTCCATGGAAAACCGAAAAAAAATATTTCACCAGTTTTGGAATATTGGAAACCTGGAAAGACAGCGTGATTTTGTTAACAAATGTATGAGTATAATCAAACCAAAGTATTCACTTCACAAAGAAACTAGCAAACGTTCTCTCAATAATGGATATCATTTTGTAGTCAATTCAGAAAGAATAAGAGTATGCAAAAAAATGTTCACTCATACTTTGGACATAGGACACTCCTTTCTTTCCACCACCATTAAAAAAGTATCTCCAGAAGGAATTTTGGATGGAGACAAAAGAGGCAAACATCATAAGAAGGGCAGAATTGTACCCGATCTGGTTAAAGAAAGCGTGAGGAACCATATAAATTCATATCCACGGAAAGAATCCCACTATTGTAGGGAAAATACAAGAAAAACATACATCGATGGTGACCTTAATTTGAAAATATTATACAGACACTACATTACTTATTGTAAAAGTAAAAATTTAACTAGTGTGACTGAGAGCATGTACAGAAACATATTCCGAACAGAATTCAATATTTCCTTTTACGAGCCTAAAAAGGATGCTTGTTCTTTGTGCTCTACCTACAAGAATGCTACCGGCTTAGAAAAACAGTCCCTCGAAGAAGACTTCAATACTCATCAGAAGCAAAAGGAACTGAGTCGAAGCGAAAAAGAAAATGATATTGCCTTGGCAAAAGAAGATAATGAAAATAGAGTTGTTGCATGTTTTGATTTGCAAGCAGTGCTGCAAACACCTTGTGGAAACGAATCTCTTTTCTATTATAAGAGTCGTCTTAACGTTTACAATTGCACGGTATATGATATTGTTAATAAAAAGGGTTATTGCTACTTGTGGGATGAATCTTTGGGTGACAAGGGTTGCGACGAAGTTGGTACATGTATATTTAAATACCTAAAGGAACATTGTGTGGGAAAACATGTCATATTTTATACAGACAACTGTTCTGCACAAAATAAAAATAAATATCTGATGTCTCTATACCTCTACTGCATAAAACATCTGGGTATTAAATCGATAACCCACAAATATTTGGTAGTGGGTCACACTCAAAATGAAGGTGACAGTGTACATGCGATGATTGAGAAAGAAAAGAAACGTATTTTTAAAAAATGGGTCAATTTATATCCCAGCTCAGTGGAATTCAATTGTACTTGGTGCTAAGAAGAATGGTAATCTATACCAAGTCATCAATCTAAACTTTGACGACATTCTTGATTTAAAAAGACTAAGTAAACTGGTTGGAAAGAATTTCACACATAATCTGGACGGGGAAAAAATAGTTTGGAACGATGTTAGAAAATTTTCGGTGGAACCTGAAAATCCTACATTTTTGCAATATTCATACACGTACGAGGACAGAAATATGCAGAAAATAAATGTACGTCAGAAAATGAGAAGCAAGCCAGTTTTGGAACTAAATAAAAAATTTACGGTTAGGCCTACTATTTCAGCAGCAAAGCAAAAAGATCTTTTAGCACTTTGTAAGTCGAATGCTATTCCGAAAGTATATTGGTCTTACTACGAAGGACTACAGACGTCTGATTAGATAAGAATTAAAATAAGATATAACTATTTTAGGATGATTTTTTAAAGTTGAATTTCAGTTATTTTAAAACGTTATTTTATGTGAAAAATATGTACCTACATAGAATAAGAAGATTTTATTACCATAACAATTTATGGAAATGTAAAACTTTTGACGATTGTTTGTGAATTGAATAAAATACTGTTTTATAGCTGGAAATGGCTTTTTGTTAATTTAATATAAAGTTAAGACAACCGTTTTTAACCTCCGATGCAAAAAGAGAGGTGTTGAAGTCTTCACAAACAGTAATGGATCGTTTCAAATTCTTTTAATCTGCTATGTTTTAATGATTTGATCTAGAATAAGACTGGAACATTTCAATATATTCCAATAATCTGCTAGGTTTTAATGATTTGATCTAGAATAAGACTGGAACATTTCAATATTCCATTAATCTGCTAGGTTTTAATGATTTGGTCTAGAATAAGACTGGAACATTTAGAATTTTAGGCTATAACTCAGTAAACACTAAAAACGCCATGACACTTTAACATAATTATAATAGCTTGCTTAAACTCACATATTTTGATATATAAAACATATTAATTTTTTGTACATAGACTTAGTAATGATTTTTAAAAAATAGAATTGCCATTTCCTCAAAATGGACGATTTTGAAATGTACCAGTACTGTTCTACACTATCGATATGAAATAATAGCAAAAATAATTGGTAGGTATCAGTATAATATAACATTGTATAGAAAATAATATTAGGACTATTAGCGTAGGAGGGTATACGAATATAACGGGATAATTCATCAGTGATAAAATATTATATCTTAACCTAGGTGTAAGAGCTTCCTTTGTATTTAAACTATTTCTAAAATAGTAATACAGTAAATTATGCATCTTGAGATAAAAATAAAGAATAATACTAATTACAGAGAAATAAACAGGATCGATAAACTCAAAAATAGGAAAAACATAGCAATGCACACAAAAATTGAAAGGTGATAGATGATAGGTGATAGGGCAGGCATAAGAATTATATGGTAAGCCGTTACAAATAGGTAATAGATGATTACCTAATTTGTGACAGAATATTCTCGTTTTTGATATGAAAAGTTCTGCCATTTTCTTGCTTTTTAAGAAAAATTTGACCATTCTTTGTCCAGCAATATGTATAGTTGTTTTCTTTTGCAAAGTTCTTCGTTAGCATTTGAATGTATTTTGCTCTATTTGTTAAATGCTCAGATATGTATACCGGTCGTGACTCTCCCGTTATTTTTAAGTGAGACGTGTTTAGCTTGCTACTATTGCTTTTACATCTTATATTGAAAGATTTGGACGATTTTAGGAAGTTGTCACGATGTACTTGGCTGTTAAATTTTATAATAACAGATGGCGGAGTCTTTTTAGATGTGTTGGGCTGTCGTCGAATATGGAGTATTTGACTAAAGTCCACTTTATGGCTGATGACGTTGCCAATATCCGATATACATTGGTTCAGGTTCTCCTGCGGTGTAACAGGCAGGCCGCGTATTTCCACGTCCGTTGCGATGTGCTGGTAATCGATCGCATCCAGTCTATCTTCAAGGAAAGAAACACGTTTGCTGAGAATCACATTGGTTTCCTCCACCTTTTTTATGGACGCGCATTTCTGCTCCACACTGGTGATCCGTTTATTTATTTCGTCGTAGTTTGAAGACATTAGTGAAATAGCTTCTAGTATCGCATTATTTTGTGCAGCAATCTCATCAGATTTGTTTCCATGTAAAAGAAATTTGTCCTCAATAATTCCTGCAATGTGTGAAGTAATAAGAGACTTAAGTTGTGCCCGTCTCGTCCAAATTAAATATGCGCATTTCATTAGCAAATGCTGGGTTCCTGCTGATAGCTTTTTCCAGATTTTCAAAAAATATTTTCACAATCTCTGTTGAATCAGGCTTTTCTCAGGCAGGCAGTTTCTCAGGCTCTGGCGAGACTGCAAGATTCTGGCTTTCTAAGGCTTAATTCAGGATGTCGTTGGCGGAAACATCTCAGCCATTCAATGCCTGCCATTTGGTTTACCTCCTATGAAGGTGGCATTTTAATGTTATTAATCTTCGCCATTTCGTATGCGACGTGGCGGCAGTCTTTTGTTGACAGGCCATAAAATAGAAGGGCACATTTCCTGAAAGAGCTTTTCAGTAGTTCTTCGTGATATTTAGAAAAAACCATATTTACTTCATAGTTGGGTTCCAGTCTTAAATTTAATTTTAACTCTAGATTTCTTTGTTGTTTTTTATAATATCTTTGCAATGTAGTGAATGCAATGTTTTTTTGTTTTGCCGCTCCACGAATACTTAGGCCTTCTGTAATTAATCTTAATGCCTCTTCCACTTCTGCTTGTGTGAATTTTCCTATTTTCCTCTCTTCTTGCTTTTTCCGAGGCATCCTGAAGAATAAAAAGCTTATTCAGTACTATTTAATCACACTTGTTATGCGATACTTTTTCATATATTACACAGTGGTTCACTGATCCACTGTGTAAGGTGATCCACTGATTCACTGTGGACCAACCTATCAAACTTATTTTGATATTTTTTAACGATTTTATAATTATGAATAGGACACTATTTCGAGTGTTTACATGTGTTGTAGTAGTTAATCAAGCCAAATAAAGCGTACTATAGCCTCAAAAAGAAGAATGATGAATATGGTAAAAGAAAATGTACTCACGCGATATTTTTGTAGCAAGCGATGAAAACACAGAGCTCCGCGTCACACGTTCTGTCGCCAGCGCAGCCGGGCGGGTACTAGCGCATGAGAGCACGCGCGGACATGGGCTTACTACGAGTCTACAGCAATACTCGTACGTGCGATAGTTTTCTAGGAATTGGCGTGATCCACTGTATACCGCTTATCCACTGTAGACCAGGTTCCCCTATATATATATATATATATATATATATATATATATATATATATATATATATATATATATATATATATATATATATATATATACATATATATATATATATATATATATATATATATATATATATATATATATATATATATATATATATATATATATATATATATATATATATATATATATATATAAGATGATTATAAAGTAAATAATTATAAAAGCCACTTACATCGTGACGAAGGATTCCCTTGATCGGATTCGGGAATGCTTTAGGTGTTAACGAGAATGATGAATGCCTCTCACTTGCGGAAAGAGGAGTAGGTTTAAGTTGGGCCCATTTTTCAACTAGTAAACGCTCACCCTTCATCCAATTGGATTGTAGCTTAATTTTTGAGATAATTGGATGAAGGGTGAGCGTTTACTAGTTGAAAAATGGGCCCAACTTAAACCTACTCCTCTTTCCGCAAGTGAGAGGCATTCATCATTCTCGTTAACACCTAAAGCATTCCCGAATCCGATCAAGGGAATCCTTCGTCACGATGTAAGTGGCTTTTATAATTATTTACTTTATAATCATCTTATTGATCAATTCTAAAAAGAATATATACACAAAACTATCAAATATTTCAAAATATTGAATTTTTACATATTTTATGTTTCGTTCATTGTAAATAATCCATTTAGGTTAAAAGTAATCTTTCCAACTAATAGGAAAGAGCTGACTGCTTCCTTTCATTGATATGAGGGCATGTCACGCTTTTAGTTTTAAGTTTTCAGCTGAATATTGATCGCAGCTTCTTTATATCGCACCTTTAGAAAATAAAAAAACGAAATTCGAAATTTTAAATTCTTCCATCTGTCAAGTAGCTCGTCTTGTCTTGTTATTTCCCCTGAAATAATAGGAAATTGAGTGAGTTTACGTATAAAGAAGGATTGTAGCTTAATTTTTGAGATAATTGGATGAAGGGTGAGCGTTTACTAGTTGAAAAATGGGCCCAACTTAAACCTACTCCTCTTTCCGCAAGTGAGAGGCATTCATCATTCTCGTTAACACCTAAAGCATTCCCGAATCCGATCAAGGGAATCCTTCGTCACGATGTAAGTGGCTTTTATAATTATTTACTTTATAATCATCTTATTGATCAATTCTAAAAAGAATATATACACAAAACTATCAAATATTTCAAAATATTGAATTTTTACATATTTTATGTTTCGTTCATTGTAAATAATCCATTTAGGTTAAAAGTAATCTTTCCAACTAATAGGAAAGAGCTGACTGCTTCCTTTCATTGATATGAGGGCATGTCACGCTTTTAGTTTTAAGTTTTCAGCTGAATATTGATCGCAGCTTCTTTATATCGCACCTTTAGAAAATAAAAAAACGAAATTCGAAATTTTAAATTCTTCCATCTGTCAAGTAGCTCGTCTTGTCTTGTTATTTCCCCTGAAATAATAGGAAATTGAGTGAGTTTACGTATAAAGAAGGATTGTAGCTTAATTTTTGAGATAATTGGATGAAGGGTGAGCGTTTACTAGTTGAAAAATGGGCCCAACTTAAACCTACTCCTCTTTCCGCAAGTGAGAGGCATTCATCATTCTCGTTAACACCTAAAGCATTCCCGAATCCGATCAAGGGAATCCTTCGTCACGATGTAAGTGGCTTTTATAATTATTTACTTTATAATCATCTTATTGATCAATTCTAAAAAGAATATATACACAAAACTATCAAATATTTCAAAATATTGAATTTTTACATATTTTATGTTTCGTTCATTGTAAATAATCCATTTAGGTTAAAAGTAATCTTTCCAACTAATAGGAAAGAGCTGACTGCTTCCTTTCATTGATATGAGGGCATGTCACGCTTTTAGTTTTAAGTTTTCACAGCTGAATATTGATCGCAGCTTCTTTATATCGCACCTTTAGAAAATAAAAAAACGAAATTCGAAATTTTAAATTCTTCCATCTGTCAAGTAGCTCGTCTTGTCTTGTTATTTCCCCTGAAATAATAGGAAATTGAGTGAGTTTACGTATAAAGAAGGATTGTAGCTTAATTTTTGAGATAATTGGATGAAGGGTGAGCGTTTACTAGTTGAAAAATGGGCCCAACTTAAACCTACTCCTCTTTCCGCAAGTGAGAGGCATTCATCATTCTCGTTAACACCTAAAGCATTCCCGAATCCGATCAAGGGAATCCTTCGTCACGATGTAAGTGGCTTTTATAATTATTTACTTTATAATCATCTTATTGATCAATTCTAAAAAGAATATATACACAAAACTATCAAATATTTCAAAATATTGAATTTTTACATATTTTATGTTTCGTTCATTGTAAATAATCCATTTAGGTTAAAAGTAATCTTTCCAACTAATAGGAAAGAGCTGACTGCTTCCTTTCATTGATATGAGGGCATGTCACGCTTTTAGTTTTAAGTTTTCAGCTGAATATTGATCGCAGCTTCTTTATATCGCACCTTTAGAAAATAAAAAAACGAAATTCGAAATTTTAAATTCTTCCATCTGTCAAGTAGCTCGTCTTGTCTTGTTATTTCCCCTGAAATAATAGGAAATTGAGTGAGTTTACGTATAAAGAAGGATTGTAGCTTAATTTTTGAGATAATTGGATGAAGGGTGAGCGTTTACTAGTTGAAAAATGGGCCCAACTTAAACCTACTCCTCTTTCCGCAAGTGAGAGGCATTCATCATTCTCGTTAACACCTAAAGCATTCCCGAATCCGATCAAGGGAATCCTTCGTCACGATGTAAGTGGCTTTTATAATTATTTACTTTATAATCATCTTATTGATCAATTCTAAAAAGAATATATACACAAAACTATCAAATATTTCAAAATATTGAATTTTTACATATTTTATGTTTCGTTCATTGTAAATAATCCATTTAGGTTAAAAGTAATCTTTCCAACTAATAGGAAAGAGCTGACTGCTTCCTTTCATTGATATGAGGGCATGTCACGCTTTTAGTTTTAAGTTTTCAGCTGAATATTGATCGCAGCTTCTTTATATCGCACCTTTAAAATAAAAAAACCAAATTCGAAATTTTAAATTCTTCCATCTGTCAAGTAGCTCGTCTTGTCTTGTTATTTCCCCTGAAATAATAGGAAATTGAGTGAGTTTACGTATAAAGAAGGATTGTAGCTTAATTTTTGAGATAATTGGATGAAGGGTGAGCGTTTACTAGTTGAAAAATGGGCCCAACTTAAACCTACTCCTCTTTCCGCAAGTGAGAGGCATTCATCATTCTCGTTAACACCTAAAGCATTCCCGAATCCGATCAAGGGAATCCTTCGTCACGATGTAAGTGGCTTTTATAATTATTTACTTTATAATCATCTTATTGATCAATTCTAAAAAGAATATATACACAAAACTATCATATATATATATATATATATATATATATATATATATATATATATATATATATATATATATATATATATATATATATATATATATATATATATATATATATATATATATATATATATATATATATATATATATATATATATATATATATATATATATATATATTTATATATATATATATATATGTATATATATATAAATATCTTGTATATATGTATATATATATATTATCTAACTCCTTCTTCCTGATCACTTCCAATTCCCGACCTTTCCCATCGGTTTTCTATATTAATTTTATATTTAATATGAACTTAGTTTAATTACAATTAATTTTTAAGTGTAATATGCTGAAATCCAAATGTGTAATATGCGGAAATCTGTTACTTTCGTAGGAAACGATTATCGGCGTAATGTTTTCTTTTTTATACATTATGTTTATGCACACGTACGTCAATTGTATCTGTATGTTTCCAGAAATAAAATAAAATAAAAATAAAATAAATTAAATTCTCTCAAGAGTATTTCTTTGTAAATCTTTTTGTTGTAGTTTACTACAATATTATCTTATAAGACAGTAACAAGTCTAGTAGTCTAATAAGAGCATATACGAAATCTAAATAGTCTTCCAAAGAATAATAGTCTTAGTGGTCTTGTAGCGGCATTTTGCAAGAGCCTTGATTTTATAACATACTTAGTTGAGATCACTATACGACTACAAAGCAATCTCGTAGTATCTTATAATTATATATATATATATATATGTGACGAAGTAATCTTGATCAAGACTCTTATAAAACTGATTACACTTTCATCAGACAGTTATGAGAGCAAAAAAGCTTTTAACCCCTCCTGTTGCGAAGTAGAAACTCTCCTATCACTTTTGCGCGCGACATTCGGGCAAAAAATCGACGCGAGTCAACGGCCTTGAGAAAAACGATCATAACTTATAAACCACTAAACGGATTTAAAAAAGATAAAGAGTAAAATGATCGCATTGAAATTTGACATATAAAACATTATAACCTTATCTCGTAAAACAATTAAGATAATAATGAATAAATATTACAAAATTGGCAAACTGAAAAAACTCGCCTATAAAATCATTTCGATTTTTTTGTCACAAAATACGTAAAATATGCAAAAATTATAAATACAGTTATGTTCTTTATTAAATGCTTTACCAAAACGATATTTTTTTTTACTTATTTGCATACAAAAATATTTATTTATTCAGCCAAGAAAAAAATTATGTATTCTCGTAAAAAAAAAAATTTTTAATTTGTGACTACTTATGGTATTTTTTTATATGAAATTCTTTCAAAATAACTTTATTACTACATCACACTTCTTAGAAATCACACCAGAACTTTGAACTTTGTCTGATATTATAGAAAAATCTAAAGGTTTGAGAGTTTCCGCGTCCGAACTTAATAATAAACTTTGAATGCTCATAATATAAAATTCGTTAGATTTTTTCAATTATATTGTCTTATCATAGGCTTATTATATGTCTAATAACTAATTACTATACTCCAAAGAGTCACATTTCATCGAAAAACTATGGAAAATCGCACTTTATTCTCTCATAGTAATTATCAAAACAAGTTTCTTTGCGCGATTCATTTTACAAAACAAGATATAATTTTCAAAATACGCCTAATTATGTGATAACTTAGGATGTAAATGAAGCAATACTTATTTTGTTAGTAAATTAAAGCGACATTACGTCATATTTCGCAATATATCGGGATATTTCATAAACATTACAAAATAATAACAACCATTTTTTCGCGAGCCGTTTGTTGTCGCCGAAGTGTTTTCTTTAAAAATTAGTGAAAAACAGCAAATGGACTATCTCAATTGACTAATCCTCATGCCTAAACTACTTAAAAATGCAAATTACTCACTGTTATCCAGTAAATGGCACAAAACACTGCACAAAACAACCATTTCGCGGAACTATACGCCGCCGCGGCGGTGGCTTATGGAGACTGCCGTTTTGACGTCTATGCTGACTTTTTAAATCGCCGTTCGATTTTTTCGCCGTTCGCCGCCGAATTAAAGATATTTTGGCCATATCGTTGCGCCGTCAGAAAGCATTAAGTACGACGTTTCGAATCGTAAATGCACAATGATACGATGATATTCGTATCATTGTGCATTTAAATAAAATACAACTGCATATGGAATGACTCGAAAAACCCAATCAAATCACTTTTCCTGGACACGTTTAGTTGACTTCGATATCGAAGTCGCGGGGCTTGAAGGGTTATAGAAGCAGTTAACAAAAGTTTTTGAACACAATGTCGTTTCTTAAATTGATAATATTTCACTGAATGTTAATATCGATGGTCTGCCCCTATACAACAGCTCAAGGAAACAATTTTGGCCAATATTATATAGTATATTTGAATTACCACTCTTGCCTCCACTAGTGATAGGTAATTTTAAGTATACAAGCTATGTGATTGCTTAAGGTTCAATGAAACTACGTAGGTATTTTCAGACCTTGTTTGGACATTTATTGCTCGTTCAATGACTGCAAAGATTTTGAGTGGTGTATTCTTTTATTATGTCTTTAATTGGTGTATTCTTTTGTTATATTGATATTGTTATGTTTTGAGTGAACATGTTTTTTGTTTACTTGTTGATATACGGTTTCTTAAAAAAAAATGGTCGTTTAAGTCAGTCTTTGAGCCACGATCGAACAGAAGCTGGTCGTAACGTGATAGATGTTAGAAAATTTATTTTTTACATTGTAGCTTGCGATGTCATGGATATCAACTAATGTTATCATTGTTATAATTAATGGTTCATTTTTAGTCTCTTAATAGATACTAATAGTATTTTTATTTATTTATAGGTATATATGCAGGAGACAGCAAACTATCTGAAAGTGGTTTATCAATAAGAATGGGAAACTCTCTGATTCCAGTAAAAGTCAGTTTTCATTTGTGACTCGCCAGCTCGTGCATTAATCAAAGGAGTTATTAAATTCAACGCAAACATGACTGCCTGAAATGTACTGCTGTGGGTGAATATTCACACGTGTCTCACACTGTCACTTTTTTAAGATCTGGTTGCCCTAAACGAAATGACAAGGATATTCGGTCAAAAAAAGATGAAGAGCATCATAAGGTTTCCTCTTCTAAAACTCAATAAGGATATGGTAGAAGATGTTCCTGTAAGTGACTCACTTCACTTGATTGATCTTGGTGTTATGAAGCGTCTATTGATTGGATGGCGAGATGGAATCTTGGTAAATACATTACTAAGTGGTGCAGCAAAGATATCGAAAGGGTCAATGAATTCTTGTATAAATGCCGTATGCCTAGCGAAATTCACCGATTTGTACGAACAATTGATGTTCTAGCCCACTGGAAGGGATCCGAATATCGTACTTTTTTTTATCATTTAATTTTTGTAATACTCAAAGACACCCTACCACCCCAAGTTTATTACCATTTTGTGCATTTGTTTTGTGCCATCACAATTTGCTCGAACGAAAAACATTTTCAATTCCTTTCAATTGCAGAGAAAATGTTAGAGCATTTTGTTGAAATATTTAAAAACATATATGGAAAGGACTATGTCTCAAGCAATATACACAATTTGACACACGTCGTTCATGAAGTAAGGAGATTTGGAAAACTACAGAGTTTCAATGCTTACCCGTTTGAAAATATGTTGTATGCTATTAAAAATCTGATTAGACAAGGCAATAAGCCGCTTCAACAAGTCGCTCGACGGCTGAATGAAAGATTTGATGTAAAACTTGAAAGTATATGTCAGAACTAAACAAGTTATCCATTTATTTTTAAAAAACCAGTGAAGGAAGGTCAAAACAACTTTGTTTTAGTACCTTTACACTCTCGGCACAAGAGCATAACAAATGGTTTATGAGTGAAGAAGACTTTGTTATTGAACTACAATCAATACACACTAAAAATGAAAATGATTACAAAGAAATTTTGATTCAAGGATATCGTATTAAAAACGTACATGACGTTTTTGAGGAGCCGTTGCAGTCTTCATATCTATCCATCTATAAAGTTAATTGTAACAACTTTAAAAAAATCAAAGTGGTTTGTAAAGCTTCGAAAGTGAGATGTAAATTAGTTAAAATTGAACATAAATCTGAATTATTTTTTGTACCTTTATTACATACGCTGTGAAATAAAACAGAAAAACCAAATCAATGTACAGGTTTTTTCTTTATTTCCAATTAATTGTGTTTATCTAAGATTTTTCACCATTTCTATTAATTTTGAACTTGGACTGAAATAGATGACAGTAAAGATATCATAATAACTATTATAATGAACAAAAGAAATTTGACCTACCGCAGTCATTGGTTAATCTAGACTATCAGCTACATTCTCTATTATTACTATATTACATATTAGTAAGTAGCATATGTAACTAGATAAGAGGCATTTTAAAAACATATACATTAAACTCTTCAATTAACACAGTTAACACTATAAAAAATAGCCTAATTATAATTATAACTAATGAACAAGAAATTGGAGATTCACTGGTCAATGGTTAATCAAGACTATCAGCTACTTTCTCTATTAAAATTACTTGATACATAGGTATTGTAAGTATTGTAAGTAATATTGTAAGTATTGTAAGTAATAGGTAAGTAACATAAATAGATAACAGACATTTTAAAAACATATAGGGTCACCGGGTAAACAGTGAGTCACTTTTTTTTAACAGCTCATATCTCAAAACCTATCAGTCAGATCGGCTTAAAATTTAGTTTGATGTATTTTATATTTTATCAGCTCTCAGAAAATTACTAAATTATTGACCCCCGATAATGTAGAGCAGAGGAAATAGGGTTTTTTTAAGAGAGCAGAAATGACCCACTGTGCACAATGAGTGGTGAACAATGGGTCACCCCCTGGTTAACAATGGGTCTAGGAGTTTTTATACGTAAATAATTAAAGACAATTTAATCTAGAAATTACATTTTTATTTTTTTTTAAAAACCACACGGACCTAAGAACTACGATTATCTTAAAACTTAAAACGAAAACCGAAACCGACAATACTAATAACTTTAAATGGAAATCAAGTTAGGTATGTCTTGAATTTAACGGATATTTATACCACTCAGGTCAATGCCAAAAGTAAGATATGATTGCTGACGAACAGTACTACCATTTGACGCAGGAGTTGGTAATAAAAGCTTAATATTATCATCCTTGACATAAGCCAAGTCTGGAGTATTTGGCATGGAAAAACGTCCTTCCTTGTGTCTCAAATAACTCACATAGAGCTCGAATGTATGATTTCGTTCTTCTAGTATCTTAGCAACATAGTACAACAATTGTCTTTTGAGCGCAAATTCTACTAAAACATACTCTCCCTCTCTTGGCATTCTTGGCAACGGCTTCATCAGCGTCTCTTGCGTAATAATATTCTCTTTATCTTCATCACTGAACCAGCTCCCTTCATCTGGTGAGTCATCATCTAAGACAATTTCACAATCCTCTTCCGAGTCGCTTTGAAGAACTTTTCTAATAGCTTTCTTGACAGTGGGTTGCACAACTTTCTTCCTTTTAATTGCCTTTTTATTATTTTCAATTTCGTTCTTTTCCGGTGTGTCAGTTGCAATAAGAGATTTGCCTAATCGCCTCGGCTTTCTTTTTTTGTTTCTTGCAGATGCCTTTAAAGGTTTTCGGAATTCATCTGGTGTAACTAGCCGGACAGATAAGGCAACTTTGGCATGTGATGACCTGGGAGAGGTTTCATCAGGGTCTTGTCTAGCCACTAATGGTAGTGGTGATGAAGATTGTGACTGAAGAGAATGGTTCTCTTGTGATCGTTGTCTTGGGATTGCATCAGCAGGGTGGATTATTGCTGCCAAACACATATGAGACAGGGAAGGTGGAGTTGTAGCACAAACTATTGAAGATAGCGTAACAGACACAGACGCATCACTTGTGATTTGAACAGAAGATTCAACAATCGACTGTTCAATTGCGTCTATCACAGAGGGATTTGGAGTATCTTCAAAATCTGAAAGGAAAAAATACTGTTGGCATGTGGGTTCGACACCTTAAAATAACTAAAAAAAATATTTAAATAAGTGTTAGGTAGGCTGCATACCTGTTGGTTTCTCAGCAGCAGGCCTGTCAGTGACGCTGCTCGGCATGAAGTCTTCCTCCGAGAATATATCTCTGTCGAACGGGTATATTCCGGTTTTCCTGAATGACTGCTTTATGTTAAGTGGAGTCATACTCTTTTCAAAAGCTTGACCAACTAGTGTTCCAATATCGTAAATGGTCACTGGACATCCAGGATTTCGCATCATCCATGACTCCATCGCTGATGCATAGTAAGATTTAAACGGTCCATAGATGCCGACGTCTAACGGCTGAAGTTTCGCCGATGTGTGTGGGTGTAAAGTAAGCACAGTCACCCCTGACTCTTTAGCCAAATTAAGTGCTTCAATCGATAGATGTGATTCATGATTGTCCATGATGAGAACTGTTGGAGAATCTTTCGTAGATCCTGACCTCTGCACAAAATGCTGCATCACCTGTACAAACGTTTCAGTATTCATCCACCCAGTAGGAGTGGCGAGGATAAGAGAACCAGGTGGTGTCCCAACTTTCATGCGAGGATTTATATTCTTGCGTGGGAAGACCAATACGGGTGGAAGGGGAACACCTCCTGCACTTATGATATTACACGTTGTGACAAGTGTACCTTTTTCACCGCTAGACACTTTGCATATATTCCTTTTTCCCTTCGGAGCTAAAACTCGTGGATTTTTCTGCACAGTACTTGTAGCAGTTTCATCTAAATTATAAATGCGCGTGCCATCTGCAAAGGCTGGACTGCGGCTAAGCACATTTTGAAGGTTGTCGAAAAATATTTTAACAGTTTCCCTATTGAACGCTGTTGCTCGCGCCAAGCTGCAGTTTTCAGGTTTACGTAATGACATCTCAGGGAATCGCTCACGAAACCCTCGGAACCAATCTATGCCAGCCATTTTGTTCGCTTCCCAACTCTCAGGAACTGGTATATTGTTCATTTTTGCCATATCATAAGCTATTTTGCGGCAATCTTTAGTGATAAGACCATAAAACATTAAGGCACACTTTTGGTAATAATCACGTAAGGCCTCCTCATGTTCAGCCTTAAATATTTTCCTGACGGAATAATTTGGCGTCAGGCGGTCAGGATTTTTTTTTCCATGATATCTTTGCAGAGTAGAAAAAGCAATGAAATGCTCTTTCGCTGCTTGCCTGATGCTTTTTCCGGCCTTTATAGCATCTAATGCCTTTTTCATTTGATCTTCCGTATGAATACCAATTTTTCTACTAGGTTTATTTCTGCCCATTCTGTAAAAAAATCATTTTATTTTCATCAAAGATATACCTAGCTTTATAATAGGTAAATTGTTTCTATTTCCTGTAGGTATATTAGTTATGATTAAAACATAGCAGAACCATGCGCATCGCCTCAACAACGAGTCCACAGTGAATCGCGATCCACTGAGTACACAGTGGATCAGACCCACCCTTGACCATAGACCTATGTTAAATGCAAACAAGAACCAACCTGTTAAGAACAAAGCTAGTCAATCATCTATGTGATATATTACAGCGTACTAACAAGGTCACAGTATGGTAATACAAGTTTACCTATATCTATTATAAGTTAGGAATTATAAACAAAATATCAACTCACATTTCAAAATATTTTATGAGCGTCACGATAAAATCGGCCGTAGCACGTCGTCATCTGGGCGCAGCTGCGCGGGAACTGGCGGAGCAGGGATTGCTTATAGGGAGGCGTCTGTGAGCGGACAAGCGTCTGCGCTATCGTACTTATTTTCGTCAATATGTGCGTGACCCACTGTACCCAACTGACCCACCGTTTACCCGGTAACCCTACATTAATCAAGACTATCAGCTACTTCTCTATTATAACTAATTGATACATATTAATAATGAAAATTACCAAAAAGGAGGCATATTTAAAATTTGAACATTAAACATCTTAAAACGTTAAAAAACTTTAACCCTTTATATCTTTCCATTCAAATAACACTAGAAAAATCATTTTTTTAAATAAAAAACTTGAATGGGATTCGCATATGCTAGAAGAGAAATTATTACTATTAAATTATTACTAAAAATTATCAACTTCCTCTGGCTCAATATCGATTGGTTGATCCAACGGGGACTGCTCAGACGACGAGGGATGAGGCTCATAAGGATCTTGATTCGTTAGTTTTGCAGTCTTGTGATCTTTCTTTGCCGCTTTTGCCCTGATTTTTTTTGCAGATGCTCGTTTTGGAAAGTTGCTGCAGCGTACACTAGCGTTTCGCAAAATAGTTTTGAAAAACTTCACACATTCGGGAAAAGTGAACAAGTCATCGATTTTTTGAATTATGCAAAAAAAAAGTTAATAGTTTTGTAAAAACTTTCAAAACAGATCTTTTCTGAACCTTGAAAGTTTACATCAGATTCAGCTTGTTCTTTGGGTGTAGTTTTTCGTGAACGTGATTCTCCAGTCCATGAACAAGATTTTAAAAAGTTTCTTTCAAAAATC
The DNA here is from genome assembly GCA_944548615.1 of Micropterix aruncella. Lineage (NCBI taxonomy): Eukaryota > Metazoa > Arthropoda > Insecta > Lepidoptera > Micropterigidae > Micropterix > Micropterix aruncella. The sequence continues at coordinate 8,336,430 of OX155967.1, forward strand.
AAATCAACAATGGAATATGCATTTGTTGTTCCTTTTCCTGCACCTGTAGTACATATCATACCAAACTTTTTTTGTAGGTCTTGTCTATAGTTTTGGTCATTTAGCCGTTCTTCGAACTCTTTCAATTCTTTTAAATCTTTAATTGGTTTAAGTCCTACTTCATTGCTGGTTTTCTCTGAAATTGACTTTTTTATAAAATTTTCAAACTGAACTTGTATTTCTAACATTTTTAGCACAGTTGAATTAAGCATCTCATGTATTAGACTTTGGTTATGGGTTTGTATTGTTTGTATTTCAGCTATGCCGTTCGGTTTGATCTGCATTTCCTTTATTGTTTTTATGTCATCCTTTATTGTTTTCAAATCCTTCCTAATAGTTTCTACATCGTTTTTTAAGGATTTTAAGTTGCATTGTTCTTCTAAATTATTTTCCTCTTCATTCATATTGTAACCCACTGCTTCAGATTCATCAATTTGGTTTATAACATCATAATTTTCAACATTTTCTATGAATGGTACTGACGAAATTTCTTCAATGGGGATTGAGCTGCCAGCCTAAAAGAATAAATTGATTTAAAATTAACAGCAGTACAATGAAAATTATACAATTTATTGTTTTTAAAACATTGTAGGTACTCATGGGTAGATAAGTACTTGAAAAAGTAGAGAAGCAACAAAAACATGACAAAACAGTATTTGAATTTCGTTAAAGTACACAAGATGCGCCAATGTGTGACAATAGACGATTTCAATATAAAAACAAGGATTTTTTTAAAATAACGCATCATTATAAATATACAGTTGTAACTTACCTCTGTCATTTGACTTGTTGTTGTGTGGGATGTGGCTGTGTTCTCTTTGTATCCTGTTTTTGAATTCATTTCACATTCATTTGTGCCAACGTAATCAGCATTGGATATAGTAAGAACGGGAAGTTTGTCATTCTGTAAATTTATGCAAAAATAAAATAAATACGGGCTGTCATAAAAATTTGTAGATATTTATAGGCCGCGGCCGATGCGACAGACTGCGCTGCACTGTGCGTCTCTGTACATTCGTTTGGGAGTGACAGAGCACGAAAGAGATATCATCTTTGTCGTGCTTTTTCACTTCCAAACGAATAGATAGAGATGCGCTATGGCAACGCGTGTCTGTCGCATCATCGGCTGCAACCCACGGAAGTCCACCTAACGAGATGTAGGTCTCTGATCAGTCTGGCATCAGTCACGGGAGGGATACACCTACATAAAAGATCGTGATAAACTTAGGTACTACTTTTCTATCTTTCTGTCTTTTATGTACAACCCTCTCGTGACTGATGCCAGACTGGATGCCTTTTTTTTTTAAGGAGACGAGTACTTTTTTTCATAATTATTAGTAAAGAAATTAGTTGTCTCGCTTCCCAAAGCAAGCGAGAGCGACATGCGCAGGGAGCGGCGAGGGGGGGAGGGGTTCAGGAAGGACGGGGCTGAAGGGTTATAATATCACTATTTGCCCCCCCCCCCCCTCACCAGAAACCAACAAAAAACGTGGGAAAAAAATAAAAGTAGTATAAAAGTAGTAGGTAAATAAGGCGCTATAATAAAAAATAACCTTAATTTATAGAATTCCCGGAGCGGCAGCGACGTGTCTAAATTCTTGCTTTCGCGGTGAAATTCGAAAAAAGAAATTGCCTGCGGTGCTGTAATAAAAAATGACACGGAACGGCAATGACGTATCTAAAGTAACATCGAAATTGAAGATAAATTTGCCTACAGCGCGTGTGATTCTGTGGGATTCCCCTGAAGTGATTCGCCGCGACATGCGACAGCAGTAACGATTTTTTACTAATATAAACTACATAAACTAACACCGCAGGCAATTAATTTTTTCAAATTTTGCGCGGCGCAAAATTTGAAAGAAAAATTGCCGCGCTATAATAAAAAAATGCACTTAGCGGCAATGACGCATCTAAAGTAACACCGAAATTGAAGATAAATTTGGCAACAGCACGTGTGGGATTCCCCTGAAGTGATTCCCGCGACGGCAGTGAATGATATGTGACATTAGTTTTTCTGTTGGCTTCCGGTGAGGGGGGATGGGGGGATAGTGTTATAGTACCCCCCCCCCTCTTCAACAGTATACTAAACCTCAACCACTACACTTACTTCATAAGATGAAATAACGAAATCAATAGGTAAGTACTCACTCACTTCTTTGATTTTGTAAAGTTCAAGCACGCGACAATCTTTACTCATTTATTTTTTCTCAATACGGCGGCCGGCCGAAAACTACCGACCGAGGCCGTCGATATTGCCATATATCGATGACTGAGGCCGGCAAAAACGCTACCTTCTCCCGTAAATGGGCAGAAGGCTCCCCGCTCTCTACCCCCCCCCCCCCTCATAGTATTAGGTGGTATAAAATTTTACCTACCTATAGAAATTTGACGAGTGACAAAAAATACTTTTGCCTTTTAATTTCGGCCATATGTTTTATATTAGTAGTTATATTATATGTTTTTCCTTTGTGTGTTAAATAGATGTAAAAGTATATAGAACAATTTAGTTACTGACAAATAACACATTCATCTTCAATATAATGGTCATATATGCTGAACAGAAAGCAGTTAAAACACCAAAGTTTAGATTCAATAGTAACTTAACGTTTTCTCGAGTCCATATGAAGTGAATGGGTCTATTAATTATCGTTAGTAACTTATATTATAGTAATCCACAAACATTGCAGCTTTCAGATAACACAAAGTGTGTGTGAGTCCAAGGCCATTTTTCATATTAGTCATATTAGTCAGCACGAGTAAACACAATTCATTTCTGGTCAAAAAATAGTCCACATCACCAAACACAACCATCCTGAAAACATGCAAATAAAAAGAATGTCCAGGCTTGGAAGATTTAGAAACATATAGTGAGCTCGCGAACTCTAATTTGATTCAACATGACGGTGAGTAAGTCTTGACCAAACGTATTATGAGCGCCATTTTACCTATAGCAGTCTCATAAAGGCAATGATGAAGAGCGATTTTTGAAACATGGCGAATATGTTAAAGAAACCATAAAAGCCCATGATATTATTTTTACAATAACTTATCAAATTTGTAAATTTCTGTAAGGGCGTTAAAGAAATTAAGCTAATACGGTACACTTTTACAGTAAAAATGAATTAGCCACAAGTTTACTCTTTTAATACTGGCTAAGAATTTTATATATTTAGTAATTAATAATGAAAAATGACTAGGTACGTAACGTACTAACTGAAACAATTAATTATCAATTTATAATCAATCCAAACGGGAACAAAACACGATGACAGCTCTAGCTAGCTGCCCGGCCGGTTTCTAAAATGTATACTAATAACTAAAAACCAAGTACGTTACTAGCTCATTATCAGCAGGATTACTCTCGAAAAGAACTAGACACAGATAATTATACGATCACTAGTACCTGTAACTGTCTTAGGCGTACTACTGCAAGATAGTTATAGGATTAAGCAACATTCTGTTAGCTGATTATAAGAGCTTTACAAGTGTTGTTGTGCTCCTATAAGTGCGCCCAAATCCAGTCTTGTAAGCTATTAGAAGACTGCTATAGGAGTATCGAAAAGTAGTCTTGAAGACAGTTATAAGAAACTATTTTGCTAGTTGGGAATGCTATCCATGCCAGAGATACACGGGAGCATGTGGAAGAGGATCATAATGAATATTTTGGAGATAACGTTGGCCCATAGGAACAATCTATCGCAGAAGGTTTGGCGTTTAGGAATCATATTATTATCAGAAGGGATTTTGAATAAAAGACAAAATATTTAATTATTACTTTCCTTTTCCAATAATATTTCATATTTTAAATCCTGCGTCCTCTTCTTATGCGCCAAATCCATCTCAAAAAGGATCTTCCGGTTTGCTCGTTTCACCCTATTGCCTTCAATTTCTTCCTCGATCATTTGTTTTCTTACTATTCGAATATCGTTTTTCGTCACTGGTGTACGGCGACTTCCCGCTGTCCTGACGGCCCTGGCTAGGGACCGAGGTGGCTGTGGCTGAAGCGGTGTCGATACAGTACAAGGTACTTCATTGAGCGTGGGGAATGGTTCCTCGCCAAAACTTGTCGCTATTTCCTTTATTTCCTCAATGATTATGCGTGGTTGAATAGCTGTTAAATTGATAACAGTTTGTTAGTGAATACCTACTACGTATTTCTATATACATGTATATTTTAATATTATAATTAGCATAAAATGTGCAGGGCCAGATGTGAAAACTCCTGAGGTACTCTGTTTTCTATTGTCATGATATAAAATAGCTATGACGGATATATTCCTGATTTTAAATTATGGGAGAAAATATCAGATCCGACACCACCATAGTATGAACAGAGGCGGCAATATCCGATTAAAAAATGGATCTGACACCCAACAAGTGGAAACGGAATATGAATTTTCCTCCCCGTCAGTAGTGCGTAGTCGACACAGCACATGGATGTCTCTGCTATGTACATATCATCAATGTCAATTATTTTACATGTTAACCTTTTTTTCAAAATTAAAACAAATTTAAGAATTGTTGACGATTTTGTTAAGAGATAAAGTTGATTTATGCCATTATTTGTTGCTTTTCTTGGTATAGATAAACTTTTTAACAAAACTTAATGCCCCAAGCGAGCAATCGATGAGTATTTCAAGAAGCGAGCACTATAGTTTTAAGGATTATGAAATAAATAGGTATACCTCACCTGACACTTAATGCAAGTTTTCGTTACTGCCTGTTGCAGCTGGCAGCAATGATAAAGATGGTTCTGCAATGAGGAAAAATGCCATTATGAAACTGCAATATTTCTTATGGATGAAGAGAAGTATTGACCTATCACAACCTGAGTTTACATGAGAAATGTCCCACACGGGCGGTGCGGGTGGGTGACAAGTAACTATTTAACTGAATCATCATCATCATCATCTTCATAGTCCCAACAGATGTTTGTCCAGGTCAGAGGACTACTGTGGTGGTGATCACAATATGCGGCAGCTCTTTTAACAAGTCTATTACTTTAACTTTCACCCGCTGATACATATCTGGTATGACTTTTTCAGTCATATGGAATCTCGAAACTTTTATAATTTGGACATAGCTTCTTTACTAATCTTTGGAAGCCCAGTTTGTTCACTAAGGGCCGATTTTTCAATCGTCAGATAAACAGTCGGATAGGACTTATTCATTAGATAGTACAAAATTGAATTTTTCAATAGTCAGTTAGCAGTTATCAAAGGGATAAACATACTATTCGCTGAATAAAGTTATCCGCTGCTCCGAGGGTCAGATAACGAGTTATTCGTCCAATAAATTGATCCGTCAAACTGATTTTGACAGTTTGAGGTTAGGTTGTGATAATTTCTAGTGATCTTTTGCGTTGAGAAATGGATTTATTCGATGTGTTAGTTGACGTCGCTATTGAAGAAGAAGCAGAAATGTATAATTACTTAAATCCGGTTATGAGAAAACAAAGAGTAGCGAGAAACAGACCTGACAATTTTGTACAATGGGATGATGCGGAATTTAAGCGAAGATTCAGACTACAAAAAGAAACTGTCCAGTATCTGCTGACATTGATTGAAGACCAAATCAAACACAAGACAGAAATGTTAGTTCATGCTTATACATATACCCTTACTAAGTACATACTTCAAGTATAGGTATAGTACCTTTATATTCTGCAATGCTACATTATGTCCCACAAAATGGGCCAACCTCAAAAAAATACTTTTTGTTTGTTATAGGAATCAATGTGTACCGCCTATGATTCAATTACTCGTCGCTTTGAGATTTTATGCAACTGGAAGTTTCTATATCACGGTTGGTGATTTCTCTGGCCTACATAACTCAACAACATGCGTTATTGTTAAGAGAGTGACTGCGGCTATAGCCTCGTTGAGAGTAAGATTTGTAAATATATATTCAGAAGGCAAGCGGACATCGTTAGAAATCAGCAAGACTTCCATAAAATAGCTCGGTTCCCTCGTGCATTAGCTGCCATCGATTGTTCTCATGTCCTGATAATGTCACCAGGTTTGTATTGCTCAACTGTGATATATTTTTATTATTATGCTATGGCATAATAATAAAATTGTCATGAATCTCACATTTGTTGTACTTATATTTACCTGACAGGGCAAGCTGATCCGTATTATTCGAAATTATGTGATAAAAAAGAATTGTAAAATCGAGCACCCCACCCGTATTACCACTAGGCCACCCGCCACTACTCTTCTCTTAAATATTCAACTTAATTTCAGGTGGAGACACAGCGGAAAACTTTAGAAATCGAAAAGGCTACTTTTCGCTGAATGTTCAAGCGATGTGCGACACTCAATTAAAATTTTTGGATGTTGTTGCAAGATGGCCAGGTTCATCACTTGATAGCCTCATATTTTCAAATTCTTCGGCCAAGTTCAACTTTGATAACCGTGCTTATGGAAATGGCATTATTATAGGTGACAGTGGATATTTTAATAACCACTACCTAGTCACTCCTTACAACAATCCACATACGCCAGCAGAAAGACTGTACAACGAATCACACATAAGGACAAGGAATGTCATTGAAAGATGCTTTGGTGTTTGGAAAAGACGTTTTCCTGTATTAAGCATTGGTATGCGATGTAAGCTACCACTTGTCCAAGACACTATTGTAGCAACTGTAGTACTGCATAATCTGGCAGTAGACAGGAATGACGAAGAGCCACCTGTGGACCCTGATGTGCATGTCGAACCGGACCCAGTATTTGAAAATATACCGCCAGCGGCTCCAGGGAGAAATGTGACGAGGGACTTATTGTTGGAATATTTTCAGTCTTTGATTGACCAACAGTAGTGAGTGTTATCACGAAGTTAATTTGAACACACAATGAACAGTTTTCTACTAGGCATGGTGGGCTATAACTCTCTTAAGTTGCTTAGAGAAATGCTCGCCATGGCCTACGTTTTCAAGCTGATCCGGGGAAGAGTTGATAATCCTAGCATGCTAGCGAAGGTTTGTCTCTTTGTTCCGGACAATTATAATCGTGCTCGCACTCATAATCTATTTGCGGAGCCGTCCTCGCACACCAACCTAAGTCGATGGAGTCTGCTTATCCGTGCTTTGCGTCACATAAATGCGCTATGTTTAACAGCGCCAGACTTTGATATTTTTACAGCGAGCCCGCATCTCTTCAACGGGTGGGCATTGCGCTACTTGTTTGTGTCAGAATAAAATAAATTGTTTTCACTCTTTATGTACCGTTAGTTTTTTTTAAATTATTAATGCCTGTATTTGTATTTAATGCTTATTTAAACATGTTGTGTATGTACTTGTAAGAATTCTATTATTTTTTATAAATAGGATAGAAAACGAATTTACCGCGTGAAATTTGTAGCACCCGACGTTTCGGTGACGTCGCAGCCGCCGTTGTCTAGGGTAGACAATGGCGGGTGCAACGTCACCGAAACGTCGGGTGCTACAAACTTCACGCGGTAAATTCGTTTTCTATCCTATTTATAATGTCAAACAACCGCGATAGTCTTCGATTTTCTATTATTTTTATATTTATGTGTGTATCAACGGATTGGTATAAAGTGTTAAGTTGATTTGCTAATGAAATAAATAAATAAATAAAATACATGTCTGTAACCAGGTTTATGATGTGATGGGACAGAAAAAACCAATAAAATGGGACAACTTTATTAATTTGAAAATACTAAAGAATATGAAAATACAAAGAAGTTTACAGCACCTAACATTTTGGCAATGTTGTAAGCGCCGTCGTCCAGGGTAAACTAAAGGTTGAAACATCGCGGAAATATCAGTTGCTATAAAGTTGACTTGGTAAATGTGTTTTACTTTATTTATAAAGCATAAGGTTTTTTTTCATTTCATGCGCTTCTTTTTTCCTTTCTTCCTCATTTAACATATGAGTAATTCGCAATTTATGCTCAATCTCCTTATACGCTAATTCCTTCTTAGCCAAAATGTCCTTATTTTTTAGTTCATTCTGGGCTATTTCGATCTGGATTTTCACCAACTCCAAGCGCGCCGTCGTCAGGTCATCGATCCTCGCCGTTACATTGCCCTTAGTGACCTTCGGTCTCAGAAGCGGTGAGACTTTTGATTTCAGTGACCGTGGAGTCCAAGTCTGCCATTTTGTATCAGGTTTACCTGAAAAAGTTAAATTAAGAATGATCACGGACATGTCAGGATTTTTCTCTTTTATCCTGCTACATTGAATTATAGCACTATAGCCTGATGATAACCATCGTTCATGCAGTGCGGTAGTACCAAAAATAACATAACCTAAAGTAATTCCCACTCGAACATATATATTTGCTCCTCTCTTCTGGTTAGTCCGGTGAAGGAAAACATTGTGAGAAAATCTATTCACTAATCAATTCAAGTATGTATATATAAAGGGGTTGGCTGGAAGAAATCGTTTCCGGCAATTAGCTCGCCCTTGCTATGATAAAACATTAGAGGTATCCAAACATAGAATACAATCCAAATTTAGAACGAGTTACGCGTTTACTACATATATACATTAAAATTAAATCTTACCTTCTGCGACACCTGCATCTTCCCCCGATCCAATCTCCAAACTTTGCATCCTCGCATCCGATCCAAGCTTTGCATCCTCTTCCGCTATGATTTGTATATTATCATATGGTGCCTTCGTCGTCACAATTTCAATTTCGTCCAAAATCATTGGTAGTTCTGGACCTGCAAACATAATGCACTGAATTGTATTATATATAGTTTGACTGACAGCATGGTATACTGTGACGCAGGAATGTGCACGGCAGGAAGCGGGATTGAAATATAAACCTATCTCTATATATTGCTTGGCTCGAACTCAGCGGATATATAAGATATGAATATACAAGTGTTACAATATATAAAAGACTTTAATTTTTGGTTTTTGTAAATCAAAAATAATGAAGATATATGAATGTAAAATTTTGATTACATACCTTGAATTAAATCGTTGTCAAATCGTGCATCTAACCCTGTTATGTTGGAGCAGATGCCTAGCACCTCCTCGACATCAGTGAAGGTAACTGCTGCAGGCCCCCCACCACCTGTTCGATAAAGTTCCTGACGGTTTTGCGATGCCTTCTTCTTAATTTCTTTTTTCACCCCGTCATATTTAAGCTTGAGGGTTTTCGTCGATCTCGCTGTGACCCCGCTGACAGCATTAAATGATTCAGTTATATTCTGCCATGCTTCTTCTTTCTCTTTGTTTGTTGTAGAGTCCGTCTTTTTGTTTTCCACAATATGCCGAAATCTGCAGACTGTATCCGTAAGTATTTCCACCTCTGCCCTCGTGAAATTAACAGACCTATCTCGTTTTATCATTATACTTTCCATTTTTAAACTACAAACTCGCAAATTCACAAAAGACGCACACGACGAACAGACGAAGCGCGCAATTCTAGGTTATGTTGAAAGCAAGTGTCAAATAAATATTTTTAAGAGCTTCTCGCTCTAGCATATAGAGTAGTTCAATCATGCTGTCTCGCTTTTCGTGTATTGTCTGAAGTTAGTGCTGCCAACATAGCGAAAAATCTTCCAATAACTATTTGACAGTTATTTGATGATTGAAAAACTCGCCAATGTTATTCGACGAATAAATCAACAGATAAAATAATTCCTTGGATACTTATTAGACAGTTTATCCGACGATTGAAAAATCGGCCCTAAATCAAATGGCTCCATGTCAACACAGATTTCCTCAGCAATTGTGAGAGTTATATTTTTGGACCGCATATCGTTGTCGCTATAAAGTGATTTCTTATCAATCATCTCTGCCAACGTTGCTTGTCTCTTCAGATGTGTGCCGCTGTTATCATCACGTTTTGTTTTTTGCATGGCTGTTTTTGACGTTGAAGCAGTGTCCAATTCACTTGTATGAACTGTACTTGTACTCTTCATATGAATCCATAAATTTGATGTATTAAAAGATTGAAATTATTGCAGTATAGGAACCTCTCTCAGATTAACCCGTTGAGTATGAGTTAACCAAATCTGGTCGCGAAACAATTATCCGTTGAGTACGAGTCGACCAAATCTGGTCGCGCGTTTTTTTCACTTCTTTGACGTTCTCATATTTATTCATAATTATCTAATTGTTTTACAAAATGATATTTCAATATTCTATATTCGAAATTTCAATGCAATCATTGTGCAGTTGTTCTTTTTATGATTGGTGTAGTAGTTTCGTAGTTATAGTACTTTAAGTCGAGCGCCGTCGATGTCGCCGAAAATCCTGCAGATGCATCCATGAAAATACCCATTTACTCCAAGGGTTAAAATAAAAAAACACACTAATAGATTCCATCATTTTAATGCTGAATCTGAAAGAAAATCGATTCGGACTCAAAAAATAAGCGAGATATAAACATTCTAAGTTGTAAATCCGCACGTAATTTTTTCCGTCAAAATAAAAAAAAAAATACACTAAAAGATTTGATCCCTACAAAGATATTTGTGAAAGAAAATGGATTCGATCTCCATAAAAAAACGAGATATAGGCTTTTCAAAGTTCTAATTACAATGTCAAAAAAGGCGGCCATTTTGTTTTTACATACCATGTGGGTGTCGATCCAGATAAAACACCACAAATTACTCAATATTCACGCCCATTAGGCGATACAGTAATATATTAGGGCGGCGGTAAATGCATTGATATAACGTTTAAATCGATTATTGTAATAAAATAAACGCGGCTTCGCGGAAGCGCTTTGGCTACTGCGCTCGCGCATGCGTCCGTGTATCTGTCCCGGTGTGTGTGTGTGTCGCCATTTTGGATGTCGCTGTGTGTGTGGATCGCCATATTGTTGCAGGTGTTTCGTGGCAACGTTTCCCAAACTGTTGATATAGAATACCATTAATGAAATAAATTTGAAGTATTATAAAATGGAAAATGCAGTTAGATACCTACATACACATCATTGTGATTATTGGTGGCGTCATGTCTGTGGCAAACTCAGGTCCAGGTTGAACTTGTTTAAAACTGTGAAAAAAAACATTTTTTATTAAATAGGTATATCAAACATCTGTTTGATTTTATAATATGGGTTTTACATAATTTGAATTGACTAGTGGCGTCTGGTGTCAAGTCCGTGGCCGGCTTAAGTCGAGGAGGGAGATCTGGTCCAAAACTGAAATATTAATATTTTTCAATAATTTTTTATTTTTATTTTTTTTTTTTTATTTATTTATCCATATTAATAAAATATAATTAATTAATTACAAACTACTGATTAAAAACTAGTAGTGCTTAACATTAATACTTAAGAGCCCTATCACATATTTTTTCCAGAAAGGCAAGAAAAGTGGATTTTTGGCGTTCTAATTCCAAGAAATGAAGAGATTTCTACAAACTTTAATTACTGAATTACCTGGACCATTTCTTGATGTTGACCATAGCGGCCTTTAATTTTAGATATAACGAATATTATTTACTTATTCAGCCCATTTTCCGAAAGTCGTTATTCGTAAAACGCTCGGAAGGCAAACTTTGAGCTCCTTAATACAGTAATATCACTACAACGAAAACCGTATACTATTTTTTTTTATGTCCGTCATGTATTCTTGTTGACCATAGCGGCCTTATTTTTTCGTTTTTTGACCACATATCCAAGGTATACATTACTTACAATTACACAAAATTTAAAAAAAAACTTCCTGTATCATTCTAATTTTCTCAGAAATAAAATAAGATTCTTATATAATACTTATACTATATTAAAGTTCACTCTTTTAGCAATACGACATAATATAAATTATTGTCATTAGAAAGGAGAAAACACTGCAAAAAACAATTAGAAATTGTGTATATATTTGCTTGCGCAAGAGAAGAGCGCTCAGTGCCGCGGTTTTCTCCCAGGGTTGAATAGTTATTTATTTATTTTTTTATTTATTTATCCTATCTTTTATAGTTACATCCAAAAAAAAATGCGTTCATTTTTTAAAGTCATTTTAAAAGAATACCTACGCTATTTTGTAATAGGCCTCTTAAGTAATCATTGATAAAAAAAAAGGTACAGGCTCATGTGGATTTTACTGCCTCACTAGGCTTAGGCCTGTGTCGAGGCAGTAGTCTAGTGAAGGTTGTCTAGTAGCAGCCGTGTGTTAAAAAAATATAATAATATATATATATATATATACATATATATACACACACATATATATATATATATATATATATATATATATATATATATATATATATATATATATATATATATATATATATATATATATATATATATATATATATATATATATATATATATATATATATATATATATATATATATATATATATATATATATATATATATATATATATATATATATATATATATATATATATATATATATATATATATATATATATATATATATATATATATATATATATATATATATATATATATATATATATATATATATATATATATATATATATATATATATATATATATATATATATATATAGATATAGATATAGATATAGATATAGATATAGATATAGATATAGATATATATATATATATATATATATATATATATATATATATATATATATATATATATATATATATATATATATATATATATATATATATATATATATATATATATATATATATATATATATATATATATATATATATATATATATATATATATATATATATATATATATATATATATATATATATATATATATATATATATATATATATATATATATATATATATATATATATATATATATATATATATATATATATATATATATATATATATATATATATATATATATATATATATATATATATATATATATATATATATATATATATATATATATATATATATATATATATATATATATATATATATATATATATATATATATATATATATATATATATATATATATATATATATATATATATATATATATATATATATACATATACATACATATACACATATACAATATACATAACATAATAGTAATATAACACTAATATTATATTTATATATAATATATATATAATATATAATATTATTGATAGATATTTTTACCTTAATGATAATTATAACGAAGATATGTAGTTAACGTAGATATGTAAAGCAAATACCAAAAAAAGAACAACAGCAATAATATTATTTTTTTTTTAGACAAGAATTTTAAATAGGTTTTCGGTTTCCCTTCTCCCTTTGTTTAGTAGCCAACACACCACCATTTTCTTCAGCACGACTGTCGATGTTGACGTCAATGCATTCCCCCCCACCTCAGATATGAACATATTGTAAATCCTCGGCGAGTGAAATGCATAATGTCGCTGTCCGTATGCTGAGTTTTTAGTTTGTTGGGGTTGGTTATTACGGTTTCTGGTATCGTACTTGTGCATAGAGGTATTCTGAGGCACCAGGTCATGTCTATAGTAGTAGAGTACTATTGTTCGTATATATAATTGTCTGATGTCAAGTACTTGAAATTCATTAAATAGTAAATCGGAAGGGTAGCGGTAAGGTTTCTTGTTGATTACTCTAATTAGGGCTTTTTGGGCCTTTATTAGGGGATCAAGAATAGTTACCGCAGCGCTACCCCAACCAATCTGTCCGTAAGTGATTACAGTCTGTGCAAGTGCGTAGTATGTCATCTTCAGCATAGACGGACTAAGAATATTCCTGATGTTTTTAAAGACGTATATTAGTTTTCGTAGTCGCTGTGTTGTCAAGTTTATTTCCTTGTGCCAGCGTAGAAAGTTATCAATAAATATTCCAAGGTACTTTATAGTGGTTGTTCGCTCTAGAGGCTGGCACAAGCAGTTCATTCTGTCACAGCTGTGTACCGTCAGTTGTTTATCAAGTCCAGGTTGCTTTCGCCCATCTATGCTAAATGTCATGTATTTAGTCTTCTTGATATTCAGCGTAAGTAGATGATGAGTCAGCCAGTCGTACGTTTGTTGCAGACCCGCTGTTGCCTTGTCAAAAACCGAATCCCATGTATCAGATTCAAACATTAGTACGGTGTCATCAGCAAATGATATTAATTTTCCTGATATGTCTTGTCGGCATAGGTCGTCAATATATATAAGAAATAACGTTGGTCCTAGTGTACTTCCTTGCGGAACTCCATAGGGGATGTGCATCCAATCACTTGTCACATTATCCATTTTTACTCTTTGTGTGCGTCCAGTTACATAAGTTGTAAACCACTGCAGAGCAGAATCAGTAAGACCTCTTTGTTTCAGTTTGTCTAGTAATTTGTCGTGTGGCACAGTATCGAATGCTTTGGCCAGATCAAGGAATACAGCAAGACACCTTCGATCTCTATCCACATTTTTAGATATAAATTCGGTGACTTGCAAAATAGCATCTTGCGTCCCAATGTTCGATCTGAAGCCAAATTGCCCTTTCGACAAAAGGCCATTTTTTTCTAAATAGTCCGTCAGTTGGAGTTTAACGTGTCGCTCAAGTATTTTGCTCAATATGTTTAGTAGAGATATCGGCCGGTAGTTTGTCATGTCTGTCTTGTCTCCTGCTTTGAAGATCGGCGTTACATCAGCCCTTTTAAAATGATCTGGAAAGGTGCAATTTTCTATACTGAGGTTAATAATATGCATAATAGGGTGTACTATTTCGTATTGCACTTGCTTCAGTGTCCTTGCAGAGATCCGATCGGGCCCGCAAGCGGAGTCAGTCTTGAGTTCTTTGATTAGAGTTAGTGCGTTAGTTTCTGTTATATTTGTCAGTTGAAATTTATTTTTAGGTGTCTGTATATAGGTATGATTTATTAAGTTTCTCCTGTTTGCTATTTTTTCTACTTTCTTTGCTAAGTTTTTCCCTATGTTAGTGAAGTATGTGTTTGCAGCATTTGCTATATCATGTACGTTGTCGAGTGTACGTCCGTCCATTTTTATTTCATTAATTTTGGTCCTGTTATGTCCAATGTTATTCATCTCCTTAACTACTGTCCAAACGGTCTTAGGATCGTGGTTATCAGTCTCGATTTTAGTCCTATAGTACTTTTCCTTGGTCCGTTTAATTATATTCGAACAGATACTTCGGTATTTCTTGTAGTAGAGTCCTAGTCGTTCATTTTGTGGGAAAACTTTAGTCTGTCTATGCAATCTGTCGCGTTTCCGTATACTATTTATTATTCCGTCGCTTATCCATGGTTTCAGTCTTTTATGTTTGGCATTTATTGTCTTAACAGTCGTATTGTTGGTCGTATGTTGTGTATATGTCCCTACAAATATGTCAACAGCTGTATTAATATTATTTGTGCTATATAAGTCAGTCCATGTCTCATTACTTAAGTCACTTCTTAGTTTGTGGTAGTCAATTGTCGCTCTCGTCAATCGTGGTTGACTCAGGTCATGTCGTCTTCCACGAAGTGCTAACAGTGTACAAAAGTGGTCAGTTATGGTAGTTCCCACAGCTGCCGCAGTCTGAACATACGATGAACGTACATATATGTGGTCAATACAAGTCTGGATATTGTCGGTCTCTCTTGTTGCTATATTTATTGCTGGTGTATATCCAAGTTCACTGAGGAAGTTTTGGTATTCATCAGCTTGTGGGTGTTTTTGCCCACAAATAGAGATATTTGTGTCACCAGCAAATATATGATGTTGTGTATATTTATCAGCTATCATCATTTGTTCATGTGCTGTAGCGTAAAGTCCATTTAGAAAAGTTGTAATGTTTCGTATTGAGGGTGACCTATACACTGCAAGAACACTAAAGCCGCCGCATCGTATGTGCAACCCAGTACAATCCGGAATATTTGTTTCCCTCACTGATGGACTTAGGCCACTCTTCGCATAAACCACAACGCCGTCGGCTTTATTTTTATTATCCTCGGTTTTGTAACTTTCATAACCATTTATATGAGGTAGCTGTGGTTTATTTAAAAGCCAGCATTCAGATAGAATAATCATATCTACATCCATAGAAAGCTCATTTAGTAATATATAAAGCTCATCGACATTTTTGTGGAGGCTTCGAATATTCATACACATTATTTTAAATATATAATTACCGTTAAAAATATTTCGACACTGAAACGGAAAATCAATTTTCAATGTATTTACTATACTCGTATTTGTGACGTCATCTATCATTGTACTCATATTGGAGTATTGCCGTTCTGGTTATATGAACAATGCGAAGCCAGATACTCTTATAATGGCTAACATCACAGCTGCACCATATAAATAAAACGTTGAAGTTCAAAATTAGAGTGATGAATGTTCTATAGTATTTACTTATTTTTATTTTCTCTTGTATACAAATAATGAAATGTATCAGTTTCATATAATTATAATTTTTCATTCTTGCTTGGAATTTAAATAGAAATGTAGATAATTTGAGCACACTTTGCAGTATATAGTATAATAATGTTTGTATGTTTATAAATAATATAAATATATATATGTGTAAATAATAGAAATATGCATATTGTATATAAATAAATTTCGTTATGAGAATAGTTAATAATATATTATTGTTTTTTTCCATGTAATTGAGTGGAAACTTTCCTAGTTGCACGTAATAATAGTTTATTCTATTTTTTTTAGATCTCTTTCTGAATTTATTATAATGACAGGCATATTTTCTCCTCTGCGTATATATATGCGACAGTTTTTTGTCCATACGAACCTGTACCTTTTCTCTCTACATATGTCCCTAGTTTTTTTATAAAGCAGCCTGTTTTGAAAGGTAAGATGATCTCCGCAGTAGATTCTGGTAGGCACAGTATCAATTCCCAAATCCTTTGTGCTGAGTCCATCCTTCGCAGCTGTTCTCGATTTTTGGAGTGTTTTCACAGCTTCGAGAAACTGCTCCTTCTTCCATCTTGTGGTAAATGTGGCTATGACTAGTGGTGCACGGGTGCGAGAATTTGATGATGAATCTTCTTTCTTCTTGGGGATGATTCGATATGCGTAGTACAGGTCGCGATCTTCTATTTGAATGCCGGCTGAATTTCCGAGTTTTTTTATGTGGTTGTATAAATGCTCGTCTCTAGCCTGTGGAATTCCGCTGATCTCGACGTCATTCATCAACCCTTTTTGGTTTCGAGTATTCTCTCCATCCTCTAATTCCCCAATACGAGTCTTCATTTGCTGTATTTCGGTTTCACACGCATCAATTCTTTTGATATTTTTTTCTATGGTTTCCATCTTAACAGTAAATTGGTCCATACTACAGCAGCAGTGATCGACGCTTTTTCTCGTGTCAGTCATTTCCTTCCTCATACTTAAGAAATCTTCTCTGAGTAGTTTTATTTCGTTCACGAGCGCTGCCAAATCCATAGAGTTGCTTTCTGTTACACCGGGGTGAGCTGATTCTTTATCGGCTGCAATTTTATCGCTGATTTTTCTCTGCTTTGGTTGAGTCTTGCAATTATTGCATTTCCAAATTGATTTAGCTTCAATTGACATTTTCCGAAAGTTTTTTTCCGTTTGCCCAACGCAATAAAAATGATAATACAGACAGCATAGCGCACATTGAAGTTCATCTTTGTTTGAAATTTCTGCGTTACAGCTACTATGTGAGCAATTTAAAGTTGTCATTTCAGATTCCGCTAGTGACACCTATTATCTGCTGATATAATTTCTTGTAGCGTTTCCGCAAAAGAAAGCAAGATCTCGCTTTCGTGATAGTTTCAAATATATCCGATAGATGGCGGGGCAGTATATTTTTAGTTTATTTATTTTATTTTATTTTTCTTTCGTTTTAATCCGATCCACACTACACTCTCGTTTGGCCGTTTTATTGGAATTATAAATTCTTTATGTAGTATATAATATAAGTGATTGATATTATGTGTCTGAAAAGTACCTCCTTCACTTCAATTATATGTGGCAATTTTGCGAATCCAATTATTCCTTACTTTCTCCCTGTGATCGGAGAAGAGATGAGTCTCAGGACATAGACGCACTAAACTTCACTATAATTGTACACTTTCAGCTTGTTATGAAGGTTTATCAGTGTAAAATCAATGTTTTTCCAGACGCAGGCAAATAAACACAGCTGTCACTTAGACGTCAAAGACAGCTGTCACTTAGACGTCAAATACATCAACATTTTTGATTAAAAGTGCAGTTAGATACCTACATACACATCGTTCTGATTATTGGTGGCGTCATGTCTGTGGCAGGCTCAGGTCACTTGGACTTGTTTGAAACTGTCAAAAAAACATTTTTTATTAAATATATCCAACATCTGTTTGATTTTATAATATGGGTTTTACATACTTTGAATTGACTAATGGCGTCTGGTGTCAAGTCCGTGGCCGGCTTAAGTCGAGGGGGGAGATCTGGTCCAAAACTGAAATATTTATATTTTTTCAATAAATACATCATCATTTTTGATGAATATGATTTTTTACATACGATCATCCTCGTCGTCGCTTGACATCGACGGTGCAGCTGGCCGAAACCATGCAGATCTGCAAGCCGAGCTACCCGTCGAATTGCTTGGGCCGGCCACTGCAACTGCGGTGCCGAACTCAGGGGTATCTACGTGTACGAGATCTGGTTCGGACGTTGGTGGTGATGGTGGCTCCATGTCTGCTATTTTCCGCTAGAATTTGCATTTGTACAAGTAATTGCTCATATTCGGTCATACGATCATTAATTCGTTCTCCAGTGCCTGTGTACAATGACCTGTGTACAATGCCGTAGCCATTTTACTAAATTCAACTAGCGCATCTTTTCCACTAGCTTGGCAGGACTTCCAAAACATATATCGGGCAAGATTGCCCTGCAAATGTGTGCTACTCCGGCCCTCACTTCAGATGCTTTCTTTAGCGTGGCGCCACGAGGACTCAATGGCGTTAGTATGAGCACCTGTAATTGGGTCCTTATAATGCTTGCTGTGGTTCACAGTTAGATGAGGGTATCCATATTCATCTAGTTTGTCGTAGGCTCTCCAGCAGTCACTTATGATGGTCGTGCCAGGCAGAATCCAAAATTTGATCACTGGAATCAAAACTACTGCGCTGCGGCAAGGTACTACTATGATGAATATACGGCCTGTTTCTCTCTCAATGCCGCCAAATACCCATAAACCTTCGACGCGGTGCCCCTGGTGATATTTCCTTTTTCTGAATTTAGACTCGTCGATTTCGACGGTTCTGCCAGGGCCACCGAACCTAGTGCTATTTTTAATCATTCCATCAATAACGACTTCTCGGCAGTAAGATGACCAATCTACTGCAGTATGTGCGGCAATTTTGAGCTCTTCAATCATGTCAATCTGGAGTGATGTTCGTCTAGTCCACAACTTGACCAAATATAAAAGTTGGCCTATCTATCTTTAATTTTGATCCCTCAAAAAAAGTGTCTTTACGCAGTGATTGTCTAGATGTGCATTTGGTTTTTTTTGTTTTATTTCGTTTGTCAATGACACCATTGCAACGCCAATATGCACCATCAACTTTGTGTGTGGACGCGCATAAGGTCATTTTTGGATGATTACAATATTCGTTCGCGCAATATGGACCATCATCTGCAGCCAGCAACAACCCCAAAGTCCGGGCCAAATCTACAACGTCAGATACTGGTCCCTTTGCCAATTGGGACAGATCCCATAAGGAGTATGTGGTCATCTTGAATTAACACAATTTACATATATAAAATTAATATTTATAATAAAAAGTTTGAGAAACACTGGTCGCAACATTTCGGGGCAAATTTTTCGGGGCAGATTTCTTAGCAGCATAGGAAGCTTTTCTTATAAATTGAAAAAATAAAGAAATACTACTAGATTCGATCATTGTAATGCTAAATTCGAAAGAAAAAAGCTTCGGATGCCTAAAATTTCAAGACAAAATTTACATACAAAATTAAAATGTTTTTTTTAAACTCGGTTTTTAAGATTGTTTTACAAAAAAACTAATCTAACCTACCGCCAAATAGGTGTTTATGTATTATTTAAAAGAAACTAACTTAACCTACCATCAACAATCCAGAAGAGGTTCCTATACTGCAATAAAGGTAAACCACTACTGTTGGGTTTAGAGTTTATATATATAGTGGACTGTGAGGAAGGTTGGTTATTTTAAAGGGATTATAGGCATCATTGTGGAGAGGAGAAGGAATCAAAGTTTACGCACCTTTCTATTTTTCGTGCGATTCCTTGCTGCAATTTCACTCCAAAAATGTCTCCAAATCTTCGGCTGGCCAGCTCACGAACGCGATAATTACTATCACAGCACGATAACGAGAACACTCACAGGAGCACGTCTGGTTCAGCCGGCGCGTAAATTCTCACTGATTGGGAATTGGGAGGTAGGTAGGATATAAATATATATTATACGGTATAATTGAAAATGGCCTAACCATTACCCCCCGGGCTTAAAGGGTTGCCTTTAAGAAATGTATTATTATATAGCTAAAGCTAACTTACGTACTATGTAGCATCAAGCTTTACGATAAGAAACTAGAAATAAGTGCAATATGGTATAACTTAGGTGCTAACTTATGACTATTTAGACATACTAACTACTATTTATGTTATCTGGGCCGTCCAATAGGCCTTAACGTGGAACACCCTTCATGCTATTAACAATTAAATTACCCACGGTTATGGAGATGCATTGTCAAACACGTTTTTATATTTTTTTTCGGCTATGTCCGTTGGATGTCCGTGAAAAAAAGACGGCGTGATGAGTGAGGATTGTCAACGATAATTAATGTCATCGATGTTTTCGATTGACCGTTAAGTAATTGAATAAAACATCGATAATAGTCCAATTAGTTAGTATTAACTGTAATACTATAGTAACTGTAAAGTATGTAAGATATATGTTTTCACGGCCCTTTTTCAAATTATTGCGTTATTGTAAAATCTTCGCAATTAATGTTTTTTTTTATTTTGCTCGGCAATAATCGAAAAACAGTTTTAATGCGTTGTTAGTTTGAGATTTAATAAATTTATGTTTGAAATGAACATGTTGTCATTGATTACGCCGCAGGCAAAAAATTTCTTCCGAATTTCGCGGCGAAATTCGAAAGAAAATTTTTGCCTGCGGGGTTAGTTTTATATTCAAAGGTCACTACATTCAGTCAACCCTTTGTTAACATTGCGCAAAGTCGTTTATAAAAACGTCAAAAATAGTCGTATTTTAATTAAAATATCGACGCGAAATTCGAAAAAAAAAAATCCTGCGGGGTTAGTTTTATATTTCAGAAATTTCACTCGTCGTATGCCGTCATACGCAGTCATAAAAAAAACCGTCGAAAATAGTCGATATTTCCTGCTTTTTTAGTTTGAGATTGAATAAATGTATGTTTGAAAATAAACATGTTCGCATTAATAGCGCCGCAGGCAAAAATTTTTTTTCGAATTTCGCCGCGAAATTCGCAACCCGCATATTGATGTGAGAACTTAAGTTATCCCCGATGAGAACATGTTTTCCTGGCGTCTTTTTCACAGAAGACAAAAAAGTTGTGAAAAACCAATGCTGTTCCTTGTCTGCCTCTTTAGCTGCCTGACTCTGATCTCTTACCTTAATATGTTTAGCATTCTGTTCCCAAATATCTAATTCCGGTGTCTTTCGCTGTTTTATATTTGTGGCAAAGGAGGCATTGATCTTTCATTGGTTTGTGAAAATCAAGATTGAATTGTATACCAAAAATTCTTCTATACACGTTTATTTGACACTGGTGTTATAGGATCCTCCTGGCACTTTTCCATATACAATTCGTACGTCTTTGATATAGAAAGATCGCTTTCTAAATACAGTTTTAAGTATGTTTTTCGACGGTAATGCGACTCAACTGTTGGAAAACATTTGATATGTTGTTTTACATAGTCTTCATCAGCCTGGTTTGTTTTATTATAAGCCTCGTGTTTTACCACGTCGATCTTCACCTTCGAAATTGCCCATATTACTGACCACTGAAAATGCCTTGTTAATAGGACCATTAGATATACATAGCGTGGCTTTGAAAAAAATTTTGCACACTTTTTGAGTTTTTTCTTGTATTTTGAAAGAATAGGATCGTGCCGTCGTTCTTCGTCTCTTAGCGGTAGTTAAAATTCTCACTGGGTTATATGCGTTAACATTTGCAAGAATAAAATCTTTCTGTCTATTGTAATCTAGCCGACAAATTTGTTCACGTTCTTCCTTGGTAAAGTTTTTTGTGCATTGAAATTTACATATACATTTTATTTCCTTTGGAGCTTTAGCTGGCTGTAATCTCTTTTTGTAGTTTTTTTACGGTAAACACTGTGAGCGAAAAAAAATCTGCTTGTTTCGGTCGCAGCATTCTTCCTTTCTTTTGTGCCATCTGCTTGTCTTAATTATTTTTTTTGGCTGGATGTCCATTTCTGCTTTATCACTATCATTTTCTTGCCTAGTATCTTTTTTAGGATTTTCCGAATTCGAATTGGCAACAGAATCATCCTGGAAAGGAAGGCATGTTATTAGCAGCAACTAAATTTTCGTAAAGTTTTCGTGACTGTACTACCGAAGGTCTTGAATTTGCAGCTCGCGTCTCACTTTAGCAGCCGCTGCCGAGAGTCTGTCGCTAAAAAACCTGGAGGCAGTGCAGCGGGCGAGAGTAACCACCCCCTGTATAGTTGTCCGTGCACCTATTATTGTTTCCTACGTCACAAATCCCTACATCCGGCGTACATCTTCATAGGGCAATAAAAAACCAATATTATCGATAATATGCAATATTATCGATAATATGCTATAACGTGCAATGCTATGAAAGATCTAATTACTTACCGTATACGTTGAGGCATCCTGTGCTTTCCGTGCGCGGATGGGAGTCAATCACGCATACATAACATCCGTGGTCTTCCCTTTGCAACTTTGTTACAATTAACAACAGAGTGTTGTGAATCCGTTGCATGGTTTACATAGTGAATCACAGTACTAGAAATACTCGAGGATGCTCGTGAATAGCAAAACAATAAACACTTTACACACATATTAACCACAATATTTTCCTATTCTATTCAAAAAACAAATGAACACGTTACGAATGACGATTTTAAATTTAAAAATAAATGATTTATGGTATTCGGAAATGTGCATTTCAACGAGGTTATAATCAAAAGAGCAGTGAAACCAACGCAGCATTTTGTCCCTTTCTAATTATTCAAAATAAATTGTCAACACCTAAACATCTCTTGTAAATTGTTCGGGAAGATCATACTTAGAAGCTGGAAGAAACATACGTTCTATATTGACGCTATGTGTTTTTAATGGCGATGTTCACCACCCTTTTCACCTGCTAGAGGGAGACTTTTTCTGATTAAAGTTAAGGCGATTACCCCTCTCAACCAGTGATGAAATTGACATACTATAATCAATTTTAGGTGACTTCCGCGTTCATTTAAATAATAATAAAAATATGAGTCTTGTAGCGAATTTCTTAGTTTTTCGTACTATGATATATTTATTTTTTATTAATTTTTTTTTATTTATTTAAGTCCATAAAAATACATTTAATTACAAAAACATCTCTTAGCCTAATATTTAATAATTAATTAAACAGTTTTCCAATTTACCTAACTCTGAAAGAGATTCAGAAATGATAATTTGGCTTCGGAATATTTCGGAACACTCTCGACGTTACACGTCTCACCGTAAAAGCGATTATTATAAACAAGGCTGCATAACTGTATGTGGTGCCTGAAGAGAAACGACAGAGAGAGAGAGACTTAATCGTCATAACATGGACACACCTGAGGATAGGCGCCTCCTTTGTTTAATATACGTATTTTGTATATTACAATATTATAAATAATAAAATAGATAGTCCTTATGCTGTTGGCATATTCTGATACCGAATCCCATGTAATAAGACGGTCGTGATTTATTTTATCTACCGAGGGTTAAAGCTAATTATGGTCATAATATATACTTTTATAGAACGCTTTGATAGTACAATCTAAATTTTCAATGTTTGGATATATTTATCATTACTTGCTTCGAAGAGATTAAAAATACGATTTACAACCTTCGGGCTTGATTATTATTTTATCTAATAAATATTGTAATGATTATTATGCTGTTAAATATTTTTATTAGTTGTATTTTAGCTATTTATATTACGTGTACATTTTATTTTTCACCTTATTGTTTATATTGTTATATTTTATCAATGTTATGTATATTTAGGCAATATCTTCCAAGTAATAAGTTAAATATATGTATTTATTTCTTATAACTTTTCTTAATATGTAGGCTTCTCAAAATTACATAAAACTGTTTTTTTGTTAATACACTGAGAAAAATATAACTATGTAATACACGGAGGTGCGCATGTTTCAACAAGGATTACGTATATACGTACAGTTATAGTCGGACACATTGATCATGTTGAAGCTACAGCATACTGTTATTTCCGTATTAACCGTAAGAAAAATGTTGATACATATAATGCCGTTATGGAGTTTCAACATTTTTTTTTGTAATTCATCAAAATTTTGAACATTGTTATCCTACGAAATTGATCATTGTGAAAACAGCAAATACATAGTTAACCCCTAGAGCCCCGATTGGCCGATTTTAATTTAATTTGTTTTATTTTAATGTATTTTATTATTTTAATATGTTTTATTTTAAATATGGTTATAGTGGTTTGGCAGTAATTAATGTTTTGGTGAGACAGTGTCATAATTCAATTTTTTTAATTATTTTTATTAAAAATTTTTGGGACATCAACTTGTCAATCGGCTGAGGGGCCGAGGCCTGAAGGGTTAAGGACCTAATAAATTACTTAACAACGTTTTTAGACAAAACATTTAGTTTCTTTAAAAAACCTGGAAATGAAGAAGGAACCTAACTAATTCTTCAAATTATTGATATTTGTTCAAAAAATACAACAATGGATGATTTCCGAGATTTACTATTCCATACATAATAATAAGTAGACCATTTTTTGGTCTAGTTTACTGTAAATTTTGATTAAATATTACAGAATAAAGTATCACTTATATGAATCAATCGTTAATTATGTTAAAATATATGAAATACACAAATATCATTGTAATATTCTAATGCAGAATATAATAGTAATAATTGATATGACTATAAAGTTCAAAAAGTATTCAGTTATATTAAAGTAAAATCAGAAATATTTCGGAACACTGTTACACATTTAACTTACATTAAATTGTGCTTAAAATCCAATACCCGAATTTCGAAACGAGTTTTTTTAACCGCTAAAAATACTAACTACATACAGTACTCTATTCACAGCTGCCGCTATACATTCAATAGAGCGCGTTTGTTAATCGCTACGAAGCACTTTTGAAAACAGTACTAAATTTTCGTAAAGTTTTAGTAACTGTACTACCGAAGGTCTCGAATTCGCAGCTCGCTTCTCACTCTAACAGCCGCTGCCGAGAGTCTGTCGCTAAAAAACCTGGAGGCAATGCCGCTGGGGAGAGTAACCACCCCCTGTATAGTTGTCCGTGCGCCTATTGTTGTTTCCTACGTCACAAATCCCTATTAAAACGTCTCATTAAGTAACAAATAAAAATATACTTTCATAAGTATCAGTATGATACTGATACTCACACATGATACTCATCATGTAGAAAGCATCCGGTGTACATCTTCATAGGGCAATAAAAAAACCAATATTATCGATAAAATGCAATGCTATATAAGATCTAATTACTTACCGTATACGTTGAGGCATCCTGTGCTTTCCGTTTGCGGATGGGTGTCAATCACGCATACATAACATCCGTGGTCTTCCCTTTGCAACTTTGCAACAATTAACAACAGAGTGTTGTCAGTATGACTGTACTACCGATGGTCTTGAATTTGCAGCTCGCGTCTCACTTTAGCAGCCGCTGCCGAGAGTCTGTCGCTAAAAAACCTGGAGGCAATGCAGCGGGCGAGAGTAACCACCCCCTGTATAGTTGTCCGTGCGCCTATTGTTGTTTCCTACGTCACAAATCCCTATTAAAACGTCTCATTAAGTAACAAATAATAATATACTTTCATAAGTATCAGTATGATACTGATACTCACACATGATATTCATCATGTAGAAAGCATCCGGTGTACATCTTCATAGGGTAATAAAAAACCAATATTATCGATAATATGCGATATTATCGATAATATGCGATAACATGCAATGCTATGAAAGATCTAATTACTTACCGTATACGTTGAGGCATCCTGTGCTTTCCGTGCGCGGATGGGTGTCAATCACGCATACGTAACATCCGTGGTCTTCCCTTTGCAACTTTGCTACAATTAACAACAGAGTGTTGTGTATCCGTTGCATAGTGTACATAGTGAATCACAGACTACTTACATTAAATTGTGCTTAAAATCCAATACCAGAATTTCGAAACGAGTTTTTTTAACCGCTAAAAATACTAACTGCATACAGTACTCTATTCACAGCTGCCGCTATACATTCAATAGAGCGCGTTTGTTAATCGCTACTAAGCACTTTTGAAAACAGTACTAAATTTTCGTAAAGTTTTAGTAACTGTACTACCGAAGGTCTCGAATTTGCAGCTCGCGTCTCACTTTAACAGCCGCTGCCGAGAGTCTGTCGCTAAAAAACCTGGAGTCAATGCCGCTGGGGAGAGTAACCACCCCCTGTATAGTTGTCCGTGCGCCTATTGTTTTTTCCTACATCAGAAATCCCTATTAAAACGTCTCATTAAGTAACAAATAAAAATATACTTTCATAAGTATCAGTATGATACTGATACTCACACATGATACTCATCATGTAGAAAGCATCCGGTGTACATCTTCATAGGGCAATAAAAAAACCAATATTATCGATAACATGCAATGCTATATAAGATCCAATTACTTACCGTATACGTTAAGGCATCCTGTGCTTTCCGTTTTTGGATGGGTGTCAATCATGCATACATAACATCCAAGGTCTTCCCTTTGCAACTTTGCAACAATTAACAACAGAGTGTTGTCAGTATGACTGTACTACCGGTGGTCTTGAATTTGCAGCTCGCGTCTCACTTTAGCAGCCGCTGCCGAGAGTCTGTCGCTAAAAACCCTGGAGGCAATGCAGCGGGCGAGAGTAACCACCCCTTGTATAGTTGTCCGTGCGCCTATAATATGCGATATTATCGATAATTTGCGATAACATGCAATGCTATGAAAGATCTAATTACTTACCGTATACGTTGAGGCATCCTGTGCTTTCCGTGCGCGGATGGGTGTCAATCACGCATACGTAACATCCGTGGTCTTCCCTTTGCAACTTTGCTACAATTAACAACAGAGTGTTGTGTATCCGTTGCATAGTGTACATAGTGAATCACAGACTACTTACATTAAATTGTGCTTAAAATCCAATACCAGAATTTCGAAACGAGTTTTTTTAACCGCTAAAAATACTAACTGCATACAGTACTCTATTCACAGCTGCCGCTATACATTCAATAGAGCGCGTTTGTTAATCGCTACTAAGCACTTTTGAAAACAGTACTAAATTTTCGTAAAGTTTTAGTAACTGTACTACCGAAGGTCTCGAATTTGCAGCTCGCGTCTCACTTTAACAGCCGCTGCCGAGAGTCTGTCGCTAAAAAACCTGGAGGCAATGCCGCTGGGGAGAGTAACCACCCCCTGTATAGTCGTCCGTGCGCCTATTGTTTTTTCCTACGTCACAAATCCCTATTAAAACGTCTCATTAAGTAACAAATAAAAATATACTTTCATAAGTATCAGTATGATACTGATACTCACACATGATACTCATCATGTAGAAAGCATCCGGTGTACATCTTCATAGGGCAATAAAAAAACCAATATTATCGATAACGCTATGAAAGATCTAATTACTTACCGTATACGTTGAGTCATCCTGTGCTTTCCGTGCGCGGATGGGTGTCAATCACGCATACGCAACATCCGTGGTCTTCCCTTTGCAACTTTGCTACAATTAACAACAGAGTGTTGTATATCCGTTGCATAGTGTACATAGTGAATCACAGACTACTTACATTAAATTGTGCTTAAAATCCAATACCAGAATTTCGAAACGAGTTTTTTTAACCGCTAAAAATACTAACTGCATACAGTACTCTATTCACAGCTGCCGCTATACATTCAATAGAGCGCGTTTGTTAATCGCTACTAAGCACTTTTGAAAACAGTACTAAATTTTCGTAAAGTTTTAGTAACTGTACTACCGAAGGTCTCGAATTTGCAGCTCGCGTCTCACTTTAACAGCCGCTGCCGAGAGTTTGTCGCTAAAAAACCTGGAGTCAATGCCGCTGGGGAGAGTAACCACCCCCTGTATAGTTGTCCGTGCGCCTATTGTTTTTTCCTACGTCACAAATCCCTATTAAAACGTCTCATTAAGTAACAAATAAAAATATACTTTCATAAGTATCAGTATGATACTAATACTCACACATGATACTCATCATGTAGAAAGCATCCGGTGTACAACTTCATAGGGCAATAAAAAAACCAATATTATCGATAACATGCAATGCTATATAAGATCTAATTACTTACCGTATACGGTACGGTCTATATCCGTTTCCAACACGGCGGGGGACATTTCCGAGATTTCCCACCGGAAAAGAACAACCCACCAGAGGGCAAGACGGACGAAGAAAATAAAGAGAGCGAGTCCGCCAAAAAGTCCGCACCCTCTGCAATGGAGACAGACGAACCCACGGAATCCGACGTCGAGGAAGGCATACTGCTGGACTCCGAGGACGAAGAGGGCCTACCAAAGGGGATAAGTCTCCTGGACCTAAAGGGGCAAGGGGAAAAGAAGCATTCCTCCAATGCTTCCTTCCCTCTGTAAGGTCCTCCAGGTTAACCTCCAGCACAGCGAATCTGCAACGGCTCAACTTCGGAAATGGCTGGAGGTTAACCCAACCGCTATAGCCCTGATCCAAGAGCCGTGGATCAGAAACACACGCATAAACGGACTCAACAACACCGGAGGTAATATATTCTATAATACACAAAGCAAACCTAGAACCTGTATATACATATCCCGAAACATAATGGCACAACCACTAACTGAATTCGTTTCCAGAGACGTGTGTGCTATAAAATTACTAACAACACAAAACTCAAGACTGCCGGAGATAGTTCTCGCGTCCGTCTACATGGCGGCAGAAGACGAACCACCTCCTACGGAAATGAACAACCTCGTACGTTACTGCGAACGTGCAGGGCTCGAACTGGTCATATCTGCGGACTGCAATGGCCACCACAACCTATGGGGAATGGAAACAAACAACAACAGAGGTAACGATTTTGTTGAATACCTTATGACAACCAACCTAGACATACTTAACACAGGATCAAAACCAACTTTTGTCACTCGTAGATGTAACACTATAATTGACATTACCTTAAGCACAGGACTGGCAGCTCAACACGTGTCCAACTGGCAGGTGTCGGATGAACTATCGTGCTCCGACCACAGATGGATTCGGTATGATCTGACAGCAGATACACAAACACCTACACCCAGAAGAAGTCCAAGACGCACCGACATCAAGGCGTATAAGGAACTTCTCGCAGGTAAAATAGAAAGCAACACAAATACACACAGACCAAACAACACAGTAGAGTTAGAGGAACAGGTAAAGTCACTCACAAAAAACATAATTGACTGCTACGAAAACACATGCCCACTATCGACACCATCAACTACTGGAAAATGCAATAACAGTAGCTGGTGGGGTCCAGAGTTGGAACGCCTAAGAAAAAAAATGAGGAAACAGCTAAACAGAGCTACGAACACAAAATCTGATGAAGACTGGGACAAATACAAAACAACCAAATCAGAATACAAAAAGAGAATAAGACACAGAAGATCAGCCTCATGGAGGAACTTCTGCGACAATATATCCACAATTACCCAAGCAAATAGAACAAGGAAGATCATGGCCGATCAACCAAAACAATTACTGGGCACTCTGAGAAGGAAAGACAACAGCACCACTAGTAACCCGGCTGAGACCGAAAGTCTACTGGTGGAAACGCACTTCCCAGGTTGCAGAGTAGTTGACAAACAAGAATGGGACGTACAAACAGAAAACTATCATCCGACCGAAAACGAGTGGAAGATAGCGGAGCATATAACGGAACGGACCAAAACAGCCTGGGCAACGAACAGTTTCAACAACTTCAAATCACCAGGACTAGATGGAATATACCCAGCCCTCCTAAAATGGGGAGGAGACAAACTTATCGAACAACTAGCAAGCATACTATGTAGCTGCATCGCCTTTAGATACATTCCACAGAAATGGAGAGAAATAAAGGTGATCTTTCTACCAAAACCAGGGAAAACTGATTACACAGACCCGAAATCTTTCAGACCCATTAGCCTTACCTCCTTCATGCTAAAAACACTAGAAAGACTATGTGACAGAGAACTGAAGGATACAGCACTTAAAAACATAGGTATTCACCCGAACCAACACGCATACACACAAGGCAAATCGACAGATTCAGCACTGCATGCCGTTGTAAACAACATAGAAACTGCACTAGCAAGGAAAAACTCCTGCCTAGGCACCTTCATCGACATAGAAGGAGCGACAAGACAAATTTCAGTAGCATTCAACAAGCTCTAAACAGACATCAAACCGAACCATTGATTACAGAATGGATAATGAACATGCTAAGAAAGAGAATCATCAGGCTATCTGAAAACCAAAATCACCAGGCGCTCGTGATGAGAGGATGCCCACAAGGAGGTGTACTCTCGCCACTTCTATGGAACCTGGTAGTAAACGACCTGATAACAAAACTAAACAACAATCATTTCCTAACAATAGGATATGCAGATGATCTAGTAATAATGATCAACGGACTAGTAACAAGCAGTAACATTGTGCGACCTTACACAAACAGCTTTGAAAATAGTAGAGAAATGGTGCAAGGAGAATGACCTATCGGTAAATCCAAAAAAGACCGACACCATTCTCTTCACACATAAACGGAAATTGGGTACATACAAAATGCCAACCTTGTTTGGATCCAGACTAACGCTCTCTAAAGAAGTAAAGTACCTAGGAATAACTTTGGACGAAAAACTAAACTGGAATAAACACCTAGAAAACAAACTAAACAAAGCAACAGTCGCCTTCTGGCAATGCCGAAGAATGGTGGGCAAGAAATGGGGACTAGCCCCACACATTATACTGTGGCTGTACAAAATGATAATAATACCAATGATAAGCTACGGAGCTGTAGTATGGTGGCCCCGCACCCAACTTACTACTGCAATCAACAAATTACAGAAAGTGCAAAGGCTAGCATGTATAGCAGCGACCGGCTGCACGAGAACAACTCCGACAGCGGCGCTGGAAATCATGCTAGGGCTTCTACCACTACACTTACATATACAAAAAGAAGCAGCCGCAACGGCTACTCGTCTAAAGAATCTAAACTTATGGACCAAATATAAAACACCGCACACGAATATATATGATAATATACTGTCAAGCTTTCCAATGCTGGATGCGGCAATCGACAGAATACCCAAAACTATGATCTTCTGGAAAGAATATGCCATATCATTAACAGAAGACTCAAAAGAAGCACTGAATCAAACGGACCTAAGAATCTACACAGATGGATCAAAAACCAACAAAGGTACAGGATGTGGTGTCTTCTCGGAAGACCTAAATATACACATCTCCAAACCACTCGGAGCACACAACACAGTATTCCAAGCAGAATGTATGGGAATAATAGAAGCTTGCAACGCAGTGAAACAGCGGCAGCTAAAACACGAAAACATATGTATTCTATCGGACAGCAGGTCAGTGCTACAGGCACTGGGAAGCGATAGATTTACATCTGGGCTCATATACGAATGCCACCAAAGCCTCCTCGAGGTATGCGGAAAAGGCAATAAGGTGACACTGAAATGGATCAAGGGACACAGTAACTCAAGAGGAAACGATGCTGCGGATGAACTAGCCCGTAAGGGCTCAGACACACCGGCATACGGACCCGAACCTATCGTGCCCCTACCCTACTCGCACATAAACAACCAACTTGACAACCACTACAAACAACTACATCAAACACACTGGAAAGAGATAGACACCTGCAGACAAACCAAAGAAATAGTAGTGGAATACAACCACAAACTTACCAAAACACTTCTAAGGACAAAAAGGCCCCAACTATGCAAACTAGTGGGACTGATAACAGGACACAACACACTAAACAAACACCTCTTCAACATGGGCGGAACGAATAGCCCTATGTGCAGAGCATGCATGGAGGCGGAAGAAACCACAAAACACATTCTGCTAGATTGTAAACAGGTAGAAGTATACAGGACAAAACACCTTGGGACTCCAGGCACCCTGCGCGAGGCAGCAGGAAACCTGAAAGCCCTGCTGGCTTTCGTAGAGGAACTGGGGTGGGTGGAATAGAGCTACCCCCGTTACACGCAAAATAGGCACACTGGATGTCGACTTGCGGAGGAACGCCCAGTATAACTAACTAACTAACTAACTACTTACCGTATACGTTGAGGCATCCTGTGCTTTCCGTTTGCGAATGGGTGTCAATCACGCATACATAACATCCGTGGTCTTCCCTTTGCAACTTTACAACAATTAACAACAGAGTGTTGTCAGTATGACTGTACTACCGATGGTCTTGAATTTGCAGCTCGCGTCTCACTTTAGCAGCCGCTGCCGATAGTCTGTCGCTAAAAAACCTGGAGGCAACGCAGCGGGCGTGAGTAACCACCCCCTGTATAGTTGTCCGTGCGCCTATTGTTGTTTCCTACGTCACAAATCCCTATTAAAACGTCTCATTAAGTAACAAATAAAAATATACTTTCATAAGTATCAGTATGATACTGATACTCACACATGATACTCATCATGTAGAAAGCATCCGGTGTACATCTTCATAGGGCAATAAAAAAACCAATATTATCGATAACATGCAATGCTATATAAGATCTAATTACTTCCCGTATACGTTGAGGCATCCTGTGCTTTCCGTTTGCGGATGGGTGTCAATCACGCATACATAATATCCGTGGTCTTCCCTTTGCAACTTTGCAACAATCAACAACAGAGTGTTGTCAGTATGACTGTACTACCGATGGTCTCGAATTTGCAGCTCTCGTCTCACTTTAACAGCCGCTGCCGAGAGTCTGTCGCTAAAAAACCTGGAGGCAATGCCGCTGGGGAGAGTAACCACCCCTATATAGTTGTCCGTGCGCCTATTGTTGTTTCCTACTTCACAAATCCCTATTTACCCTAGACACCTAACCTTCGGACGTACCCCTTTAAACCTAACCATTCGTCGCTTCGACGAGCACGTTTTGGGGTGTATAATATCATGCATAAATGTATATTTTCGTTACGTTTTATACATACATATGTTAAACATGTATTAATGTAGTAAATAAAACAATTTATTTATACTTTATTACAAATATATTTCTTATAAATTACTTTTTTATAAAGGGCTCCTTTTTTGAGAACAAAATGAGAACACCTGCTTAGAAAATTGAAATAAAAAAAAGTAACAAAAATAGCCCTTTTCTCTGTGGAGCAACTTAATTATAACAGTTTTATCACTTAGCAAAAAATACGAAAACTAATTTTTGGAAGTGCATTGTACGCAGAAATCCACTTTGTGTTCACCACAAATCGCAGTGTTCCATTTTGAGCATGAGGCCTTTGTCATGCGCCTTTTTTTGTAAGAGCAGATACCGCAAACTTTTCTTTTTCTTAGATTTGTTGCCTCAACTCGTTGAAAGTCATTGCTAGATTGACTTTGACCGTGACCTTCACCTTCGTCGTTCTTTGCACCTAATATATTTTTTATTTTATCTTTCACGTGCGTCGGCATTGTACGAATTTCCGATCGGCTCTTTAGCCAGGGCTCTAAGAGTTGCGAATGCAGCTTCTTCATAAAATCGCGCCGAATCATTACTTTTTGTCCAAGGACAGAAGCATTGTGGCAGTAAGTTATGTAGCTGTTGATACATGATATATTAATCATGCCGTAGAAAACACATATTGGCCATCGATTTGTTTTTCTACTGCAAGACATCACTGAGCACATCTGGTCAAACGTGTCGACACCACCTTTTGTGCTATTATAGAATTCGACCATGTGTGGCTTCTTTGTTTCAGGGTTAACTGAGCCCTCTTCATCACAAGAGGACAGTAGGTAAACCATTTTTGATGGTTTCGGTTTGTATGAAAGAAGCGTAAGGGGACCGTCGTAACAGAACATCGATGTATTGATGTTTCTGTATCTATTGTTCTTTACTTCTTCTGGGATTTCCCTTTTGTTTGCACGCAACGTCCCTACAATCGTCAATTTATACGGCTGCTGAAGTAACTGCTTCGCTAGAGGAACTGACGTGAACCAGTTGTCCATTGTGACGTTTCTGTTGGTGCCGTGTATACTGCGGGTAAGTTCCTTTACGAAGTATTCTCATAAAGGTAAACCTCCTGTATTGGTGCCTTTTCCAAGATATGGGGTACAATCAATCATATATCTTGTGCCACTATCGCACATCATTTCCAACTTGACTCCATATTTTGCTGGTTTATTTGGATTATACATACGGAATTTACACCTCCCTCGGAACGCCAACAACTGCTCATCAATAGTCACATTTGTTCCAGGCACATAGTTTCGGCGGCACTGCGCTATAAGCATTTCCCATATGCCTCTTATGGGTGTAAAAGAATCGTCCCTTTGACGTTGGAAGCGGAATGTTTTATCATCAAAACGCAGACATCGCAAAAGGAAGTCACACCTTTCTTTGCTCATACATGACACATATCTTGTACCCGAATACTCTATGTTGAACAGTTCGTCCAGTGTCAGATGATTATCTTTCAGAGCTGCAGTTAACACCAGAACACCAATGAGAGCTCTGATCTCTTCTTTGCTTGTGTCATTCTGCGTAGAATTATTTTGCTCATAGGTTTGCCTTTTTATCGAAATTTCGAAGTTCGTCCACTTGAAAATTTCTTCAAATATCTGATCAGTCATGAATTGTTCGAATAATAATAATGGATCCACTATGTCCCTTACATCCCGAGTAGTTCCTCTGGCAACACGTACGATATTTATTCCAGCTGTTCTATTTGAGCTATGCCCTTTGCTGGTAGCCCAAACGTGACGGGAGCGACTCCGGATGTTGCCACGTGTGAACGTCAAAATAGATAGGTCAGTAACGGAGGTCTCTTGCGATGAAGCAGGAGGTGTTTGCGGCTCCAGCGCATTTTCCGTCAGAGAAGGTAAAGGGCGGTCTTGAGTGTTAAAGGGGCTATCTTCATCATCAACCTCCACATTGTCTTCAATTTCGCTATCAGATAACCCCTCCGAGGCACTAACATCCTCCTCATCCAATAATAAACGTGTAATATGTTCTTCAGATAGCAATCTTCTTGAAGACATGGCAAAAACTGCGAAAAAGAATAAACATTGATTACAAAAAATACATACTTAAACCCTAACCATTCGTCGAAACGACAACTACTTTTGCTATATCTCAAAATAAAATGTACTTACCCGCCGGACCCGGTTGCCTCTCGAAAGAGCTCGACGAAGACTGAGTTGACAAGCGAGATCACGGCGATTGGCGCACGCGCCACAAAAGAGATGGCGATATTTCGCTACCTCAGAAGCATAACACTAAGTGCAAAAATGTGATTTTACAGGAGAGCTGTTTTCACTAAAATTTTGACGATGGTATTTCAATTTTTTTTCAATTTCAATTTCAATTTATTTCTGCTCCAGTAGGTAGGCTTTCCTACACTTGGATGCGTCTTTGTCTCTAAAATTTTAAATAATGTAATTAATTAAAGAATATTAACTATCATTATATAGTTGTGGCAATATAAATTAATTTTAGTAAATTATAATTGGTTTGAAAACCATTGATAAATAGAAAATAATCTAATAATCAGAATTGCTGATCAAAAAAAGAGCTCAATGTCTGTAGTCATAATTATCAAGGCAATAATATGATGGTCAAGAAAATAGATGAGGGTATATTAAAAATATCTAAATTTAAGTTAATTGTCAAATCTAGCAATACAGCCGTCGTCGATAAAAATAAAAATAAAAATTACGTTCTTTGGCAAAGTTGATTATCATGAATTATCCGTTATTTTACATTAGGATGCTCTGGAATAAGAAATCAGCATTATCCAAATCTCTTAAGTCATATACAGGATTCTTGACTAGGCCATTAAATAAGACTTTTTTAAATTGGTTCTCTCCAAGACTTCTGATATGGGTTGGGACCTTGTTATAATAACACAGGCTTTGATGAAGGAAACTGTTGCGCACTTTACTAAGCCTGTGCCGATTTAGATGTAGATCAAATTTATTTCTTGTATTGTGTTGATGGAAATCGCTATTCGCCGGGACATCCGATATGTGCTTACGAGCGAACATAATATTTTGTTGGATATAGCACGAGTACATCGTCATGATTCCCGACTTGATGAAATACGGCTTACACGAAGTTCTTGGAGAAGCTCTGTAAAGACTGCGTAAAGCCCTTTTCTGAAGGATAAGAATCCTCTTCGAATTTGCTGCCATTCCCCAAAACATTAGACCATATGTCATCAAAGAATGAAAATAAGCAAAATATACAGATTTAGCAGCCTCAAAGCCGCATAAATTTCTAATCTTTTTTATTGCGTAAACAGCCCTGCACAGCTTTTTACTAAGCTCTTCTAAGTGATCGGACCATTGCAATTTTTGGTCGATCTGCAAACCTAGAAATTTAGTAGAAGAGACATTTTCCAATTCGTCTGTTCCAAAGAATAAGGCTATATTATTAGAGTCGGACGGCCGTAAAGAAAAACACACTGTTTTAGATTTTGAAACATTCAACGAGAGTTTATTAACTTGGAGCCAGACAGCAAGTCTATTTATCGTTTCATTAATCCTTATTTCAAGCTCGTCTCTATTTTTATCGCTAAAAAGAAGGGATGTGTCATCGGCGAATAGGATAATCTCATCATCCACTGACCTAATGCAATCAGGGATGTCGTTTATATAAACAAGAAAAAGAAAGGGGCCAAGTATAGAGCCTTGAGGGACACCTTTGGAGATACTTTGTGGGGTACTTTTGCTACTTCCCACTTGCGTAATCTGGGTACGACCTTGTAAGTAGGACTGTATGAGCGCTAGTTCCCTATTCCTAATCCCGTAGTGTTCTAGTTTCTCTAGTAGAACTGAATGTTCTACACAATCAAAAGCCTTAGAGAGATCACAGAAAATGCCAACTGTTTTTTTGCTATTGTCAAGGCTTAGTAGTGTTTTCTTTATGAGATTAGCAATGGCATCTTGGGTTGAAAGATTTTTTTGGAAACCAAATTGCTTAATGCTGAGAATATTATTTTCTGAAAAGAAATTGGTCAATCTCGTGAGAATAATTTTTTCAAGAATCTTGCTAAAAACTGGCAAAAGCGATATAGGGCGATAATTAGTCATGTTGTCACAACATCCCTTTTTGTAAATGGGTATCACTTTTGCCAGTTTCAATTCCGTGGGAAAGAATCCATATTCCAAACAATGATTAAAAATAACCGACAATTCGTCTGCGATGCTAGTGACAGAACTCTTAAGGATTTTTGTGGAGATATTCCACAGATCAGTTGAATTTTTACATTTTATATCTTTGGCAACTTTGACTATTTCCTCGGAAGTGGTAGGAGAAAACCCTAATGATATTGGGTTTCTATTGCAGTAGCTATAAAGTAAGCTTGAAGCTGTGCAGTGTGCTGTATTTAAATTACTTAAATTTCTAGGTACATTAACAAAATAATCATTAAAGTGTTCTGCGACTGTTCCCGCATCGTCTATATGCTCACCATCTACTGTGAGATGCAATCCGTTATTTACTGGCATACTGCGGCCACATTCTTTCTTGATGATATTCCAGGCTGCCCTAATTTTGTTATTAGAATTATCAATACTATTTTTTAAGTATTTTTGCTTGGCAACCCAAACAATTTTTTTGTATGTTTTTTTATAGAATTTAATATAATCAAGGACAAAGCTGTCATTTGTTTCTTTTTGAATTTCATTTAAATGAAACATCCGCGCTCTGGATATCTTAATTCCCGGTGTTGCCCAATCGTTAAAACTTTTTGATTGCTTTCGAGTTGACTGCCTCATAGGAATTGAGCTATCGAGCGCTGACAGATACCATTTTAAAAAGTCATGGTATGCTCGGTGTGAGTTGTCTGTAGATACGACGAAATTATTTTTAATCAAGGCTGCCTGAAAGTCGTCAAGGCTCTTTTTTGTTACATTTCTATTATAATAAGTGCGTACAGCATTTTTTTTAATATTGTGACACTTTAGAGTGATCATTTGTCCGCTATGATCTGACAGTCCGCAGTAAGCTGTGGTAACGGAAAAATCTTCTGAGTTAGTGAAAATATTATCAATACATTTACTACTGCTGGCTGTTGTCCTTGTTGGGAAATTGATGGTTTTGATCAGATCATAAGACAGACAAACATCCATTAAAGCATCGCCCTGATTACATTTCTCAGCAAAGTTAGTATTAAAATCCCCACATAATATTATGGTAGAAGTACTGTCTAGTTTATCTAATGCTGATTCTAAAATATTAATAAATGCTTGAAAATCTGCGTGCGGGCTTCTATAGAAGCAGAGAATGTAAGCTGAGAACTCAGGGAGTTGTACACAACTAATTTCTATTATCGTTTCAACAGACAGTTTGCAAATATCATCACGAACTTTAAATGATACACCTGATCTTACAAATATGGCAGATCCGCCCCTAATATGGTTGATTCTCGTAAAACAACTCGCTAATGTGAATCCAGATATAGTAATAGTATTTTGTTCATTTTCATTAAACCACGATTCACTAACACAAAATATGTTTGCCTTTCGGTTTTCCAGTTCCAGGCTAGCGTCCAGAGTTTTATTTCTTAAACCTTGCATATTTTGGTGTATCACTTTGAGGAAAGAAGCTTCAGAATCCGTTATCTTTTTCCTTGGGGCGTCGGTGGTCCTGGTCCGTTTTTTGGCGGCTGTTTGTTCATAATATCATTTAGGATTGCGTCTTTAATATTTGCTGTAAATTTTCTTTTTCCTCTTAAGTTAAGGTGCGACCCTCTCACAACATAGTCGATTTCCTCCAGACTATCTGCTAGTGGCACAAAAGTTACATCTTTGTTTGACAGCGCAATTAAATTTATATTCGTATTAATGTCGTAAATATCGTAATTGTTACGATTATCGTCTAGTCTATAAGGGACGCTGCACATTACCATATTTGTATTTTTTGTCGAGTCGAACAATTTTTTTAAGCAGGTTTCAAGTAGACAGTGCGTGTGCTCTTTCCTACGTTGGTTATTAAGGTAGCTGTAGTGTACGCCACCCATTACTATGACGTAGTCATTTTTGTCAAGGTTTGACACCATATTTTTAGTAACATTACACACCCCAAAAAGTTGTGCATTTGTTTTTGTAATGCTTGTTACTTGGAAGTTTTTAGGGAGCATCGCTTTTAAGAGTCCTGCACACATCCTGCCATTTTCATCTGTCAAGATCAGCACTTTTCTCTGTTTGATTAGTGCTTCTGGTTTCGACACGCGATCTTTGTTGCCCTTCTTTTTCGTGGTCATATCGGTAAGGCTGGGCTGACGCACAATACTCGATTTCTTTCTAGCGGGAGCTGCGATGTCCAAAGGTAAATATTCAAAGACTTCAAAATAATAAAATAATTTTAGATAATACCAAATAATTGTGTTTATACGAAAATGTATTTCATTCGCTAATACATTTCGGTTGTTATACCGTGGAAAAGTTTGTAGATTTCATATATTCCAATGATGAAAAAAACCTAGTAGGGGAGCGGAGGGTATGTACGTACACCTAAGCTTAAGTTCAAATATATGTCACAACTTTATAGTGAACGAATTCAATGTGATACATTTCTACAGCCAGTTTAATTGACATTAAAATGGTGGCTTCAAAAAAAACAAAAACTTTGAAATAATAGGTTTAATTACGAATAAAAAAAAAGTGGAAAGTACGGTATTACCCGAAGTGTTCGGGCAATACCGTACAGCAGCGGCAAATTACGTACACTAATTTATGGTTTACAGAAACTACAGATGTAATTATCTGGGACATCTTTGTCGCTGCAAAGAGCATGCACCCATCGTGCACAGGCTATGCAACGATACCAAAGTTCATTATCCTTGCCAAATTCTCCACAAATAGCGCATAACTCATTAGTTACGCCCAGATGTCCTTCATCGTAGTACTCTCCATCAGTATCGTCGTCGTCATGAAGAACCACTGCTGTAGTATGGTCATCGGAATCGGATGTAGAAGAGTTAAAAATCTTCCTTATATGAGATTTAGGTTTATTTGGACTTTTGATTGCGTGTTTCTGCATGGTTTTTATTATTACGTCCTTTGTGTCATTTTTTATGGTCTTTTTTATGGTATTTTTTGTGTCTTTTGGTTTCTTTGTGCCTTTTTTTAGCTTGGTATTCTCTTGTTTCATGTTTTTCAGTGTTTTTCTCAAAGCTGCGGCCTCTAACATATACTTCATGGGCGTAGATGTTAAAATTTCTGAATGTTGCTTGTTGGATTTTTTTCCTGTTCCCTTTCCTTTGAAAGTTTTTTTTTCTGTAACCCGTGCTGATGGAGATGGCATTTCAGGCATACATCTTGACTGTGCAGGTGTTGATGGGCCTGCTTCTGGAGACGGTGTTTCAGCAATACATATCGGCTCAAGAAGTCTATTTGGTAGAACATTTGTAAAGCTTGTAGAGGGGCTTGCTTCCATAACATCTCTGATAGAGAGTTCTGTGTCCAAACGCGATGTTTCTTCAGGTAAATAACATAAATCAGCGAACTTATCTGGATTGATCGGCCAGATTCCAGCAGCTTCAAAACCGTTAACAGCCTTCTCTACTACTGCTGTTTTTAAATATGCTTTAGTAAAAAGAGGTGCAATGTCGTAAGGTGACAGTTTTACGTAATTATGAGACTTCATGAATAAGTCGCATTCTTTGTGATACGCTATTTTAAGGGGTCCATAGAAGGTCAAGTCCAGGGGCTGTGTGCGATGTGAAGTGTGGGGTGGTATTGACAGCATCAGCACAAAGTTTAGGCGACAATATTCATAAATATTTAGAGATATGTGGCTGGCATGATTGTCAAGAATAAGCAGAACAGGCTCGCTTTCAGATGGCTTGGTGTAATTTACAAAATGCTCCAGCCAAGCAAAAAATAATTCCTCTACCATCCATCCTGATTTAGAGCATTTATACAATGAGCCACTAGGA
Source organism: Micropterix aruncella (assembly GCA_944548615.1). Classification (NCBI taxonomy): domain Eukaryota; kingdom Metazoa; phylum Arthropoda; class Insecta; order Lepidoptera; family Micropterigidae; genus Micropterix; species Micropterix aruncella. Next base: position 8,377,792 of record OX155967.1, read on the forward strand.
CCACCTCTGTCTAGTGCAGGTGTCATTCTCAATCGCGGAAAAATGAATAATGGGGGTATGAATTGCCCTGTTGCGCTCATACAGCAGCAAACGGTGATATTTTTGCCCCTCTCCCAACTGGTAGCAGCACCAACTTGTTTTTGGCCTTTTTGTGCCAATATCTTTCCTGGTTTGTGCACCGTTGTCACTCCCGTTTCATCGACATTGAATATCATGTGGGGAGGAACATGATATCTGTCCATTATGGCGGTTAAATTTTGGAAAAATATTGTCATTTCAGTGGCATTAAAAGCTGTGATACGGCTGATACTTGTAGGCTCTGGAACTCTAATGCTGATTTCTGGATTCCTTCTAAGAAACCCATAGAACCAGTCTTTTCCGGCTTCCTTCTTTTCTTTATTGAATGGATGCTTAATTTGGTTTCTTTCAGCGAATTCAAACGCAGCCTTTCGAAGACCTGCTGGTGTCAAGCCATAAAACGCTTTGGACAATTTTAACAACTCGTTACGCATATCTGCCTCCTGCTCGACGGTAAAAACAGCCTTATTTCCAAGTCTGGGTACAAAATCGGCTCCTTTTTTTATATGGTCATGAAGCGACATTACCGGAACTCCATACTGCGACGCTGTTCTCCGTAATTTGGCACCATTCTTAACTGCTTCTATAGCCATTTTCATCTTGCGTGGTGACCACGTACATTTTTTTGGTGGTGGCATCTTCGGCGGTGGTGGCACCTGCAAACAGAAATAACAGTTATAGGTACTACCTAGATATTATGTAGGATGTAATTTTTAACATTTAAAATGACAAACTCTTTTTTTATTATGTATAGTTAGTTAACAACATGGAATCAGGCAACATTCAAAGTTATGCAAACATCTTGCGGCTAATACCGTACAAAAATGTACGGCTTTACCCGAAACCCGGAATCCAACATATTTTCGGATATATTGTCTTAAAAAGTGGAACTTTGAATGCTAAGGCATAATAAGTCTAATGTTAAGATACCAAAGAGGGCGTAAATCACGATTATTTTACAAAGTAACTATGATTGATGTACTTACAGCTTAAAAATCACTCGTTGATTTCTCTAAACAGATGCCGCGAAACGTCAAACGCGCTCTCTCGGAGACGATCGGCGGCCGACTGGTACGTGTTTCTATCCGCGGCACTAGGAAAGGTGATGTGTAATGCTAGACAAGGATAGATATCGGTTTCTGTTGTGGGTTTCGATGAAATCGAGTGTACGCAATTAGCCGCTGTACGGGAATACCCTCTGCTCCCCTACACTTACATTAAAATGCTTCGAGAAAGAAATCTTAAGTGATAGTAAAATGGCATAACATACATCAAGTAGACAAAACAAACAACATTATTTCGGCAAGCAATCTTTAATAAAATAAAAAAATAATAATTTTAAACACATGTTTTGTGTAGACCTAATGTTACCAGAAGAAATAATAAAAAATATAATAAAAGTTATGAACTTAACCCCTCAAGCCCCGATTGGCCGATATCGTCCAAAACACGATGCAGCATGACGACCCCGTTTTAGTTTTATTTTAATTTAATTTATTTTATTTTATTATGTTTTATTATGTTAATATGTTTTATTTTAATTATGGATACAGTGGTTTGGCATTAATTAATGTTTTGGTGAGACAGTGTCATAATTCAATTTTTTTACTAATTTTTACTAAAATTTTTTGGGACATCAACTTGTCAATCGGCTGAGGGGCCGAGGCCTGAAGGGTTAAACTTAAACTTAAAAAGTTATGTTGTTCCTAACGCAACCAGAAAAAAAATCCTAAAAAATATTATAAAAGTTATAAACTTATACTAGTATACTGTGATAGGTTTTTAGAAGTTCTTCTTTAGTCTAATGCAATGTCTTCTTCATTGTTTCCATGTCGTAGATTCACATAGATTTTTTTTATCACAGGATCAGATATCCATTTTGTTAGAGTGATCAGATCATTGTACTTAGCTGTATTTATTTTTCGGGTTGTCGTGCTAACAACTGGTATTATTCTTGGTAAATGCAGAACTTGTCTAGTATTTCTTCTCAGATCAATTTTTGAGAAGTGTTCCTGTTGGAATGAAGTTTTATAGAGCAAGATACCATTACTTTCTTTGTTAGCTTGTATCCAAACACATTTCGAAATGGAGAAAACTTCCCCATCAGCGTTCTTACGTCGGTTACAGAAATCTTTCTCTAAGCTCTTCATATCTTTGATATTTTCTAGCCTCATACCATGGACAATGAGAGGATCCTTATGTTTACATATTCTCACAAATTGCTCCCAGTCACGCGGTACTTAAATATGGAAGCTTGTCAGCTGTTTTTTTTTCCTCTCTATTATAGAATGAATAGTATCGGCCTCCAAATGTGTATGCCCACGGAGTAAATATTTGTGGTTTATGCTTTTTAGGTTAGTGTATTCCAACATCCAGAAGTACGCATAAACCAAAAATATGTTTTTGTTCTGGGCAGCATTATTATCTGACCAGATGGTAAGTTCTTCGGTTAAGAGGCCTATTACAAAATAGCGTAGGTATTCTTTTAAAATGAGTTTAAAAAATGAACGCATTTTTTTTTGGATGTAACTATAAAAGATAGGATAAATAAATAAATAAATAAATAAATAACTATTCAACCCTGGGAGAAAACCGCGGCACTGAGCGCTCTTCTCTTGCGCAAGCAAATATATACACAATTTCTAATTGTTTTTTGCAGTGTTTTCTCCTTTCTAATGACAATAATTTATATTATGTCGTATTGCTAAAAGAGTGAACTTTAATATAGTATAAGTATTATATAAGAATCTTATTTTATTTCTGAGAAAATTAGAATGATACAGGAAGTTTTTTTTTAAATTTTGTGTAATTGTAAGTAATGTATACCTTGGATATGTGGTCAAAAAACGAAAAAATAAGGCCGCTATGGTCAACAAGAATACATGACGGACATAAAAAAAAATAGTATACGGTTTTCGTTGTAGTGATATTACTGTATTAAGGAGCTCAAAGTTTGCCTTCCGAGCGTTTTACGAATAACGACTTTCGGAAAATGGGCTGAATAAGTAAATAATATTCGTTATATCTAAAATTAAAGGCCGCTATGGTCAACATCAAGAAATGGTCCAGGTAATTCAGTAATTAAAGTTTGTAGAAATCTCTTCATTTCTTGGAATTAGAACGCCAAAAATCCACTTTTCTTGCCTTTCTGGAAAAAATATGTGATAGGGCTCTTAAGTGTCTGTTTAGCTGTTGCCCGTCTGTATTGGCATCATCAGCAGTGGTTCGCGGCTGTACCACGTCCAAATAATTTAATGCCCATTCTAAGACACAAGAGGCCACTTCGTTGGCGCCACGACCACCCTGTGACTCGTCCCACATCATACAGTAACCCTTATTTAAAACAGCATCAAAAATGGTTTCATTTAGTTGCCACAATTTTCTCAAATAAAAGGATTGGCAATTCGTCAGGAGGGGCGTAGGTAGGCATTTTTGCAGGTCCATCATTATGGTTTTGCGTTTCCCATAAGATTGCCTTGCTTCATCTTTATCTGTTTTTTTTATTTTATACCTCATAGAGGCGTCATCAAGATGGTCTTTCTTTTGGTTTTCGATACCACTACGTTCCGTGTCTTCAGTAAGATGCTTCAAACGCACCAAGAACTGGTCGCATGTGTCACAAGTATCTTTGTTTGGAGAGTGAAAGGCTAGGTTAAAGTGCTCATTAAATACTTTTCGGTACAGCCATTCCTTGCCAATCAGATTTTCCGGAATTCTATCGGTTTTGCATGTCTCAATATACAGTGAATACATTTTTGATATATTTAGCTCAGGACCGAGATAGTTACGGGAGCTCCGATCTCTTGAGTAGTGTGATGAGTATGTCGGGAAAGATAAAATGTGTGCTTTAATGTTTTCAATCACAACTTCTGGTGTTTTATTTGATGGCTCATGTTGCCCCCTTTTATCAGGTGCAGTTATCATTGTATTTACAATGGTTTTTTTCAGTGTTGTGCTTATGAACTGTTCTGAAATAGAGAAGGTAGCCAGAAACATTTTTTGGCATATGCGAATTTTTACGCCATTGACAAGAAGAGAAAATTTTCTCGTATTTGAACGCTTCGAAGCGGATCCGTCAGTACGTTTTCGAGGTCTATCGACAGCGTCGACATCAACGCACGATACGATGAACTGTCTTCTTTGTTCCCAAGATGGCATTTGCCAAAATGCTTGGAATTGTGTTTGTCTGTCATCATCGATAATTTTTGTACTACATTTGAACCTACATGTACCCGGACAAGGTGGTTTCATGACTCTTTTTCCTATTATTTTCTCACTTTTATTAGCAGCCGATTTATACTCTTCACCCACAAGTCTTTTCTTTTTTGCTACTTCTCTCTTCCAACTCTGCCGATTACGGACTCTTTTTTTAGACTTTTTCGGTATTTCGTTTTGTTCAGTTACTCCAACAGTTTCAGTGCCGGGACCTTCTATGTTACGTAAGTCATCGCTTTGAGTCGGGCCAGGAGTAGTTAGAACTAGAACCTCACCAGGAGCTTCGATGCAGGGACTTTCTGTGTTACGTAAGACGTCGTCCGTCTGACCTGTGATGTTGCAATCTCCTGCGTGGACTAAATCGGGAGAAATAGAATCAGAAGAGCTTGTTGATACCGTTCGATTCCTTGGACTCCAGCTGGTTGTATCATCGGTTGAATACGGATCGTGATTTTTGGGTGATAGTGGAGACGTAGACCTGCTTAAGTCCTCAAAACAGCTTCGAAGGTCTTCATGTTTATTAAATTCATCCAAAAACTTAACTTGATCTTCTGTCAATGAAGACGAGTGTCTTTTATCCGATGGTCCTGGAACAATAACATAGTGAACTGCGACAAACTATTTAAATTAATGTATATTTAAAAAAAAAAACTAAATATAATAAAAAATATTATTTTATATATTATTTTAAATACATAATGATTAACTTGTGAAGAGAAGGCTAAATAATAAAAATACTTCCGAAGAAAATTTAAATTTAATGGAAATTAAAAAAAATAATTAGTTACTTAATGCATGGGTCAAATGCCCTATTTAATGTAGTAATAAAAGCATTTGTAGTAGAATACTCGACCTTGACTGAACCCAGACGTCCCTCTAGAAGCAAGGCTGACTGACTACTCTAAACACTATACATTACAAACACCTGTACACACTTTAACAACGTTTTCATAATTTATTCGAAACTAAATATTATTATTCATTATACATTATTATACCTTCACGTCTATGCGGATTGACACATAATGGGCAAAGACAAAAGGACTGAATTAAATTGTGGCATATGCATTCTGTTTACTACAGCTGCAATGCCGAATTATACGTAAAACACCATTCTAACCTCAAAAATAACCTTAAACACTGCGATACAAACTTTTATAGGTAAATAATATTAATAAAATCATAACATTTACCTTCGTCCTCATCCTTGTCGAGTTCTCTAGCCATGTCAACCAGCTGGTGACCTCTTGTACGACGACGGGACATTTTTCACACTCGTTTATCCAAAACGCATAACCTCTATCTGCAATGAATGACAGCTGACTAACAACGCCTAATAGTGTATGTAACACGATAGTACTCAGAAAGAGAAGGCACGTGGCGCAAATAATACAAACGTTTAGAGGCATATTATTGTATGTGCAGGTACAATACTATGCCTCCCAAAATGTTATTAATATTTCTAAGTACTTACCTAGCATAGTGCGGTAAGAGCAGTTAACTTATAACGCATCTGAAATTGCGAATGCATTAAACTGTAAGGCTTCTTGCAACGTTGTGCCTCCAACGTCCAAGTGTTAGATACCGCGTTATACAGTTGGCTATTTTCCTATTTTTTTAAGATACGCGAGTTACAATAAGATGCTTCGAAAGGAAAATTTTCCCTGATCATTTTGATGTACAAAAATGTTTTTGGTAAAAATGTTACATACAGTCTTATGCTTCTGAGGTAGGGATTTTTGTCCTGTACTCGTCGTTTCGACGAAGGTTAGGTTTCTAGGGTTAATACTAACGATTGAAGAAAGTTACGCTATTATAACTATGATAATGCTGTAAATAAAAAATGATAATGCCGTAAATAAAAAAAATGGTGCTCGCGTTTCGAATTTCAACCAGTTTGAACAGTTATTTTATATAGAAACAGAAACGGAAATCTTGATATTCTAGAACGATATATGATTGTATTAGTGACTTCTTATACACGGAATTTTAAATATAGATGCGCAACGCTAGTTTTTTCCGCCGGCGCTCGCTGCGTGTGACGTCATAGTTCAACACTCGCTTAGTCCGTCGCGCGCCACCGTAAGGTTTACAAGGTTTCATTAGAAGGTTACGCTAATATCTTTTGAAATGTCTATTCCAAATAGTTGAAATGTCTATTCCAAATCTAATGAGAGGAAACCTCGATCCAGTGAACTGCGGAAACGAAACATTACGGGGATGCATTTTAATCGCTCGCTGCCTGTGACGTCATAGTTCAACACTCGCTTAGTCCGTCGCGCGCCACCATACGGTTTACAAGGTTTCATTAGAAGATTATGCTTATATCTTTTGAAATGTCTATTCACAATAGAAAATTGTGTTTTGTGCCAAAATGTAAAACCACAACCACCAATGAATCGAGAAAGTTGTTTTTTCTTGTTCCAAAATGCGAAAAAACGTTTAGTACATGTGTCCGTTTCACTGTATTCGCAATAAGTCAAATTATTTTAGTAAAATTTTATTAAAAAGAATAATTAGGTAGGGGAGAGGGTGGTACATTCGGCTACTTATGCAAATAATGCACGTAATTTTCAAAATCAGCCACCAATTTAAAAACTGGTATATGCAAAAGTTAATCTGCACTTTTATCTATGTTTTCCGCAAGTAACAACTCTCTTACGTTAACACTTTTTTTCGAATTTAATTTTTAAAAAAAGCTTGCAAATGGGCGATTGTACCCCACCAGTGGGGTAGTTTTGGCTATAGGGTGGGGTACATTCATCTAGTTATAATAAGTAACATACAAAGGTAAATCAAATGTTTTTATTGAACAAAAGTGAACTCATGAAAATACAAAATACAAGAAACGATAAAAAAACAAAGAAAAAGTATTGAGAAAAAAGTATAGCAGAAAAAATCTTAGATCTAACGGACATTAAGTCCTTCAAAATTGTAATTAAAAATGTACAGGGAAGATGTCCTGGCTGTTGACAGTTTGCTTGCTTGTGACAAAACTGCAATGATATCTGTTTTCTTCACAATGCTGATGTCTTCTACCTGAGGATGCATAAATGTGTTAGATTTGTTTTTTCGCCTCAAGAAGTTTATTTCATATTCTTGGCAACCTGTGTTTTTCAAAATGTGCCCTATATAATAGCAAATGGTTGCCTTAGTGGCGAACTTGACCATTACACAATCACCAACACAAAAATCATTGCAATTAGGCAAGTTGGTAGGCAAAGGTAATTCATCCGAGCTGGACAAAAACTCTTCACCATCAGAGGTGTCGACAAGTTTCATTGACCTGTCTGAATCACTTGAGCTTTCATTCAAGATTTTCTTTGGAACCGGTTTAATTGGGAACAGCTTTTTTATTGTTCCTTTATTTCTTTTTAGTTCTTCTTTTCTCCTTTTCTCTATTTCAATATTTTCCTTCATCTTCATTACCGGGGTATCTGTGTATACATAAGATTTTGATGGAATTTTTCTGTTCCTCTTCTTTTTTCCAGCTCCTTTTGGGTACGGTCTCAATTCTTCTAGTGATCTTGAAACTTTGATCTTAAGTTTGGTCCTTTGAGAAACAGAAGGGGTTTCAATTACAATGGGCTCCTTATCTTTTGAAAATGAAAGGGCTATCTCTGTCTGGGGTTCTGCTGCTTCCACACTGGTATTAACATCATCATGATCATAGCTAGTAGTTGGAGGTGGGGTGGTTTGGTTTGTTTCTTCTATGCTGTCCTGTCTGGAAGTTGAAGGAATAGCAACAGGTTCCACTTCAGTAGTTAAACTGTTGTCTTCAACGTTGGAATTGTCAGTGACTGTGCTGGGCATGAAATCATTGTCGTCAAATGCCAGCCTATTAAGGGGCCAAATGCCTGGTGTTTCAAAACCACTTATTATGTTTTTTTTGCTGAATGCATTATCAAAGGCTCTACTGGCAAGTTGAGCTATTTGCCTAATGGTTATCATTTTGGCAGGCTGTGTGAGCATGTAATCATTGAAAGCGACATTTAGGCAAGCTTTAAAAGGCCCGTACACTGCAATGTCTAGGGGTTGAAGACGATGTGTGGTATGTGGGGGGAAGGATAACAGCACTATACCATTGCTTCTGCAATACTGGATTGCTCCAAATGATGTGTGTGATTCGTGATTGTCGATCAACAACAATATTTTCTTCTCAGTTGAACAATTGGTGTGTTCAACTATGTGTTTGAGAACTGATATAAATAACTCCGATGTCATCCAACCCGATTTGTTTCCTAATGCGATACTGGAAATAGGAGCACCATCCAAAAAGTCATTCACATTTCTAATGCGAGGATAAACAAAAACAGGTGGAATTGTTCCCCCAATGGCGCTGATTATACCAACAAAGGTGACTAATTCTCCACGTTCAGCTGAAGCTACCTGCCCAACTTGTTTTTTCCCACGTGTGGAGACAACTTTTACTGGTTTCATTACTGTTTGTATCCCAGTCTCGTCCAAGTTATATATTTGCTCTGGTTTGAATTTATGCTTTTCCAAGACTTTGACGTAGTTGGAAAAAAATTCCTCCAATCTGTCTTTATTGAATGCCATGGCTCTATTCAGGCTGGTACTCTCAGGTTTTCTTAGAGACAATTGTTGATTTCTTAACATGAAGCCTTTCAGCCATTCAATTCCTGCAATTTAAATCCATATGGTAATTAGGTATCATTATCGATAAAAACAAAAATATAATAACTTACCTGCCAACTGACTTGCTCTCCAATTGGTTGGTGTTACGCAATCTGGTAATATTTGTGCAAATTCATAGGCCAATTTTCGCACTTGTTGATATGACAACCCGTAATTCAGATTGGATGATTTCTTGATATATTCCACAAGTTCCCTTTCTTGAGAAATTGTAAAAACTTGTTTAACAGTGTATTTACTCCTATATTTTTTCTCTTCATCACTGCTTTCATTCCCAGAATCTCTGTCAATAGTAGATAAGACTTCATCTATTGTTTTTTTCTTTAGCAAGGTCTTTATTCTCGACTGCAATGTAGATCTTTTAACTCCATACCGCCTTGCAGCTTCATGAACACTGACAACTTTTCGTAAAGAATTACGAATCGCTTCTTTCATATTATTCTCATTGATGTCCCTGCGGTTGGTTTTGCATACATATGTACGTGGCATCTGAACAAATAAAATAATACGTTACCATAGAAATAAAATTTTTCTTTTATTCCATTGATGGGGTACCTTCGTCCGCTGGATGAAAGTACCCCAGCCGCTTATGCCGAATCTTCCCCGCATGAGATTCCAACAGATTTAAATAAAAAAGTAAAACATGGTCAGCATTTTAGGTTAGCTTTCATATTGACATCATTTATGAATTAGTGCTGCATGCTGTGCATTTTTATCATACTTAATATGCTTCACAAAATTACAAATTATGAACTTCTACGACAGACAAAAAACTTACCTTTTATAGCAGAAACTTTTAATCATTTATTGATAAATAAACCCGCTACTGCGACCGCTTGTGACAGTTCCCACCATCAGGAATGATGCATTACCAACATAACTACGCAAAAATTTGGCGGTATATACAAACTAGGGCTGTGTAGGATACGAAAGATGAATCTACCCCATGGCCGAATCTACCACCCCTTCCCCTATGTAGGTATTAACATTTCACTATTTATACACTTGCGAGCAACTAAATCGACTCACCCCCTCAGTTCGGATAAAAACTAGTTTTTTTCTAAAATGACTAACTGGATGTACACCAAATATATACTTTTATGAAAGCATAATTATTTAGCTTTCTAATGACACCTTTTTTATAAAAATCGGTTCAGAACTTTTTTAAATAATAATAACTGAACGGAAGTATTGGAAAGTACGCTATTCGTCGCAAAAAGTTTCCGCGTCTTAATCACTCATAAATTCCCCCGGAACAGGTTAATTTTTTGCAGTCACTTATCAGTAGTTGACGCGAAAAAATCTCCGTAAGCCAAACTCATTATTATCGTAAAAGTATGGATACTACACCAAAAAATACCGCTAAGGGCATTGCTTTAGCAGGGTCTTAGTCAACGTACAGTTGCTCGTCAAGTGGAATTTAGTCAGTCTGCCGTCTCAAGAGTAAAAAGAAGGTTTGAACAAACTGGTACCATCAATCGGGGACCAAATAGCAGCCGGTCCCGATGCGCTTCTGAGAGAGACGACCGTTACATCGCTTCGACGTTACTGCAGAATCGCGACCTCGCTGGCGTTAATGTACAGCAGGAGCTGAGACAAGTTCAAGGGGTAGCTGTCAGTCAGTGAACGATCAGAAGACGCTTGAAAAAATCCAACCTCGTTCCAAAAAGACCTGTCACAGGCCTTAAATCGACCACACGCCACCAGCGAGCGCGCCTTTAATTTTCTCGAGAGGACGTCAGTTGGAGCATATAGCAATGGCGGTCAGTTTTATTTACTGACGAAAGCAGAATGTCTCTGTATGGCAGTCACAGAATAGAATGGGTCTCCAGGCGTCCAGGTGAGTGATTTTCGCAGTGCTGCTTCGCTGAAACAGTCTCCTACGGCGGCGTTTCCTGCATGGTGTGGGGTGGCATTTCTTTAGAAGGAAGGTCCAACTTCGTTTCGTGCCAGGGGGAGGTCGGAGAGAAGGCCTGAATGCTAAACGCTATATCAAATGATTCTCCTGGATCATGTCATACAGTATGAACGATTTATTGGAAAAAAAACTCTGTTTAATACATGATAATGCACGGTGTCACACAGCGTGTATCACTCGGCGATTCTTAGATGAAGTTGGTTTGGAGACGATGGACTGGCCAGATCTTAGTCCAGACATGAATCCTATCGAGAATTGGTGAAACAAGCTGAAACGAAGAGTCCAGCGATTCCAACTGCTGCCACTTAAATTTCGGTTGGTGGCCATGCAGCAAACCTCTGTGCCCTTGGGTATCTCGCACCAATCCCTCTCGGTTCTTCCCAAGCTTGAAAGAAAGATTCTGTTGTAGGCGTAATGCCCCTCAGTTGGTCTAAATGTCGGAGTGTCCACTGTACTGTGCTGACAATTGTCAGTCGCGCATTAGCCTCGGTCATGAACATATTTCGAATATTTCTTCTCAAAGTGAATTGAATCTTTGTTGTTGTTTGTTTTTAAATAAAATATCTTTTGTGTTTTAGAGTAAAATATCTATAGGTACGTTTAGTGTTAAAGAATGAATTAAAAAAAAAAAAAAAAAAAAGGGATAAGGATACTGGCGACGCTTCGAACTGCCGTATTACACGGTCGTGAAATCCTGACAAGAATACGAACGTCGAGAGTCTTCCACGCCGTCGTAAATTTGTTAATTGGGGCTTAGTGGATATCAGTCGTAGGTACCTACCATCACCTCTCTTTTTGGATTCTACTATTTTGTTGGCCTCTTTGCTGTATGTGGAAATGATATTTTTAATCAAATCAATCAATCAAATTGTTTATTGTCTTAAAAACTAATACATAGTTGTATAGACAGTAGTATTACATTTGGCCGTGATAACATTGAATTCTTTTTTAATGATCAAATTCTTCTACTACTAATCAAAACGTAAAAGGTTACTCGTAAGAATGAAGAAGGTATTATTGTAGAATAAAATCGAGTCTCACCATTTAGTTTACCAATCTTCGTTTTAAGCTTTTCTATTGCTGTGTTAAGATGGTACGCAGTAAATTCGTTTTTTATCTTGTTTACAAATGCGTTTGTGTGTCTAATTTTGTGCCGAATAAACTACTTAGCATTTTAGGATTATCAAAACATACCTAATATTTCGAATATTTCTTCTCAAAGTGAATTGAATATTTGTTGTTGTTTGTTTTTAAATAAAATATCTTTTGTGTGCTCTTGAATATTATTAAATTGAATAGTTCTCTTGGGCCATCCTACGCAATAAAACATTTAACGGGATTAAGATAATATTATATTTATATAATTATCGATCTGCAAGTAGTCAGTTTCAAATACTTTAAATAGGTCCCACAAATAATCCAGTAAATGTATACTAAGTGGTTTATTCAGTGAAAAAATAGACACACGAATGCGTTTGTAAATGGAATGAAAAACGAATTTACATCGTAACATCGGACGTTTCGGTTATTTTGCAACCGCCATTGTCTAGGGTAGACTGAAAGAGCTGTCAATCCGTTGCATCGCGGGTAGGCCGCATATCGCTGCCGCCACTGCGTAGATTATAACGGTGGTGGGGGGGGGGGGGCAAACTTGATGCGCGCGAACTTCTAAAATCCGTTGTGCACACAACCTTCACTGTATCTTGTCTTACGTCCTTGCGCTTAGCAATAAGTTCCCTTGGAATAGGAATATCTTTTTGTTAATAATTGTAATATGATGGTTTTTTATTAAATTCATGGATATATTACAGGGAAAACTGCTTCTGGCAATACATGCATTTGTATGAAATCGAAGACTATTGCGGCTGTTAGACTTTATAAATAAAATTTATATAAATATAATAAAATAAACAAAAATTTATACTGAATAAATCACTTTGCATTTTAGGATCATCAAAATAGCCCTAATATTACGAGTACTTCTTCTCAGAGATTCATTACGTACTCATTCTCTCTGCTAAACACTGTCCAATTAAGTCATAGTAGAAGGTTGCACAGGCGATGCAAAATGCATTCGATATTTTGTTAAATCGTAATATTTCGCCGGAGAATTAAGTGAGACGATAGTGAGACAATGTACTTGATATCCATACTTGATATCCACTCGACGAATGACGCTTAATTCTCATTGTAAAAACGGGACAGAGGCAACTGCCCTCTCGAATTAGACAGATTTTCCTGTTGGATGAAGTCTAGTAAAATATACACCTAGGATTACTGCAAGTTGTGATCTAAAATTTTTGCAGTTCTATAAAAATCCCAGAAAATTGGGTTTCGAGATACGTATGTAATATAAATTAGTAGCGTAACTTTTTCATCACTGGTTAAGGCATTATTATTGAAGTTATGAATAAAGTTTTTAATTGCATAAGTTAGTGATTTTTATATCGATTGTAGGCAACCTCCCTACATACACATCATAACACATAACACTCGCATGTGGATGCCATACAGGTTTGGTCGACGGCCGTTCGATCAAACCTGTATGGCATCCACATGCGAGTGTTATGTGTTATGATGTGTGTGTAGGGAGGTTGCATACATCACCCCCTTCCGTGTATGGGTTTGGATGTGGTATTATCCTTATAAATAATATGAGAAGGCGCAATTGAGTAACACTACACACGAGCGCCGAGGGTGAAGCGAATGACACAAATATCGCTGTTTGCGGGAGCTGATTCTGCATGTGCACGCGGTCGCGATCAGAGGCACGAGAAGCGAGTGCTTCGCCCGAGTGATTGCAAACGACTGGCGTTGCCGCCGCGCGCGCACGCCTGCGCGCGCGGCGGCGGCGGAGATCAGTGATGACATGCTGATCGATAATCGCGGCGCGCATTTATCGATCGAACGGCCGTCGACCAAACCTGTATGGCATCCACATGCGAGTGTTATGTGTTATGATGTGTGTGTAGAGAGGTTGCCTACATCACCCCCTTCTAAAGACCGTCAAGGGCGATAGTGATCGGTAAAATTCACTCGACGTCCAGAACGTGTAACGTAATCTTTTCGGACCTCTGGTAAAGGGTCTTCATTGTGTACAGACAAAGTGAATGTCGGTTTAAGTCTGTCTATAGACACTGTCATTTCTTTGTTATTGAAGATAATTTTAAACACTTTGTCTCCTCTGGAAATTGCCTTGTGAGGGCCGGAATATGCAGGTCGGAGGGAACCTCGTGATGCGTCTTCTCGAAGGAATACGTGATTGCAGGTTTTGAGTTCCTTATAAATAAACACTTTGGGCTTACAATGGCATGAAGCTGGAGAAGGCCTTAATTTTTCGGCAAAGTTCCTGATTCTAGCGACGAATTCGGTTGTGTCGGTGGTCCCGGCGGTGGAAGGCTCGAAAAATTCGCCTGGTAATCTCAGGGACTCGCTGTAGACTAACTGCTGCGGATGCCTGTAAGTCATCTTTAAAGGCAGTTCTTACGCCAAGGAGGACCCATGGCAGTGACTCTGTCCACCTGTCATTTGCATGGCATATTATCGCGCTCTTGAGTTGCCTGTGGAACCGTTCGACCATACCGTTGCAAGCCGGGTGATACGCTGTGGTTCGTCTGTGTTCAAATCCGGCTATTTCCGACAAGCATTGGAATAAAGCCGATTCGAACTGACGTCCGCGGTCGGTCGTTATGACCGTCGGGCAACCGAACCGAGAAATCCAGCTCGACAGCAAGGTTTTTGCAACAGTTTCTGCTGTAATGTTATCTATAGGTACTGCTTCTGGCCATCGGGTAAATCTGTCCACGGCCGTTAGACAGTACTTATAGCCCTGTGATACAGGAAGAGGACCGACGAGGTCAATGTGGATCTGTTTGAAGCGTGCTCATGGTAAGTTGTATGTACCTAGAGGCGCAGTCACGTGACGGTTGACTTTCGACCGCTGGCACGGTATGCAACTACGCGTCCATTCCCTGCAGTCCTTTCTTATGCCTAGCCAAACAAACCGCTCTGCTACCAATCTGGCCGAATTGTTAGCGCCAGGATAGCTAAGAGAATGCAGGCTGTCAAAAACTTGCTTCCGGTGGATCTTAGGGACATACGGTCTGGTAGACGATGTACTGACGTCGCAGTACAAGGGAGATTGACTTCCTGGAACGTGAAGTTTTTTCAGCTGCAAGGACGAGCCTTCGCTCAAAAGCTTTTGGAGTTCAGGGTCTGGAGCTTGACTTTGTGCGAGGACTTCGAGGCTTACTGGCGCTCCTAGTTCTTCGATACGCGATAATGTATCTGCGACCACGTTGTCTTTGCCAGATATATGGCGGATATCGGTAGTGAACTGCGAGATGAAGTCAAGGTGTCTATACTGCCTGGGCGAACAGTTGTTTTTCCTTTCGTGGAATGCAAAACTGATCGGCTTATGATCAGTATAGACAATGAAGTGCCTTACTTCTAGCATATGCCTGAAATATTTGATCGCTTCATAGATGGCCAGTAACTCCCTATCATAAGGCGAGTATTTGGTTTGCGATGGACTCAACTTCCTAGAAAAGAAAGCTAAAGGTTGCCATGCACCATCTTTTAACTGTAGCAAGGCCGCGCCCATGCCTTTGTCGGACGCATCTGTTACTACAGCAAGGGTGGAAGTGCAATCGGGATGGGCCAATAAGGCTGCGTTAGCAAGGCCCTCCTTACTGGCCTGGAATGCTGCTAAAGTGTCTTCTGTAAAGTTGACTGGGTGTGATCCCTTAACCGAACCTGTCAATAAAGCGTGCAGTGGAGCTTGGATCTGAGCAGCTCGAGGAATAAATCTCCTATAAAAATTTAGCATGCCTAAAAATCGTCTAAGCTGACGCACGTTTGTTGGTGGTGGGAATTCGCTTACTGCTTGCACCTTCTCATCTAGGGGTTTGGTTCCATTATCCGAGATGAGATATCCTAGAAACGTTACCTCTTGTACCCCAAGCGTACACTTCGCTGTATTTACCAACATTCCATAATCTTTTAGCCTTGTGAGAGTTGGCCACCCTTCACTAGACTCCAATTGATTGTGAGCGAAGGGTGGATCTCATCGTGAAGTTTTCTCCGTGAATGAAAGTCGTGGATGTCGAAGTAGAAGTATTTAATCAGAAGGTTGAAATGAGTCGCCAGTTCTTAACGCCTTGATTGTTATTTCGCCGTAGTGTATTAGTGTGGGCGCGAGGTGAAGCCGTAGTAGTGTGTTCGAAGCGTGTAGTCGAGGAGTGAGGCTTGACGATCGGTATCGCGGGTAATACGGGTACTGCTTGATAATGAAGCGTAGTCGCGGTAACTATCCGCCAAAGAAATGATATGTCGAGTAACTGTCCACCCAAGGAATGATGCGTAGAGCGCGGTAACTATCCGCCAAGGGAATGATATCGATCGATTGAAATGTACTACGTTTTATACCGTGAGCGGTGATGTAATAGCTATGAGTGGGGTGCGACATGTTTATCGATCAGAAGAAATGACATGAGTCATCGCTTGACTGTGCATAAATTGCCGAATTTAGTTGGAAATTAACTGCAGCTGACTCGTGTAGATTTGAGCGAGTTTGCGGTTTCCATTCTGTGGAAATTACTTTTTAGTTGTGGGTATGTTGGACCGACAGGGCTCCAACATGGCTCCCCCCCTAGTGAAGAGCTTGCATATGAAAATATGGAAGGTCTTCACGACAAAGTGGCAAAAAAGTGTAAGTGTGATAATGAAACGTGTGTGTGAACTTGAGTTAGTGACAGTTTGGAAATCGTATGTTCTTATGAGTATTTGACAGTTTGAGAATCGTATGTTGCTATTAGTGGCGAAGGCGTTATGTTACAATGTGAATAGGCTGGCGTTGTTATAAAAGTCAATAAGGAAAATAAATGAATACAATGGACAATGGGTATAAACGCTGACATGACAGAATTTGCTGGCCGTAAAACGAGTGTATACAATTCAATATGTTGTTAAAATGCGTGCGCGCCGAATGGTAGCCATAAAAATAATTCGCGCGGCTTAAAAAATGTGGAGCATATGAATTAATAATAATTTAGCGCGATAAGAGTGCAATACTGCGATTGTAAAAGGAGTGTGTTTGAATAATTTCGCGCGCGTGACGTCTGAAGTCCATTGTTTGTTTGTTGCGTATTCGTGTGGACTTCCGGTCTTGAAGTTGAAGATTCCCGATAGTAGCTGTCTTGCTTCCGCGAATGAGGTCGTACAATTCGGTGGTTTTAGTCCGTGTAGCATATGAATCAATAATAATTTAGTGCGATAAGAGTGCAATACTGCGATTGTAAAAGGAGTGTGTTTGAATAATTTCGCGCGCATGTTGTCTGAAGTCCATTGTTTGTTTGTTGCGAATTCGTGTGGACTGCCGGTCTTGAAGTTGAAGATTGCCGATAGTAGCTGTTCTGGAGTGCGGCGTCTTGCTTCTGCGAATGAGGTCGTACAGTTTGGTGGTTTTAGTCAGTGAGTCGCTAAACCATTCGGTCGACTTCCAAATTGCTTCGACTATGACGTCGTATCCATGCGTATTGTGTGGGAATTTACTCCTGTCCTTGTGGGTGATAATCTCGTTGATTTTACGCTTTGAATGAGTGGTTTCGCTATACCGTCTATTCTCGGCGTTTTGTAATTTTCGTGGGTGAGTCGGCTTCAGCGTGCTGATTAGCGTAGTCCATTGTTGTTTTTTTTTTTTTTTTTTGAATTTGATTGTAGCGTTTGATTTTGTGGTCGATTAGCGTGCTGCGCTGTAAATTCCGTTTCGTTTTCCGTTTGCAGTATAATAGTTGTTCTTCCGTTGCGGGTCGTTATCTTGGTGCCGTTGTGAGTTTATCGAGTGAAATTGTGACTCTTGAAGTTGAGAAAGCATTTAGGCCGTTAGTGTCCTTGGTCAGCTGTTCGGCTGGTCAGCCGAAGTGTCCTTGGTCTGGACCTAAGTGTCATTCTCCCGGATATGTGTGGGATGCAGTTCCGCTAGGCTGCATAATTGTCCCGTTGAGTTGCGCCTGCAGGTCATCATGCTGCAGAAAACGTCTTACTTGAGTCCGGTGAAGAGTTTGAAGCGATTATGTTGACTTCCTTTTCGGATTTATCTGAGAGTGTATCAATAACGGTTTCGTCTGTACAAGTTCCCAGGGTCGCAAATCGTCGTTTCTATAAAATTCGTTTAGCGTTCGTTGTTGGATCCGAGATATGTGCTGTTCATATGTAGCATTTGTAATTGCGCGTGTTGATAATGCTGATTAGCCTTGACCGTGGTTTGCGTGTTCACTTTGATTGTAGGTATTTGTCATCTACGTGCCGTGTATATTTTTTAATTTGTTCGCAGGAGTACTTGCTTTACTGCTTTGCTGGTAGAAGTACTTGCGATATGAGTTGCAGGAATTTGCTTCCGCCGTGATGCAATGTTGCATTTTATTAATCGTGCAGGAATTTCGTCTGCTTATGCGTTGTTCGCATGTTTTGTGGCACCGGTCGGTCGTTGTATGGCTGGTTTATCTGCGTTGAGAGGCGTAGTTGGTTTCGAGTTTCGCTGAGTCGTTATGCATTTTGTTCTTTTACTTGCTAGGCATGAGCGATGTTGTGATGCATATTGTTGTTGAAAGTCATGCGTAGCAAGGATCATTCCCTTGTCCTTATTTTAGTGGTTGTTTTGGTGGTTTTGCCGCTCTAGTAATTTTTTTAGTTCCTCCATCCGTTTTTGTAAACGTATTGAAATCTGTATGATCTCTTGGCGGAGTGCCATTTCTCTTGATCCTCCATGATACTGGATTTGAATTGTGCGACGTGGAAGCGGTGAGTTGTCGTTGTGCAGCGATTTGCTGGCGTGCGAAATAATTTTTATGCACCTGTTTGCGCGTGGAGTTGAATTTTGTGGTGTCGGCGTATTTTCTAGCGGTGAATATGTAGGTCAGCTGGCCGCTATTTGATTTATAGGTGCGAAGTCGCTGTGTACGAGAAGGTTTGAAGAAATGTGAGTTGACGGCGTGTCCTTTTCAGCGTCGGGGCAGTAGTATGAGATTGAAGGATTCCCGACGTGAAGGTGTAGGCGTGAAGGCGTATCGAGCGTCGAGGTCACCAGTATAAGAGTTGAAGGCGTGATCCTCGACGTGGATGCGTGTTCGTATCAGACGGCAGGGTCGCCAGTGTGAGAGTGGTGACGATTGTCCTGAACGAACGAGTGTGAGATGGCGGCGCGTGTCCTGATCGAACGTTGGGGAGTGTCTTGAAGTTAAAGCGTGTTCAGCGGCTTTTGAAGTTGAAGGTGCGTTTTGAATTTCTTAGTCGGTGCTGCGTATTCTTTTCACGTCGGTGCGTCACCAGTGTGAGATGGAGGCGCGTGTCCTTTTCAACGTCGGGGTCAACAGTGTGAGAGTGGCCACCCTTCACTAGACTCCAATTGATTGTGAGCGAAGGGTGGATCTCATCGTGAAGTTTTCTCCGTGAATGAAAGTCGTGGATGTCGAAGTAGAAGTATTTAATCAGAAGGTTGAAGTGAGTCGCCAGTTCTTAACGCCTTGATTGTTATTTCGCCGTAGTGTATTAGTGTGGGCGCGAGGTGAAGCCGTAGTAGTGTGTCCGAAGTGTGTAGACGAGGAGTGAGGCTTGACGATCGGAATCGCGGGTAATACGGGTACTGCTTGATAATGAAGCGTAGTCGCGGTAACTATCCGCCAAAGAAATGATATGTCGAGTAACTGTCCACCCAAGGAATGATGCGTAGAGCGCGGTAACTATCCGCCAAGGGAATGATATCGATCGATTGAAATGTACTACGTTTTATACCGTGAGCGGTGATGTAATAGCTATGAGTGGGGTGCGACATATGTGTCGATCAGAAGAAATGACATGAGTCATCGCTTGACTGTGCATAAATTGCCGAATTTAGTTGGAAATTAACTGCAGCTGGCTCGTGTAGATTTGAGCGAGTTTGCGGTTTCCATTCTGTGGAAATTACTTTTTTGTTGTGGGTATGTTGGACCGACAGGGCTCCAACAGCCTTTTAAAGACCTCGCGCAGGTGATATTCGTGGTCCGCCTCACTCTTAGAAAATATTAAAAAGTCATCAAGGTAACAATATACAAAATCAAGGCCCCTGGTCATTTCGTCCACAAAACGTTGAAAGGATTGACCAGCGTTCCGGAGCCCGAACGTCATAAATGGAAAATCAATTAATCCAAACGGAGTTGTAATGGCGGTCTTTGGGATGTTGTCAGCGTTCACAGGTATCTGGTTATAAGCTTTCTCCAGGTCTAAAGTACTGAATACTTTACATCCAGAAATGCTGTGTGTAAAGTCATGGATGTGCTTGATTGGATATCTGTCGGGTATCGTACGAGAATTCAACTTGCAGTAGTCGCCGCATGGACGCCAACCGTTATTCTTCTTAGGCGCCAAGTGCAAGGGCGATGACCATGGGCTTTCCGAAAGTCTAGCTGTGCCATTAGCCAGCATAGACTGGAACTCTTTTTGGGCAATTTTTAGTTTTATCAGGGGCAAGGCGACGAGGGGGCGAGGCAACTGGGGGGCCTGGTGTCGTGCGTATGTGGTGTACTGTGTTGTGAGGTGTAGTGTGATGCCTACCGGCTGGTCGAGTAATCTCGGTGAATTCATCAAGAATTTTGTGATACCGCGTTTCCCCGGTCACGACTTTTACAGACGATACATTTTCACAATCGGGTACCGTGGCAATGGCTGTTACAGATGTTAATGTATCTAATAGGCGCTTATTGCGACAATCTACTATAATGTTATAAAAATTCAAAAAATCTATGCCGATTATTGGTTTCGTTACGTCTGCGACAACGAAACGCCATATAAACGATCTACGTAGGCCAAAATCTAAATCTAAATTTACGTAGCCGTAGGTAGCAATGTTGGAGCCATTTGCAGCACACAAGTTGTACTCCTTCCGGTTGCGACGATCGCGCAGCGCTGACCGTGGGAAGACACAGACGTCGCTTTCAGTATCGACCAGAAATTGCGTCTTCGAAGATCAGTCAGTGACGAATAGGCGGCCAGTAGTTGATGAAGGGCAATCGTCAGCCGCGGTTATCGACCGCCCTTTGAGTTTTCCGACTTGAAATCGCAGGGGCAAATGCACTTCTTAGCGTTTTCTCCAAACTTGGAATGATACCAACAAAGCGGGAATTTGTGATAATTTGACTGCGATCGCTGCCTCGAAGTGTTGCTCTGGTTTCGTGAAGGACGTGACTGTGATCTGCTTTTTCTGGAGGACGCCAGGTTCTGGAACTGCTTCCGTAGTTCAGTTACTTCCTTTGTGAGGTCGCTGAGAAGAGAGCTGGGGATAGCTTCGCCGATAGAGGCGATCCTTGGTGCTGATGAAGCCAGATCGTTTACTCTATCAGCTAAGTTGGCCAAGTCTTCGATAGAAGCTGCAGTCGGTTGACCTGCAAGCACCGTCTGGATGCCATGTGGAAGACGACTAGTCCAAATAGTCCTCAAGAAATCCTCTGGAACGTCCGCGCCTGCTAGCGATTTGAGGTGTCGAAGGAACTGAGAAGGTTTACGGTCTCCAAGCTCTTCGTGCATCAAAAGTTGTTTGATCTTCTTTTCGTTTGACGCGCTCAGCCTTTTAATTAGTTCTGTCTTCAGTTCTGTTTTCATACTTATTAGCCGCTGGGGGATTGATTATAATATCTTTCACTTCCCTAGAGTGCTGATTGTCGAGGTGGCCAATCACATAATTAAATTTCGTAAAGTCGCTGGTAATTCCAGAAATGGCGAATTGACCCTCAACTTGGGCGAACCAAATTTCAGGTTCTTCTGCCCAGAATGGTGGCACTCCTACGCCGACTTTAAAAACATCGGCATGTTTTATCGATAAATCCCCCTCACTAGTGCCGGCCGCTGGGTCAGCGGTCGGTGTTCGGTGCGCGGCTTGTGCATCGTCATTTGTAGGTACTCTCTTTTCCATGCTCAGTTTGTTGAGGTCACCAGTATGAGTTCGGATGTGGTATTATCCTTATAAATAATATGAGAAGGCGCAATTGAGTACACACGAGCGCCGAGGGTGAAGCGAATGACACAAATATCGCTGTTTGCGGGAGCTGATTCTGCGTGTGCACGCGGTCGCGATCAGAGCACGAGAAGCGAGCGCTTCGCCCGAGTGATTGCAAACGACTGGCGTTGCCGCCGCGCGCGCACGCCTGCGCGCGCGGCGGCGGCGGAGATCAGTGATGACATGCTGATCGATAATCGCGGCGCGCATTTATCGATCGAACGGCCGTCGACCAAACCTGTATGGCATCCACATGCGAGTGTTATGATGTGTGTGTAGGTAGGTTGCCTACATCGATGAAAGAATTAAAGTAGTATTGGCAATTTCGTACATATATAGATAAATCTAGCGTATTTTGTTTATGAATACTATCATAACATATTGTAAATTTAATACTAAGTATTGTTTTTTATTTATTAGTGACACGTCAACCGCAATCATCGCTTGATCGGCGTGCGGGCTCATCCAACGCCAGTAAGCCGGAAGATGACAGCCCGCCTAAGCAGTCACTTACGTACATGCCCCCTGCTTCGGCAAATGATTATGATGACGCCGTTAGAGCAGCGGTCATTGACGAGCCTCAGGTGAGTCCGCTTTTCCAATATTTGTAGTTTTTTTAAGGTGAGCGCAAGAAATTCCATCAGAATAACAGCCTTGTATCAGGTCTGACTTGGTGGATCGCGTTTGTTTATCGCCTTCTTCATATATCTATACTCTACTGATTCCTTCACATCTTTTCATTTGAGAAATACATTTGCTGGATTATTTGTGGGACCTTTTTAAAGTATTTGGAACTGACTACTTGCAGGTCGATAATTATATAAATATAATATTATCTTAATCCCGTTAAATGTTTCATTGCGTAGGATGGCCCAAGAGAACTATTCGATTTAATAATATTCAAGAGTACACAAAAGATATTTTATTTAAAAACAAACAACAACAAAGATTCAATTCACTTTGAGAAGAAATATTCGAAATATTAGGTATGTTTTGATAATCCTTAAATGCTAAGTAGTTTATTCAGCACAAAATTAGACACACAAACGCATTTGTAAACAAGATAAAAAACGAATTTGCTGCGTAACGTACCTCAACACAGCAATAGAAAAGCTTAAAACGAAGATTAAAAATATCATTTCCACATACAGCAAAGAGGCCAACAAAATAGTAGAATCCAAAAAGAGAGGTGATGGTAGGTACCTACGGTTGATATCCACTAAGCCCCAATTAACAAATTTACGACGGCGTGGAAGACTTTCGACGTGCATATTCTTATCAGGATTTCACGGCCGTGTAATACGGCAGTTCGAAGCGTTGCCAGTATCCTTTACCATTGTTTTTTTTTTTTAATTCATTCTTTAACACTAAACGTACCTATAGATATTGTATGTGACGTTAGGTAGTCATACAGAGCGCTGGCGATTTCGTTAGACCCTTTTGCGTGTTCGTCTTCAGTCCAAACATATGAAAATACATTTTTTGCAATTAGTTCACCCTTAGACGTTCCTTTGACGATAGTGAAATTAAAGACATAGAGTTGCCGCGAATAATAGGCCGCCTGGTCGGGAACTTTTGGTAAGCTTTGGTTCTTTTGACAGTCAAATGAAAGAATCATGAGATCTGGGCTTTCATCTTTCAAAAATTCGAAAAAGGCGTTCCCTCTTTTTTTGTGGAGCGTAAGCTCATTTTTTGGTTGTTCACGTTTTTCCTCGTCTTGTTCCAGTTTTATCAATTCTCCGTACTGTAGACATTTTAAACAGATGTCGCTTCGTGGGTGGCAAAATCCAATGTTAAACTTGGTCGTGAATACTTTTCGGAAGTACGATTGCTTGCAGTTCAGATTGGGATTTTCAGTTTTAAACATTTTAGTGATGTTTAACTCGGACGGCAGATATATTCTCTTGCTTTTGGACCGGCAGTAATGCCATTCCACGCCTTTGAGGTCACCGAATTTCTCAGATTTTCTGTCGCCGCCCCTTGTTTCGTGAGCCATAAGACCACTTTGTTTAGACGAGTCTTATTTATATGAAGGATTTTCATGAAAGTATCTTTGCACACACGGACTGATTCTCCAGATACCTTTCTGACTGAGTATCTGATCGACATCTGTTTTTGTCTACCAGTGCCTACACGTACACGTCTTATTTGGGGAGCTTGAGCGGATGTGTACTTCAAAACGAAGTTATCCAGGTACACCTTGTCTTTTATTTCATAAAACTGTTTGTGGAACGAACCCATGTCTGCCATCGACAATTGCAGACATTTTAGCCGCTCGCTTGCCCAAGGGGGGTCCGCGCGCAACGTGCCTTTGCCCCGGGCCCTCAGCGCGTGCCTACCTCAAATGTCCCACGAAAAAAACGTGACGACCCTACTTTGCCCCGCCATTTTTTGCGCCGTCAGCGCGTGGGTCGGGTTTCACAAAATCGTTTCTTGTGACTCAATTTGTTTAAAAAAGTGTCAAGTGTTATATATATTTATGTTTATTATGAAACTAGCTAAACAATGTTATCTTTTGTTTATCAAATTACGACTTTGGTGCAGAGTTATGCTATGCTGAACTTAGAAGTAGGGCGTTTTGAATCTCGTCTTGTATTCAAAAGCTCATACCTCAAAAATAAAAGCGATGACATATGGTTTTTATTCTTTGATTATGTTTTCAACATAATAAATAATAGAATAAGAAAAAAAATATCACTTGTTCATAGATATTTATTATTTAAAAGGCCTTTGTTTCCATACCAATATCTGGCGCCGCGCGGCGTAATTTATCTTAACTTAACAAGGCTATTAAAGGCACAAATATCACTTTTAGGAAAAAAAATAACTAACACCAAATATAATATTTACCAAATCAATAGTCTTATATTCTTTGAAAACAAACAAAAATCATGCGGATAGCATTTACCACATTTGAGAAATATGCATATTTCTAAAACAGTTCTCATACACTCAGTAAAATCACTCAGATTATCAGTTTTTTTTGTTCTATACACTTATGGATAGAGAAAAATTAAATCAAAATACAAAAAGAACTCTTTATCCCCATTCCAAAAAGGTATAACACTTGTACAATGTCATAATTTAAAATCATAAAAGTCAAAGCTAAACAAAAAACACCCTGAAGTACTTGTCACCATAACCAGTAATAAGGCTGACTTCACACTACAACAATATCCGGAAATTTTCTACAGTATCCGGAATTGTTTTTTACAAAAATATATTATTCTTATTAATCCTAGTATATAATGTAATAGATATAATCCTAGTATATGAATGCTCCACTTCAAGAAATCCTCAAGTCCGATTTGGTGATTTTGAGATATTTGACATTTTCTGTTTTAATCATCTCCTGAAATATTGTGTTAAGGTTAAAAAATATTAAAAAAATGCAACATGTAGTTTTTGGTACGTAGTTTTTTCTGTCATTTATTATATTGAGAAAACATCATTAAGTTCTGATTTTTTTTTTTTTTAAAAAAAAGGACTTATTGCAAATTGTGGGACTTAGGGATTTCATGTCCTTATGGGTGGACTTAGTTATTTTACATGTCGTTTTTGAATGCTCCTCAAATAAAAACCAATATCATTACTTTCCTTACGGTTTATTACTTTCTATTAGTTAAGAATAAACAAATAACGTCCCATTTTCATATAAATTTAATCACTCCATTTCCACATCAGATTCAACGATTGGGCCTTCGTTACTTTTATTATCATCGCATTTTAAAATGTCTTGGTAAAAATGATGTTCTGTTTCGGGCACAAACTATAGGAGATGCTTTACGTCCTTAATTTTGGCCAGTTTAATAGCTAATGGTGCTTCGTAGCAGTCTTCTAGCATCTTTCTAATCGTTCTGCTTACACCAACACGATACAGAGTTATCGAAGTAAACTGTTTTCCTCTCATTGTAGAACTTATTTGTGGACGACCAGATTTACTGAATCGTACTTGACGGCAGACAGATATTCCCGGAATGGATGGTTTTATGTACTCTTCGTAGCATGTTTTATAGTCTTTTACTTTAATAACTCTTTCAGTGCCTGGCGTTTTTCTCAATTGCTTTTCAATAAACACCACTTCGAATTTATTTGTAACTTTGCTCTTTTTTATGAGATCGACATAATATTCCGGTCCATACACTTTCTCTTTCTTCAATCGTTTTCTTTCAATCAGAGCAAAATCACGGTCAATAGGCATCATTGAGTGCCCTGGAATAGGATACATCACTGTGATGTTTTCAAAAGTTCCATTTGCACATAGTTGGTCCAAAAATGTAAACAAGTATCTATTTTTATTTTGACTGAAACAATTGTCGCAAAATAATTGAAGATGCGTATGGGTAGCTTTTTTATGATTAGAAATGTAGTCATTTAGGGATGTCAGAACTTCGTTAGGACCTTTATGAGCGTAATTTTCAGTGTATAAATACATTGATGCTGTATTTTCTGATAAGTTATGTATACCAAAATTATACAACCATAACTGGCGGCGATAGTATTCATCCTGAACGTTGGTTACAGGTAATGGCATGTTTTTTTGGAAATCAAAGCACAGTGACAATGTATGCGGTGATTTGCGGTCATTTGATGTTTTAGTTATTGTTGAAAAAAATACCTCCGCTTTCCTCTGATGTAGCTCTTTTGCGGTATTCAAAGTTTTTTTTTAAGCTCGTCCTTATGTAACTGAGCCGATTGTATGTCAGTTTTGTATTTTTCACAAGTGTTGCAAATGTCTTTACGTGGAAATCCAAACGAGAGATTGAAATCTTCGTTGAAAATTCGTCGGAATTTTTCATAACTAATTTTATGATCAAAATTTTTATCTGAATAATTGCGATGTAACTCAGCAATACTTAAGTCAGCGCCCAAATATTTTTTGTGTTTGTTAGATGATCTTGAATAATGAGAAACTTGAGTGGGAAGACCACTGATGTATTCATGCACTCGTCTCAATGTTTCCTGATTAGTAGAACGCGATCGGCTTTCATGGTGACCTCTTCCATCTTGGATATCTTTGTCCTTATGTTGCACTTTGCATTGTAGACGGTCTCTTTTTATTCCGTGATTGGCTAAAAATGCATTAAGGCAAATATTAGTGGTTCTGTTATTTCCTAAATCAACCGTATACTTGAAAACTCGTCTATTTCGAGCTGGAAACATTCTTTTTCGGGGTCGAAATCGAACTGGTTGTATTTCGTGAAGACATCCTTGTAAATATATATTTTGTTCTGTATGAGTTTTGTAGCTCACGAATTTGTCAAAAATTTTGCTCGCTTCCCGTTTTTTAATCTTATTTTTACACTGGCATCGACAAGAAGGGATATCACGCTGGGTGTGTTTTATAATTCTAGACAGTTTATCTCGGTTTTTCTTCCAGGACATGGAATCAAGCTTTCTTTTTTTCCCCTTTTTCAAAATAGTCTGTTCAGTTTCATTTTCAGTTGATGGGCCAGAATCTGTCTCAAATATTCCAGTCGCAGCATTCAGTCGTATGTGTTTCTTCTCAGAATTGGTATTTAAAGAAGATGTGGCGATGTCGTCAAAAAGACCCGTTTCAGGATTTAGCATTAAACAATTCATGGAAGTGGAAGTGCCAGTCAACAAACTTATATCAGCCTCAACATTTGAGACGTTAAGTGGAATTTTATCTTCTTCGCATTCTGATCTGAAAATATTGTTTAAATTGTCAAAATGATAATATTGTGAGGAACAAATAATCTACCTTTACATGATATCTTATTATCATACCCAGAGGCGGCTCGTGAATATTTTTTATGGGTGTGCAATAAAAAAAACAGGATATAATTACTTACATCTATTTGTAAATAAAATCCATTCGCCCGCGCCGGCTCCAAACACAAGACATGGTAAACAAAACAATTTGTTCGTTTCTTCACACCCACATAACCACGGTGTTTTGGTATACTGCTCAGGTTTGAAAACACGTGTATAAGTTTTAGATTTTGTACTACACGTTTGTGTTAGCATTATTTCAGGACGCGGTCGCCCCTTTGATTTTAGTTCGAGACGCACTTCTAAAGTCTTTTCACAGTTTTTTATGTACGACACACTGTATTGTTCCATTGTTACCGCCAAATAACATGCAAACAAGCTATTTTTCTAATTATTTACAGTCAAACAGTGCCAAAATTCGATATTGCCTCGCGCGCGAGTGTAAATTATTGACACTGACTGACATTTAATTTTGTTTACGTTCGGCAACAAGATGAACGTAGCCGCACTGGCTACGTCCCGGTGGGAGCGAGATAGCGAGCCGAGAGCGCATGCGCGTTGTTCACCCGTTGGAGCGGCGCTCTTAATACTGCTAAATTTCGATACAAAATCTTTTGTTTCACGTGCAGGAGATTGTCGATTTTTCTCTTTCGCACTCGTTACATTCAGTGCTGTTTGTTGTACTGAACATTGGTTCATAGGAGCGTATTCGCTGGCGCTCCACTTAGTCGGTCGGATTATTGTTCCTAGCGATGGATTATTTTTAAAAAAGTGTACAGGGTAATTATTGATTTAATTGCTTAAATTTTTGTGGGAGTGCACCGCACCAGCGCTCCTTAGGACGAGCCGTCACTGATCATACCTTTCTAGCTCCGTTGGAATGTAATGTGAAAGAGATTTTTCTATTTGTGTTTTTTCAGCATTCTCTGGTGTCCACTCGCTTCCAGAAGAATGTCCCCAATCTTCATCCGCATCTTCATTATCCGAAAATGACCCCAGCAAGCCAGCATCTTGCATTATCCTATAGAAAAGAAATGAAATTAAGTATATTTTACTTCTATCGTCGTCCCGACAATTTAGTTATTCAAAACTTCAGAGATTTCAAAAATAAAGCGGAGTGCATACCTTTTAAGCTTATCTTCTTTTAATTTGTCCATTTCTTGTAATAAACCAACACAATCTCATAACCTCTTTATGCGCGTTGCCGTTTTGACTTTGACATTTGTTATCGGTGTTGCTAGGACTTGGCAAAATAAATTGCGGACTTAGGGATTTTTCAAGTACAAAATACCGGTGGTTCAATACTTAGTGGTTTTTTGAAGTGGAAATGTAACTTTATTATTATTTTACATGCCTGTGAAATTGGACTTAAGGAATTTTAAAAAAATAACTGAAATACACAAATTATGCGAAATTAAATTCTGAATAAGCTGGTGTTGCTAACTCTAAACCATCAAAAATGGACTTAGGGATTTTTTGAATTGGGGCATTCATATAGACATAGGTATATAATATATTTTTTTTATATATTTCTTTACATTTTAAAAAAAAAAATTAAGTATTAAAGTTAAGTAGTAACAAACTATAACAGTATCCGGAAATTTTCTACAGTATCCGGAATGGTATTTTACAAAAATGTGTTCTTTTAATAATCCTAGTATATAATGTAATGCTTAACTAGTATATAGACATAAGTATATAATATAATATATTTTTTTATATATTTTTTTTTTTATTAAGTAGTAAAGTTAAGTAGTAACAAACTATAACAGTATCCGGAAATTTTCTACAGTATCCGGAATTGTATTTTACAATTTTTTTTTTATATAAAAGTCTTAAAGCTACACAAAAAACATGATGAAGTAGGAACTGCCACCATACCCAGTAATAAGGCTGTCTCATACTATAACAATATCCGGAATTGACAAAAATATAATATTCTTACTATTACTAGTGCAATGCCTGACTAGTATAAAAAGTTAAGTAATAAAGTTGTAAACTAATATAAAATCTTTAAATTGTTATATAATAGTCATGTACGACTGTAATAATCAAATGTTATTATTTTTTTTAATAATATTTTTTATTTATATTTTTAAAATATTTTTTTTCATTTTTTTTATATAAAAGCCCTAAAGCTAAACAAAAAACATGATGAAGTAGGAACTGCCACCATACCCAATAATAAGGCTGTCTGATACTACAACAGTATCCGGAATTGACAAAAATATAATATTCTTACTATTACTAGTGCAATGCCTGACTAGTATAAAAAAAGTAATAAAAAGTAAAGTAATAAAGTAGTAAACTAATATAAAGTCTTTAAATTGTTATATAATAGTCATGTACGACTGTAATAATCAAATGTTATTAGGCCAAATTTTTGTGGTATTGTGTATAACACCCCTCTATACACAAATTCACCCGGCACGTACCACACCTCCACACTGTCGTACGCCGCACTTTGTGTTGGTAACACAATTTGCACCGCTGCGTTTTTGTCTTTAAAGGCAAGTGCATCTGTGCCAGCGCGTTTGGTGGTAGTTGTGGTGGTGGGTTTGTTGGAGAATTATATTTGTCCAGCATTTCCTTTATAAGTCTCATCCGGTAATTTCGATTTCCGAGCTTGGCGGAACCCGTGCGGTCGTTGTTGTATATCACCGAGGCATTGAGTACCGACACGTTCAGAAGTCG
The DNA here is from genome assembly GCA_944548615.1 of Micropterix aruncella. Taxonomy (NCBI): domain Eukaryota; kingdom Metazoa; phylum Arthropoda; class Insecta; order Lepidoptera; family Micropterigidae; genus Micropterix; species Micropterix aruncella. The sequence goes on from OX155967.1 coordinate 8,408,115, forward strand.
GCGGAACAATTTTTTGTACCAGCATAAATTTCTGCTCCTTTTTAAGGGGAAGCTGCTAAGCAGCTGATCTTTGCGGTCGATGCCCCCCATAGAAAGATTGTAATCTAAAATTACTTTGGGCCTGTACCTAAAATAGCCGTATTTAACAGTTGCGCCGACTTCAGGCTGGTGATAAGTTGATATCATCGGCACAATGTTTTTGTCCATGTATACGACCACACATAGATCCTTGGGAGCTAATGGGCCCTTGCTGAGTTGGCCACGAAGACCCATTCTGTTTCCGGGTCGGTCACACTCACGGGTCAACACCCATCCGACGGCCTCCACGCATGGGGTGCGAGCCTGGGTAGGACACTGGGTCAACCAGTCTCCCCTGGGAATCAATCCTCTGGCGCTCCTGGACGGTCTGCGCACCGAGCGGCGCAAGCCAATCGATTGTGCTCTCCGACTAACAATCGGGGGAGTCTGGGAACTGTATTGTTTCCTATAGAGCGGGGGTAGTTGTCTACCTTACGGTGACTGCTCTTGAAATGACCATTGGCCATCTAATCCCGGTTCAGAGTCGGGCAAAGGACGCCTTGGTCCGCGAAAGATTCGGTGCACTCCGTTTCACCGCTCCGTAAGGGAGAGGACCGCGCAAGCGACCTCGAACTCGGAACCAATCGAGAGACCGGAGAAATCTGGTCACAATTGGTAGTTAGGGCGCGAGTGCCGCCCGCCAGGTAACATACCTGGCTACTCGCAGTAAGGCGTTGGTCTCTAACGGGTTGTGGCGTAGCTAGACGTCGGATTTGTTATGTCCAAAGTCTTCTACGCTCACTGCACGGTCGATAGAACGATGAATCGTTAAAACGTCCTGCGGTGACGGGTTCGCCCGTTGTGGTTGACATCTCAATATAGATCCTTGGTGGAGCTAAAAGCCACTTCACCAGACTTCATATTTTTTTTTGTTTTAGCTTTTAGCCCCTCAGGGACAAACTCTCTATTCAGCCGAAGCGTGCCCATTGTGTCGGTTTGGTGTTTCAATTTTAAGAGCCTGGATAGAAGTGGTGAATTATAAAAATTATCCATCACTAGCGTGTGGCCTCTTCCAAACAATGGTCTCATAAGGTTAAAGACAATTTGGGATGTGGCATTCTCCGGCTCATCGTCCACTTCCTGCCCTTCAACTGCAACCGCATCCGTTTCTTGCGGGACAAGAGCATGCCCCTTGCCTGAATAGACTTCCATTTTCCACAGATAGCCCGTCCGCGATTCGCAATTTTCGTAGCTTTTTATACCTTCCCGAGCCCTTTTTGTGGCAATTTTTTGGCTAACCTCTGTGGGGTTCAACTCGTTTATATCCTCGGCGACAACGTTCCTCGGGTTAAGCAGAGGGCGCAAGGAAATATCCTCCTCAACATCTTCATCCGGCTCAACTTCGCTACCGCTATTTGGATCCATGTCGCGCTCGATCTCGACATCAATCTCGAGGGAAATATTAGATGCCCGATCCACACGCCTCTGTTCGAGAAGTGCCGGATGTAGGTGTGAAATTGACGTACTCTATTTCAGCTGTCACAGGGTTTGCGGGCAATTCCGTGGCTTGAACCACCTGCACTGATGGACTGAAATGAATGCGCAGTTTCTTCGCTCGAGGCCCAGTCGGCGTGTCATCGATATTCATTTCGTCTCGTTTTTTTCGACTGCCACTTATTAGTCCAGGAAAAGGCCCTTGCATATCAGGCGAAGGCGGCGTGCCTTCGATGATGTAATCGCCATCATCCTCCGCCGCTGCTGTCTTTTCTAAAAGAGGCTCTTGGAGTATAATTAATGGAGGCGTGCCTCTAATAGCGCCATTATCATTATCCTCCGCTGCTGCTGTCGTTTCTAAAAGAGGCCCGTGGAGTATAATTAATGGAGGCGTGCCTCTAATAGCGCCATTATCATTATCCACCGCTGCTGCTGCTGTTGTTTTCTGAGACTGCAGAACCTCCCAAGGCTGCGGTATTCTCGGGGGAGGAATGGACGGCACACCGAGTACGAGTGGGCAGGGGATCCACTGGCGGTCGTCGGATCCAGTCTCCTTTCCCTTCCCTTTTCCTTTTCCCTTTCCTTTCCCTGTAGAGTCAGACGCGTCGGGCATTTTATAATTTCCCACCTGTTTCAAGTCTTTCAGGCGCGCCAACTCCTTTCGCTGTTCAGTCGTCAACTTTCTAATATGTTTGGTGTCAGCAGCCTTCGCAGACTTTACTTGTTTTATGCCTTCTGCTAAAGACTTCACCCCGGACGGACCTGGCGTAGGCTCCGACGCCGCGCCGGACGGTCCACTGGTTTCGGCACTAAACACAAAAACATTTCAAATGTAAACATAAATCTCGGATGAAATTCTCTCTGCCATTTTTATCCTCGTCGCCAATTGTTATGTATCGCCTTATACGCCGAGTATAAGTTTATCTCAATTATTAATTATACCTTATAACGGCAGATTAGTAATCCAATCGCGTTATACCAAAAAGAAACAAGAGCGCCATCGCGTTTATTTAAAACGCGAAAAAGAAAAAAATACCATAGGTTAGGTTATGACCGAAAATAAAAAAAACAACCCCAGGGTCGGGGAAAGAATTTACTTTGTCACTAAATTTGGCAAGACAGAGAATAAACCTTCGCAATTTTAAAATAAAACTACAAATTTAAAGTTATAAAACAGGGTCCTTTAATGTGCAGGTAGTTTCTTCCTTCTATCTCCTCATCAGACATGTGGTACAGACTTCAGAAATGTTGTATTTCAGTTCAAATGGACATCCAGGCGAGAAAAAAATCAAGGCACGCTGGGCCGATTTATGGATGAAATTACATTGGAAAGTAAAAAAAGGCGGCACAGCCAGAAACCCGCTGTGACGAAAAGAGAAACACACCATTACTACAAAACTCGTTTATCTAATTGAATCCCGAAAAGAATTAAACGCTTACCGAAAAATGAGACCTTGTTCACATAACTTTAAAAACGCCGCACTACTGGTGCACACAACTCGCGGATCACCCGGCTTTTAACGGGTTTTTTGTCGCCCGGCGCGAGTTAGAAGTACTCTTCCTCGCGCCATCTTGGAAAAAATGATGCCCCTCACTTACTGTGGCTAGTTTGGACAGACTGGACTGCCTGCAGTTATACCAACTTTAGGAGATTTAAAAAAAAACTCATAGCTACTCATGTTCACTAAAATAGTAATATTTTAGGTAATATTCATTACATTTATTAAAATTCTTTTTGAACTCGATTTTTTAAGTAAATCCCTTGTTTTTTGTCATGGCAAGAACACCAGAAGGGTCATTTTTTATTGGGCTGTGCAATACTGCTATCATTATTCTGACAGATCCAAATGTCAAAGCTTTTAGATTATTTATTGTTTTAAAGATGTTTTGCGATTTAGAACCCTGATTCCGAAAACAACTCAAAAACTGAGTAAGACCAATATATAAAAAAAAACACTAGAAATACAAGCGAATCATGTTGCAATGCGTGCAACATGTTTTTCAAACATAAAATGCCACGCAAATTTGGATTTTTGTTACAGCCTCTCCCCCAAAAAGAAATCGGCAGGACACTAACGATTTCCTCGAGTCGTCCCGATTCGCACGTGATCAATAGGGCACTAACAAAAATCTAAACAGATAACAAAAAAAACACGTGAACTATCTAATACTCATCAAATGGTAAACCATAAAAAAAATAAAAGAAAATAAAGAACAAGATACTGCTACTTCTCCTCGTTAACTAAAGAAAAATATCCATTCGGCAGGGTACTGCAAAGGTCAACTGCTAATATAAATCACTCTACATAAACGTAGAGAGTTACAACAAACACCAAACAACTCCAAATAACTTATCAACCCCAAAGGGCTACCAGGTCAGCCTGATAAACATTTTAAAAAAACGGACAAAAGTCCTAGTGGCCTTATAACAGGACCGCACAACTTGTCGAAGGAAAACCTGACGACCTCCAAACCATAAAGCAAAACTAAGTAAACTTATGGTGGACACCAAAAAAAAAAACAAACATACCTATTAGCAAAATTGTTGTGACTCGACAGTAGCCAATGCCTAGTAGGAAAAAGGTTGAATGTCAAGTATTACCTTTCATACCGAGCTCTAGCATACTTCCCTTTCATGCGGCATCCAAACCCCGGTAGTGCTAGACAGGTTTGCTAGCACGACGGACACAGACAAAATGATATCAGTAATGGTAACCACCCGGTACCACACCTTTATACATGACCATTATTAAGAGAGTGAAATCGAAGACGTTCGACTAAGATGAAACATTTTTATACGTATGTTAACGAGGAAACAACCAAGAAAAAAACAACATCAAACGGAGTCCTTGGGATTTAGTTTAAAATCCTTTATATGCCATGTGCCTATATTCTTGCCTTCTGCATTAAGCAGTTCATACACCAAAGGAGAGTGTTTCTTCACTATCTGACATTTTTCATACCGCGGTGCAAACTTTGAAATGAAGTAATTTCCCGCATTGCTCAGAAAATAAGTCTTTTTATAAACCGTATCCCCAACGGAAAATTCAGCCGAGAGGTGTTTGCGGTCATAATATACCTTATTGTGAGCATGCGATTGAAGTAATTTCTTCCGCACGGTATGGAAAACGCCAGGAAGTTCACTCAAATCCTGAGCGTAGGACATTCTGCTACCGAATATGACTTCGGCTTGTGATTCCGGGGATTGCGTATAAAAAGAACCATCTAAAATCGGTTCTCGACCATGGACAAGGAAAAAAGGGCTGAAACCCGTGGCTTCCGAAACAGCCGAATTGATCGCCATCTGAATGGCAGAAAGGTGGAGGTCCCAAGAGCGATGGTCGTCCTTAACTGACAACGCCAACGCCGTGACAACCCCACGATTCTGCCTCTCAGTTGGATTGACCTGAGGGCAATATTTCGGGTTCAAGTATACCTTGGGAATTCGGTACTTGGTCATTAGACCCGAGAACTCCTTACCAATGAATTGCTTCCCATTGTCCGAAATGACATACTGCGGAACACCAAATTGCAGAAAGACCTTATGCTCCATAATGTGGCTAACGATTTTACTAGTAGCACGTTTTAAAGGGAATAATAAGCAATATTTGCTAAAACAACACGTGACTACTAGAATATGTATATTTCGATCTCTCGTCATCGGGTAGGGACCCAAAAGATCGACGGAGATCATCTGAAAGGGAAAGGCACACGACTTTGGATTACCCAAATGACCTAACGGAGACACGTTCGGATGTTTGTATTGCTGACACGTATCGCACTTAGAGACGAATTTAACCACGTCTCCATGTAAATTTGGCCAAAAATAGCGCAAACAAAGACGACGATGGGTTTTAACTCTTCAGTTCCCATATGGAAACCAGTGGAGGGTTTGAATGAATTTTATATATATAGTGGTAATGGGCATACATATAGACACAAAATGGGTCAACTTTTTTTTTAAAGGTTTGGAATTTTCATTTTTTGGGGTGTCACCTCAGAGTGACACCGGGCATTATCAGTTATTTTTTCATGTACCGTTTATGCATATGAAATTGGGAATAGAATGTGTGTTTTTTAACTGTTTATTGCTGTTTTATATCATAACTTTACAAACCCTAAGCTAAGACACAAAGTTCTATAGGTTGGATTTGGAACTTGTTATATGCCTACTTATTGTGAAATTTGTACCAGCACTTCAAGTGCAGTCCAACATCACATTTCAGACACATTTTTCTTGTTCGTTGGTGGCACAGACCGCATCGACGTTGTGGACAGTCGACTTCAACATGGTCCGCTGAAGTCCCCGCTAGCCTTGTCTCATCAGGTACACGAAGTCCTAGAGGAACTCCGCATTTGGGGTTTTTTGTAGGGGGCTTCCCATACTTGTGCAGGTAGACCTGCACCACAGCTCGACGGAAGTTACAGTAGGTCCAAGTGTCGCTCTTCTGCCTCTTGACCAACCAGGCATTTTGGCATGCAGCATCGAGTCCGAAAGCAAATAAGGCAAACCACCATTTTTTACCGCGCAGTGAAATCCTCATGGAATGAACATTTTCATCAAACCGATCAACTCCGCCCATAAACTTGTTGTACATTCTAACTAATGAAGAATGCCTATATAGACTCTGATCTCATCAGCTGATACATTCAGAGTATGATTTCTTTGTAAGGCATACAAATTGCTCATGTCAACGATGTATTGCACGATTTCTTTGGAATAAAATAATTCGAAGCAATCTGTGGCGCTTAGTTCTTCTTCAAGATTTTCTGTAATGCTTTCTTCGTCGTCCCCTCTGCCACAAGGACTGAATTTCGACGCATTATTGAACCATTCCTTCGCTGCATACTCTTTCCTTTTCTTTTTTTGTGATGGTCCAGGTTCTAGTTCCTCATTTTCTTCTACAAGTCTTGGTTGTACCTCAACTCGTGAACGCAGCATTCGGCTTGGAAGGTGGGCCATGTTGATATCATTTTCATCCCCACTGTCTTCATCAGTGACATTGCCATCTTCCGGAGGAAACACTATTATGTCGCCAGGGTCCTCTTCTCTCTCTAACTCCTCCAATATCTCGTCCATAGTCAGTCTAAAAGGAGAAAACCTCTGTTATAAAACAAGTTAAAAACAGCAATTTTGTTCAAATAACGCCCAGTGTCACCTAAAGGTGACACCTACTGTTTATACATACATAAGATACACATAAACACATATTATTTCACTGTTTTTAGCAACAAAGTGAGAACAACATTCAAAGATCATAAATCAATACAAATATCAATTGTACTTACATTCTCGGCATTTTTACAGCTGTATAAAGTCGGTACGGAAGCAGTTTTTGGTTAACCTAATGGAACCGCTGAGTCATCTGTCATTTTGACAGCTAAGATTCGCATCAGGGTTGCCAGAAAAATAATCAATAAATAACAACATGTTATCTGCATTTAGCATCGGTGATTTTTGTTTAAACATTAAATTTATTTATGTATAAAAAACACCAAAGTTGCTGCACCTGTAGGTGACACTGGGAACTGAAGGGTTAAAGACCCCAAAATGAATTGCCAAATCAGAAGCATGGTTTTCTTGTATTAGCTTTTCTCGGAGAGGTAACGGCACAACTAACTTCCAGTCGTAACAACTGGTAAGTTGGTACTTGCTCCTCGAGTAACGATACAACTCACTGCCTTATAACAATTTTAAACACGCGGTTTGCGTAAAAAGAATCAAAAGCAGAAGAATTTTACCATCAAAAAAATCTAAGTCATGCCGAATGAGAGATAAGAAATTTTGAGCGCCACATGGTTTTAGAGGAAAACCACGAAACTAAAAAAAATTACTACCGTCAAACAAAAAAACAAAAAAAACTAAAGTGAGGTTATCATAAAGAAAAATCACATCTCGAGGGGTGGGTGGTGGTTTTTTCTTGCACTGAATGAGGCTTATGCGTCGGAGTGCCTGGAAATAAAAAGCAATAAAAAGACAGTTTTCACATTGATGAGTAGTTCGTTTATTCTTCTTTGTTCAGTGGTGAAGCTGTGACAGCAGGTAAAAGTGGCTGCCTTCTTCAGGTCAGCATGATATTGAAAATTCTCAGAATCTCCGCGGTAGTGACGCTGGTGACGGTTCTCAGCACATTTGTTGCAAATGGATAGAAATTGGGTTAAATAAAGTACCACTCCTGTGGGCAAACAGGAAAATCTCTGGTTATCTCAGGCATCATGGCGTATAACCTAGCTTCGAGTAAAATGGTTGACTCACCCCAGAAAAACACGAACTAAATTACATCATCTTTTTTTGGCACTCCACTGACAGGTGCACTCTTGTCACCGCCGATTAAGGCACTTTTTCACTTCCTTGACACCTAATCAATCGCACCTTTTTCGCCATCTTGGTATCAAGTGAGCAGGGCGGAAGTGTGACGTAACTTTAGGAAGTTCAGACCGCCAACATTTCAGCAAAACAACTGTTACCAACTCAAGTTAAAAAATATGATTTAATATTAATAAATATACAACAATGATTGTTAGCATATTTACCACATTTCTTAACATTGCTTTTAATATTTGCGTGTTATTTTAACCGCGGGCAACATCTGCTGCACCGGGCGCAAGAATAGCAACACTGCCTGTAAACCAACCTAAACAGAAGTTGACAGCTGTCAAACATCGCGAAAATGACAATCTTGGACTGGGAGCTTGGAAAATGCTGTTTTTTTTATGCTTAGGTCCAATGGAGACGCCGAGAAAACATGAAAGATACATAAAAACATGCTTGAGACTTCTGGGCAACACGGAAGAACACAAAACAGGAGTGTAACCATGTTGGAAGACGAAGATTGCGCGCGATACATGTCGCGCGGCATCATACACCAAGGAAAAGCTGGGAAACACTACATTTGTCTAGGAAACTGACGGAATACAGAAATAATCGTGCTTAGCGTGTCTCAAGGTGTATTTCACGTTTCTGGACACTGCATGTCACGCAAAAACTTATGATTTTTGTTACAGCCTCTCCCCCTAAAAGAAATCGGAAGGACATGACGATTTCCTCGAGTCGTCCCGATTCGCACGTGAAACAAAATAAAACAAAAATCTCACCTGAACAATAGAAACCAAAGTGTATACACGATACTATAGTGTATACACGAATAGCATACACGAAACTACCGAGAAGAAAGAAAAAAAATGTATCAAACATACTACTACTTATCCTCGTTAACTAGAGAAAAGAAAACCGTTCGGCATGGTACTGCAGAGGTCAATTATTTATTTGTCGTCGCTCTTACCAAACCGTAGAGGACTAAAAACAACAAACACCACACAAAACTCCAAAAGAAAATCTCTAACTGCAAATTAAACTCACAACTTCAGGGAACCTGCCGGTCTCCCTGTCAAAGTCCAGGACAAAATCCTGGTGGCCTCATAACAGGACCATAATAAATAGTCGAAGGGAAAACCTAACGACCTCACGACCCGAAAAAACATGTCTATGAAAGACTTCTTGGGAAATCCAAAGAAAATTGTACCTCGACAGTAAACAATGCCTAGTCGGTAAAATGTGTAACGTCAAATATCACCTTTCATACTGATCTCTGATATACTTCCCTTACATGCGACATTCAAACCACAGTGGTGCAATACATGATTACTAGCACAACTGACACATACAAAATGATTTCAGTGATGGTAACCACCTGGTACTACACCTTTATACATGACATTGTATTATGAAAGAAGATGGAACAAATTTTGTTTTATAAGTATGTTAACGAGGAACAAAACAAATAACTTGAATATTAAACGGAGTCCTTGGGATTTAGTTTAAAATCCTTTATGTGCCATGTGCCAATGTTCTTACCGTCTGCATTTAGCAGCTCATAAACCAACGGAGAGTATTTCCTCACTATCTGGCATTTTTCATACCGCGGGGCAAATTTCGAAATAAAATAATTACCCGCATTGCTCAAATAGTAGGTTTTTTTAAACACCGTATCGCCAACGGCAAATTCAGCCGGGCGGTGTTTTCGGTCATAATAGATCTTATTGTGAGCATGCGATTGAACTAATTTCTTCCGCACGGTGTGAAAAACGCCAGGAAGTTCACTCAGATTCTGAGCGTAGGACATTCTGCTGCCGAAAATAACTTCGGCTTGGGTTTCCGGGGATTGCGTGTAAAAAGAACCGTCTAAAATCGGTTCTCGACCATGGACCAGGAAAAACGGGCTGAAACCCGTGGCTTCCGAAACAGCCGAATTGATAGCCATCTGAATGGCAGAAAGGTGAAGGTCCCAAGAACGGTGGTCGTCTTTAACTGATAACGCCAACGCAGTCACGACTGCACGATTCTGCCTTTCAGTGGGGTTGACCTGAGGGCAATATTTCGGGTTCAAGTAAACCTTGGGAATTCGGTACTTGGTCATTAGACCAGTGAACTCCTTACCAATAAATTGTTTCCCATTGTCCGAAATGACATAATGCGGAACACCAAATTGCAGAAAGACCTTATGCTCCATAATGTGGCTAACGATTTTACTAGTAGCACGTTTTAAAGGGAATAATAAGCAATATTTGCTAAAACAACACGTGACTACTAGAATATGTATATTTCGATCTCTCGTCATCGGGTAGGGACCCAAAAGATCGACGGAGATCATCTGAAAGGGAAAGGCACACGACTTTGGATTACCCAAATGACCCAATGGAGATGTATTCGGATGCTTGTATTGCTGGCACGTATCGCACTTAGAGACGAATTTAACAACATCTCCATGTAAATTTGGCCAATAATAGCGCAGACATAGACGACGATGGGTTTTAAAAACCCCAAAATGCATAGCCAGATCAGAGGCATGGTTTTCTTGTATCAACTTCTCTCTTAGGGGCAACGGAACCACTAACTTCCAGTCATAACAACTGGTGAGCTGGTACTTGCTCCGCGAGTAGCGATACAACTCACTACCCTTGACCTGGTAATTGGGATAAGCGGCAGGATTGCCGGATACCGCTTCAAACAATTCATTGTACCATGGATCGGCGACTACCGAGACAGCTGCAACAGGGAGTAAGCGCGATAGCGCGTCTGGAACCACATTTTCCACGCCTTTCTTGTGAATGATCTCAAAGTCAAAAGCTGACAAGCGGATTCCCCAGCGGGCCAATCGACCCGTTGGATTCCTTAGTGACAAGAACCACCTTAAGCTTGCGCAATCGGTAAAGATTTTGACCTTGGGACCACCCTCGAAGTAGCCACGAAAATGCTCGACAGCATTAATCACACTTAGGGCTTCCCTTTCAGTTGCAGAGTATCGCGTTTCAGCGGGTAGGAGAGTCCTGCTCGTGAAAGCGATAGGATGGTCGACACCATCCACTGTCTGCGTCAACATGCCACCCAACCCGTACAAAGAAGCGTCGCAATGTAAGGCGAACGGCTTTGAAAAATCTGGACACGCTAAAATCGGGCTCGAAACTAAAGCCGATTTCAATTTTCTAAAAGACTCTTCCGCCTCCGGTGTCCACGCAAACGCGGGGGCACCTTTGCGGGTACTAGTCAACCGAGATAGCGGTGCAGCAATACAAGAAAAATTCCGGATAAACCTTCTATACCATCCGGCAACTCCCAGGAAACTTTTCACCATTTTTGGTGAAGTAGGCGTAGGAAAATCTAAAATACATTTGACCTTATCGGGGTCGGTATGTAGGCCATGAGAATCTACAACGTACCCCAGGTATTTTAACTCATGCCGGAAAAATTGGCACTTTTTGAAATTGATGGACAAATTGGCATAAACAAGACGATCTAAAACTCTACTTAACAAAGAGATATGTTCTTCGAAGGTCGACGAGACAATTACGATATCATCCAAATAACAAAATACTTTGTTGTTAAATGACGGGTCAAATAACTGATCCGCCAGTCTCTGCATGCACGCTGACGAGTTGCGCATTCCGAACGGAGTCACCGTCATTTTGAAGAATCCTCGTCCAGGGACAGTGAAACTGCACTTTTCTTGCGAGGCAGGCTCTAATGGGATTTGCCAAAAGGCAGCTGATAGGTCGATAGAAGACAAATAGTTTGCATCACGCAAACTGTCCAGAATGGTAGTTATTCTCGGGAGAGGATAAGCATCCGGTTTCGTTATCGAGTTTATTTTTCTACTATCAAGACAGAACCGCAAAGTCCCATCCGCCTTGGGAACAAAAATAGTTGGATTGTTCCAACCTCCCTGGCTAGGTTTAATAACGCCCAACTCTAGCATGCGATCAACCTCCTCATTCAACAACGCAAGACGAGCGGGAGATAACGGGTAATACCTCTGTTTTATGGGTGGATGATCACCTGTGTCAATAACCTGCGAAATTAAATTTGTCCGACCTAACCCTCTAACGTCAGTAGAAATCTTTTGGAAATTTTCGATCATCTTGTTGGCTAACGACTGCTGATTCTCAGACAGGGAAGTGAAAGGATGCAACACCCTCACTTCACTGACGGAGTGCCAACTAACATCACTAGACTCCATACGAACGTATTTCAAAATTTCTGGAGCTAAATCAAATTCTCGAACAAAATCCATGCCTAAAATTAGTGAAGAACCAATATCCGGCGCTACTACAGCTCGGATAACTTGACAACGATTATTGAATTTAAACGGTAAAGACATGTAACCGATCGTCCTAACCGTACTCGAATTAGCGGTACTCAAAGTCAAAGACGGAGTCTTATGCACGGTATATCCGAGCTCAATTAAATATTTATGTGAGTCGGCACCTAAAATTGTGACACTCGATCCAGTGTCGAGTAGACCACAAACCGCTATGTCTCCTAAACATACATCTAAAAATGGACGACGGCTATCTTTTTCGTTTTTAAATAATGTCGAGACAGAGTGCACGAATGCGCTTACTCTGTCTCGTGTTGCACGTTTTTTGAATCGACTGAGTTGGATTTGGACGGTCTCAACTCCTTTGAACATTCAGGGCAAGTTGTGACCGTGAAATTGAATCTGCCACAACGGTAGCAATACCTCGAATATCCTCCATGGGTACCACCGCGAGCACCACGCGCTGCACCGGAGCCTCCGCGAGATCCACCGACGTGTGTCGTGTTGCCTCGGGAGGAACCGCCCCTATGTGAACCACCTCGCGTGTTCGATCCTCGATAGTATTCCTGACTTCGGTGTGCGGAAGACTCCACTGCGGAAACCTGACTACACTGTGCACGCTCTTCAACAGGCATTTCCGGCATAACCGTACCGGAAAACGCATGTCCAACAGCATGCACAGCCTTCGTGGAAGAAGACTTGCCTTTGACTAGCGCTTGAGCAGCTGCATTGGATGAATTTATCCGTTGTTGGGCATTTTCGACCTTTTTTCCAAATCGCAACAATTCATCGAGAGAACGAATGTCCAACAACATGAAATGTTGTTGATAAAATGTAGTTATGTTCGAAAGGATGATACCTAATTGCTCCTCACATGACAATGGTCTAGATAATCGACTGAAATAGCTCAACATGACAGAAACAAAAATATGCATTTTCTCGTCAGGCCTTTGGATGCGACATCTGAGGAAAGCTAAAACCTCGCTGTCATAATCCGAACTTCCAAAATCGGATCGAAGTTCCGCCACGAGTTGTTTCCAGGTGCGGATGCGCGAAGCTCTGGCACGATACCAGATGAGCGCCTGCTTCTCAAACAGCTCGCACGCTGACTTAAGCAATCTGGCCTCGGGAATATTTCGCGAAAAACGATTCTCCTCCAATCTTTCCAGGAACTCAACCACACAGGAAGTGCCATCGTAAGAAAAACCCAAATTCAATGGTTTGAGGATTCGTTCGAATGCCGGGTCATAGCTCTTCTCTAAAGGGACCAGTTCAGACTCAAACTTCCGTGGATATGGAACTGAAGACGCCTCCTGTGACGGAACTGTCTTATAGAAGATTGGGATCGGCTGCGGTCGAGGAACCCCGGCACTTGACTCGACGGCAACGGTTCACATACTGGCTGAACAACCGGAACGAATAATTGGGCTGCGGAATCCCCTTGCTCAACTGCCGTATTTTCTGGAGCAAGATTGGTCGGTGGCTCTGTCGTCGGTCTTAACAAACATGGGCTGGGCCCTCGCGCAATCTCCGAAAACTCCTCCAGGATTTTAATTATTTCCGTAACCTCCTCTTTTAATGCGTTTATCGGAGCATGACGTTCCGTTGGGGGTATGGCTATTCTCGCGACCCGATAAAAAAGATGCGTGACCTTGGTGCAAATACGCTTGTATAATGGCCTAGTTTTATTCTCTATGAACTGTTCCATTAACTCATGAAGACAAGTCAAACGAATGGAGCATTCGTTATATTCCTGGTCCGGATCCAAATCCGTTGTCTCAATCGACTGTGGAGGGTATTCATCCAGCAACGCAATGAACTGTCGTCGCATCGATTCGACGTATGCTATGGGAGCACCACGAATGGTGAATTCATAGTCCAATTCGGCTTTGACTAAATGCGTGGCAGCATAATATGTTAAAATGGGCGAGGCCATCTTAAAATCCTACTCCAAACTAGTATGTTGGAAGTATAAATAAAAATATTCGTACAAGCAACTCCAAAAAAATATTTACAATTTGGAAAGCCGTACGAGAGAAAATAAATTGGCAGAGAGCGCCCGAAATAATAAATAAAGGAAAATTTACTTGAGATTCGGGGTGAGTGGTACTTAACCCAATTCCTGTTCCAGCACTGTCAAAGTTCTGCGTTCACCGCCGCGAAGATTCTGAAAATGCACAATTAGTGTTTAACAACCGTTTACAACAAACAACCATTTAAATCGAAGATAAGATACCATATACGGTGTGCTCTTCGCACTTAACGGAAACCGTTACATAAAGAAACAAAAAGAAACGATTTAAATCGATACAAAATACAATATACGGTGTGCTCTTCGCACTTAACGGAAACCGTTACATAAAGAAACAAAAAGAAACGATTTAAATCGATACAAGATATGATGATAAACGGCGTGCTTATCGCAGCTTCACGGCAACCGTAAGAAACAAAACCGCAATTAAAATGCCGTTTTCTAAAAATTTAAGAAATTTTACGAAATAAAAAAAATACCACGTAGCCACAAAAGACTACATAAAACTTGCCACTTTCATAAAAGTGTGGTATTTAAATACTACGGCACTAAACTGTCAATTCAAAAAGAAAAAAAATGTGTTCCCTTTTTTTTTTTTTTTTACCAGAAAAATCCCACACATAAGCCTACATATTTAGTTCATGGCCCACGCTGGGCAGCCACTATAACAATTTTAAACACGCGGTTTGCGTAAAAAGAATCAAAAGCAGAAGAATTTTACCATCAAAAAAATCTAAGTCATGCCGAATGAGAGATAAGAAATTTTGAGCGCCACATGGTTTTAGAGGAAAACCACGAAACTAAAAAAATTACTACCGTCAAACAAAAAAACAAAAAAAACTAAAGTGAGGTTATCATAAAGAAAAATCACATCTCGAGGGGTGGGTGGTGGTTTTTTCTTGCACTGAATGAGGCTTATGCGTCGGAGTGCCTGGAAATAAAAAGCAATAAAAAGACAGTTTTCACATTGATGAGTAGTTCGTTTATTCTTCTTTGTTCAGTGGTGAAGCTGTGACAGCAGGTAAAAGTGGCTGCCTTCTTCAGGTCAGCATGATATTGAAAATTCTCAGAATCTCCACGGTAGTGACGCTGGTGACGGTTCTCAGCACATTTGTTGCAAATGGATAGAAATTGGGTTAAATAAAGTACCACTCCTGTGGGCAAACAGGAAAATCTCTGGTTATCTCAGGCATCATGGCGTATAACCTAGCTTCGAGTAAAATGGTTGACTCACCCCAGAAAAACACGAACTAAATTACATCATCTTTTTTTGGCACTCCACTGACAGGTGCACTCTTGTCACCGCCGATTAAGGCACTTTTTCACTTCCTTGACACCTAATCAATCGCACCTTTTTCGCCATCTTGGTATCAAGTGAGCAGGGCGGAAGTGTGACGTAACTTTAGGAAGTTCAGACCGCCAACATTTCAGCAAAACAACTGTTACCAACTCAAGTTAAAAAATATGATTTAATATTAATAAATATACAACAATGATTGTTAGCATATTTACCACATTTCTTAACATTGCTTTTAATATTTGCGTGTTATTTTAACCGCGGGCAACGATCTGCTGCACCGGGCGCAAGAATAGCAACACTGCCTGTAAACCAACCTAAACAGAAGTTGACAGCTGTCAAACATCGCGAAAATGACAATCTTGGACTGGGAGCTTGGAAAATGCTGTTTTTTTTATGCTTAAGCCTAAGTCACACGGAGCGAGTTTGCTCGCTGCGATCTATTCGCTGCGAATTTGCTCGCAGCGAATGAGCTCGCTATTTCAGTCACATGTGACGAGTAAACTCGCGTGCGCCGCGCGAGTTTCTACAGTTGGTCGACGTTACCGCGGGAAAATGTCGTCCGTCGGACAACGTCGCGCACGTCTCAGAGAATTGATTCGTTTGGCTTGCGCGGAATTAGCAGACCAAACGCTGAAAAAGCTCAATCGGAAGAAAAGAACGAAGTGGGTACGTAAATGGATTGGACGAAGAGATAAATATGGAGCTTCTAATACCCTAATGAAAGAATTAGCTGCCGAAGAACCAACAGATTACAGAAATATTCTACGTATAACGAAAGATAAGTTTGAGGAATTACTTGAACTAATAAGTCCAGAAATAAGAAAACAAGACACAATTATGAGAAACGCCATTACATGCAGAACTAAATTGGAGATAACACTCAACTATATTGGGAGTGGCAGTAGCCTGAAACAAATTTCCTACTTGTTTAGAGTGCCTCACAACACAATATCTACGTTTTTGCCTACGGTTTTGAATGCAATTTACAAAGCTTTGTCGCCATTCATACAGGTATGAACCAATTGTTTTTACTTTCAAACCTTTATTTTTTTATTCTATGTGTATATAACAAGTTTTTTTATTCTGGGTCTTTTATAATGGGACTAAGTGGGTTCATAAATAGATTATATGGAGAGATAAACAGATTATATGGATAGATAGGATGGAGAGATAAACATGAAACTTATACTACTGTTATGAAAGAATTCGCTGCCGAAGAACCGGCTTTAAGTACTAAAGGGTAAAATGAAACATACATTTTATTTTGTTTTATATTTAAGTATTACAAAATATTTAAGAAAATAAAACCTCATTTCTAAGGACGATAACCGAAACTAAGCGGTGGTTACTTTAAGGGGCCTTCCACATTTTGTGCCCAAATTGTGACATTTTGATTGGTTTTCTTGTATAAAGTATAAAGAACTTCAATAAAAATATTATATAAATGGATAGATCTATCCTCGATGTAGACGCCCTTGGAAGTAGATTCTTGTTTTTTTTACTAGAATTATGAAAAAATCCTATTTTTTCAGCGTGTTTTAGGATTTCACGCTTAGGCGTTCGAGAAAATGGTAAAATTTTCGGTAAAAATTTACTAAAATTACTGATTAAAAAATACTATCGAACTAAAAAAAAGATGATTAAAGACCTCTTTGGGGCTGGAATTTTTAATTTTGTACGAAAAATGGGTTAAAAAAATACGAAAATTTGAAGTTTTTCGCAAAACTAAGGGTTACATTTGATTTTATTCTGGAAATGTTAATGAGAATTTAGTAACAGGAACTGTTTTAAAAACAAACTATGAATCTTTGTTAACATAAAAAAAATTAAAGCTTGAGTAATTTCTAATATTTCTTTCATATTTTGAAACGCGACGGCGCGGCGGCGCGACGCAAACCGACTGATTTGGCCGGAATCGCCGCCGTCGCGCTTTATATACGTTTTATAAAAATATGAAAGAAATATTAGAAGTAATTCAAACTTTAAAAATATTTTTTCTAAGCTTTATAAAGATTCAAATTTCTTTTTGAAATAATTTTTGTTACTAAATTAACGTATTATTTCCATAAAAAATCAAACGTAACTCTTAGTTTTGCGGAAAACTTAAAATTTTCATATTTTTTTTTTTTATTGTCGTACAAATTTCAAATTTGCAGCAACAAAGAAGTCTGTAATCGTCTGTTTTTAGTTCGAGAGTATTATTTATTTAGTAATTTTAGTTAGTTTTTAAAGTAAATTTTACCATTTTGTCGAACTCCTACGCGTGAAATCCGAAAACAGCCGCCGAAAAAATATGATTTTTTAATAATTCTATTAAGAAAAGCAAAAATCTACTTAATCTACATCAAGGATAGATCTATCCATTTATATAATATTTTCATTGAAGTTCTTTATACTTTAGACAAGAAAACCAATCAAAATGTCACAATTTGGACACAAAATGTGGAAGGCCTCTTAAGAAGATTGTATGGAAAAAATATACAAACAAACTGGACAAAGCGCTTCTTTTCGTCGGAGAACAAATCAGATATAAAACAATTTAGAAATACTAGTCAGATTCGCAGACTAGTCAAAGCAGTCCTTTATAGAATTAATTGCTAATTTTAATTTGTCTGAAGTTGTAATTCTGCTGCCGTGTTGCGGCGGTGCGTCTGGCAAAACGTAGTTAACCTGTTGGAGATGTGCTTCTGATATCACGAAGTTGTTCTGTTGCAGTTGTTCTCCTAATATTACGACGTCGGTCTGTTGCGGTGGTGCTTCGTAGGTATGCTCCACTGATTCTTCTGACATTACGTTGGCCTGTTGGTCAGGTGTGATTGGTTCTTCATGCGATACGAAACTTCGTATAATGTTAGGCGAATGAGGAGGTGGCGTACCATAACCATATGAAGATCCTGGAGAGGGTTCATTATGGTAGTATGGAGATGTCATGTGTCGTAACCTTTCTTGGGTTATTAAATTTTGAATTTTTCCTTGCAGTAAAACGAAGCTTCTCTCTGGTAGCTTTCTAAGCTGGGCTCCAATATGTAATGCAAAGCGGTCGTACTCGTCTTCTTGTACAGTAGACATTCTGGCAATATCTTGAAGTTGTAACACCGAGTCTGTGAAACTTGAAGCCGAAGTTTTAGAAATTTTCTTTGGAGGTTCTGGAGGCGGACGAGGTTCTGCATGCCGGGTCATCACTTTATTTTTAGCCTTACTTTTGGTTGATGTTAAAGATAACGGGTCGGAAGCATCATCACGTTGATATTGCAAGGAATTTTCTGCACTTTCATTAAAATCGTAGTTGTCTTCCTCGGGAGTCTCGTTCTGTGACAGATCCTGTAAATGAAAAGAAATACCTGATTAGCAAATATAATTTATATTGTATAGTATGCCATTTGCAAATGGGATATTGCCGGCATGACATTCATTCTAAGGCGAACGTTCATAGGCACCGTTACAATAAAAAAGAACGGTGCCATATATCTTGCTTAATATTAAATATAAATCTTTGTTTCAGGCTCCTGATACTGTGGAAGAATGGAAATTCATCCAAAATATGTTTGAAATAAGGTGGAACTTTCCTAATTGCTGTGGAGCCCTAGATGGAAAGCACATAAGAATCCAACGGCCGCCGAACAGTACATCTACATTTTTTAACTACAAACAGTTCTACAGCATTGTATTGTTCGCAATGGTGGATGCAGATTATTGTTTCAGATACATTGATGTTGGAAGTGATGGAAGAGCTTCTGATAGTACTATATTTAGAACGTCAACTTTGAATGTGGCAATGGAAATGAATTTACTCAACTGGCCAGAGGGAGGAGTGTGTGTAGGAGACGACGCTTTTCCATTGCGAACTAACTTACTGAAGCCTTTTAGTCATAGAAACTTGACACTTGAAGAAAAAATATTCAATTATCGTCTGTCAAGGGCTAGAAGAATTTCTGAAAACGCATTCGGGATCCTTGCTTCCAGATTCCGTATCTTACGACGGCCCATTGACTTAAAGGTAGAAACAACAGAAGTACTTGTTAAGGCAGCTTGCGCCATTCACAATTGGCTCCGAATATCCTCTAAAAACTACATGCCACCAAGATGCGTTGATAGAGAGGACTTACATACAAACGTGATACAGCCAGGAACGTGGAGAACGGAAGTGACCGAGCAACTCAGGAGTATCAACCGAGATGAAGGTGGATATTTATCAAATCATTACTCGAATGACGCCGAATCATTGAGGCGAAAATACGCTAGAGCCTTCCGCACAACATTATCTGTTCCGTGGCAGTCACGTGCAGTTCAAAATTTGTAAATGCTAAATTGAAAATAAATGATTTGACTAAGAACAAGCTTTTACTTCCAGAATTCGGTAGGTTAAACTACCAGAAAACATTAGATATTATAATGCTAATATATTGTTGAGGAGGCCCATGTCTTTTAGCATACATTTTTACTCAAAATCAAGGAACTCGTTTAGGAACTCGACACCCCTCTAGGAACTAGGATAGTCTAGAAACTCGACACCCCTCTATAAAGCCACACATATTTATTATTATTTTATATTTATTAAATTTTATATTTATTGAATACAAAAAAAAAACAAAAAAAAATATTGAAATCGGTCGAGCCATTTTCGAGTTTTTGCGAGATTAGAAATTGATATGTATGTATATATGTATATATGTATATATGTATATATATATATATATATATATATATATATATATATATATATATATATATATATATATATATATATATATATATATATATATATATATATATATATATATATATATATATATATATATATATATATATATATATATATATATATATATATATATATATATATATATATATATATAAATTTTAAACTTTTTAGCGAGTCTTCATCGAGACATATCCAACGAATCTAAACACAAAGGGGTTACAACTGTATAATTGGCGAGTTCCAGTGACCACTTTCCAGCTCCATCGACAGACCCTGGAAACCAGCTAGGGTTAGAGCCCTCATCGAGAGAAATCTAACGAGCCCCAACACGACATGTCTGCTGTAAGCCGTTGAAGGAGTGCAGGCTGCCCTGGCTGCAGCATCAGGTTAAGGTCACCACATTATTGCATTATCAACGAAGCTACGTAGGTTTAGCAAAACAAAAATTTGGGTTCCTGTCAAAAAAATGTGATTTCCGATTTCTTCCCTAGTGAAGTCGGGTACCCTACCGCAGCTAGTACAAAATAAAAACGTTTTAAAATACAAAAAACTGTAGACACTTACCAGGTTTGATGATGACTCACGCCCTGATAGCACATTTTTCAGGAACGATGCCTCACGGAACCACACTAGTTTTGGCACATAAATGTCATCGGTTCCTACACCACTTTTCATAGACTTCTTCACTTTATTTAATTCGGCTCTGTATGCATCTTTTAAATTTTTTATTTTTCTCTTTAGATGATCCGCGGTAGCTATTACAAATCCAAATTCAATCAGCTCTTTAAACAACTTTTGGAAAGCGTCGTCTCGCGCGTTCTTGTTCATAAATTTGGCGTCGTTGGTGTTCCATAATTCTTCATATTTTTGATACACATTCAAAAAACGAATAACTTCCAAAGCACCCCATTTCAAAGAGTCCTGCTTCTTTGATTTTGCTTCCGCCATTTTGAACTCGCGAACAATAAAGCGACACAGCGTGGAGTGCAGGTAGCGCGGCGTCCGAGACGTGTGGCGTGGGCGCACGCACGACGCGAATGGCGTAGCAGCGAGTGCCTTGTCACACAGCTCGCGCGTGCGTTCCATTCGCCGCGAGTAGCGCTCTCGCCGCGAGTATAATTGAACATGTTCAATTATACTCGCGGCGTTTTTAGTCGCGGCGAGTGGATTTGAGTCGCCGCGAGTAGGTTGTCACAAGCAGCGATTTCACTCGCGGCGATTGAACTCGCAGCGAATACTCGCTTCGTGTGACTTAGACTTTAGGTCCAATGGAGACGCCGAGAAAACATGGAAGATACATAAAAACATGCTTGAGACTTCTGGGCAACACGGAAGAACACAAAACAGGAGTGTAACCATGTTGGAAGACGAAGATTGCGCGCGATACATGTCGCGCGGCATCATACACCAAGGAAAAGCTGGGAAACACTACATTTGTCTAGGAAACTGACGGAATACAGAAATAATCGTGCTTAGCGTGTCTCAAGGTGTATTTCACGTTTCTGGACACTGCATGTCACGCAAAAACTTACGATTTTTGTTACAGCCTTTGATCTGGTAATTGGGATACGCGGCAGGATTGCCGGATACCGCATTAACCAAATCGTTGTACCAGGGATCGGCGACAACCGAGACAGCTGCTACAGGAAGTAGGCGAGATAACGCGTCTGGGACGACATTTTCGACACCCTTCTTGTGGATGATCTCAAAATCAAAAGCCGATAAACGGATTCCCCACCTAGCCAAGCGTCCCGTTGGGTTTTTAAGCGATAAAAACCAACGCAAACTGGCATGATCAGTGTAGATTTTGACCTTCGGACCGCCCTCAAAGTAGCCTCGAAAATGCTCGACAGCATGGATCACGCTCAGGGCTTTACGTTCAGTAGCAGAGTAACGAGTCTCAGCAGGTAGGAGAGTCCTACTCGTGAAAGCGATTGGATGTTCTACGCCATCCACTGTCTGGGTAAGTACACCACCTAAACCATACAATGATGCGTCACAATGTAAAGCAAATGGCTTTGAATAGTCAGGACAAGCTAAGATCGGACTTGAAATTAAGGCGGATTTCAATTTTTGAAAGGCCTCTTCCGCCTCCGGTGTCCATGTAAAAGCGGGAGCACCTTTGCGGGTACTAGTCAACCGGGAAAGAGGTGCAGCAATACTGGAAAAATTACGAATGAAACGCCGGTACCAACCGGCCATTCCAAGGAAACTCTTAACCATTTTAGGTGAATTAGGAGTGGGAAAGTCTAGGATACATTTTACCTTTTCGGGATCTGTATGTAG
The DNA here is from genome assembly GCA_944548615.1 of Micropterix aruncella. NCBI lineage: Eukaryota > Metazoa > Arthropoda > Insecta > Lepidoptera > Micropterigidae > Micropterix > Micropterix aruncella. The sequence goes on from OX155967.1 coordinate 8,430,542, forward strand.
GCCATGGGAATCTACAACATACCCCAGGTACTTTAATTCTTGCCGGAAAAACTGACATTTTTTAAAATTTATGGAAAGATTCGCATAAATGAGACGATCTAGGACTCTGTTTAAGAGAGAAATATGTTCCTCAAAGGTCGACGAGACAATTACAATGTCGTCTAAGTAGCAAAACACCTTATTATCAAACGAAGGGTCAAACAATTGGTCAGCCAAGCGCTGCATGCACGACGGCGAGTTGCGAACCCCGAAGGGACACGATGTAAACGAGTAAAAACCTCGACCAGGAACCGTAAAACTACACTTCTCTTGTGATTCAGGGTCCAAGGGAATTTGCCAAAAGGCAGCCGATAAGTCGATGGAAGATAAATAGTTAGCGTCTCGCAAACTGTCCAGGATGGTAGTTATTCTCGGGAGAGGATACGCATCCGGCTTCGTAATAGAATTGAGCTTCCTACTATCAAGACAGAACCGCAAAGTCCCATCCGACTTGGGAACAAAAATAGTTGGATTATTCCAAGCCCCTTTACTAGGTTTTATAACGCCTAACTCGAGCATGCGATCCACTTCTTCGTTTAATAGTTGTAGACGAGCGGGAGACAAAGGGTAATACCGCTGCTTCACTGGTGGATGATCACCAGTGTTGATAACCTGAGTTATTAAATTTGTCCGACCTAGACCTTTGACTTCCGTAGAAATTTTCTCAAAACTTTTAATCATCTTGTTGGCTAACGACTGTTGATTCTCCGTCAGGGAAGCGAAAGGATGCAAGGCCCTCACTTCGTTGACGGAGTGCCAACTGACATCACTAGACTCCAAACGACCATATTTTAGAATTTCAGGTACCAAATCAAATTCTCGGACAAAATCCATGCCTAAAATCAGAGAAGTTCCTATATCCGGAGCTACCACAGCTCGGATCACCTGACAGCGATTATTGAATTTAAAGGGCAAAGAAATATAGCCAATCGTCCGTACTGTACTTGAATTAGCTGTGCTGAGCGTCAAAGAAGGCGCTTTATGAAGAGTATAACCGATATCAATTAAATACTTATGTGAATCGGCACCCAAAATTGTCAAGCTCGAACCCGTGTCGAGTAGAACACACACAGCTATGTCGCCTAACGAAACATCTAGAAACGGACGACGGTTATCCTTCTCGTTTTTAAATAACAACGAGACCGAATCAACGAATGCCCTTATTCGGTCTCGTTGGACAAGTTTTTTGAAACATTCTGTTTAGGTTGAACTGGCTTTCTCTCCTTTGAACAATCCGGGCAAGTAGACACAGTAAAATTAAACTTACCACAACGGTAACAATATTTAGAGTGCCCGTGGTGAGTACCACCACGAGCACCACGCGAAGCTCCAGGGCCTCCGCGAGGACCGCCGACGTCAGTCGTGTTGCCTCGGGAGAAACCACTTCTATTTAAACCACCCCGAGGGTGACTTACATCCCGGGGTTGGTTATTGGAATTATTTAAATCTACCGCAGAAACCGCGCAATTTTGGAACTGCTGAACAAATGAAGAATCCCTATCTGCAATGTCAACGGTCGCGTGATCGATAGCGTGTACAGTCTTGGACGACGACGCTTTGGATTTATTAAAAACCTGTAGGTTTTGATTATACTCGTCGATCGACAACTGAGCGTTTTCCAAACGCTTACCTAGGTGGAGAAGCTCATCAATGGAGTGGATGGTCACTAACGCGAACTGTTGTTGCAGGTACGGCCTCAAATTTGAGCAAATTATCTCCAGCTGTTCGGCCTCTGGACGTGGCCGAGACAATTTCTGGAAATAGCTCAACACTGTTGTAACAAAAATGTGGAGCGGCTCATCCGGCCTCTGAAACCTGGCACGTACCTGCCTCAACAAGTCGCGGTCGTAGTTCGCACTACCAAAATTATTCCGCAATTCACTTGCGAGCTGAGACCAGCTCTCAATATGTGAAACCCGGGTGCGATACTATACGAGCGCATGATTTGTGAACAGCTCACAGGCAGATTTTAATAAACGCGCGTCAGAAATGTTTCGCGCCAACCTATTCTCTTCAAGTCGTTCCAAAAATTCAACGACACAAGTCTTCCCGTCGTACACGAAACCTAAGCACAAAGGCTTCAAAACTCGCTCAAACAACACGTCAAAATCTCTGCTAACCGGAACCTCCATATTTTATTTTTTATTTTTTAATTTTTTTTTTAAATAACCACCACAAAAATATAAAACCCAAAAGAAAAACTAAAACATCCCAATAAAAAAATATTATTCTAAAAAATTAAAGTAATGGAACAAGCTCACTCCGTTTTTCTCTGTGCCACCTTTTTCTTCCCAATTTCGGCAACCGATAAAATGCCCACCTGGATATCCAATTTGAACCTGAAAATATTACAAAAATTAGTCAATAAACGTTTAAGAAACGGCAACAGAATAGTATAAGATACGGCGAACTTATCGTTCATTTGCGGCGAACCGCAGAAAAATACAAACCGCTTATTACACAAAATATTAATCTATACAATGTTTCTCGCCGGATTTAATAAAAATTACAGTATATTACTTAAAATATTGCGGCGAACTTAACATTCGTTCGCGGCGAACCGCAGAAATAGTTAATAAGGCAAAAACGCGAAATTATTCTGTCAAAAAATATACCGCAATTTAAAAAAAATACCAAAATGTCGCTACAATAATAATTCTCATACAAAACTGAGAAAAATAACACAAAAATACCAATATCTGAAAAAGACTACCACTTATCAAAGCAAAACGTGTATTTTAAAATTGCGAAGAGATATTTCCACCTGCCAAAATTTAGTTTATAGACCCAGCTTTGGGCAGCCAATTTATAACGGGGGATTAGTAATCCAATCGCGTTATACCAAAAAGAAACAAGAGCGCCATCGCGTTTATTTAAAACGCGAAAAAGAAAAAAATACCATAGGTTAGGTTTTTTGACCGAAAATAAAAAAAACAACCCCAGGGTCGGGGAAAGAATTTACTTTGTCACTAAATTTGGCAAGACAGAGAATAAACCTTCGCAATTTTAAAATAAAACTACAAATTTAAAGTTATAAAACAGGGTCCTTTAACCCGTTGAGTATGATACGACCAAATCTGGTTGTGAAACAATTATCCGTTGAGTATGATACGACCAGATCTGGTTCCGCGTTTTTTTCACTTCTTTGACGTTCTCATATTTATTCATAATTATCTAATTGTTTTACAAAATGATATTTCAATGTTCTATATTCGAAATTTCAATGCAATCATTGTGCAGTTGTTCTTTTTATGATTGGTGTAGTAGTTTCGTAGTTATAGTACTTTAAGGTCGATGTCGTCGAAAATCCTGCAAAAGAGACAGATGCATCCATGAAAATACCCATTTACTCCAAGGGTTAATGTGCAGGTAGTTTCTTCCTTCTATCTCCTCATCAGACATGTGGTACAGACTTCAGAAATGTTGTATTTCAGTTCAAATGGACATCCAGGCGAGAAAAAAATCAAGGCACGCTGGGCCGATTTATGGATGAAATTACATTGGAAAGTAAAAAAAGGCGGCACAGCCAGAAACCCGCTGTGACGAAAAGAGAAACACACCATTACTACAAAACTCGTTTATCTAATTGAATCCCGAAAAGAATTAAACGCTTACCGAAAAATGAGACCTTGTTCACATAACTTTAAAAACGCCGAACTACTGGTGCACACAACTCGCGGATCACCCGGCTTTTAACGGGTTTTTTGTCGCCCGGCGCGAGTTAGATGTACTCTTCCTCGCGCCATCTTGGAAAAAATGATGCCCCTCACTTACTGTGGCTAGTTTGGACAGACTGGACTGCCTGCAGTTATACCAACTTTAGGAGATTTAAAAAAAAACTCATAGCTACTCATGTTCACTAAAATAGTAATATTTTAGGTAATATTCATTACATTTATTAAAATTCTTTTTGAACTCGATTTTTTAAGTAAATCCCTTGTTTTTTGTCATGGCAAGAACACCAGAAGGGTCATTTTTTATTGGGCTGTGCAATACTGCTATCATTATTCTGACAGATCCAAATGTCAAAGCTTTTAGCAATTATTTATTGTTTTAAAGATGTTTTGCGATTTAGAACCCTGATTCCGAAAACAACTCAAAAACTAAGTAAGACCAATATATAAAAAAAAACACTAGAAATACAAGCGAATCATGTTGCAATGCGTGCAACATGTTTTTGAAACATAACATGCCACGCAAATTTGGATTTTTGTTACAACCTTGTAGATAGAGAGCACATCTTATTCTTTCTACAGTTCCGACATGACAACTTTGTACACTTTTTGGTGTGTCACATTATTTGCCGACCAGTCTAAACTGTCCCACCTTTCAGCCCCAGTGTAAGATGTCCAAGATACCACACAAATTAACGTAAAAAAAAACTCTTACGAGAAACAAAATCTATCTGAGTAAAACTCGTGACTGCAAAAATCAAACAAACACATGTCCGCACCACATGGCCCAACGAATGCGACTGGCGCCGCCACAGATTGTGACCCGTTACTAAGCGGTCCTTTACAGGCCATTGTGAGAACTAGTATGTCTGTGGTTTCGCAGAAGAGTAGGTGTGCCATTTTACCCGCCTATGCCATTTTATACGCCTCTAGGTAATAATATTAAAAATCGTTTATTTAAAGAGATCAATAAAGTTGCAATTTTAAGTAGGGTATACAGCTTATTAATTAACCCTATATTTATTAGCAAAATCATCCATTAATTTTATACAGCCACGTCGAATATTTATGGGAGGGCTATAGTCGGCTCAAACCCCAATTCGGCTCAAATCAAGCCTTTGTGCCGAAATGTTGATTATTTCATATTTCGCCATGTCTAGTGTGTCAATCACTGAAGCAGCATTTTCTTTGTTTGAGGTCATAGCCATGCGCATGTGAATCAAGAATGTCAAACAGATCATTTATGAGTAGTAAAAATTTAATCTTAGCAGTTACAACTTCTTGAAAATTTGGTAATTTAAGCAAATCTTTACAAATTGCAAGAGCATGTGCGAGGCTTTTGCTGAAAATTTGGATTGCTAGACTCACCTTCATGATTTTCCACTTGAAAAAGATGTGAATTGCTCTCAGACGGTTTGCTAGGTGATAATTTTCTTTCTCCTGTAAATTATGTAAATCGACAAGATACTGCTGAGGTATTTTCTGGTCGTTTTTGTCCCAAAAACTAACATACTTTCGAAATGCATTGCACTTTGGTTTAATCGTATGTGCAGGGTCTAAAAATACTGCTACTTGTAAGTCTCTGTATGGATTTTTGAATGTAGCGGTCAGTTTATTTGGGTCAAAATTGCATCCTAACTTCTTAGCCATGGTCAAATTTGCAGAGCAGCCGTCAAATGTTACAGACAATACTCTAACACCGGTTTCTTTTACTAGAGTTATAGCTTGATTGAGTAAGGATGCCTTTTGGTCACTATTATTAATTAAGAAATAGCCAAATGAAGTTTATATTATTATTATTATTATTACATTTACAAACAGGCAGCATAATTGCTGATATGTCTGAATATGAAACTGAGTACAATTACAATTTCTGTATAAGGTGTCCGTCTAGTCTAATTTTGAACATGTTGACACTACTCGCTTCAACCACTTCAGCAGGTAAACTGTTCCACTGGTCCACAATCCGGTTAGTCAAGAAATGTTTCCTGGGATTTATGTAGAATCGTGTTTTCTCCAGCTTAAAATTGTGTCATAATGTGTTCAATAGCACCAACATAAAAACGAGAGCCTCCTTAGCTACCATCTGGCAATCAAACTCTAAAGTAGTGCTATAATTTACAGGTCCGTAATACCGTTTACCCTGAGTATGTTATTCTGTACCTTTTTTTATTGCCATTTCATCAAAAATAGTTGCGCCATACAGATCGTTGCTTTTGTCATTTGCCAAATATTTGAGTGCATTAACCCTTCAGGCCTCGCACCTCAGCCGATTAACAAGTTGATGTCCTAAATAATTTTTGTAAAAATTATTTAAAAAAAATAATTATGACACTGCCTCACCAAAACATTAATTACTGCCAAACCACTGTACCCATAATTAAAATATAAACTACATTGTGTTCCCGATTAAATTTGCAATTAGAATATTGGTATCTAATTTTAGAAAACAATAAATATTATTTTTTATAATAATATTTAAAACATAGCCTCTATAACAAATTTCGTTAAATTTATATCTTAAAAAAAGGTAAATAAAAGCAATCAGTGTTTTCTTCTGGTTTTTATTAAAAAAAACTTATTATTTATGTGAGGCCTAGTACCCATACTAAAAGACCTAAGTTTACATAACCGAATAACGTTTCAACAAAATTACAGAATAAAAATTACAATGAAATTACACATTATAAATTACAAAATCGGCAACTTCCGTAATGGTTGGCAGCAATACGTAAAAAAAATAAGAAATACGGGGTGTACTTCCGACGGCGAAATACCGGACTCCGTCGCGGAAATTCAGAGTTTCCTCGCTCAAAACCTATTGCGAAAAAGCCGGGACTGGGAAAGTCAAATGGCTGGTCAAAGGAAGAGCTCAAGGAAAAAAACATGCTCAAGGCGTCCCACTGTTTATTAGAAAATCACTATAATTACTAGTCGATGTGACTTGATTTCATGATCAATCAATCGTTTAAGTCAATAATTACTCACATTTACTCGGCAATTCCGCAAATAAACACACAATAGAACACAAAAATGTTCAGAGAGCACACACACAGACAGCCGACAAAATAAAAGGCGATGTAAGCATTAAAAATGGCCATAAAAAATATTCAAAAGTTCACGACGGCTTTACAAGTGAAAACCAGTTAAAATTTATTTTGTTTTCGCGATTGTTTTACAAAAAGAATATTCATTGATTTTTTACACTTACAGCTGTGTAAGAGACTAAGGGGGGTCGAGAGAACTAAGTTACAGTCTAAAGGTATCATTCCTAAGCGACGGCTGTGGCGACTTCAGCCGCACGACTCGAGACGCGTGGCTAGAGTCGTACAGCTGTAGCCGCCAGGTACATTCCTTAAAAATGAGCGACTAGAGCAGTTGCGTCTTGGACATCATGACTGATGCATCACTGTTGCCGTTAACCTATCATTTATTGCAAGAGGAGGAAGAAGAGTTATTGTTGATGAAGCTGAAAAAGAATAAAAAGCCACCTCGACAATCAGCACTCTAGGGAAGTGAAAGATATTATAATCAATCCCCCAGCGGTCAATAAGTATGAAAATAGAACTGAAGACAGAACTAATTAAAAGGCTGAGCGCGTCAAACGAAAAGAAGATCAAACAACTTTTGATGCACGAAGAGCTTGGAGACCGTAAACCTTCTCAGTTCCTTCGACACCTCAAATCGCTAGCAGGCGCGGACGTTCCAGAGGATTTCTTGAGGACTATTTGGACTAGTCGTCTTCCACATGGCATCCAGACGGTGCTTGCAGGTCAACCGACTGCAGCTTCTATCAAAGACTTGGCCGACTTAGCTGATAGAGTAAACGATCTGGCTTCATCAGCACCAAGGATCGCCTCTATCGGCGAAGCTATCCCCAGCTCTCTTCTCAGCGACCAGCGAAGTAGCTGAACTACGGAAGCAGTTCCAGAACCTGGCGTCCTCCAGAAACAGCAGATCACAGTCAATATTTTCCTCCTTTGTTCGCAGCCATGTCGCTAACCTCAAAAATAATTGTACGCGATTGAATATAAACATTGGTTAGATTAGGAGAATTCTCCGACGCCACCTGTTAGCGTCAGATAGGTTTATTATGTAGCCTAATATGTACACAGTTTGTACCAAAACCACTAGATGGCGTGGAAAAAAATTATTAAATGCAGGTATCATAGGTGATACCGGGGGTCTCAGGAGGAATGGGTTATCATAATTGAATGTGTTTACAACATTTCATGTGTGTGCTGCTAACTATTGAGGAGTTCCCTATTCAGGACCCAACCCTGAGTGCAGCAACGATGTCATGGTAAAACTTAAACCCGGCTATCATTATTTAATGCATACTCAAAATGTCATGTCCCCTGCTGTTGACTGTTGCATAATTCCTTTATCTGGAACAAATTCTGGATGTCGATTCAGGTCATGCTTACCATAAAAATGCATTGTCATCGGAACTAAACCAACATGTAAAAATTTAACTCCGTAGGATAAGAAGAAGTGGTTCTAATTCAGCTTGCAAGATTTGACCCAAATAAACACACCAACATACATACTTCCAACATTGCAAGTTGAAAAAAAGCTTTTAATAAAAAAGCATAATATCAATAGAATAAACTTTTTTACTTACATCGTATATTATTTACCTACATAAACTTACATATGTGTCGTTCATTGTAAAAGTGAATTATCTCCTTGAAACTGAATTTTGAGATAACGAGCTTTTTGCAAATTAAAGTGTAGGAAAAAAATATATGCATTCATTTAATGTTTTCTGTTTTTTATTGTTTAATACAATTCAAAGATATAATAATTTGAAGAAACTTGGAAAATAAGAATAAAACTAACTTAATAAATGAACTTTAACTTTTTTTTTCAGGAGTTACACTACTGACATGTTGTATTTTAATCATATGTAATTTCGTCATCAGATGAACGCGCATCGGTATTACGTGTGCTTGAACGAGTTGGAATATCTATGGGAATATTTTTGTAGTAACAGTGGTAAATTGGCGGAATGTATGGTAGAAGATCAAGCATATCTTCCTTCTTTGCATTAGTAACTGGTCTTCTTGATGGATAGAGTGGGTCTTGTCGAATATTGTGCAAGTGAGCCTGTTGTCCTTGGTTTTTTTTTTACATAAATCTACTTTATAAAAGGGTTTGTCAGGATTTAGTGTTTCTTTGAATTGAAATTGTAAAGGACAATTTTTCTCAAACCTCAGCCATCTAATATTTAGCCAATTAAAATCATAACCGCAAGTTGTTTTTTTTCTATTTGTAATAGATTTTTTTAATACAGCGGTACTTAAAAATTCGTCATTTTACATTTTGGTAACAACAAAATAAGGTTCTTTGCGTTTGGCTGTTTTTATAATATCGACCCATTGGTCTGAGCTATAAATATGTCGACTAGCGCTCTCTATTATTCCAAATTCCCCATTATTGGGAAGATAAGAATATCATGATACCAAGAACTTGTGGTCTATGGTGACAATACTAGTGTCAGGGTCTTGTAGGCCTTGAATCAGTCTTCAGAATAGTTCTTGTTAGAACAAGACTAGATCGGAGTGGCACAGAGCCCAGTGGGGTGGGGTGGTAGTAAGTTGTGTTTTTTAGTTTTTCAGTTTTTTTTTTTTGCACATCTACTTTTATTGTTACTCATTGTATGAAAGGGCACATCTACTTTCGTTGTTGTTCATTGTATGAAAGGGCACATCTGCTTTCATTGTAAACTATGTTAGATAGGTAGAGTAAATAGGTAGGTCGAGTGAGCCCATTCAGTGTTAGTCGCGCTAACGCGACTGAGTCGAGTCGAGAAGCTCATTTTCTTGTTCGACTGTTGCTTTTTACCCGCCTTCCCCTACGTGCCTCGCCACCTTCGATCTTTCCCCCCTGACTTGGCCTATTTTTAGTGCGACTTTTGCTCTTTACCCACATTCCCCTACATTTTCTCACCCAACTTTTGATATTTCCCTTCATTACTCACCCTACTCGAATTTGAAATGACTAATATAAAGGCTAATTTATTAATTTAAAAAAATAATTTAAACAAATTATTTTATTTAAAATATTTCATTTCAAAAACTTCACAATATTTTTTTAAACTAAGTATTGTATTTTATTAAAAAAATTGTACGAAACCTGAACTTGACCTGAAAATAAAGAAACTTTGTATTAAACCTGAAAATAAAGAGACTAAGTTAATTTTAACTACGATTTGAATTTTAATTTCGAAAACTTTACAATATTTTATTAAAACAAAGTATTTTATTCAAAATATTTCATTTCAAAAACTTCACAATATTTTTTTTTAAACTAAGTATTGTATTTTATTAAAAAAATTGTACGAAACCTGAACTTGACCTGAAAATAAAGAAACTTTGTATTAAACCTGAAAATAAAGAGACTGAGTTAATTTTAACTACGATTAGAATTTTAATTTCGAAAACTTTACAATATTATATTTAAACAAATTATTTTATTTAAAATATTTCATTTCAAAAACTTCACAATATTTTTTTAAACTAAGTATTGTATTTTATTAAAAAAATTGTACGAAACCTGAACTTGACCTGAAAATAAAGAAACTTTGTATTAAACCTGAAAATAAAGAGACTGAGTTAATTTTAACTACGATTTGAATTTTAATTTCGAAAACTTTACAATATTTTATTAAAACAAAGTATTTTATTTAAAATATTTCATTTCAAAAACTTCACAATATTTTTTTAAACTAAGTATTGTATTTTATTAAAAAAATTGTACGAAACCTGAACTTGACCTGAAAATAAAGAAACTTTGTATTAAACCTGAAAATAAAGAGACTGAGTTAATTTTAACTACGTTTGAATTTTAATTTCGAAAACTTTACAATATTTTTTTTAAACAAAGTATTTTATTTAAAATATTTCATTTCAGAAACTTCACAATATTTTATTAAACTAAGTATTGTGTTTTATTAAAAAAATTGTACGAAACCTGAACCTGACCTGAAAATAAAGAAACTTTGAATTAAACCTGAAAATAAAGAGACTATTAAACCTAAAAATAAAAGAAACTGAGTTAATTAAAACTACGATTTGAATTTTAATTTCGAAAACTTTACAATATTTTAATTAAACAAAGTATTGTATTTTATTTAAAATATTTCATTTCAAAAACTTCACAATATTTTTTTAAACTAAGTATTTCATTTTATTAAAAAAATTGTACGAAACCTGAACCTGACCTGAAAATAAAGAAACTTTGTATTAAACCTAAAAATAAAAGAAACTGAGTTAATTTAAACTACGATTTGAACTTAAATTTCGAAAACTTTACAATATTTTAATTAAACAAAGTATTTTATTTTATTTAAAATATTTCATTTCAAAAACTTTACAATATGTTATTAAACTAATTATTGTATTTTATTAAAAATATTGTATCAAACTTGAAACTGACAAATTGACAAATTGTTTATAATATTTTAAAACAAATAAAACAGTTAAAACAGCTTAACAGAAAAACAGCTAAAACAGCTTGAATTGCGATCATATCAAAATCACAAATATTTTATAGATTTAGTACAATATGTGTATAATGTGATTGTGTGTGAAGATTAATGTATTTCGTGTACTGAGTCATTACTAATAGTATAAATCCTGAAAAATTGCTGTTTTTTAACGCAATTCAAAATTTAAAAAGAATAATTTAAATTATTTTATTTGGAAATTTCAAAATCTACAAACGCCATTTTGTAGAGCTCATCAAGGCGGCCTATATCGGCGTAGACCATAACACGATACGATTTGTCTTCATCGATCTATTGAGGAAATTTGTTTTTTTAATATTCATATTGAAAAATTTAAATATTTTAAGTGTTCTGTGTGTAAATTACTTATTATTATCTGAAATCTCAATCTAAGATATTTATATAATGTGAAACCTTTTCACCTAATCTATTCCGTATACTGAAACATTACAAATAGTATTAATCCTGAAAAATTGAGTGTTTTTTCTACGCAAATCAAAATTTGAAAAGATAATTTAATATGAATTGTTTTGGTAATTTAGAAAAACTACAAACGCCATTTTGTAGAGGTCATTGCGGCCCTCTATATCGCCGAAGACCATAACACGATACGATTTGTCGTCATCGATCTATAGAAGAAATTGGTTTTATTCATTTTAATAAATTGAACTGTTTTATGTGAAAATTACTTATTATTATCTGAAATGTCAATCTAAGATATTTTTTATAATGTGAAACCTTTTCAGCTAATGTATTCCGTTTACTGAGTCATTACTAATAGTATAAATCCTGAAAAAATGTTGTTTTTTATCGCAATTCAAAATTTAAAAAGAATAATTTAAATATTTGAAATGTCAAAATCTAAAAACGCCATTTTGTAGAGCTTATCGAGGCGGCCAATATCGGCAAAGACCATAACACGATACGATTTGTCTTCATCGATCTATTGAGGAAATTTGTTTTTTTAATATTCATATTGAAAAATTTAAATATTTTAAGTGTTCTGTGTGTAAATTACTTAATATTATCTGAAATCTCAATCTAAGATATTTATATAATGTGAAACCTTTTCACCTAATCTATTTCGTATACTGAAACATTACAAATAGTATTAATCCTGAAAAATTGAGTGCTTTTTCTACGCAAATCAAAATTCAAAAAGACAATTTAATATGAATCGTTTAGGTTATTTAGAAAAACTAAAGACGCCATTTTGTAGAGCTTATCGAGACCCCCAATTCCGCCGAAGACCATAATGCGATATGATATGTCGTCATCGATCTATTGAAGAAATAGATTTTATTCATTTTGAAAAATTTATATCTTTTAACAGTTGTGTGTGAAGATTACTTATTATTATGTGAAATGTCAATATAGGATATTTATATAATGTGAAACCTTTTCAGCTAATGTATTCCGTGTACTGAGTCATTACTAATAGTATAAATCCTGAAAAATTGCTGGTTTTTATCGCAATTCAAAATTTAAAAAGAATAATTTAAAAAAAAATTTTTGCAATTTCAAAATCTATAAACGCCATTTTGTAGAGCTCATCGAGGCGGCCAATACCTCTAAAGACCATAACACGATACGATTTCTTTTCATAGATCTATTGAGGAAATTTGTTTTTGTTATATTCATTTTGAAAAAATGAAATATTTGATGTTTTCTGTGTGATAATTACTTATTATTAGCTGAAATCTCAATCTAAGATATTTATATAATGTCAAATATTTTCACCTAATGTATTCCGTATACTGAAACATTACAAATAGTATTAATCCCGAAAAATTGTGGTTTTTTTCTACGCAAATCAAAATTTGAAAAGATAATTTAATATGAATTGTTTTGCTAATGTAGAAAAACTACAAACGCCATTTTGTAGAGGTCATTGCGGCCCTCTATATCGCCGAAGACCATAACTCGATACGATTTGTCGTCATCGATCTATAGAAGAAATTGGTTTTATTCATTTTGATAAATTGAACTGTTTTATGTGAAAATTACTTATTATTATCTGAAATGTCAATCTAAGATATTTGTATAATGTGAAACCTTTTCACCTCCGTATACAGAAACATTACTAAAATCCTGAAAAATTGTTCTAAATCTATAAAATATTTGTCATTTATGATCGCAATTCAAGCTGTTTTAACTGTTATTTGTGAAAATTACATATTATTATCTGAAATCTTTAAAGCAGATTAAAAACGTAACAAAGAAACATTACCAAGTCAATTTATCGGACATTCCTGAACTGGGTAAACAGGAAGTGGATGCGGTCGTAATACGTCGATTTCAGCCTCGAGCTCAGCGTTGTAGTCCCAGTTGGCGAGATAATAATCCACTTCGTCGTCGTCTTCCAGTTGTCGATTGAGAACGCCTCGGTCCGCCTCCGGCCGAACGTCGTCGGCACGGTCCGGATGCTCATCGACAGCCCGCTGCTGGAAGACTTCTCTGTAGACGACGTTGCGCGTGAAAACTCTCGAATCGCCGTCGAGCAAACGGCCTTGGCGCTGCGGAATTTCCTTCACGTACACGGTGATGTTGCGTCGTTGCCGAGCGCGCGACAACGCAACGTAGAGTTGACCGTGAGCAAACACTACATCGTTGAGGTAGATGCCCACTCGTTCGATCGTCTGACCTTGCGCCTTGTTGATGGTCATCGCAAACGCCGGAATCAGCGGAAGCTGACGACGATTCAGCGTGTACGGCATCGTGACGTCCTTCTTGGAAAGATCCATGTACGAAATGAAAACGACGTCCTCTCGATGACTTTCGCTGATGATTTCGGCGGCGATCGCCGTGTCTCGCATTTGTCGAACGATGAATCGCGTTCCATTACTGAGTCCGTCTTCCTGATTCAGGTTGCGCAAGAGCATAACGACCGCTCCGACTTTCAGGACCAAACGATGAGGTGGCATTCCGGACGGCGTTTGCTCGTGTAGGTATTCCGGGGGAAAGTTACGATGGTCGTTCGCATTGTCCGAAGTGAGCGAATCCACGCTGAGGAACACTTTCTCCTCTCCGGCCAAACGCGAGATGATATCGTTGTTAACGTTCATAACTTGCCGTACCGTCGAAGCGAGAATCGCTCGAGACTGCAGTTCCTCCGCGGTGAGAAGATTCGGATCGTTTCCGAAGACCTCTTCCGTGAGCGCTCGCAACTCGAAGGAAATCGCATTGGGTCTCGCACCGGCCCGCGCCGGCGGCGGTCTGGGGAAGCGATCGAGGTCGAGAAGCATCTCCGGCGGAATCTCGATCATGTTCTCGGTCAAACCGTCGAGGGTAGCGAGCGTTCCGGTGCCGACGTCGAGAAGCCAATCGCTGTGTCGATCGTCCTGCGCTCGCATGTTCCGAACCAATGAGACGGTACGGAAGTGACGCCACAGCGGACTCGACACGATCGACTCGCTTATTATTGCAGTTCTCGATCCGCCCGAAACCACAGGCAGAAGTTGACGGAAATCCCCTCCGACCACGACGACCTTTCCGCCGAACACCAAATCGCGGTCGTCGGAGAGAATTCGAAGGAGACGATCGATGACCCGCAGTCCGTCTTTGGTCATCATCGTGATTTTGTCGATCATTATGATGCTAGCGGCGGCCAATTCTCGAGCCCGATCGTGGTTTTGGGCATTCTCCAGCCAAGCCAAGAAAAAAAAAACCCGGTTAGAGTCCGATACGCCGACATGTGCTAACCGCAAAAAAATTGACAATAATCGCTTACCAGAAAAAAGAACTACATGAATTAAAACTGCGCCGCGCTATACTCGTCGGCAGCGACGCCGATCCTCAGCTCTTACGCCTGCGCTTCCACACTCCAAAATCCCAAAAGAATGCCATTTTTGCAGGGCGCAAGTACGACCCCGAAAGACAAAAGTGATGTCACCTTTTGACGTTTCCGCCTAAACCAACGAGAATAGAGACGTCATTGCCGTAACCGTAGCGTTCGACACCTTCTTAAACGTCAGAAAACGGTTTTTACGACTTTTACAGTCGACTTTTAAGTCAAGTTGTGACTTAATTACGACGTTACGGAAATGAAGCAGAAAACGTCGGAAAAAATAGTAGAGACGCCAGAAAACGTGTGCAAATGACACCGAAACATGTAATTACCTGGATCTGCACACGGAAAAGCATGAATCGCGAAAGAAATGTCACAAAAAAAAGCAGTTTTTGTTACAATCTCGCATGCCGATCGAGAACGATCGGCAACCCCAGACCGCTGTGGGCTGTGACGCCTCCTTCCATCATCGTCGCCGCGATGCCCGTCGTCGCGAAGACTTTGACTAAAATATCGTCGCATCGAGCCGCTCGGATGATCTCGCGATACAGCGTCGTCTTTCCGCTACCGCCCGGTCCGCTGACAAAGAAACAGGTGTGCGGCGGCCGCTGTCCTCGCTTACGTTCACGTGCAGCTGTCATGATGCGATCGAAACCCTCCTGCTGTGCGGCATTCAGTACGATCCGATTACCGCCGTGCGGCGATAGTGGCGGCCGATGCTCGGGTCGCAACTCTTCCGGCAGCTGACCGAGCGGATCCGGCAGTCCGAAATCTTTGCAAGTTTTGCCGGCGCGACGAAAGCGACGTTCGAGATCTCGAAGCGCCAAGTCGCGTAGATCTTCAACGGAAGCGTTCGCTAAATTTGGACGGCGGTGAAAATCCTCATACATGTCGTCGCGGTGACGTTCCCAAAGCCGCAATCGAGTATCGGGATCGTTCGGGCCCGCGACGTTAGCGACGATGCCTTTTACCAACATTATGGCGAAATACTGCGGAATCTGCTGCGGCATATGCATCGCGGCCAAATCGCGTAGAACCGCGTCGAATAGTGCATTGTCGAACAGCAAATTCAACCTAATCGCCGCAGCCAGGAAAGTGTCGAAGACGACATCGTCGACCGTTCGCAGGTATTCGAAGCCGGTCGGATTGGCTACATTCAGCAATAGCATCCGAAGAGCGAAGAACTCCTTGTTCGAAGGATTGACATCGCGTATTCTGCCGATGACTCTATCGCCTCGCTGTTGTCGTCGTGCCCAACGTCACTCAGTCGACTGATAGACATAACGCGTCGGCGTGTCGCGATACAGTAAAGGCAAATCTATTTCGGGAACTCGGTTTTCCAGCCGAGCTCGTCGTTCCTCTTCGATTCGCGCCGCGCGTCGTTCTACGTTCAATTGGAAAAATGCAATGAGATGCGACCGCGTTCGGATATCTTCGTTTTCAGGTCTTCCTTCAAATCCGTCTTCGAAGTGAATGATGTCCGGATTCGGCATGTGAATCGCCAAACGAACGACGGCGAGCGACCGATCGTGAGTTTTAAACTCGTACATGCGCCAGATTCCTTCGTTGGCGGCGATGTATCTTCCGCTTATGAAAGCCTTCGGTTCGTCCATGATCAGCTCGCCGTTGCGATTCAGTCGAATAGAAGCGACATCGTGCCCTTTAAAAATATATTTATAGACATACTTGATCGAGGCCGCCATATTGGTACAACACTCCACGTTGATGTGTGCGTCGAATTTTAGTGTCAAGTAGGCGTTATACGGAATCACGTATTCGTTGTTCTTCGGCACGCCGTTGACCACTACGTCGTTTTCGCGTCGACGGTAGACCGGATATGAATTCTTCCGGAACACCTCTGTGGCCACTCTGAGCGGCTTGGGAAAAGACTTCGTGCATTTGCCATTTTCCCAGCAAGGTCTTCCGGGACACGGCCCGTGTATCATGCACCGGGTGACGATGTTAAAGAGCGGCCGGTTGCACGTTTCGTCCGGCACTTCGGCGCAGATGATGCGGTCGATCTGTTCCGGTGTTCTCGGCTTACTATCTTCCTCGAGAGTTACCAAGATGTGGGCGTGCGGCAAGCCTCGCTTTTGAAACTCGATCGTATACACGAAACCGAGAACCCGACCGAAAAGTCCGCCCTTGATGTCGCCCATCAGAGCCTTCAACTTGAGGTTAAACACTCGCGAGACCAAGTCGGGACGATCGCACGGCTGCTCGTATTCTTCCAAATTGTCCTGGATCTCTTTCCACTTAGGATTGCAGGTGAACGTCTTGAAAATATCCGGTTGACCTATGTACGCAAATATCGCCATGGTATCCAAGAAGTTCTGCCGCATGTTTCGCGGCGATCCTGTAAAGCTCGACGGAAGTATTATCGACGGTGCCGCTTCGAGGTTCTGCGCTGCGGCTTCTCTTTGCACGGCCGCATTCAGCGCTTCATACTGTTCTGCCAAAATGCTATCTTGATTGAGCCGAATGTAGTCGATGTTGTTCTGCTGTATTCCGACGTAGGCGTCCGTGATGAATTGTTGAGTCAGATTGGCGGCGTGCAGAAGCGGTGACCAGCGAGGACGGATCTGAAACTGCGCCGCTCTATATTGAAGAAGAGTGACTCTGCGATTCAAAGCGTTGACGTTGCGCAGATCGAAGCCGGGATAGCTGTCGCAGTTCCATCGTATGTTCCATCCGGCTTCGCCGCACGGAAAGAGCAACGCATAAGTCAGCGGATCCAAACTGGGACTGGTAACACTGACAAACGTGTCCAGCGGCGCTCCCGGGTCGGCGCCTTGTCTAACGCTGACCGCAAAGTCGCGGTGAAACGGAGGCTGTCCATCTTCGTCGGTTACGATGACGGCTGCGACTTCGTTGATTCCAGGCTCCGGCACATATTCACGATTGAACACCAATTCCAAATTGTCAGCTTGCTCGTCGTTTTCCGCCGCTCTCAAGCGCTCGTGAGCTTGATGAAATATCTGTGCGTATGCATTGTTCGCTCGAATGAATTCGTCGATCTGGCGAAGAATATCAGCGTCCAATGCGTTATGAGCACGATGTGCCAATCGTGTTTCAGTCGCTTGAGTCGGCGAATCGATAAAATACAGCTGCGCGTATCGCCTCAATACGTTATCATCGTTGTCGGGTAAGTCCAAGCTTCGCATTCGATGATACACAGCGCCGTTTAGCATAAAACACGGTGGTCCACGACCCGGCGCCTGGACAATGTTAGCTCCTATGGAGACAAACGAAACGGAGGCATTGTAGTTCCGTATGTGTGCTCGAAAGTCGCTGTTCCTGGCCTCGAAGAGTTGTCGAAGAAAACGTGGAAAGCTGATCTGCGGCAATCGTATGCGTCCCGAACGACAGCATTGTGTGAAGTGTCGTGCAACCCGTTCTCCCTCGAAGTGCAAAGCGTCGCAGTGATCGCAGATAGCGCCAAATGCACCCGAGCTGTGCGCTACGACTGGTCCAAAACGCGGTGGATTTGCCGAATTGTCTTCGGAGATAATGAGGTCATCGTATACTCGCGCGTTTATTAGTTGACGATTGACTTCATGTTGGTGATGAGCTGTATTCCGAGCCAGTTGGCGGCGATTAGCAGCGTCCGGTCCGGTCTCTATCGCACGTACCGGTGGGTCGTTGGCTGGATTGTTGTTCGTCGGCTGAGACTGCGTCGGATGAATATCAGTAGCTACATTGATATGCCAACCGCGAGCTTGCCTTGGTGGTCGGCCGGCACCACCTGATGTTTGTGGAATCTGTAAAATTTGCGTATCACCTACCGCTTCACCCGCATCGTGCATTACCTGATCGATATCAGCATTTGTTGTCGCATGAATACCGCGGAGCGTTTTCTTTGGCCTGCCTCCGCTTACTGCTACATTAATAACCGGTGATTGCGGTTGCCGTTGTGAATCAGCTAACGGTTCATTTTCATGCCGCGTTACCTGAACATCATTTCTTGTTGCACATATGCTGCGGAGTTTTTTCGTTGGCCTGCCTGCGGTTAGTGGTGTATTCATTACTGCATGTGTACCACGGAGTTTTTTCTTTGGTCTTCCTCTGGTTAGTGGTATATTCATTTCTGTCGATTGCGATGTCTGTGCTATTTCTGTTTCACTTTCGTCTATCGAGGTATCTGTAGATTGTATTACTATTTCGTCCATATTTTGGTCTCTACACTTTTTTTCAGCCTGAGAATTTGTAGACGTACTGGCCATCGTAGTTAATCTGTTAAGAGCAAGTGAAAAATAGCAAAAATAATAAAAATTTCAACTCACCAATTCTGATGACATCTGCCGCTGACGGCTATCAAATGTTGACGAATGAAACCACTATTATGCACTTATATCACTATAAATTCACTTAAAAACACACGAATATGGGATAAAAACACTATTCAACGATAAATTTGCGTCGCCAAAAATCGCGAGGCGTCGCCAAAAAACAATTGGCGTCACCAACCGTCGCGTTTCCGATTAGCGAGAGATTACGGAATTGGGGCTTTTAAAAAAACCGTTTTCGCTTTGAAAAACACGTTTTAAGGATGTTTTATAAACGATTCAATTAATTGTAGCGTTATAAAACACAAATCAAATGAAAGCGTCACTCAAAGTGAAAGCGTAGCTCAAAATTCGTCAGTCACCAAGCGCCAGTGAAAGCAGAATGACAGACGACGCTCACGCAGTGTTGGAATATCTGAATCCAAGCGATATCGTATCAACCTCTCCAAAATATCGTATTTTCATGAAAAATATCGTACATGCCGTTTTTGGTTCAAAAGCAACCTTAAAAATAGTAAAAAAATGCCTCAAAACATAATTTCTGGCTTAGGGTCAGCACGCATCACGATTTTATTCTTTGCGACACGGTTTTAAAATCGCGCTATCTCGATTTATTTCGAAAAATGTGATTTTTTCATAACAATTTCCAAGTTCAAAATGAAAGTTTATATAAATTTTTTCAAAATGTCAAAATTTCAAAAATGACATTTCGTAGAGATTACCGAGGCCGTCGTTCTGTCCGAACACCGTAACGCTATAGGTTTACTCTATCACGATCTTTTTCGAAAAATGTGATTTTTTCATAATAATTTCTATGTTTAAAATGAAAGTTTATATAAAATTTTTCAAAATGTCAAAATTTCAAAAATGCCATTTTGTAGAGCTTAAGCGGGGTGTCGAATCTCGTTCTTTTGCGAAAAATGTGATTTTTTCATAACAATTTCTATGTTCAAAATGAAAGTTAATATAAAAAATTTCAAAATGCCAAAATTTCGAAAATGCCATTTCGTTGAGATTACCGAGGCCGTCGTTCTGTCCGAACACCGTAAAGCGTTAGATTTACTCTATCTCGATTTATTTCGAAAAATGTGATTTTTTCATAACAATTTCTATGTTCAAAATGAAAGTTTATATAAAAAAATTCAAAATGTCAAAATTTCAAAAATGCCATTTCGTAGAGATTACCGAGGCCGTCGTTCTGTCCGAACACCGTAACGCGTTAGGTTTACTCTATCTCGATTTATTTCGAAAAATGTGATTTTTTCATAACAATTTCCAATATAAAATCGAAGACTATCGCGGTTGTTTGACATTATAAATAGGATAGAAAACGAATTTACCGCGTGAAATTTGTAGGACCCGACGTTTCGGTGACGTTGCAGCCGCCGTTGTCTAGGGTACACTGAAGAGCTGTCAGTCCGTTGTTTTGCGGGTAGGCCGCAAACCGCTGCCGCCACTGCGTAGGTTATAACGGTGGTGGGGGGCTGGGCTCGGAGCGCGGGAATTTTTAAAATCCGTCTTGCACACAACACTCACTGTATCCTGTTTTACGTCTTTGCGTTCGGCGTTCGGCGGCGGGAACATTTTAAGAAGAGGGTTCCACGTAGAAGAGAGTTTGTAGCCGTCATCTCTATTGAAGTTCGGAGTTCTTCTTATTTCAATGGCTTCCCGGATCATGCGAGGAAAGTAGAATTGTTCCTTGGATTTTGAAACTGCATCCAGTGGTTACTTCCGCTATCCAATATATGTTCGCAGATCGCCGATTTTTCTCGCTGAACGTTTTTAACAGCTTTGATGTGTTCTGTCAGTCGCGTGGCTATGGGCCGTTTCGTTTGTCCAACGTAGGCTAGACCGCAGCTGCATTCGACTTTATACACACCCGGGGTTTGCAGTGGTATTACATCCTTTACAGGCCTCAAAAATCGAGCTATATTTTGGGTCGGTTTGAAGATCGTTTTTATATCGAATCTGTTTAGCATCTTACTTATTCGATCAGTCACGCCCTTGACGTATGGTAAGAATGCTCTTGATCTGCTCGGTTTTTGAGTTTCGTCCGTATTAGATCGTGTGCGTGTCTCGTGATATTTCGGGAAACGTCGGGTCCTACAAATTTCACGCGGTAAATTCGTTTTCTATCCTATTTATAACAATTTCCAAGTTCAAAATGAAAGTTTATATAAAATTTTTCAAAATGTCAAAATTTCAAAAATGCCATTTCGTAGACCTCACTCGGGGTGTCGATCTCGCCTAAGACCGCAACGCGGTAGGTTCGGTTTGTCTCGATCGATATCGGAAAATGTGATTTTTGTACTCGTTGGAAAAATTCAAAATCAAAATTTATATATTTTTTTTTAAAATTTCAAAATTCTGAAAATGCCACTTTGTAGTGCTGGTCGAGGCGCTACATCTCGCCGTAGAACACAACTCGACAGGAGGTCGTCCTCTCTGCGCTAATCGGGTTTTTTCGTAGCCTCGTTTCAAAATCAAATATGGCGGCCGCACGAAGAAAATTGAAGGAAATTTCAACTTTTAGGATTTTTTCCATAGAGTGAAGGTTTTTCGGGTTGAAATGACGTTTACACAATTTCAGTCACGTGGCCGCTTCCCAAAGCGTGGGAGCCGAAAAATTACGTTTTTTTTGCAAAAAAATTCCTTTAAAAATTGGGAAAATGGAAAATTTATATGAATTTTTGGAGAAATTCCAATTTTTTTTTGGCATTCTCGTAACGGATTTCTTGGACTTCGAGTTGCCACAGACGCGAATCCATTTCGACGTTTTCGATTCAAATTATCGAGGTTTTTGCGGTTTTTTCGTTGTATTTTCAAAATCCAATATGGCGGCGGCGCGAAGGAAATTTCAACTTTTTGGAGTTTTTCCATAGAGAGAAGGGTTTTCGGGTGGAAATGACAGTTGCGCAATTACGGTCCCGCGGCTATTTCCCAAAGCGTGGGATCCGAAAAATGAAACTTTTTTCGTTTCGAATGTGTTTTTTGGAAAAATTTCAAATTGAAAATTTATATGAATTTTTGGAGAAACTTGAAATTTTTTTTTGGCAATCTCGTAAAGGACGTCTAGGTCTTCGACTTGCCGCAGACGCAAATCCATTCGGACGTTCGTGAGTCGAATTATCGAGGTTTATGTGTTTTTTTGGTGGCATTTTCAAAATCCAATATGGCCGCCGCCCAAAGGAAATTTCAACTTTTCGGAATTTTCCCATAGAGAGACGATTCTCCGGTTGGAAAAAGGCGATGAAAAATTAACAAAAATAAAAAAATGAGAAAAATTAAGGGAGCCGAAAAAAACACTTTTTTCGTTTTGAGGGCGTTTTTTTGACCGAATTTCAAAGTGAAAATTATTACTAATTTTTGGAGAAACTTAATATTTTTTTTCTGCAATATCGTAAAGGACATGTAGTCCTTAGACTCGCCATAGACGGCCGTCGATTTGGACGTTCTCAATTGCGTCGAATTATCGTGGAAAATGTGCGTTTTTTCGATGTTCTCTAGATGCATTTTCAAAATCCAATATGGCGGCCGGGCGAAGAAAATTTCTACTTTTTGGAGTTTTCCCATAGAGTTGGGGGTATTCGGGTGGAAATGTCCATTGCACAATTTCGGTCCCGCTGCTGCTTTCCAAAGCGTGGGACGCCGAAAATGACACTTTTTTCGAAAAAAATATTTCCTATCCAAAGTGGAAAAATGGAAAATTTATATGATTTTTTTGGGAATTTCAAAATTTCAAAAATGCCATTTCGCAGCTCTCGCCGAGCCCTTCGATCGCTCCTCGGACCGAAACGCTCCGCTCCTATCCGTTCTCGAGTTATGTCGGTTTCCGCGTTTTCGTCGATGCGTTTTCGAACGCAATTTTGAATTTGAAAATCGAAAAAATTTCAACTTTTCGGAATTTTTCCATAGACGGAGTATCGTCGAGATTGAGGCGGACCAAAAAAAGTTTGATAAAATTGAGGAATAAAAAATCGTACAAAGCCGAAAAAAAAAGAGCACTTTTTGAACTTTACGTGCAAAAAAAAACGAATAAAACAAACAAATAAATGAAAAGAATTTTTTCCACTCGACGCGCCGTCTAATGCACTGCGAAAGTTCCCATACTTTGCACGCTTGTAACTCAATAGATAACGGAGATAATAAACCCCGAAGACCGAAAACCGGCCATGACCAACTCCGTAATAGGGTATATGATCCTATTTTCCTTCTAATTCCCTATTTTTGAAACAAGGGCGGCTGCAGTATTGCCACTAAGGTTTTAAGGTGGTGTAAAAAAAATGCTAAAAATATTCTAAATCTTGCAAAATATAAGTTATTTCAGTGACAAATTTATTTGTAAATTTAATTTAAGATGCTTATTAACAACTAGGTGACCCGATCCAGCTTCACACAAATAAGTAAGTACTAAAAGAGCTCACAAGAAAGGACTTTTGCAAAATCACTGTAGTTCGAATATAAGAGTCATAAACAAGGTGTGGACTTATTTTTAATGACAGTGTTGCCAACTCACTCAACTACTTCAAAATATGCTAGTGTGTTAAAAAATAAGCCAGAAATACGTTAACTTTATTTTTTAAATTTCAATATACTTTTGAGTTATTATTTATCAAGAAATAAAATATCAACATCTTCATCAACAGCATCACATGTGGAAGGCTGAGAGCCAGAATCGTAACTCTCTTTGGTACCTATAACATCGACTGGCCGTAGTACATCGACTGAAACAGTGTAAGAATAACAGCACTTTCCTGCTCTCTTTAGGCCAAATCTGACATACATATTGGCATTCAAGGTTCTCCCTTTGTTTTGACCAGACTCATTTGGCTAAATACACGTTCAATATCTGCGTTTGAATGCGGTAATGTTAATAGAGACATTGAAAACTGACATAAATCTACAAGGGGTTATTGCCAGCTGCATCTTTATATTCCATGACTTCATTCCAGAAATCTATTGTGGAAGTCAAGGATTCCCATTTAATGTGAACTATGTTTCTCCATTGAGATACCAGTGTTTCAATTACAGGTGCATTTACCCGGCACTCCTGGGCTATTTCGACAATGGAAGGCTTTACTAATTTTAAAGTCTCTTAAACTGAAAACATGGATATCTTCTGAAATACTTTAAAATTAACCGGTAATCTCAAACGTAGTTCTGTCACAAGTTTCAGTAAATAAAATACAAACGGAGCTGCCATGGAATTCACCGACCAAAAAATCGGGCCCATCATATATATTTTTTTTGTTGTTTTTTTTACACTTCTAGGAGGTGAAGGGTGGATTTCGGACTGACGACCGGCGGTGGTAGGTTTAGGACAGCTGTCTTGCCACATGTGAGCGTTCACCTTACCACCCATTCACTCCCCCTTCGAAGCCATAGAATTTGAGATGCAGAGATCGCGGTTTTAGATAATTTTTCTAAAAAGGAGTTGATTATTTTCCTGGAGAGGCCAAGATCTTTAAAAAGGTGAAACAAAGATTTAGCTGGCAGGCCACGAGCGCCTACTTCCACCGTGTGAAGGTGAACAGTGAAGCCGTTCCGGATGACGGCATTTGCGAGGTCATGGTATTTATTTAATTTGTACTCGTGGTCTTTTGGGATATTTGATTCCCATGGAACAGTTAACTCTACGATAAGAACCATCTTCCGAGATAGAGAGTAAAGAGTTATATCTGGACGCAGGGCTGTGCATCCGAGACTTTCAGGGAATTTATACTGCTTAGAGACCGAATCGACCTCCATAATCCAATCTGAAGCTTTCTCGATTATTGAGAAAGGTTTCGCAGTGAGATGTTTTTTGCCTTTAGAGCCAACCCGCACAAACTGTATTGGGGGTTTGGAGGATACTGTGGAACCCTTGTTGGCACGAGCCACTGAGAGGCTAAGTACCTCGCGAATCACAGCAAGGACTTTGTCGTGGCGGTAAGTGTACCGTCTTTGATCCAAGGCCACCTTGCAGCCAGCTAGAATATGTCTATCTGTGCAAGGGGTGTTGCTGCAAAGGGGACATGAACTATCCTCGGCATAGCTCTAACGAGCGAGGTTACTGGGGTCTGGAAGTGTATGCTGAAAGGCATTTAATTAAAATTTCAGCATCTCTGGCGTCCAGTCATACAACATTACTTTCCAGTGCATTGGAGGAGGAATGCAAAAGTCTCCAATTGTTGTCCAATCATTCTGGCATTGAAGGCCAATAGCGTGAGTCATGCTATTGCTGTCGTAATCTCCCCGCAAGAGAGACTTCTTCAAGTCCACATTGCTCATGGTTGTACTGCCATACCCCAGACCAGTGCCATTCTGGCTGATTCCAGTAAGGAACTTTTTGTGGAAGTCAACGCGGGCTTATATATAAATAAATACAAACGGAGCTGCCATGGAATTCACCGACCGGAGTCGGGCCCATCATAATACTAATTTTTTTTTTACACTTCTGGGGGGTGAGCAGTGGATTCCGGACTTACGAACCGGCTGTGGTAGGTTTAGGACAGCTGTCTTGCCACATGTGAGCGTTCACCTTGCCACCCATTCACTCCCCCTTCGAAGCCATAGAATTTGAGATGCGCAAATCGCAGTTTTAGATAATTTTTCTAAGAAAGAGTTGATTATTTTTCTGGAAAGGCCAAGATCTTTAAAGAGGTGAAATAGAGATTTAGCTGGCAGGCCACGAGCGCCAACTTCCACCGCGTGAAGGTGAACAGTGAAGCCGTTCCGGGTTACGGCATTTGCAAGATCATGGTATTTATTTAATTTGTACTCGTGGTCTTTTGGGATATTTGATTCCCATGGAACAGTTAATTCTACAATAAGAGCCACCTTCCGAGATAGAGAGTAAAGAGTTATATCTGGACGGAGGGCTGTGCATCCGAGACTTTCAGGGAATTTATACTGCTTAGAGACCGAATCAACCTCCAGAATCCAATCTGTAGCTTTCTCGATTATTGAGAAAGGTTTTGTAGTTAAATGTTTTTTGCCTTTAGAGCCATCCCGCACAAACTGTATTGGGGGTTTGGAGGATACTGTCAAACCCTTGTTGGCACGAGCCACTGAGAGACTAATTACCTCGCGAATAACAGCGAGAACTTTGTCATGGCGGTAAGTGTACCGTCCTTGATCTAAGGCCACCTTGCAGCCAGCTAGAATGTGTCTAGCTGTGCAAGGGGTATTGCTACAGAGGGGACAAGAACTATCCTCGGCAAAGCTCCAACGAGCGAGGTTACTGGGGTCTGGAAGTGTATGCTGAAAGGCATTCAAATAAAATTTCAGCATCTCTGGCGTCCAGTCATAGAGCATTACCTTCCAGTGCATTGGAGGCGGAATGCAAAAGTCACCAATTGTTGTCCAATCATTCTGGCATTGAAGGCCAATAGCATGAGCCATACTCTTGCTGTCGTAATCTTCCCGCAAAAGAGACTTCTTCAAGTCCACGTCGCTCGTGGTTGTACTGCCATACCCCAGACCAGTGCCATTCTGGCTGATTCCAGTAAGGAACCTTTTGTGGAAGTCTACGCGGGCTTGTAGTTCATTTGAATCACTACAGCCACTTATTACGTGCTTCGATATTGCCGGATCTTTGGAATTGCACAGAATCGAATTTTTGGTTATTCTGGAGTTGGCGTAGAGCAGAGAGGGCAGTTTAAGCGCTAGCCCAAAATTTTGTTTGGACCTGAAGAGAGTCGAGGGGTCAGCTGGTTTGGCTAAGGACAGCCAGGATTTTAAACTAGCTGTCACCAGTGCATCTAGACGGGACAGTTGGGTTTTGGTAAAATCGTAAATAAGAAAGGGCCATGACAAATGTGACGTTAGATAATTGTCATAGATCCAGGCCTTACGGGGGCCAGAAATTAGCAAGGCATCTATTTTCGCCAGGCAACTTTTGAAATGCTCTATAACATGATCGCCCGAGACGTCTTTTCCCTGATGGGTGATTTTTCTGCCGAGGAATTTGAAATGATTGTTTGGGTCTATAAGGGAGATATTAGAGCCCTTATAGACCAATTTGGGGTCATAGGATGTAAATTTTGTGCCCATGCGGGCGAGTCCAAGGCAAAAACATTTGGAGGGCTTCACTTTTATACAGCCTGACCAGTCGCAGAAAAGCTCCACTTTCTGTAATAGCAGGGAAAGCTGCTTGGGGCTTCTGGTGATGAAAGTTAGGTCGTCGGCAAAAGCGAGGCACGACGAGGTGTATTGGCCGTCTGTTTTAAAACGGTAGCCCCACTTCCTGTCAAACTGGCTCAGGCTTTCCAGAAGTATATTAAAAACTATATTAAAAATCGTCGGGGAGAGGCAACAGCCCTGAAATAGTCCAATTGAATATGGTATAGAGCGGGTAGTCCATTCTTGCGTTTTAACATGGAAAGTCAGACAGTTGTAGTAGGAGGCTACAATGTCACGCACGACTGGTGGGAAGTTGTACCAGCGGAGTGAAATTATTACAACATTGGCGTAAATGGTTGCTGCATCAGGCTGAAGATTGTACTCAAGTAGTTTGATCTCAAAAGCATATTCCATGTATGGTTTAGGATCTAAATAGCTTTCTATGTTTTCTGTTAACCCCTCAAATGTGAGGCGTCCCTTAAGGGATGCCTTGGCAAAATGTATACAAAATGTATATAAATTTATAGAAATGTAAATATAAATGTAAATGTGCGCCGCTTTATAGTAATCCGCTCTATAGTAATGCTATAGCTCTATAGTAAACCCCGCTCTATGTAAATGTAAATGTAAATGTAAATATAAATTTATATACATTTTGCCGTAGGCAACCCGAGCTAATCGCCATTCATTTGAGGGGTTAAAATATCTACCCTAGCCGTTTGGTTCAGAATTTGCTGATCTATCGATTCCACTAAGCCAATCAGATCATTGTATAGTTTTGTTGGGTCAACATTGTAACTTTCAATCAACTCTTTTACCACTTGCACTTCTTGTAAGATAGATTTTAGGGATATTAAGTACAAAAAATGATCTGTGGATCGTTATACATGTTGTATAGTATTTCTGCCGTACAGAAGTTTTCATCTCGCTTGGCAACTTCAACATAATTTCAGAATCGGTTTATAGGACATAACCGATAATTCGTGTTTTTTATTGTAAATTTACTCACAAGAGAATAAAGTTATTCAATTTTTAATGTCAAAAGTCTTTAAAGTATCCCCATGTTACGGTACTTACACATAAATTTTCATCGTGGATAGTAGATCACTTGCTTCTCTGTCTTCTTTTTATTTGTGTAATGAATACTGCTGTCCTTGAAGATGCACAAATTTAATAGAAAATTTGGAATCATAGTGTCGTTTGATATTGTATTCTTTCAACGCAGAGACTGATTCATTTCATACGAGGCAAATGAGTTTTTTCCCCGATAGAAAAACAAATATAAGTTGTTCGGCACAATTCGATCTTTTCGGTTGATACTTCGTATTATGATGTCGGCTATCGAACGCTGCTCTACTGACAGTGCTTCGTAGTCAGTAATTACTGGGTCCGAAATTACAAGTCAGTAATTACGATCGTCCGTGCTCGACTTGTGACTCTGCTTCAGCGCCGGCTGAAGCGCCGCCAGCTGAACCTCGTCTGTTTGTCAAGCTATTCGACAAGTACCCGTCTTCATTCGGGTGGCCAGAAAAATATGTTATTCCAGTGTGGCTCGCAACTTGCCGTGTCCCGACTTGGAGCTGGCACTCAGAACTCCGCGGTTGAAGTGAGCGTCCCGTCGATCATGTAGGTCCTAACTATGGACCCGGTGCTCAAACTCCGCGGTTGGAGTGAGCGTCCCAATGACCGGTACGTCTCGCACTGTACGGGTACAGTGGAGCTTCCTTGAAAACCGTTGACTTGCTCGATAATGCACGGTGCAGTAGAGCTTTCACGACCTGCTCCCGAATACTGCAAGGGCAGTAGAGCAGTTCCTCAAGGCGGCGGTCCTGGGTAGTCCTTGATCCTTTCTTCCTAGTCGGTTGACCGGGGCAGAGTGGATTGACATGGCCCGGATTGCCCATATTTGTACTCACTCTGGCAGTTCTTGTCATACCGCTTTTTTGTTGCTGACCAATGCCCTGATGCAGCCGCCTTTCCTTGGGAAGCAGGGATACACGCGTTTTCATCGCGCCATCTCGCTTCTTTCTACGCAGACATCGCTCTTCTCTCTTCTAATGGCCGTTACGACGAGAGGCGTGTTTGTTTCGAATTCAGCGGCGCGACATTTTTTTCATAGCTGTGATTGATTTTCATAGCTGATTTTTTCATCATATGATTTTTTTCATAGCTGTGATAGCGTTGAAGCGCATCTCTGATTGGTCGGCACCTAACCAGTGAACGACTTCAAAACTACATTTTTTAAATAATGGTTTCTTGGGACTCTAGTCCTTATATTGACTTGTCCCGAAATCTCATGTGTCTGTCTATGTCACTTGACTGGCGGCGATCACCTTTACCTCAGGCTGGGTGCAGTTTTTTCGCTTCCTGAACTTGTATCGACAATTCCTTGATTGCTGTCTACTTTTTTGTGCCTGGTAGTGATGTTATCTCATTTTTTACCCCATTTCAACGGTATTACTGTTTTTGAGTTGTAAAAAATACCTCTTTTTTCCCAAAAATTTTCCTTCAGCGCTTGATTTTGGCTACTGGTCGTAAGAGTGGTGCTGTGTGTCGATATCCCAACTATCGCGGTTCTGTTTCAGTCAATATTACCATAGTTTTAACTTTATTTTGGAGTTCCAAATTGGCCTCTTTTTCGCCAAAGGTTGTGTGCCAACTATGTTGGAGCGGGCGGTCGTTGGTTGTCTCGCTCTGCCCGTGCTAATTACCTCACGGAGTCTATAAAAGCTGTCACTTTTTCATACAAATGTTCCATTCCTGCGAGGTCCGTCTTTAATAAATCTAGTGGGCCGGAATCATTAAGTTCATTTTTGCGGTCTGTTGTAGCTACAAAAGCTTGTAGACGCACGCGCTCAAGCTTAAACTCCTCTTTGTCAATATCTTGAGAAGCGTGGTCGAGGTTGCACTCATCATCAACGCCTAATAATATTTCAGGCATTAGAAAGGCATATTTTGTCGCTAAATTCTGGAGCTGTTGGAACCTTTCGCGAATTTCAGTACTAACTCGGTCTAACGAGGAAAACATTTTTCGCCTTAAATCATCGTCGTGTGATAAGCCGGCATCTCTAATTTCATCGCCAAAAATGTTCCTTTTCCTGATTCGTCTTGGAGGTTCAATTGAAATGCCAAGTTCTTCACACAAACTTTTAGCATATCTTAAAGACTCGTCCACGTACTGCTCTCTTTTCTCGTCCAATATCTTCTGTAAGGCGCTTATTTTCTGAGCACACTGATGTACGTTAAATCCCTCCGTTTGCAAATATTTTTGGGCATCATTCACTTCACGCAGTACCGGTTGCCAGAGGCCCAAAAAACATAAAAACGAAAATGATTGCATCGCGACTAACAAAGTTCCTGCATCCGTTCGAGTATTCAAGCTTTCGTCTGTTCCTGTTAGCTTTTCTAGCGTTGTTAATATTTCTCTGTAATGATTTCGCGTCATGTTTACTGCATCGCTTCTTGCGCTCCAACGTGTGTCCTGAACCCTTTTCAAACTCTTGCCTGTAGCAGCAGTCAGGACCTCCCATCGGTGTGTGGACATAGAAAAGAAAGCATAGCAACGTTCCAATGTGCCGAAGAAAGTCACTGAATTCACCTCCACCGAAGCCGCATGCAAGCAAACAAGGTTCAGTGAGTGGTTTGAGCAGGGCACAAATTCGGCATTAGGATTGATATCCTTTATTCGTTGCTGCACTCCTGTGTGTCTTCCGGCCATTGTAGCGGCGTTATCGTAAGCTTGCCCTCTACAATTCATAATGTCGAGCCCATCAGCGTCGAGCTTACTTAATATCATATCACTAATACCTTCGGCAGTTTTGCTTTTTGTCTCGATGAAATCTATAAAAGATTCTACTACTCGTACTTCCTGATTCTCAATCATCACGTATCGTAAAACTTGGCTTGTTTGATCTTTGTGGGAAATATCAGTGGTACTGTCGAATATTATGGAATAATACTTGGCCTTTTGCACCTGAACTATAATATTTTGGCGAACTTTATTGCCTAAAATTTCGATAAATTCGTTTTGAATTTCTGGTGACATATAAGTAAATGAAATTTTTTGGCCCATTTTTATTCTTACCAAATGTTCTCGGAGAACAGGATCGTACTTTGCCAGAAGATGCACCAGTTCTAAAAAGTTGCCTCTATTGGTACTGGTGTCGTCTTCCCTGTGGCCACGTAACGCCAAATTTTGTTTCGCCAGGAATCTTATTATGTCAAACATTCGGGTTAGAATTTCATGCCATTTTTTGGTTTCTTTTGCCAGGACTTCTTGCTCTTTTTTATCAATAGTCTGCCCTTTTTTAAGTCTTGTTTCTAACTCCTTCCATTTGCAAAAATGTTGATTGTGTAGAGCACTTGATTCATGACTGGCGACTTTAGGATTCAATTTCCACCAAGTATTAAACCCGTCGCAGGTGTAAAATTTCGATGCGTTCGGTGAGTTTGCGTTCCCAAACAATCGACAACAGAAGCAAAACAATGACGCTTTATAAGGAGAATAAACCATCCAAGTGCGTAAAACTTTTTCGCCGTTTGTCAATGTGCGGTAAAACCATTCTCGCGTTAGCCTCCTTGACACTACTTTCGGTGCGATAGGGTCTGTGTCTGACTGAACCGAGCGTGGTACTATTGGCTCTTCAGCGAAGTCTGTATTAATGTGCTGAACGACTTCGGGACCTCGCTGTATTATTATCAATCGCATGTTTGAATCTATATTTTCAGGCCATTTTCCAATATCGTATCTGTCAAAGGCTGACTCAGTACCAGTTGATGTGGTTAAAGTTTGTTCTGGTGTCAACATTTCAGCAATCGCAGCAGAAGCAACTGAAGCTGGCAAATTCGAAGTATCAATTACAGGTTCTAGCACTAACAAGTCATCAGTGTCGGCTGCTTGTGCTACTTCAGCTTCTTGGTTTTGATGAGCAGCAATAGTTTCTGAGGAACTTACACCTGATGGCCCTGGCGTAGACTCTGGAGTCTCCGAAACTTGCACAAACTTGAATATAGCTCCTTCATTTTTTCTGATATCTTCCTCCTTGGCTTTTTTCTTTTTTCGATACGATGCTCCACTTTCTTTTACCCTTTTCATGTTTAGGTGTGCTGTAACAAAACAAAAATCATTTAAAAAATCACCCTACCTAATAGTTACTAACAAATTGTAGCCATCCGATCCGTCCAAAATAGTCCAAATCAAAAGGCGGCTTTCAGTTTCTGAAATATTCGAAGTTTTATTATCTAGCGGAATGAATACATTGTTCATAAAGTTAAGATTGTGCCTAGTACGGGTACCCAAAATATGCACACGCACCTTATTTATATTTAAGAGAGTATTCAGAGCACATTCTCTTGGGCAATACGTTTCCTAGACGCTAATTTAAACTGATAATATTTTGTATAACTAATTCATGAATACTATGCTAAAAATTGTAATATATAACCAAAATATTATATGCTCACGGCTCCGCCCGCATGTATATGGATTAATAGAAGGAAAGTATTTATGTAGTTTATAGATTTTTAATACTTACATATGTGTTATGATGTGTAGTTAACTGCTCACCGGCCAGGCAGACACAGTTTTCAAACACAAACCATGCAACACCCTCGCTGTCAACGAACAAACGCAACGCGTGGAGGCAGAGGTGCGGCGGCGGCGGAGGGTGGAGGCGGTACGCAGGCAAACGCACGTGCACATTAGCAAAAAGTCGCTATCGAACTGACTGATGAATATATGCGATCGCAAGCGGTGGAGCGGTCTGCGGCGCGCAGGCGCGGTGCGGGGCGACTTGTAGACGGACCCTCCCCCACCCCTAGCGCGTCATCTTGGCCTTGATAAACTTGACTTGTACTTTAGGTATTAAAATTCATAGAATTTATTTCGCTGCGAAAATAAATGTATATGCCTACACCGAGCGATCCCCTCGAGTTAATAGATAGATATTTATTTGTTTTTAGGGACTCGTCGCAAAAATTACAAAAAGGGCCCCTAATGGAATCGTTCGGTATCTATCTGGATGTCACAAAGTTTTGTGGAGAATTTTTGTATCAAAAATTTATCCAAAGACAATCCTCGGCCACGCTTATTGCTGCCGCCCAGAAAATGTGGGGCGGCGCTGACGCGCCGCCCCCTCAATTGCGCCGCCCGGGGCCATGGCCCCCCCTGCCCCCCCCACGCTACGCCACTGTGTGTTTTGTTTTTAAACTGTATATTTAAAACAATATTTGTTCTTTACCCCCAGGTAAAGAATTTTACCTGTACGTTTGCCTATAATGGCAGCTGCTCCTGACAACGCAGTTTTTCTTTTGTAACTTCGCTTACTCCAACAGCCGTCGACTATAACTCTCTATAATGGGTACATCATTCTCATCGACTCAACCTTCCGTAATAGCTATCGCTTTTTCTTCTTGAGCGGAATCGTTCATCGTTTTAACTAAAATACCTTTCTACATATCAGCAACTATTTCATGACATTTTTTATAAACCATCTCACCCATTAAAGGCAAATCTAAAGCTGCAGAAAATACTTGCAGCTGTGAATATCCACAACCAATTGCAAGTGTCCCCTAAACCGCACAATTGTTGACATTCATTTCACTGTCTTCGTCACTGGAAATGTAAAAAATTCACATTGAATAATTGGCATTCGAGCGTAAATGTAGAATGTAGTCCGACTTGCTTCTCAGAAATAATATCCACAAACTTAAGTGTGCAGTTGAAAGGTCCATGGGGGATATCTCTTGAAGTTTGGAATAAACATTCATCATATTAATAATTCTTCGCCCTTTGAGGGAAGTCAGTTTCGGGTGAGATTCTTTTGTAATATCTGTTTCATATTCTGGAGTCCCTTTGTTCAGAGGATCTAAAAGAACCTCTTCTTTGGCAGAACCTTCCATATACACATCATTTCTCTTATTTATTATTATAAGTTTTGCGGGTCGATCAGCATCGCTCGCACCGCTTCTCGGGCTGCGCCTTGCAAACTTTGCTGCAGCCGAACGAGGTTATCCGCATCGCTAAAGCCGCACGCGGATGTCCCCTGGTCAAAGAGGGCCACGAAGATTGGCCATTCTCGACTATCACCTGCGAACTTCGGGAGGTCTTTAAGCAAGTTTGCATGGGCAGAGTATGTCATTGACGGATGGGGCATAGTACTAAAATTAACATTTTGACATGGTGTTATATTTTCGTTCTGACACGGCACTATTTTTTCGTTCTGTCATACACTATTTTTTCGTTCAGACACTGCTCTATTTTTTCTTCTTCCTCTGTCGGCTGGGTAGGCTACGTTGGATGAGGTTCGAACTGCGTGTTCAGCCACGCCGTGGTGCGGCAACGGAGTGGTGCTGCAATCCTGATGTGCGGTGCTATCCGGCTTTTGGAGACGCTGCTGCCGTCGTCGTATTCTTCGTCTAATTCTCCTTGGACTTCTGCTTCGATAAGCAATTTTTTGAGTGACAATTTCTCCTCTCGCAATTCCAGTTTAATTTGTTGTTCAATGCGGCTTCAGCTTTGGTGGCGGCGGCGTCAGCTTCGGTTTTCGCTGCGGTGACGGCGGCGTCGGCCTTCAGGCGTGCCCGTTTATGCTTGTAATTCTGCTTCGAGCTGCCGTCTTGCTACCGTAGTCGCGCTGGATCTTGATGATCTGCGGCTGGTGGTCGATGTCGCCCATGATGACGGTCGTTTTGAGGTCACTACCGATTTTGTGCTTCGGTCGCGAGCTGCTTCTGCGCCTCCGTTTATCTTCTTGTCAGCAATTCGCTGGCTTTTTCTGGACGGCGTATTTTTTGTTGACATATTTTATTCAGCGATTTTGCAAGCGGTCTATTTTTTGCTTTTCCAAAATCCGTGTCAAAGGACCAGCTTTATGGTATGTGCCAGCAAATCGTCGGGACTTCCTTATGTCTCGGGATGGGCCGGTTAAGTATACACCGCGGCAGTTCTGCGATGGTTGTCGCAGACTAGTTGTTAGAATGCCTCAATATTGTGGTCGAAGGTCCACAGGCTGCCGGGACGATCGGCCAGATCAGCAACGGGAGTTGGTTCGTTTCGACGGCGATCCTTAGTCAGTCACCGTACAGTTTCCGTGTGGTTCGAAACTGTGGCAGTTGGGTGTGAACTGGGCGTAAATCCGGTAACAGTTGTTCCCAGTTTTGATGTGGTTATCTAGATTTTGCTCGCTGAAATTCTTTGCCCAATAAATCTAAATTATTGGCTTTGTTGTGACAGTCGTACATGTAATGCATATTTAATAGAAAACGCTCACCTTGGTCTCTCGATGAAGGGTCTTGTCGTCGCTGCAGGTCGGAGATCAACTTGAATCGGGCCGGTTATTATGCGGGATCGGTCAAGGTTTGGTCGTCGGGCGGCAGGACACCAGGTGGCTTCTTGGAGATGTTTGCGATATTCGCTAATAAAACTAGCGTTTTGGGGCGCAATTTCGATTCTATTTTACGAACGGTTTTTTAATATAGCCGAACTTAGGGGTATTTTACACAACACGAAAAACCGGGTCAATTACACTTGCCGATTTTATACATACAATTGCGGGAGACGGAAACAATCTTTTACAATATTATGACGTGCACAAAGTTGATATTAGCCACTCTCGGTGATGTTGACCGTACGGGCTGTCTTTAACCACTGACCCGTCCCCCTCCCGGGACCTCGGCTACCTAGCCAGCGGGCGGGTAGGGGTCATAGCCGTTTAATGAGGAGTGGGGATAGAATTCAAGCTCGTATCGCTACGATTGGCCGGCCTAATGAGCTTAGTCATTAAGAGGCCTGGCCGTGTTTTAGATACTGACCGATAGTGGTCGCTTATATTTAAAATATTTATAATTCTTAAAATTATACATTCTGAAGCTTAATTATTTATCAAAACATACATTCATGAGATTGATAATAATAATGGTATTCTAGGGTATATTACAAGAGCCTATTTTGGTGTACATATCTTCTTTTTATATTTTAATCCTAGTTTACTAACGCTTCCACTTAGAAATTCCATCTTAAATGGAAGGTTTTTTTTAACATAAGTTAACAATCTATATACAAAGGATAGTTTTGCTCCAGTGATCCATTATGCAAATCCGAAGTATATGAACAGTAGTAAGCAGCGAAATGTCTCCTCGTTATGTTGTTTCGGGTCCTTCAAGCCGCATTCAAAAATGGCATATTTTCAAATATTTCCCGAATGTTTCACTTCTCATTCCTTTTTCCTGAAATAATAAAAACTTTCGTTTAGCTCATTCTTACCTCTAAACCCCGGCGCGCACTTGTGGCCTGGCCACAGCGGCCAACGAGATACTGCAAAATGTATGGAATCGCCGTCGGCCGCGCGGATTAAGTGCCGGGGTTAACACTGTTGTTTTTCAAAAAAGAGACCCACATAACTTCCGGTATTGGATTGTTTCCGTTTTTATAGGGTCCGTTGGGCCGCACTAAAAAATGGCATATCTTCGACTGCCCCAGACGTATTGCTCCTCGTTCAGCATTCATGAAATGAGAAAAGTTTCCTTTAGTCCGTTCTGATCTATCGCTGTTCTATAACAAAACAGAGGCCCACCAGGAGTAATGACTCCTCCGGCATTGGATCGTTATTCCTTAACGTCAAAGTAAAGCGAAATGTCTCCTCGTTATGTTGTCTCGTCTTTTGTCCGATCTTTTGTGCCACATTCAAAGATTGCATATCTTGACTGTCCCGGACGTGTTGCTCCTCGTGCAGCATCTATGAAATGATAAAAGTTTCGTTTAGTCCTTTCTAGACTTCACTATCACTATTCTATTACAAAAAAATAGGCCCACCTAACTACTTGAGTATTGGATCATTTCTCCTCAATGTCGAAGTAAAATATTAAGTGAAATGTCTCCTTGTTATGTTGTCTCAGGTCTTTCGAGCCGCATTCAAAAATGGCATATCCTCAACTATTTCCTGAATGTGTCGCTCCTCGTCCACCATTTCTGAAATGATAGAAGTTTTGTTTAGCCCGTTTTGACTTCACTATCACCGTTCTATTACAAAGAAGAGGCCAACCTAACTCCTCCGGTATAGGATCGTTTCTCCTCAAAGTCAAATTATGAAGAACCGCTACGTCTGTTACAATTCTCGATGCCTTCGTCGGGTCATAATGTAGCGTCCTGTGCTTGTGTAGGCATCGGAATCTGGTTTTTATCAAACCAAAACAATTCTCGATGCCCATTCTCGTTCCTGTATGAGCAATATTAAATCGGGCTTCCTTCCGGGGTGTTGTCGTCAACCTCCGCATATGGAGTTATTAGCCACGGCAACAGAGAGTACCCAGAGTCACCTAAAATGCAAGAAAAAAGTAAGGTAAAAAAAGTAGGTAGCTACCTAATAACCATTCGCCGGTCATTCCCTCAATGTATGTCTTTGCAAAAACTCATTCACATTCGACATCTGCCAAATTGCACTATCATGTGTTGAACCAGGAAACATAGCATTGACATGAATGGCTTCCTTCGCTGCATTACAAACCTGAAATAAAGTATATCATTATATTTAATTTCGTTATTATAACTGAAATATAATAGAATGCATGCATACATAGACTTACAAATTGGCAATTAAGGCTGTAAAATCCTTTTCTGTTAAAAAACAGCCTTGCCGGAGCATCTGCGGTATCCTTTGGCCGAATTATTGAGATATGCGTGCAGTCAATCAGGTCAAACACCATCACCCCAGGAAATCCTAATATCCATTGGAACCTTAAAAATATATCAAGCAATTATTGTAAAAATCTACAAATAAATCGTGTGTTTGATTTTCTGGTAAGAAAAAAGAGTATATATCCAATACAATACAATATAATTTGATATTAATAGAATTATATGTTTTTTAATTTAATTCAAATTCAATCGTTTTAGTGTTCCACACAAAATGTTACCTGCCTACTCAAAAAGTAGGCAGGTACCTTCGCCTGTTCGCTGAAATTTTCTCTTTTGTCTGTGGAAAAACTATCATTGTGTCCAACAACACATAGAAAATAGCATCCACTACTTCCCGAAGACATTTGGAGACGGACAGTTGGCTTAAGCAAAGGTGCATCCCATTTCCGACCGTCGCCTGGTAACCACCATGGCTAAAAAAATGCAGTGCAGCGAGGACCTGAATAAAGCATTTAATCTATGAATGAACAGCAGCTACCATTATTATT
Organism: Micropterix aruncella; assembly: GCA_944548615.1. Classification (NCBI taxonomy): domain Eukaryota; kingdom Metazoa; phylum Arthropoda; class Insecta; order Lepidoptera; family Micropterigidae; genus Micropterix; species Micropterix aruncella. The sequence goes on from OX155967.1 coordinate 8,469,122, forward strand.
AGATGATCGAAGTGAATCCCATAGTAAACAACTTGCCTTGATGTGAACAGGAATTCCATGCTGCCTTCTGCTATGCAATTCGTTGTGGAAGCTATCAATTAAAAAGTGAGCTGTTTCTTTCGACAGCCTATACAATTTAACGAATGCTACAGCAGGCATATCAAAAGGGTTGGAATAATCTCATATAACGGAATTCCGTATGCCTCGCGGCCACTCTGAAAACCGAAATTTTTAGGTTATGTCGGAAATTCCGTCATATTTTTGAATTACCAAAATTATTCACTCAAACTTTTGCAATTCAGCATAACGTCGTCTCCGAATGAGTAAATAAGCGTTTAGCATCATTCTCTTAAAAAAAACGCACATAACCCACACAAATCAAAGCACGCAATTTACGGCCGCACCGAACAAGAGCGCTTTAAAATAGGGCAACTGTCAAAAATGTAGAACCGCAATAGCTTTTTGGATACGGTGACCTTAGTTAAGATCGAAATGCATTAAAATTGTTCCCGGATAAATTTAGACTAGAAACGCAATCGCAAAATGACAGAAAAAAAATAACCGACAAAACGATGTTATTTAGATGCATTTTCTGACATTATTTTAGATAGTCAAAGGAACCGCAATTGGCCCCAATATAACTTACAATAAATTAGGAAATTTAATGGTCGTTGTAACAAATTTATTAGCTCACAAATATAATTTTGACTTAGGTTAGGATGTTCGCGAGGCATGCTCTTAAAGCGCAGTGCTACTCGGGTCAAAATTAGTCCAGACTAAAGTTGCGTGTGACTCTCCTGCATTAGAATGCTGTCCACGATTGTGACTTTCCGAAAACTTGTGAAACACTGGGTTTTGTGCTTGGAGGACTCAAGTTCAGATAATATCTTCACATCCCTAGCTGGAATAACAGTGTAGGAATATGATCTATGGATGTGGATGTGGAGGATGTGGAGGAAGCAGAAATGGCTAGTAAAGTTATTGCTTCCGCAGCGCTTAATTCATATGAAGTCTCGGTACTTCCAGAATAGAAGATGATGGTGGTGCTAGTACAGTCAATATCTTGGCTCAATCCACCTGCAATTTTAAATAAAAAATGATTTAATAATCACCGAAATATTGCAAACACTCTCGCGACCCAATCGCGCTCGCAATTGCCGCATACGGTATTATAAAACCCTCGCTTTTTGTCACCCTTATCGGAGAATGGGCAATCTTCTGTCTCTATGGTGAGCGTCATTGCGATTCGTTATTTTGTGATACCAATGTCAATTTTTATAACATCTTATTCGCCAAAGTGAGAGGTTGTGGCAATCTTAAACGTTCCTTGTTAATATGCACCTTACTTCAGCTGGTGTTTGAGGGTTGATCACCGGTCAACATATAGCCTGCGCTAGCGTAGCCACTGTTATCCTTCAGGATTCCGTTGACCACATTATGGTGAAGTGACAAACGGAAATGAGAATTTTCAAATATACGGCTGTCGTGTTTGCTGCCAGGATTCCCTACATTGAGGATTTCCATTCGAGGACTGCACACGACCTGAAAGCGAATGATATATTATTAATACAAGCAATTTGTTTTATATTATGTAGAAAAACTAATGAAGATAATAGGAATAGGCACCTGAACATTCAATGAAATGTAGCCTTTTCTATTCCTAAACATTTCTGTGTCTGGACGGTTTCGTAGTCTATTTATCCTTATGTGGGTACAGTTGGTTGCTCCAATAATATTTTGTAATCCTCTCCTGCGACCAATCCTTCCAAGCTCCTCAAATCCACGCATATTCTGTTTCGCCACTGGATTGTTTTCAACTTTGATGAAGCTATTTGTCTTGGAGGCCAGTATCTTCACACCGTAGACTGTTAGATTGTCAAAAGTCACCACATACAGTCTGTAATGAAAACGGATCATGTTTTACTTTATTATTTTTTTTCACAATAAATATTGATAAATAAACTATGCAATTATTCGTTCCTCCTTGGTAACATCCTGTAGCATAGAAACCTAAGCAAATCAGCAGCTGTAGCATCACTGAAACAGATAATCCAGGTTTTTTTCTTTCAAATCAATGATAAATTCCAGAAGTATTTTTAAGATTTTGAGAATCGCTATCGCTTTTTAAACGATTGCTCGTCGTATTGATCCAGTGGAAAAATTGCAGTTCGGCAATAAGTTTTACGTTGACGTTCAGCAGCAGCATTTGTTCACACTTGCAGTCAATTGGAATAAAACTTAGAGGTACCCCGCTAAAGGAGTGTTGTCCACAAGAGGAATCTTTGCTACGGCATTAGCCGGTGCCGGCGATCTTATCATGTGCTTTCCCCAGTTTAGTTTGACTGTTGTCCCTTTAATTGCTAATTCCCTCAGTAGCTGCTGCATTTCACAACTTTGCTGCAGCGTTCTGCTGGGGCCTGCAATGGCCAGAATTCAACTATTGATATGACGCTATGATTACTTCCTAACGGACGGTCTTGCTTTTTAGTCCATTTAATTATGCAGCTTATTGCTAGCATTTCCGCCTGGTAAATCCTCCAGCTTCATCTTCTTTGATGCAACTTTAGTGCCACGGCCATAGGCCACGAAAGCCGCTCCTTTCCGCTTTGCTTATTTCCATCAGTGTATATGTTGTATTCGTTCACGGTTGAGATGTCCATCTTTGTCGACACTCTGATGTTTGCGTGGATTTGTTCTAACAGGTGTGGCAATTGGCGAACGTCTACAATCTTCGCGTATTGCCTGTCTTTTAGTAAACCTCGAACAGTTTCCATTCTATTTGTCGTGGCAATGGTCGCCGTTTTCTCTATTTCCAGGTCCAGCGGGAGTATTCCGGCTAGTTACTGGTAGTGCCTTGATTTTTCCTGTTGTGTTTCTTAAGAGCGTTGATTGTCGCTGGTGATATATTCGGGACAGGGTTTATTTCAGGTACCTTATGGTTTTAGTTGCCTTATTGCCTTATTGTTTTAGTTCAGGTACCTTGCTGATTTAGTTTTTTTTGGTCTTTTAGATTTTTGAAGAAAATGTTTTGTAATAGATATTTGCTATTTCAGGACTTCTTCTTATCTTCTCTATTTCTTATCTTCAGCGGCATTGTATTTGTAAGAACTACGTATATCTTGAATGTTCCTTTGAGACATTGTATTATTAGGTTGTTCGTAAATGTTTATATCTATATAATGAGTTGATTATCTATATAAAGGTTTGATTCACATTTTTTATGTCCTGTATTAATTTTATAAATCGAGTTTGACCATTCTGAGTCCATTGTATGCTTTATGAGCATTGAACTATACCAGTCCAGGCACGAATCGTCCAAAAATAATCGAAAGATTTCAATTCTCATGGTATCCTGCAATATTCCCATACGAGTACATTCCGCTTCAATGATAGTCATCCATTGGGATACATTTGACGTTTTTCTACCAAATTTTCTCAATAACTATTTTCTCCGCTAAATGTTTTATATTTTGGGGTTTAGGTACCTCCTTCATTTCAGTAAATTTTTCTAGCATTTTTGTCAATATTTCTTCTGAAATCCCAGCAGTGGGTGTTGGTTTTGATGTTTCAGGCAAGATCTCCTGTAGAAAATATCCCTTAAACTGCATATTATGATTATGATGTTGTTTTATAATGCGTTTATACACACTTTGTGGTTGTCGTAAATAAAAGACGATATTGCGTTGCTCTGAAAAGAGAAACAACATTAAAGCTATGTAATGCTACTGCATTACGTTATACTTAGAAAGTATAATAATATAAATTAGTACTTATAAAAAGATTCAACTCAATAAGCAAATCCCTTTAACTTATGAACTCTGTCGTGCAATCGACATCTCGTCTTTTGACATCACTATTAGCTCATCCGCAAACGGAGAGATTTTTATTAATATTACCATTGCGGGTAATATATTTTTTTTTCGGCTACCTGACCCCGAAAAAAGCGGTCGATTTCTGGAAGGGAGGCACGCCCGCCGTCCGGCGCGGCGTGCCGCGCCATTTTTTGCCTTGCGTTCAGCCGGCGCACTTTTAAATTCAGAACAAGTCATAGAGTGAATATAAGAACTATTATAAATTCAGTGCAAGCACTTGGGCAGGCCACCGAGGAGTTCCTCAACCCTACAGGCAAGTAATTCACTGTGCCAATTAGGCATCTTTCTTTTCTTGCTTTCTAACCTCATTTTTTCTACAAAGTTATTTCTAATTAATTTATCATAAGAAGTATTGCGATGTCGACGCAAGACCCGCGTCGCTTCACCCCCTAGGTATTATAATATCGCCGTTAGGCCAGGGACAGAATAAAGTAATTATAAGGTAACAACCCACAGTAATAGATTTAGAGGCGTAGTCGGCGTGACCGCCGAACCAGCATGCGAAGTTCTCCTTTTCCCTAGATTTTACTATAGAATGTGCTACCCGCGTGTAGGCCGGGAAGAGTGAAAGTTACCCCCGAACTCATAAATCAAATACCCGTTATTTACGGAATGCAATCTCCCCGATATCAGGTCTCCAAACTATTCTTTCTTCAAATCTTTATCTAATACAAAAACCTACAAAATATCAGGTATCAAGATACCCATCTCCGAAAAATCCTACATATAATACCAAATCATTTCCAGACGGAAGTCGTACCCGTTAAATAGACCCGATGTTCCATTTAGAAAATCTACGGTGAAACCGAATGAGATATCCGCATCCCATACCGACACACTTCCAGACTTTAACGCCTACCCGACTCCAAAAATCCAAAACCCTAGAACTCAGTTAGGAAGGTCATAGGAGCTCGATAGTAAATTCGGAAACCCTTTGAATCTTTATTCGGCCTCAAGATGTACAATAAATAAAATGTATTAGGAAATAACCAGCGAATTTATGTATGAGAAATTCACATATACCGCCACTGTCGTTAAATATATTTTCTATGTAATAAAAAACTACATTGAAAAGGTATTCAGTTTCATTTATTGGTAAAGGATTAAATTTGGTAATCAATAAAATCCCAAGAGAATTCGAATAATCGAATTCGGGAGGAGCAAGGTGTGCAGGTCATTCAGAGAGAGAGGAAAGGTAAATTACAGGATTAAAACCCATTTTATATTCAAATAAAGTGAGCCATCCGCTCCGAGAGGGCCATAGTACTTAAAATTTATAAATTCGATTCTTTAGACATTTTCTTCAGTCTTCTTTTATTAATCGTTTAGCGAGCGGTTCAGTAAAAACCGAACCGCGGCATTTTAAGATTTTTACAATATTCATCTTTACGCATCAAACATTAAAATTAAATTCAATAATAAAAATAAATAAATATTAAATCATCATACAATCATAAAGATAAAATTTCAATTTAACGTGCCATTCATAAATTCAGATCATTTATAAATTATATTAATTTGGCTGGCAAGCGATTTCAAAACCATATTCTTATCAGTAGATAGAGCAGCTCGCCGCCACCGGCGGGAACAAAACGCCAACGCCATCTGTAGGCGTAGGGCGAAGGAGGGGCCGTCGCCGATGCGACGTGTCCGAGGATAGAGGGCGTTGGCGTCGTTTCATTGAAATCTGCTTCCCGCAAATCGAGTCCGTGCCGCGCGCATAAAACATTCTGCCATAATTAAATATATTAAATATAGTCTGCCATAACCGACATAGAAAATTTCGGAATTAGTATTTAGGTATCCATAATCAAATAATTCGAGATCAAAATTCAATTTATATTCAATTATAACCAAATTAAACCTGACCGCCCGTCTGCTGCACAGACGGCCCCGACTTCCGAGGGTGTCGCTTCTAAGACGGTATAAAACCACCCCTGTTGATCCCATATCCGACTCGAGCTAGCGCGGCCCCGTTCGCGACGTTCCTCTTCCCATAATCTGAACCAACCGCCAGGCGGAGGTGAGTGTTCAGCATTTTGCGCGTGTTCCTCCAATTCACTAGGTATCATGGATTGGCGCCCTGGGACCTTAGCGGTTCCCTAAAATATATACACATTATTCGTGACATTAATGGCCATTATTTAAACATCACACAGCACTCTCGCGAGTCATGCTTTAAACCATTAACCATTGTAATCGAGGCATGTAGCAGCTTCACAACAATCACTTGAAATGTTTTAGACACGAAAAACTTAACCTCACTCTTCTGACGTTTCGCCAGACTGTGGTTCACTTTGCTGGCTGTTTCATACATGTCACGAATGTCAATCAAATCACTGTATTCAAGTCATGGAGTGGGAAATTTAAATGTAGTGCAATGAACTCCATTTATATCTATTGCTCTTGTGGTCCTTTGAAAGCTAGTTTTGTATTGTATTATTGTTGCGACCGTTTCACAACATATGCAGTGCCCTGTGGCGCGGACCGACCAGTGCTATGTGGACCCAGGACTGTAAAAAAGGTCCACCACTTGGTCGCCGCTTGGCCCGTAACGGGCGGCCACGACACCCGCTGCAAGCCTCGATGCGCCTCAGTCTTTCTCCTTGACCACCGTGTTACTCCTCGTCCCCTGGCACCAATAAAAACACCTTCCACTATCACTGTTGCCAATACGGCGTATTATTTACAATAAAACTTAGTTTAGAAACATCACACCATAATATAAAATCGAAGACTATCGCGGTTGTTTGACATTATAAATAGGATAGAAAACGAATTTACCGCGTGAAATTTGTAGGACCCGACGTTTCGGTGACGTTGCAGCCGCCGTTGTCTAGGGTAGACTAAAGAGCTGTCAGTCCGTTGTTTTGCGGGTAGGCCGCAAACCGCTGCCGCCACTGCGTAGGTTATAACGATGGTGGGGGGCCGGGCTCGGCCATTGTTCATTCCAAGGAACAATTCTACTTTCCTCGCATGATCCGGGAAGCCATTGAAATAAGAAGAACTCCGAACTTCAATAGAGATGACGGCTACAAACTCTCTTCTACGTGGAACCCTCTTCTTAAAATGTTCCCGCCGCCGAACGCCGAACGCAAAGACGTAAAACAGGATACAGTGAGTGTTGTGTGCAAGACGGATTTTAAAAATTCCCGCGCTCCGAGCCCGGCCCCCCACCACCGTTATAACCTACGCAGTGGCGGCAGCGGTTTGCGGCCTACCCGCAAAACAACGGACTGACAGCTCTTTAGTCTACCCTAGACAACGGCGGCTGCAACGTCACCGAAACGTCGGGTCCTACAAATTTCACGCGGTAAATTCGTTTTCTATCCTATTTATAATAATCACACCATAAATTAACAATCATAAGTATACAGGACAATCTTAGCTTAGGAACAGACATATATAACCATAAACACAATAACAAGTATACAGGAAAATCTATCATACAGCCTTCAAGTATACAGGATTATTACATGGAAATTAAGTTTTCTGACCCGAGACTACGTACAAGGCATTTAAATTTAACGAACCATGTGTAAGTGAAAATGTGGTCTGTGATGACAGGTCGACAATAAAATTGGCAGGCGGCTCTATCCGAAATGGATTAGGAGGAATCTTCGTAAAATCAAATAAAGAGGAAATTTCGTAAAATCAAAAATAAACAACGTTTCGGGACATGAAAAGGTTATATAAAATCCTGAAAACTAACCTTTTTTTATAATTCGTGACACAAGCGCGAAAAAAAAAGGAATTTCTGTTACATTAGCTATTTTCTGGCAGTTTTCTTGCAAAAAAATAGTTTTTTGAAAATATAAATTTTTTAGCGGGCACCCTCATAGCATCCGTAAAACTCTAATTTACGGTGGGCGACGTTGTTACAGGTGGCGTCGCAACATCCTTCCCCTCGACACGTCCCGTGTCTTCATTTTCAGCCTCCAATATTACGGCCACCTTGGTGATGGGTCGTCGGCTGTTAGTTAGTTAGTTAGTTATACTGGGCGTTCCTCCGCAAGTCGACATCCAGTGTGCCTATTTTGCGTGTAACGGGGGTAGCGCTATTCCACCCACCCCAGCTCCTCGACGAAAGCCAGCAGGGCTTTCAGGTTTCCTGCCGCCTCGCGCAGGGTGCCTGGGTTCCCAAGGTGTTTTGTCCTGTATACTTCTACCTGTTTACAATCTAGCAGAAGTGTTTTGTGGTTTCTTCCGCCTCCATGCATGCTCTGCACATAGGGCTATTCGTTCCGCCCATTTTGAAGAGGTGTTTGTTTAGTGTGTTGTGTCCTGTTATCAGTCCCAATAGTTTGCGTAGTTGGGGCCTTTTTGTCCTTAGAAGTGTTTTGGTAAGTTTGTGGTTGTATTCCATTACTATTTCTTTGGTTTGTCTGCAGGTGTCTATCTCTTTCCAGTGTGTTTGATGTAGTTGTTTGTAGTGGTTGTCAAGTTGGTTGTTTATGTGCGAGTATGGTAGGGGCACGATAGGTTCGGGTCCGTCCTCTTGAGTTACTGTGTCCCTTAATCCATTGCAGTGTCACCTTATTGCCTTTTCCCCATACCTCGAGGAGGCTTTGATGGCATTCGTATATGAGCCCGGATGTAAATCTATCGCTTCCCAGTGCCTGTAGCACTGACCTGCTGTCCGATACAATACATATGTTTTCGTGTTTTAGCTGTCGTTGTTTCACTGCGTTGCAAGCTTCCATTATTCCCATACATTCTGCTTGGAATACTGTGTTGTGTGCTCCGAGTGGTTTGGAGATGTGTATATTTAGGTCTTTCGAGAAGACACCACATCCTGTACCTATGTTGGTTTTTGATCCATCTGTGTAGATTCTTAGGTCCGTTTGATTCAGTGCTTCTTTTGAGTCTTCTGTTAATGATTTGGCATATTCTTTCCAGAAGATCATAGTTTTGGGTATTCTGTCGATTGCCGCATCCAGCATTGGAAAACTTGACAGTATATTATCATATATATTCGTGTGCGGTGTTTTATATTTGGTCCATAAGTTTAGATTCTTTAGACGAGTAGCCGTTGCGGCTGCTTCTTTTTGTATATGTAAGTGTAGTGGTAGAAGCCCTAGCATGATTTCCAGCGCCGCTGTCGGAGTTGTTCTCATGCAGCCGGTCGCTGCTATACATGCTAGCCTTTGCACTTTCTGTAATTTGTTGATTGCAGTAGTAAGTTGGGTGCGGGGCCACCATACTACAGCTCCGTAGCTTATCATTGGTATTATTATCATTTTGTACAGCCACAGTATAATGTGTGGGGCTAGTCCCCATTTCTTGCCCACCATTCTTCGGCATTGCCAGAAGGCGACTGTTGCTTTGTTTAGTTTGTTATCTAGGTGTTTATTCCAGTTTAGTTTTTCGTCCAAAGTTATTCCTAGGTACTTTACTTCTTTAGAAAGCGTTAGTCTGGATCCAATCAAGGTTGGCATTTTGTATGTACCCAATTTCCGTTTATGTGTGAAGAGAATGGTGTCGGTCTTTTTTGGATTTACCGATAGGTCATTCTCCTTGCACCATTTCTCTACTATTTTCAAAGCTGTTTGTGTAAGGTCGCACAATGTGCTTGTTACTAGTCCGTTGATCATTATTACTAGATCATCTGCATATCCTATTGTTAGGAAATGATTGTTGTTTAGTTTTGTTATCAGGTCGTTTACTACCAGGTTCCATAGAAGTGGCGAGAGTACACCTCCTTGTGGGCATACTCTCATCACGAGCGCCTGGTGATTTTGGTTTTCAGATAGCCTGATGATTCTCTTTCTTAGCATGTTCATTATCCATTCTGTAATCAATGGTTCGGTTTGATGTCTGTTTAGAGCTTGTTGAATGCTACTGAAATTTGTCTTGTCGAACGCTCCTTCTATGTCGATGAAGGTGCCTAGGCAGGAGTTTTTCCTTGCTAGTGCAGTTTCTATGTTGTTTACAACGGCATGCAGTGCTGAATCTGTCGATTTGCCTTGTGTGTATGCGTGTTGGTTCGGGTGAATACCTATGTTTTTGAGTGCTGTGTCCTTCAGTTCTCTGTCACATAGTCTTTCTAGTGTTTTTAGCATGAAGGAGGTAAGGCTAATGGGTCTGAAAGATTTCGGGTCTGTGTAATCAGTTTTCCCTGGTTTTGGTACAAAGATCACCTTTACTTCTCTCCATTTCTGTGAAATGTATCTAAAGGCGATGCAGCTACATAGTATTCTTGCTAGTTGTTCGATAAGTTTGTCTCCTCCCCATTTTAGGAGGGCTGGGTATATTCCATCTAGTCCTGGTGATTTGAAGTTGTTGAAACTGTTCGTTGCCCAGGCTGTTTTGGTCCGTTCCGTTATATGCTCCGCTATCTTCCACTCGTTTTCGGTCGGATGATAGTTTTCTGTTTGTGCGTCCCATTCTTGTTTGTCAACTACTCTGCAACCTGGGAAGTGCGTTTCTACCAGTAGACTTTCGGTCTCAGCCGGGTTACTGGTAGTGCTGTTGTCTTTCCTTCTCAGAGTGCCCAGTAATTGTTTTGGTTGATCGGCCATGATCTTCCTTGTTCTATTTGCTTGGGTAATTGTGGATATATTGTCGCAGAAGTTCCTCCATGAGGCTGATCTTCTGTGTCTTATTCTTTTTTTGTATTCTGATTTGGTTGTTTTGTATTTGTCCCAGTCTTCATCAGATTTTGTGTTCGTAGCTCTGTTTAGCTGTTTCCTCATTTTTGTTTTTAGGCGTTCCAACTCTGGACCCCACCAGCTACTGTTATTGCATTTTCCAGTAGTTGATGGTGTCGATAGTGGGCATGTGTTTTCGTAGCAGTCAATTATGTTTTTTGTGAGTGACTTTACCTGTTCCTCTAACTCTACTGTGTTGTTTGGTCTGTGTGTTTTTGTGTTGCTTTCTATTTTACCTGCGACAAGTTCCTTATACGCCTTGATGTCGGTGCGTCTTGGATTTCTTCTGGGTGTAGGTGTTTGTGTATCTGCTGTCAGATCATACCGAATCCATCTGTGGTCGGAGCACGATAGTTCATCCGACACCTGCCAGTTGGACACGTGTTGAGCTGCCAGTCCTGTGCTTAAGGTAATGTCAATTATAGTGTTACATCTACGAGTGACAAAAGTTGGTTTTGATCCTGTGTTAAGTATGTCTAGCTTATTTGTCATAGGGTATTCAACAAAATCGTTACCTCTGTTGTTGTTTGTTTACATTCCCCATAGGTTGTGGTGGCCATTGCAGTCCGCAGATATGACCAGTTCAAACCCTGCACGTTCGCAGTAACATACGAGGTTGTTCATTTCCGTAGGAGGTGGTTTGTCTTCTGCCGCCATGTAGACGGACGCGAGAACTATCTCCGGCAGTCTTGAGTTTTGTGTTGTTAGTAATTTTATGGCACACACGTCTCTGGAAACGAATTCAGTTAGTGGTTGTGCCATTATGTTTCGGGATATGTATATACAGGTTCTAGGTTTGCTTTGTGTATTGTAGAATATATTACCTCCGGTGTTGTTGAGTCCGTTTATGCGTGTGTTTCTGATCCACGGCTCTTGGATCAGAGCTATAGCGGTTGGGTTAATCTCCAGCCATTTCCGAAGTTGAGCCGTTGCAGATTCGCTGTGCTGGAGGTTAACCTGGAGGACCTTACAGAGGGAAGGAAGCATTGGAGGAATGGCTCTTTTCCCCTTGCCCCTTTAGGTCCAGGAGACTTATCCCCTTTGGTAGGCCCTCTTCGTCCTCGGAGTCCAGCAGTATGCCTTCCTCGACGTCGGATTCCGTGGGTTCGTCTGTCTCCATTGCAGAGGGTGCGGACTTTTTGGCGGACTCGCTCTCTTTATTTTCCTCGTCCGTCTTGCCCACTGGTGGGTTGTTCTTTTCCGGTGGGAAATCTCGGAAATGTCCCCCGCCGTGTTGGAAATGGATATAGACCGTACCACATAAATAGCTCAGTCTTCTATCCCTTTCCAACACAGTAGGTACAACGTCCTCTGGGATTCCCACCAGAAGTAGTGTGCACTTCTTGGTTTTCAGTGTTATCGCCTGGTGTAGCGTCCACTTTCTCACCATGGCCCATTGGTTTTGGAAGTTTAGGACCCTTTTAATTTTGGTGAGGTTCTCCTCTAGAGCTGGTATTAGGATACCGCACCTTATGTTTCTGACCATCTCGTCATCTCTCTTCCCGACCAGATGGTCTCCGTTTTGGAGCGTGGCCGTCTCCAGCCACTTTGTCAGCCATGCCTTCGTATTGGCGTCTTGGCACCACAGCTTTAGGTATCCATCCACAAAATTGGGTCTACCTGAGAACGCTGGGGCCTGCGCTTCTGTATCAAGATCGGTCTCGATGGCTATCTGGTAGATGGCATCTCCGATCTTGCGTTCCACCTCCTGAGCGTCTTGCTGCGTCAGTCTGTCCGTGCGTGCGTTGGTGATCGCAACTGCCAGGTCTGTCGCTGCTGCCGCCGCGTAGGTGGAAGGTTGTTTTGACCCCTGAGCGTCCGTCTTACGCTTCTTTTGTTTGCCTCTAGGGGAAATGGTTTCGTCCAGGCAGGCCCTCTTGGTTTTCGCCTGGTTTTGTACCGCTGGGGTCGTCGCTCCCTCGCCCTGTCCTTTAGGGGCTTCGACCTCCTTTTTGTTTCCAGGGGCGCGGCTTCCTGCTTCTCTTCGCTTTTGGAGCCGCTGCCTCTTCCTCTGTGAAATACTCTTTCTCAGAGGTTGGTCTTTTCCGGTCTGGGCAGGTTTCCCCTTGGGTTTGCACCTGATCTCCCAGCCGGGATCGATGACTTGCTTTGAGGGTTCAACGTGTGTCCCGCTCTTAGCTGTCTCTGTGGTCTGTTTTGAGGACCCAGCTGTTGAAGGCTTCATCGTCTCCAGCTTATCCACCTTGGCCGGGGTTCCTGTTGTTGGTACCCCAGTTTCTAGTGGACAAACTAGCTTCAATGGCTCCTTCACAGCCGTTTCTCTCTTGGTTTTTTTCGCCTCCCTTAGTGCTTCATCTTGCGCCGTCTCATCTAAGGTGGGCGTATGTTTCATACTCTCCTCCTTTTCTTCCTTTGAATTTTTTATTTGAAATTTTTCCATATCTGTTCCCACAAGTAGCTAGGGAAATATTTGTCCGTTCACGGAGGGCCCCGCTTGCGTGAATAGGGCTATGATACAACGGGTTTCGCCCGGTTCCCGAGGTCTTTCGTTAGAGACTGTGCTCCCTCACAGCCATGCATCCATCGGCACGAAAAGTTCCACCTTGGATTAGGGGAGGGGTTACAAGGGAGGGTAGGAGTGGACGTGAGGGCAGGATTGTTAGAAGGGAAGGGAACTGACTTTTTGGATCATAGGAGGTTGGTAGGAGTATTACGTTTTAGGTGGAGGAAACACCGGTCGGGTGGGAGTGTCCCCGTCCAGGTGGTCGCCCTCATATTTAGCTGCTAGTGGTTCGGGGTATGTTTGTAAATGTTGCGACGCCCGTTTTCAACCACTATCATTGTCCGGGGGGTACGACCCATCCAGCAAAGCCTGGGTGGGTTCCTCCCTGGTCCGCTACGGTAGACCAGAGGAAGACGTGGACGTATATGTTGGGCTTGAGGTGCAGGCCAGTAGTTCAGCGTCGCGTACCTGAACGTACCCACTACCCCCGACCCCCCGGGTCGTCGGCTGATTCGTCTGCTTGCGGTGCGGATGTCGACCACTCGTACCAACACTCGTATCCTCGTTCCGCGGGCTGCGTTAGGTTCTGCTATGAACACGACATCGTTGATTGCTATGTCGCGGTTGTGCTCGTGCCACTTCGTCCGTTTGGCTAGAGTGGGAAGGTATTCCTTCACCCATCTCTTCCAGAACTGGTTCGCCAGGGTTTGGCTATATTTCCACTGCTTCCGTAGGTCTACCCTTTCCTCTGGTGGGCATAACGGTAGCGCTGGCTGCGGTGACCCGATGAGAAAGTGATTCAGTGTCAGGCTTTCTTCATCATTGTTGTCACCGGAGACGCGTGTGAGCGGAAGACTGTTTACTGTAAACTCCGCCTCAGCCAGTGCTGTCAGCAGTGTCTCCTACTTCGGCGATTGCTCCTTGCATATTGCGTAGAGGGCGGTTTTGATGGATCGTATCATCCTTTCCCAGCTCCCACCCATGTGAGGTGCTGACGCGGGAATGAAATTCCATTGCACTCCTTTGGCCGACAGCCCGTCGGCCAGCTTTTCCTTGTCGACGCCTGCCCCTGCCTCTGAGCTGTCTTTCAGCCCTGTGGAAATTGGTTCCGTTGTCTGAATAGAGTGCCCTGGGCCATCCCCGTCTCGCGGCCATCCTGACGATCGCTTGTATAGCGGAATATGCTGTCAAAGAGGCCGCGAGTTCCATGTGCACCGCTCTGGTTGTGAGGCATGTCATCAACACGCTGTATCTTTTTTCTCGGCGTCTGCCGATGCAGACGCTGGGCTGGACTGAGCAAGGAGTAGACGACGCGCCGAATATCATCGATCGCATTTTGTACGTTCGTGGCTCCTGATTCGTGCGTAGGTTCCGCCACAGGAACCGCTGTGCGTCCTGATCGGCCTCCCGAATCTGAACTCGCAGGAACATTTCCTTTATGTCTGCTGTGAACGCAACGGCCTTTTCCCAGAACGTCATCTGGATCCCCAGCAGAGCGTTCAGGAGATCTGGACCTGTTTCCAGGGCGTCGTTAAGACACCGTCCACTGACTTTGGCAGCGGCGTCGAAGACGATCCTTATTTTGTCGGGCTTGTTCGGATTCACGACGTAAAAGTGTGGCAAGTAGAAAGTATGTGGTCCATGCAGACGTATTTCCTCCTCAGAAAGTTCCACGGCGTATCCCTTCGTCAAGTACTTGCTAATCTTGGCGCAGTACGCTTCGGCGACGGCGGGCTACTTCCTGAGTCTTGTTTCCAAACTCCGGGTGGTGGTGGGCAACCCTGGTGGTCCCCATACGATACTTCGCAGTGCAATCAGTTAGTAGTTATCCATACCGATGATCATTTTTGCTTTGCCCCGATATTCCGGAATCTATAGGCCACGCAGATGAGGCCACTTGTCCCATTTGCTCCCAAAGGATTCCTGCTCGGGCCCATTGAGCCTCTCAATGGTGTGGACGGACGTCATCTGATGCCATTCTCCGTCCAGGGCGTCCCTCACCTCAAGGTCCACCAATGGATAGTTCCTTGTGTGGTCCCGCTACACTCTTCAGGATAATCGCGCTCTGCTTCCCGCTGACGCCGATTTCCCTCGCCACATGGTCCTCAATCAGCGTGACGCTTGACCCTTCGTCAAGTAGAGCGAGTATCGGGATGCTGTTCTTTGGACCCCTCACTACTATCGATGCGACGCGCAGCAACACATCTTGCTTGGCAACACAAGTGAAGGTCTGACCGTCTGTTGCCCGCGCCGCTTTGATATGGTAGTTGTTGCCGGTGACATTCTTCCGGTCTTCATCTTTGTCATCCTTGCGCATTGGTGAGCGCGACGCCCTTTTGCTGTCTGTGAGCAGTGGGTGTCTCTTTGGCGGTGCGGCAGTTCCGCGCGTAGTGCCCCTTCCTTAGGCACCGGAAGCAGGCTCCGGAACTCTGCACCCATCTTGAGGGCTGGATTTCCGTCAATTTAAGGAACTTCTTGCACCGAGCGAGGACGTATCGTCTCGCGTGTAGCACATCTCGCATTTCTGGCCGTCTTCCTGTGGACCGGAAGCTGCGGGCGGTGTGTACTTTGTGAAGCTCTTTGGCTTCGGTTGCGATTGCCTCGGAGCGGACGTCGACTGCTGTGTATCAGCATGCGTCGCATATACCCGCTTCGGTGCATGCTTCGACTCGTACCCCTTCGGTTTGAACGACTTAACCCCCCAGTTGGCGCGATTTACCGCCGTGGCCTGTCGCCCGAGTTTGTCCATATATTCGGAGAAATCAAACAGTGACGGGTTGTCTCCGTGTTTCTCTACGATGGCTTCACTCCAGTCCGACAGGTGATGTCCCGACAACTTGGCTTCCAGTTCGCGTAGAATCTTCAAGTTGTTCGCGTACTCTGACCTCTTCAGGGACTTCAATGAAGCTATGAGGTTGCCAACTGTCACCGTGAATTCGATCACTTCTTCACTCGTTGTTGCAGTGTTAGTTAATGGCGCACCTGATTTATAAGCCGCCCGATGAGAAGGTCAGGTCTCCCGAATCTTCGCTCTAATATTTCTCGTATCCGTGGCAGCTGATCTGGATCGAAGAGGAGAGCGGACACAGTCTGATACCCCTTTCCCTTCAGGCACTGCTGTAGCCTTGTCAGAACTTCACCTCGCGTCAAGCTCTGGGTCTGCTGCTCCAGCTGTGACGCGAAGACCAGCCACCGTTCCGGGTCCCATCGAACACCGGTAACTCCCGTGGCAGCGTATGCCGCAAAAGAATTCCTTCGCACGCAGTGGTCGCCTGCGGTGTTGGCGCTTGTGGCGGGCCTGGTGCTTGCTGGAAAGCGCCTGCGAGATCATCTATGTCTCTCGCTCGTTGCCGCTGTGCCGTGTACCCTACCGCCTGGTTTGAGTGGCCGATCCACTGCGGTATGGGAGTTTTCTCCAGAAGAATCCGAGGGTGCACCACCGAACGTCCAATGCTTAGAGCGTCCTCGGCCTCTTCCTCTTTGGCGACGATAATCTCCTGCTCGAGCTCCGTGGCTCGACGCAGGTCTGCGAGTCTCGCCTGCAGTGTCTGTTCGGTTCCGGATGGAAGCATCGCGCAGCTCCTATATCTCTTCCTCAATCCGCTGTTTTTCGCGAAACGCCCGCTGTGCTGCCTCGGCGAAGCGACGCCGGCATCTACTGTGCGGCGTCATGCCGCTTTCGCGGCTGCACAGACTTGCTGTCCAATCGGCGGGCCTTACTGTGGTACCCCCTTGAGCTGTAGCTGCTACATTGTCACCTGCTTATGGCGAATCGCGCTACGGGTAAGCTCCTGCTCCCCAAGCTGTGGCGTCAGTGGCTGCCCTGTTGGTGGGCCCATCGCCCCGACCTAGCAACCACAAGCGTCACCGTGACGCTTGTGGCTGCTAGGTCGCTCATCTGGGTTTTCTGGTTGGTGACCTCTGTCACTGTGTCGGTGTCCCTCGCAGCGCTGCGCTCAGCTGCCTCTGGATCATAACAACTCCTTCCACTGCGAAGGCTCATCGTGCTTTATTGGTGCATAACGGGAGAGTAAGGGCCTTTTCACATGTCCCGGTTGCCGGGTAGTCGGCGCCGGGTACTCGGTGTCAAATGAGCTTTCACATGTCCCGGTTGATGCCGGCAGTATCGGCTAGAGAGTCGACAAGAGTATAGTCTCGTTGATACTTTCAAAGATGGACCGTGAACAAATAATTGCAATGTGGCTTTTATATCGAAGACGAAAATATTTGCGCCAGAAAGAAAAATCAAGAAATTATTGGGTTCATCCAATTAATATGAAAAGAGAAGCATTAGGTGCATTCTACACATTATTCCCAGATCTACGAGCACATGAAGACAGGTTTTTCAAGTACTTTAGAATGTCTATAACTTCTTTTGACGAATTACATAACCGTTTGAAGAACTCTTTGCAACGTCAGGATACAAAAATGAGAAACTGCATTCAGCCTGTCGAGATGTTAGCCATTACAATTCGGTAAGTAAAAATCAATTATTTTTTATGTTTATTGAAAATGTAATTATTTTGTTACAACATATTTTCATCCGCGAAATCAATGGAATCAATTGTAGAAGAATTTATTGAATATGGAGATGGAGTATTGTAACGTTGCCCGTTTAACCTTTCGTATTCCTAAATAAGTAATATTGAAAAATCTGAAAAAGAGTGTGTCTGGAACGCCGAGAAAAAGATGACAGTGGTAATTTTGATACTATAAATAAGTGGGCGCCATCCCGGCTCCAGGAAGTGGCTATTCGGGACGGTATCAGAACGCAGAACCAGGACGCCGTCTATCCTGTGGACGCAGAGAGGGGTGCGGACGCGGCCCAGGGCGCACCGTGCTAGACTCAGCGCTGGGCGTGGGTCATACCCTGATTTCGCCTCGCGCGCAGAAGTGAGGGCTTTCCCGTGGGAAAGGACGACCTTGAATTTACCGTGGACTGTTTCTAAACTATTTAACCTGTTACCTACATTTAAATATATAACCTGTTACCTATCTTACCGAAATGCAGGGGAATCTCAGCGGAAGCAGCAATCTCGCATCGGCGGATTTTACCGCCCGCTTCACGTCGGAGGAGTACCTATCTCTCTCAGATGAGCAGTAGTGTGGAGTGGTTTTTTTTTTTCTTATTTCGTTTTGGGCCACTGCGGGATGGATGCTCTATGTTAATACGATATTAAATCAATATGACGGAATCAATGTATTATGAGTAGAAATACTGCCCCAAGGGACTTGAAGTTTGGAAAAAATGGCAAAAATTGACTTTAGTTCGTCAAGGAATAAAATTACTTTCTTTAAATAAAAACGACTTTGTTATTATTTTAATATATATTCTAATACACAAAAAAGTAATTAAAAACAAAATTACATAAAATAATCGGCAACAAAGAGCTTACATTGAATTGAAAGATAACGAAATTTTACCCAATTTTGTAATGTTTCTTTGATTCGAATATGGGCATTATTCGGCATGACTCCAATTTATTTCTTATATATCCTTCACGTCGTTCTGGGCCACAGACAGCAGAACTTGATTCCGTTATCAACTCTATGCATCTTTCTGTAGCTTGCGTGTGACAAGGTATGTGCTGGAAGTCCAAAAATATCGTAGCATTTAAGCTACTGAGGTCCAAAATGGCTTCGGAAATGACGGCAGTTGGTATTTGCATGGTGAGTGGTGGTTCCGAAATCACTTTCCAGTCGATCAAGTCCGTGTAGTCCTTTGCTTCGAAATTAAACGATGGCACTTGAAACACCCTTCTAGGTGTGAACGCCGACCTCTCCCGAATTTTCAGAATACGTCTCAGAGCGAGTTCTTTTATGTGCCGTCTTTCATCGTATAGCATTGCTATCATTATGTTTTCACAGTGGCCAAAATAGCCATTCCGTTGAATAACTGGATCCACTACCTTTTTTAAGTTTTCAGGCAGATAACGAGACAACTTAATGGTCTCAAATACGTGTTGCGCTCCATTAATACAGTAAGGTTGGGTCTTTATCTGAAACCACATCGGCGCGTACACCTTGATCACAAACTCAGCTAAAACCACAAGATTTTCTGATGGCGATGAAGTAGAAACATACAGCCTTAGAATCCTGTTGGCTGTTGTTAACCAGCGCGAGTGACAGATTTTCCCAGGATTGCGTTTGGCTAAGTTTGGGTTGCAATGACCGTCGTTGATCGCACGACAAATCTCTAGCAAATATAGCTGGTCGGTGCTAAGGTCTTCTCGAGATTTAGTTATATTTGGTAACATGCATTCGATTGTATGAAAAGTTGTGACCGGGAGAAATTCGCAGTTGTTCAGACTCCGTCCCACCTTGCCGCTAAAACTTTTTGGTCCTGTTGTAGTTCCATCTAGATGCTCAAAGAGATGCCTCAAAGTGAGTTCGTTGGCATGAAGTTGACATACGAGCCATTGAAGTGGATGTTGTAGCTTGCCTTCAAGTAACCGGATAATACCTGATTTATAGCCGGTATTCACAGCAGTTCCATCACAGCTGATAGCCATGATTTTCTTTAAAACAAGATCTTTTGCTATGAAATAGGCAAACATCTTATGCGCGATTGTTTTAGCATCACCTGACGGGGTTGAAATGTGACCCAAGTATTTCGATCCAGGTTCTATGAGAACACATATGTGTTCTTCTGTCGTGATTTTCCGGCGCATGTCTTCATAAAAAAGGGTCTTGTCCTTGCGTCCGTCAAATGAAATGCAAATAGTTTTTGACAAACAGTTTGTAAGTTCATTACTATAAGCAGCAAGCGTAGCGGTTCTTGCCTTAGTACGCGCTCGACGAATTTTGCTGCGATCGACAACATTTGAAATGTTTTCTTGCGTCACTAGTCCAAATAATAGTCCATATAAATTTCAATACTAATAAACTGTCAAGTCAACTGTCAAGAGCTCCTCAATAAGTTTTTATTTGTTTTGGTATAATCTGGCTGAGCTTCAAAGCAGTGTGTGAAATCTGGAAGTCTAGTGAAAAAGCCGTTTAGCATCACATAATGCGAGAGTATATCGCTGGAAACTGTGAGTTATAGTCGTTTCAAAATTCTGGCAAAACGAATACTTCTACCCTACGATAACAGATAACAGATACACAGTACGCCCTTACGAAACTACTGACATTTGCCCACCTCTACAAAGAACTGTCAACAAGAGTGGTGTTGCCAGCATATCTAGCAATAGTGATCCATTGTACGATTTTTGCCGGTCACATACGAGTGTAATCACTTGTCCAATTGCGCTTCTCAACTTTTTCAAGTCAACATTTACGGGGGCGTCCATTAACATCACGATGGAAACTTTTACATGCAAACGCTGCGAAACCGAGTTCCGGGACGGCGCACTGTGCTCCATTTGCCAGGGGCATTTCGACTTCCCGTGCTCCGGTATAACCGAACCTGGTTATCGAAAACTAGGAGACAGGAAGGCGTCCTGGAAATGTCCATCTTGTAAGGGTGCAGCTTCGGCCAGATCTCCGGTACCAGCCGATCTAGAAAGCATTGCGCTGGACATAAAGCGGCTTAGTGCTCAAACAGCATCGCTGCCGACCCTAATGGCTACTCTCAAGGCAATCCAGGCTGACGTCACCGATCTTAAAACCTTGAAGTCAGATATTGCAGACTTAAAACTTATGAAGACAGATGTGGCGGATATGAAAGCTTCTGTTGAATTTATGCACAATTCTATTGAGTCTCTGACTGGCAGGATTTCCGAAATCAGCCAGGAAGTTCAAGGACTTCTCAAGACTAAAGATGAAGTCCGTCTCCTACAACTACGATTAGAACAACTAGAGTGCACCACACGAGATATCGAACAACGATCACGTATGAACAACATTGAGATAAAAGGAGTCCCAGTGTCTCAGTCAGAAAATCTTTTCGAGATTTTTGCTAAAATCGGAAGTCACGTTAGCTGCTCTATTACCAAGGAGCAGATAAACTACATTGCAAGAATACCTATGCGGAATGACAAGCACAACAAGACGATTCTGGTCTCGGTACACAATAGATACATTAAAGAAAACTTTGTGGCCGCGGCTAAAAAGTGTACTATTCTCCCGGCTGATTTGGGCCTCCGCGGCGACAAGAAAATATTTGTCAATGATCATCTGACCCTGGACAACAAGATGCTTCTCAATAAAGTAAAAGGCCTGGCCAAGGAACGGGGGTTTGCTTACACTTGGGTAAAAGGATGCAAGATATTTACGCGGAAAAGTGCTACTTCCAATGTACTGATTATAAACTCGGAGTCGGATCTGAAAAAGATTTCGTAAATTTAGAACTTTTATTATTGTTTTCTAATTTTTCTATTTCCTCTTTTTTTTGTAATGAATGTAAGTCTCGCTCAAAAAGTCTAAGAAACTTTGGTTTGCTCCCACTTTGGTGTGCCAATCTTGGTGCGCATGCGCATAGCTCTCACACCTTATTTAAGCCGTCGTTCCATCTCGTTCAGATGGTCATTTGCTATCTCGCTTTATGTCTGTTTTTTATTATATTGCACTATTTACGATTTACTCAACACTACCACGTTCTCATCAATTCATTATTATGGTGCTCATTCGACATTGCATTGCCTATTATTCATTTGCTAATATTAAGATATAACAATGTATAACATTTACTATCAGAATGTTCGTGGCTTACGAACGAAAACCTCAGCTGTTTACCGAAACGTATCCTGGAATAGTTATGATATTATTTGTTTGACTGAAACTTGGCTATTGGAGGGTATAAGAAGTAGTGAACTATTTGACGATCGTTATGTCGTATTTAGACGTGATAGGGATTATGATAAAACGTGCGAAACAAAGGGAGGCGGTGTGTTGTTAGCTGTTCGTCGGGAGATTATGGCCGAGGCCCGCAGTGACTGGTGTTCGATTGCCGAAGATTTGTGGGTAACATTAACGCTTCATTGCCAGAGGCCGAGGGTAGCTTATAAGTTGCATTTGTGCGTTGTATACATTTGTGACGAAAACACAGGTAATTCTATGTCAGAACAGTTACAATACTTCTCTGATAATATGTCAGACATTGTATTGAAAAACCCATGCGATAAATTTTTAATTTTTGGTGACTTTAACATGCGAAACCTAACTTGGAATGTGTCTGACGACAACTCTTTTTATATTGCCGATAATATTCAGGGCACTGTGCAACAAAACCTTTTTGATGATCTCAACCTTTGTAATTTATCACAATACAACAATATTCTAAACTCTAACAACAGAATACTTGACTTAATTTTTTCCAATAATGATATCACAGTTGCCCCGTGTCGACACCCATTGTCTAAAATAGACGCAGCACACCACCCAGCTCTTTGTATTTCTGCCGATTTTGTTCAACTACACAAGCTAAAACCCTGTCCCTATTTAAAGTATTTATATCATAGCGGTGACTATGACATCATCAAATCTAAACTTGAAGTTATTAACTGGCAACAGGAAATACACAACAAATCACTTGAGGATGCCGTATCTTTCTTTTATACCACTTTATACGATCTTAGGACAAGTCATGTACCCTCTAAAACAGTTACATCTTCACATAAATACCCTCCTTGGTTTAAAAAACCGCTTATCAAAATGTTAAAAGAGAAACACAAATATCACAAAAAGCACAAAATTTACGGTAACTGTGCTGACCTTCAATCCTTTGTCACTTTGAGGGATCGTGCTAAGACACTCGAAAAAGAGATGTTTAACGAGTATATA
The DNA here is from genome assembly GCA_944548615.1 of Micropterix aruncella. Lineage (NCBI taxonomy): Eukaryota > Metazoa > Arthropoda > Insecta > Lepidoptera > Micropterigidae > Micropterix > Micropterix aruncella. Next base: position 8,491,831 of record OX155967.1, read on the forward strand.
TCTAGCATTGAATCTAGTATCACTAAAAACCCTAAAGCATTTTGGTCATATGTTAAAACTAAAAATCAAAACAATTCTTATCCTGCCATATTAAGTCTTGGCGATCGCTCGTCTGATTCTGGGAATGGTATATGCAATATGTTTAGTGAATACTTTCACTCCACTTTTTCATACAGTGACGCTAATCACACCCCGGATACTCCTGATAACGACACGACAACAACTGATATAGCGAACATTGAATTTAAATCTTCAGAGGTCTGTAAACTGTTAGAGTCTCTGGATTTGAACAAATCTGCCGGTCCAGACAGTATCCCACCATTATTTATTGTCAAATGCGCTAAGAGTATCTCAGCTCCGCTTACCCTACTTTTTAGGCGATCCGTTTCTGAGGGTGTTATGCCTTCGATCTGGAAGTCTGCGTATATAACACCTATTCACAAAAAGGGACCTAGAAACCTGGTTGAAAACTATAGGCCTATCTCCAAACTATGTCTGTTTGCTAAAGTGCTAGAAAAGGTTGTCTATAACCAGTTATACTCTACTCTAAAACATACATTCTGCTCACAGCAGCATGGTTTTTTAAGAGGAAGGTCTACGACATCTAACCTGGTTGTTTGTAGCGATTATATATCTGAGCATATGTCCATACCTTCTCAAGTTGATGTCATCTATACCGATTATAGCAAATGTTTCGATAGAATTGATCATACAGTACTTTTATCCAAACTCCGATTAGTAGGAATTCGTGGAAACTTGTACAGGTGGTTCACGTCCTACATACAGAACAGGTGCCAGACTGTAGCTCTCAACGGATACACGTCATCACCAATGCAAATCCCTTCTGGAGTACCCCAAGGATCCCTATTGGGACCGCTCCTGTTTAACATCGTTGTCAATGATGTATCTTCGTGCTTCAAATTCTGCGAAGTAATCCTATACGCTGACGACATGAAGATACTCTGTCCGATTAACTCACAAGAAAGTGCACAACGTTTGCAAGAAGATCTCAATCGTTTTGACCGTTTCTGTTTGTTGAACAAATTGGACTTAAATGTATCCAAATGTTATTTATGTTCCTTCACTCGCAAGCCACAACCTCTTCTTTTTTCTTATACACTTAAGAATATCAATATTACTAGAGTAAACTCAATCCGTGATTTAGGTATAATCTTTGACACTAAATTACTCTTTGATGAGCACATCAATAGTGTCATCAGCAAAGCATCAAGAACATTAGGTTTTGTTCTGCGTTTATCATCTGAGTTTAAATCTATTAAAACCATTAAAATTCTTTATTGTGCATATGTACGTAGTCACTTGGAATATGCATCACAAATCTGGAACCCCAGCTATAACACTTACATTACCCGCATTGAGCGAATTCAGAGACGTTTTGTACGACACCTACAATTTAAAGTAAAAAAATTCTTTCCAGACTACACTAAACGTTGTCATAAATTTCACCTCTTACCTTTAGCCACAAGACGCCATATTGCAGATGTCGCCTACCTATTGAAGATAGCAAATGGCTCAGTTGACTGCCCGGATTTATTGGAGAAGGTTGGGTTGAGGGTCTCTGCTGATCCGATCAGAAGACCATGCACCCTGTTTATCCCCAGAGCTAACACCAATTACAGGCTAAACAGTTATCTATTGAGAGCAAGCCAAAGTTTCAATGATGTAGCTACCCAATATGACATTGACTTATTTAATATGTCAGTCCAGCAGCTCAAGAAGTTACTGGCTGACGCCTTCTTTGGCTAATCCTTTGTTCTATTTTGTTTAGTTTTTCTTAGTCTACTTGTTTTTCTTTTTTTTCTCCCCCTTTTATATATCTATTCATACATTTTTACTTGTGGAACCTTGTAATTGGCCTTATATACATATTAATTTGTAATAACCGTATACCTAGCTGTAAGATTCCTAAAATTAATAAAATAAAAATAAAAATAAAATAAAATATCTTGTAACGTAGCTGAGACGATGGCAGCTCCTGCTCTATCTGATATTCCAAAGCAATCTAAGGTTCTGGCTTCAGTTGAGTACTCCTTTTGTGGGTTTGTAATGGTACACGGCAAGGGTAAGCCCTCAGCCTCAAGGCTGGAAACAGTGTTTGATTTTTTGCAAGTCAAACTTTGAGTTTCAATTTCCGAAACTGATGTCTGCGATTGGTTGGTGGAGGATTTTGCTTTTTCTTCATACAGTTTCCGTTTTAGAGTTCTTAAATTGTTGCTCATCGTTTTATTTGTAGTCTTTATATCTACCGAACCAATCATCATTTTCCTGTCACCCCTTTGGTCATTTAGAAAATCCCTTTCTTGAAGTGGTACTTTGCGTTTTGGTTCACAAGCACAACATTCAAATGAACTACACTTGCAAGTAGCGATATCAAATAGCGACTGGCTCTCCCGTCTGAACTCGTCCAATTTATTCATGTAGTTTTCATTATTACTCCTACCTTTGTACGGCTTCAGTATAGCCCTGTATTTCTCGTGATAATTCTTAAATAACTTAACGATCGCTCTATGACCTATCGTGGGTAATGAAGCCTTCTTCCACACATTTTCCACGTCGGTAACGATGATTTCACTGATGTCATTCACAGAGTTTTTTAAACGACTACCCAATGTTTCAGAAACTGTCATAAAATGCTTCATCACGTCTTCTTTTGTTGGTAACATGCTACTTGGGAGCGGTTTTGCCACACCAAATATGGGACAGGTTTTAACCTTGCTACGTAAACTCATAGTGAGCTTTGATCGCGCACAAGAAAGCGATTATTCACTAAAACAATACGTCCGACGCGTGCACTCCCGAATGCAATCAGTTTGTCACTAATGCTAGGTCACGACGATTCATGTGAGACAAAAATAGTAGTCTCTCACTCGCGCGGCGGTGCTCCTTTTGTCAGGGGGAATTCTACGAAAATGGGCTCGCTCAAGTATAATATTTTGGCGCGTTATTTAGTATATATTATAATTTTAGGATATTATCATGTTGAATTTGTTCTTGACTATTGTTTTAAATCAATTGAAGTTGATAATTTATATGTTGTATGATTAAAAAGTGACGAGTAAAAATCCTCTTTTTTCGTAGTTTCTGAAATTTTCAATGGCTCGGGGGCAGTATTTCTAAAACTATAACCCTAGTCCATATTTGGTATTATTAATCAGTAGGCCTTAGAGCATCCATTCCGCACTGGCCCGAAAGGAAATTTGAAAAAAAAAAATTTTTCATTCAACGCGCATATTCATTTTATTCCGAATCTAGTGGTTTTCGGGATGGAAAATATTCGCTGAACCCTGGATGCGTGTACAGTGATCACGGGGAACAGAAATTAACTATAGCTTGAATCTACGATTTATAATTATCGCCTTCGCACGAGACGGTCGCCTTTAGGAGGCGATCCGTTGGATATAAAAATAGGATGACTTTAGAAACTTTATAATTTACATAAGAATTACTGGGAGAGAGACTCGCCTGGTAAGGTTTTGTCTACGTCCCGGGATACTGGGTTTCCGGATCTGGGCGGCGCGAATCCCACTGGCTTTATTGTCGTTTGGTGGCGACGGATATATTTTACTATAGTTCAAGACTTTATAAAATGTGGTTTGCTGGTGTGGTCTAGCGGGTAGCAGAATTAATGGCGACCACGGCCTTTCGGCCGAGGTGCCGTCGCCCCGTCCGCCTCCGTCGGAATCCACCCGAAGCTGAATATATTTTATTCGACTGGCAATCGATGTCGTTCCGGTCGATTCTTAACTAGGGATGCCTTTTACACTCGACTTAACCCTTCAGGCCTCGGCCCCTCAGCCGATTGACAAGTTGCTGTCCCAAAAATTTTTAGTAAAAATTAGTAAAAAAATTGAATTACGACACTGTCTCACCAAAATATTAATTACTGCCAAGCCACTGTACCCATAATTAAAATGAAACATATTAACATAATAAAACATAATAAAATAAAACAAATTAAATTTAAATTAAATTAAAACGGGGCCGTCACGCTGAATCGTTTTGTGGCCGATATCGGCCAATCGGGGCTTGAGGGGTTAATATCGTGCTATAATGTACGATTGATGATGGCTCAGGTGAGAGCTTGTTTGAAATTACAGTTTTATTATTAATTATATGGTGTTTTAGGGTTTGCATATTATAAACCTAAATACGTGACGACTAGTTCGTCACAGTATTTGACAATTCTTCGCCATAAATACGATAAAACTGGACCGCAGAAATCGTTGGAGAAGTCGGAGGCAATTGTGGTGATGGTACAGTTGATTGTATTGGTGATGATACATTTAGTGGTACAGTTTGGTATGGTAGTGTTGATGGTGGAACAAAAGTTTGGTGTGAAAACGGAGATTGTGGAGGTATGTTTTGAAATGAAACAGGCAACTGGGGACGAAATGTTTGATATATTGGTTGCGAATGAGTCGTATCAGGGTGGTACATTCTGTGGTACTGTATCGAGCATCTCTGCTTTTTAATTTTCGTCATTAATTCCATTACTCCCAACTGGAATTGTATAACTTCATCGTCAGTAAAAGTTTTTAGGGATGGAATAATTCCTTTGAAAAAACACAAATGTCTATCTGGTTCTTCTTCCATTTTTTTCAACATTTTCAATTCTATTGGATCCCAGTTCTTTATTAGGTTTTTAAAATTTTTCCAATTGTTCTGTTTTGTTTTCAATCTCTGGTGTATCTCCTTCCATTGTTTGAGGATCTTCTATTTCCTGTGTCAGACTATCAGTAGTGGGACGTTCCTTAAAAACTTTGTTGAGAAATTGTAGCTGATCATTGAAAACATATTTTTTTACATTTGAAGCACCAGCACCTGATTTGGTAACGTCCTTTTGTTTTTTACAAGATTTTTTAAATGAATCACGAATGTTTCCCCACCGCTTTATCACTTCTTTACCTGTAATAATAAAAATAATTTCAATTATAATCTCTCAGATACCTAGCAAGTGGTCATACTTTTACAGATATGAGCTTCGAATACAGACTTGGCATCTCAACCATAAGCATTATAGTAAAAGAAGTGTGCCAAGCTATGTGGTCTATTATGAAATCTGAATGTATGCCTATACCTGGAAAAGAAATGTGGGAATCGATTGCCTTAAAATTTGAACAAAGGGCCAACTTTCCGCACTGCTTAGGTGCAGTTGACGGGAAGCACATACGGATTATCAATCCTCTTGGGTCGATGTACCATAATTATAAAGGCTATGCTTCAGTAGTATTAATGGCTGTAGCAGATTCGGAGTACTGCTTTACATATGTTGATATTGGTAGCTACGGAAAAGACTGTGACTCTCACATTTTCAAGAAATGTTCATTGTGGTCAATGTAATAGTAATTGTGGTTCAATGTAAATAGTGAGCTCGAGCTACCGAAGGAAAATTGTCTCACGGGAAGAACGAGCCCTAATTTGCCTTATTTCTTTGTTGGTGACGAAGCATTCACTATACACAAACATCTGCTTCGGCCATATGGAGGATCGAATTTAACCATGAAACAACGAATTTATAATTATTGTTTATGCAGAGCTCGGAGGTATGTGGAATGCACATTTGGAATTCTCACTAATAAGTGGAGAATATTACATCGTGCCATTAATTTGGAACCCGACTTCGCAGTCGATATTGTCAAGGCTTGTGTAATCCTGCACAATTTTGTCCGCGTCAGAGATGGATATCAACCAGAGGAAACAATGACCATATTCGGATTAGAAGATTTAAGTGGAGAACACGTAAGACGTGGAGGGCTAGCTGCAAATAATGTTAGAAATATTTTAGCGGACTATTTTATAACCGAACCTGGACAAGTCAGTTGGCAGTTATCAAAATATAAAAAAGCATCGATATAGATCGGTGGATGCGCCTACGCGTCGCCGACATGTTACCGATTCCATTCGTTATTACGTCATCACTTGTGATCAGTCAAAATGAATTTGAATAATATATTATTTCATGTGCTAAGTACCTACTGTTCGAATTAAAGTCGTGCAACGCGGACGCAAAAATAAAATGGTCTAATACATACCTACAATACTTAAATAATTATCCTCTAACTCCTAACCGTTAAGGAATTGTACCTTCCATCATCACCTCACCAACATGGGATAACTATCAGTTGTGTAATATTAAATGATTCGCTAACTTACCAAATGAGTTTTTTTTGCCGTCAGTAATTTCTTCGAAGTCGGGTTTAAGTATTGCGCAAACCTCCCGCCAAGCTTTTTTTGATTCATTTTTGTCCTTGTACTCAGCGCAAGTTTTGTCTTATAAAACTGGCTTCGCTTCCACCAAAGTTATCAATAGTTCGATATCTATCTCCATTTTATAGTTTAGAAGAAGGTATGTAGATACGTATAATTACGAGTCGAGCGTGCGACAGAACTACGCACGCGCGTGCGCTCGCAGACTGTACATGGGCGACTGACCGGCCGGCGCGTCTGAAAGCTAGTTGCGTGTTCCATACACCACTGTCAGTTCGGCCGCCGGCTAACCGATGCCCGGCGACCGGACGCACAGTGGTGAATCCGGCGCGCACCCGGCGACCGCCTGCCGGATAAATTACGCCGGTACATGTGAAAGCTACGTACCATGCCCATACACTTCACCACCGGGTACCCGGCACCGGTTAGCCGGCAACCGGGACATGTGAAAAGGGCCTAACGGTATTGGGCTGATGGCTATCCGGCTCGAAGGACCAGCTTCTATGTTGCGACCGTTTCACAACATATGCAGTGTCCTGTGGCGTATATATAACCATACATACATAAATATATAACCATAAACACAATAACAAGTTTTATTTCTCCCCGAACGCAACAACATACAGGAAATTACTAATTCTAAGTGTCTTGTAGCTGTTCACTGCACTGTGCAGTCTCATTGCGTCGGGCAGTGCCGCGACCGTGCGGCGGACGTGAGCGACCAACGCCCCACTTGGCCTGCGCGCGGAAATGCGGTGCCCTCTCGTGCCATGTCCTGTTCGTCTCGGGCAGCAAGTCGAACCGAGGGCTCTCGTGGTCGGTTATCGGGCGGCGAACGCTTCAGCGTTTCGCTTTGAGTTCGCCCGACAAACCTACGTGGCCCACCTTCTTTGCTGCGGCGATCGTCCGTTCTCGCCTGACTGCGCCCGCGTGCGCCTGCGTGCGCCTGAGTGCGCCCGTGTGCGCCTAACTGTGCCTATGTGCGCCCGTCTGCGTTCGTGTGCGCCAGACTGCGCCTATGTGCCGTCTGCGCCCGACTCTCCGAAGGTCCCAACTCGGACCGGCGCTCGAACTCCACGATTGGAGTGAGCGTGTCCCCGTCGATCGTAAATCCTAACTCGGACCGACACTCAACTCCCCGATTAGGAGTGAGCGTCTCGTCGACCGTAGTGTCCCTACTCGGACCAGCGCTCAATACTGCACGTTGCAGTAGAGACGCTCGCGACTTACTTCCTTACTGCAAGGGCAGTGGAGCGGTTCCTTGGCGCAGTCCTTGTAGTCCTTGGTTCCTTCCTTCCATGGCTGGTTGCCCTTCCTAGTCGGTTGACTGGGTGAGAGAGTAATTTGATATGGCCCATGCGCCCATATTCTTACTCACTTCTGCGTTTCTTGCCGTGCACCTGCTGTGCACCTGGTTTCGTGTTAACCAATGACACGACTCGGCCGGCTTTCCGTGATAAGTGCGATCCATCCCCTTTCATAGCGTCCTCACGCTCTTTCCTACACTGAGAAAAATATCTGTATTGGCCCAATTAGAAATTCTCTTTGGGTCCTCACGCTCTTTCCTACACTGAGAAAAATATCTGTATTGGCCCAATTAGAAATTCTCTTTGGGTGGGTGACGGTTAGATTGGTTCTGACTGTTGCAAACAGATCAATCTCATTGGTTTTTCTAACCGTCCCAATCAGATTTGGCATCTAATTGAGCCAAAAAGGAACCGATTGGGTGACTGCAAGATTTCTGTTTCTAGATCTGTTTGGCTCTGTTAGCTGTTCTAATTGGCTTCATAGGTAGATATCTACTTGGCTTAGGTAGATATCCTTTTACTCCTAAGTAGATATCCTTTTACTCCAGGTAGGTATCTACTTGTCTTAGGTAGATATCGTTTTACTCCAATAAGGTATTTCTCATTGCCCTAATAGGAAATCTAATTACCTCAGGCAGTCCATATCTCATTGGACCAGCAAGGGCTCGTATGCTCACTCTGGCGGGGGTGGTGGGGGGGGGGGGTATCCCTTTTCCCGCCCTATCCCTTTTCCCAGGGTGGATGGAGCATACGACTCCTTGCTGTTTTGTTCTATTGAGATGGACTGCCGCAGGCATCTGTATAAAGACAAAACACGGATTTATTACAGAAACAATTTTAATATTCACACAAAACACATGAAACAAAAGTGATACAGTAAACAGCAGTGTATATACATAGTATCTATATATAGTAAACAATGTTAACTGTCGTAAACTAAACACTGCAGACCTGTGATATGCGTCTAACATAAATTATAATTAAAAACACAAATTTTTACAAAATGTCTTCCTATAAGAGGGTTCTTTATGGGTCATGTGATACGTTCTTATAAAATTCATTACTCGGTATAAATTGCCCGTAGCTATCAGGTCATCAGTGTCGATGAATGTATCTTCTATAAAATATACCTTATTAAGGGTGGGTGCATCCTATTAAAAACACCACTAAGGGCGAGTTTCACCATGAATTTTACCCTTTTAATTTGAAGTAAACACTTCACATCAACCAATCAGATTCACGGACTTCCAGTTAAGTTAAATTTATCCGGGTTAAATTAATAGTGACACACGCCCTAATCAGTTATTTTAACGTTTAGTTACAAATAAAGAGCCATCAATGGCAGTTGAAAGTGTACAAGGATATGGACATTTAAAACTGAAATGAAATACAGCGAGTGTTCTTGGGCTAACCTGGACACCGTAAGACATATATTTTCGAGAATATCCTAAATTCTCCAAGACGACTCCAACAAAAATTAATTTCTCCTTAACGTGAAGCATTTCTGTTATTCGGATAAAATCACTGCAGTCATTGGTGTTCAATTGCAAAACTGTTCCTGTCCGATAACAATGACTGTAAAATGATGCTGCTTTAACTACAGAACCGGACATTTCGTTAACTGGAATGCCCAAACTGGACAGGAGTAATTCATAATCGGGCAATTTAAATGTTTTAGATGAAAATGTCAATGTTAAGGGGTCTCTATAAGCACTATCAATAAACAGTTCATTTAAAACCAGCTGATGTTTTAATGCCAAAGTTAGAGTAATATTACGCCTACTAGCGGAAACATTTGCAGCATTTTTTAAAACACGATGTTTCGATTCGAACCTCATCGAGGAAAGTAACGCAAGTGGCCCGTAAGCTAATAGAGCTCTCGGATAGTGAACCAGGAAGTGAAATTTAGGCTGTAAGTGCCCACCACTGAGTTCCAAGTACGTGGCATTTAACTCGGATACCAGAACGCCAATGTATTCGGCTGTTTCTGTACAACTCGTCCATCTTGTGGCCTCTCTCACTAAATCTACAAGGGATTCGTACAATGCCCAATGTTCATCGTCCATAGGGACTAAATCACCGATAAGCAATCCAAAATACCTAATGAGGTTTACTAGACCCGACCCAGATTGTCGCACAATTTTCTTTCGAATCCGATCTATTGACATAGCTACTGGCTTTGCTGAGTTATCAGGCCCAAAATCGAATTGCTGTAAACGACTATTGAAATCGTCCAACGAAAAATAATGTTTGTCTAAAATGAAGACTTTCAGTAGGAATCCCATAATGTACTTTCCACAGCCTTCAAAAATGTCATGAAAAATGTCTACCCCAATTTGATCAAAGACTTTGAAAGATTCCCAATGATAAAAAACACATTTTTCTTTGACACCAGTTGTAACCGGATTGTTACTGTCAAGGTCTTCCCTATAGTTGGAGACATTTCTTAACATTTCTGGATTTTCCTCAGTACCTTTCCTAAGTTCATTTTTCTCGATCCGACATGTGCGGCAACAGCGATTGGCAGAAAAACTCTCAACGAAACCACAAATTGAGTGTAAACCCAAGTTGTCACCCAAAATTAACCCCAACTCGAAATAAATTGTGCGATCAATCCCAAGTTGCTGAAAAGTAATGCCATTTATTTTTATATCATTCATGTCATCAATAATGGGTTTGAAAATCTTGTAATTTCCAAATTCACTGCGATCTGAAGAATGAAAAAGAGCTGCAAGGATAATTTTATTCACGGATGATTGTGACACTGATGTACCCGAGGGAAAGTCAATTGCAAGACAAGGGAATGCTATATACACGGCCCCCAGCTTGTGAATTCCTGCGTGACTCCCCAAAGCATTGCCGCTTTCAAAATCGTCAAAAAACAAAAAATAAGGTATGATCAGCTTATCAGGAGCGTTTGCTATGCGTTTGCGCCAAGCTGACCCTTGAATAAAATTCTCCATTGTACCTGACACATCTGCATAACAACGCTCCATGTAAGATAGAGTACTGCTTAAAACATTGGTAATTGAAAATATTTTGTAAAAGACTTGTCTTAGCGGAATTCTATGAGCCACACAATCCACTGATTGGTAAGTTTTTTCCCGTTTCCTCGTAACGTAATCAAAGCGAGTACCGACTGTATAAGGTACAGGATCAATCAGCGTATTTTTACTTCGGAAATGGGCCAGTACACGGAACTCAGAGGAGTAATGTCTGAAAACCGATTGCATGAGTTCTAAACCTTGATCCTCGCTCTCGGTAGAGAGACCAGCTGTTCGAAAATGTTTAACTATTACTGGATAGTATGAGGCAGTTATAACCCTTTCAAAATCTCTAAAAAACAACCCAGCCATTTTCCTAGTTAGCGCATTGTTACCGTAATATTTTCCAGCAATCTGTAGTAAAACACGCTCTAAACTTTGATTATGAGACAGTCCTTCTGCTTGCACTGGGGGTATTTCAGGCTGAGACGATAATTGGGACTCATTTACATTTAATTCAAGCTGCAATGATGATTGGGGCTCGTTTACATTTAATTCATGCTGCCATGATGATTGGAAGTCACTTAGATTTAATTCACGAGAGACCTGTTGTTTGCTATTAAAAGAGGTTTCATGTTCTCTTCTATTATGCTTATATAAGGAGTTCCATGCTGAATACGTTCTGGTACAATAAGGACATGGAATGTCTCGAGACAAAAGAACTTTACAAATATTCAGCATGCAATGCCGCCGATAAGCTACAATAGAGGAGAACGCTACATTACAAGATGGACAATGCCCCATTTCAATAGATAATGTTAAAGTCACTTTGATATATTAGTTTCAATGGAGGGAAATATCTGTGGACTGAATGTCGCTTAACTGCTGAAGGAGAGTTTCAGTCATGCCACTGATTTTATCGAATTCTGACTTCAGTTCGTAAATATACCTTTGAAACACATACCATATCGCGGCACTCTGTTCCGGGTAAGTAAGGAGAAGCGCCCAATAACATTCAAATAATGTTGCAATAGCCTCCTTGAAATTAGTAAATGTGTAAACAACATTCTGGGTTATAATAACCTCGTATTTAGTTGGGTTTCGAGACCCATAGGCAATTATAAAAGGCTGAACTGGAATGCGGTACTTGTCCAGCTTGTCTTTCTTTGTAGAGAAATCTTCATCCCGGCTTGTGTCTGAAGAAACATCCACCACAATCCCCGATATAGACTCCGACCGGGTCGGCCGCCAAAGTCCCTTTTCGGTTGCTACTGTTGTTCCGTATTCTAGAAGATATCCGACGAGCTTAAACGCAGTGAGGTCCGCCAATTCACCACCCACTGCAAAGAAAAACGAATAGCATCAGGAGGATCATACATGGCACCTCAGGAGATTCCTCGGCACCTGAGGAGATACGGCGGTTCTCAAGAAACGGAATGTGCTAAATACTTATGAAAAGAACTTACATTCTACATCACCGACGAGGGAACGGATTTCCTTATACGGGCCAAAGTCCAGGAAAGTCCGGGCTAACGCAAACACCCTCTCGCGAAACTCGGGGTACCGGCGGTGTACTGCAGAGCATGAGAGGCCGGGGAAGCTAATCTGAAAGTCGATCCTTAACTGTAAAAGAGAAAGACGATTTTAATACAACATATAAATTCCTTTGTGAAGGGGGCAGATCAGAAAACTTTATACCATATTAACATTTAAAACTGCTATTTGGACAAAAACTATATGAAATCGTTTAAATTACTTTGTGGTATCTTCAAGAGCCATATTTTTAGGCAATAAAAACAAAAACAAACAGCTGCAATGATGATTGGGGCTCGTTTACATTTAATTCATGCTGCCATGATGATTGGAAGTCACTTAGATTTAATTCACGAGAGACCTGTTGTTTGCTATTAAAAGAGGTTTCATGTTCTCTTCTATTATGCTTATATAAGGAGTTCCATGCTGAATACGTTCTGGTACAATAAGGACATGGAATGTCTCGAGACAAAAGAACTTTACAAATATTCAGCATGCAATGCCGCCGATAAGCTACAATAGAGGAGAACGCTACATTACAAGATGGACAACGCCCCATTTCAATAGATAATGTTAAAGTCACTTTGATATATTAGTTTCAATGGAGGGAAATATCTGTGGTAACTGAATGTCGCTTAACTGCTGAAGGAGAGTTTCAGTCATGCCACTGATTTTATCGAATTCTGACTTCAGTTCGTAAATATACCTTTGAAACACATACCATATCGCGGCACTCTGTTCCGGGTAAGTAAGGAGAAGCGCCCAATAACATTCAAATAATGTTGCAATAGCCTCCTTGAAATTAGTAAATGTGTAAACAACATTCTGGGTTATAATAACCTCGTATTTAGTTGGGTTTCGAGACCCATAGGCAATTATAAAAGGCTGAACTGGAATGCGGTACTTGTCCAGCTTGTCTTTCTTTGTAGAGAAAACTTCATCCCAGCTTGTGTCTGAAGAAACATCCACCACAATCCCCGATATAGACTCCGACCGGGTCGGCCGCCAAAGTCCCTTTTCGGTTGCTACTGTTGTTCCGTATTCTAGAAGATATCCGACAAGCTTAAACGCAGTGAGGTCCGCCAATTCACCACCCACTGCAAAGAAAAACGAATAGCATCAGGAGGATCATACATGGCACCTCAGGAGATTCCTCGGCACCTGAGGAGATACGGCGGTTCTCAAGAAACGGAATGTGCTAAATACTTATGAAAAGAACTTACATTCTACATCACCGACGAGGGAACGGATTTCCTTATACGGGCCAAAGTCCAGGAAAGTCCGGGCTAACGCAAACACCCTCTCGCGAAACTCGGGGTACCGGCGGTGTACTGCAGAGCATGAGAGGCCGGGGAAGCTAATCTGAAAGTCGATCCTTAACTGTAAAAGAGAAAGACGATTTTAATACAACATATAAATTCCTTTGTGAAGGTGGCAGATCAGAAAACTTTATACCATATTAACATTTCAAACTGCTATTTGGACAAAAACTATATGAAATCGTTTAAATTACTTTGTGGTATCTTCAAGAGCCATATTTTTAGGCAATAAAAACAATTACGTCAAAATGTAAAATTTTCAGCGAACTGATTCGCCTAGTGCGTGGTCAAGATGGGTCTCTGGGATTTTGGGGCAGTTTAGTGCGTACAATATTGAGTGGTCGCATATTCAAATCAGAAAGTGGCTAGCCGCGCGGTTAACCGCCTAGGCGGCGTGCCGCTAGTGCGAGGTATCGGCAATCGCTGAAAATTGCGCTTTTATATTTTGACGTAATGGGTCAAATGAACATGTCTTACTTTAAAGCCTGTAATATATATTATTACTCACCAGTTGGTAGCCCAGGGCCGTAGAAGCTGCCTTGTACCGGCTCAAGTATTTATCGGCAGTGAGCTCAGGGTCACGAAGTAAAAGTCGCCGCCTGACTTTTGACGATTGTTTCCAAAATAGCTCCGCCACATCACGAGGCTCCCACGATGAGTGAAGCCATAGCAGGGCCTCGTCCTCCTCAATAGTATTCTCCTTGTGTGGGCTGGGTTCCGCCCTCTCGCCGAGACGTTTCCTTTTTCTGGGTTGCTTCTGGCTGGCGGTGGATGGGGACGGAGATTCAGACCGGCTATCAGATGGCGAACGAGCTCCGATGGCGGCAGAGGCGATCAACCCTGACTTCCTCAGCTCGAAGCGGTAGGCGTGGTAGCGGCTGTACAGCTTTCCTCTAGGCTCCTTGCTGCCGGTCGTGTGGGAGAAATAGGCTGATTCAGACTCCAGGGGAAAGACTGCCTTAATTCCCTTGGCCCACCTCTGCCATATGGATGAAGATACCGACTTAGCGGCTTGCTGTCGGCGCCACTCAAATACGACAATCGCGTTCACCAAGCTGCAAAGATATTTTTTTAAGAAATGGCATACAAGAAACATCTGTCAGGTCAGAAGGGACATGTTGGCACCTCAAAATAAGTAATCAGATAATATTAGAACTTACTGGATTCGCTCCTTTGGAGCAAGTGCACAGCCTGAGTTAGCCTTGGCCAGTAAGGCTGGGCCGTAATGGGGGTCTTCCGTCAGCACGACCCGCACGTTGTGGTGCGGTATAGGAGTGCACTTGTCTATTAAAGTCAGGACATCCTCATATTGGTCCGTCTCTTGTTGAAAAGGCACTGAAGGGGTGTACATCGGTGGTGGCGTTGGCACAGGGGAGATGTATGGAACTAATTGCTGCGTTGGCTCAGGAGGGACGTAGGAAACATTTTGTGGTGTTGAGCAGTAGCTATTACTGTGCTGAGGCGTGCCTGGTGGATTCGTGTTATTCACCTGTAATTAAAAGTAACAAATTATTAATTATAAGAAGCACATAAGATTAAAGAATTTAACGCCCGCCATGTTACGGTACTGATTTTCTTTTTTTTTTAATGCGGATGTTAACTCTTAAATCATACGTGCAAGGGATTTTCTTATATTTAGTGTCTGCTAAAATTGCTTATTCGCTAAAGAATCACCACGCACAGCTTGCAGGTATTTCCTCAGCGCTATGAAGAATTTCACCCGTTGGCCGAGACTGCGACCAGGGAATAGCTCCGCGTAATGCCTTTCTTCTAGCCCTTCCAAAGCTTCGATGGTGTCAAAGTCATTATCTACAAACACCACAAAACACAAGTATAAAGACCATTCCACATGCACAAAACTACCACAAACTAGTTAAGGCGACGATGTGAAACAATAATAGGTTTTCAACTTGCAAAATGACGTGTAAATCGCCCGCTCTTTCAATCGCCGCCATTTTGGCTGGTTTACAAAATAAATCAACTTACCAATAAATGTCGGTGTAAGGTCGGAAAACCCGATGTGCAACAGAATGCCTCGAACATCCATATTCCACTCGCATGGAATTATGACACAAAGCACGGAACGAAAAACGGAATACAATTCACGGAACAATGGCGGATCTATGGCACCGGCCGTCATGCATTTATCGACTGTCAGCCGTCCACGGCGGCACCGTCGTATAAAGCGTTACTCAAACAAAAATATAGATGGCGCGCGATCTAATCAGATATCTCTTTGGGTCAATAAGATATCTTTAAAAAATCTTCTTGCCAAAATATTTACAAATCTGCAAGTAGATATCCTTTTAAGTCTGACTAGAGCAATGAGAAGTCCTTATTGGTTTTCATCCAAAACGATGCCATCGACAGTGCAAGTAGATTTTTCCTGTTGGGACAGTCAGATCCCTTATTGGACCAAAAGGAAAAAAATTAGTCAGATTTTTCGCTTTCGAGCAGTCAGAAAAGTCCTTTGCTAACAAAACGAATTCGCCAAAACGGCAAATCTGTTTGGCCATTTTTCTCAGTGTAGGCGAATAGCTATCTCCTCTCCTCTAATGCCGTTACGGTACTGTACAAGTTTGTCCAGACTTCAGGGCCGCCCAACAGTTTCTCGTTGGCTGCCACTGGCTCGCTAAAGCGCATTTCTGATTGGTCGGCAACCAATCAGAGAATGCCTGAAAACCCATCCTGTTCTTAGGAGTGGATTCTTCGGGTTTTAAACATCATCAGAGTTTGTCCCGGTACCTCTTGTATCTGTTTTCGTTACTTTCGCGGCGGCGATCATCTTTATCATCGCTGAGGGCAGTTTTTCGGCCACGTAAACTTGAATCGACGATTCCTCGATTTCTGATCACTTTTCTGTGGCCGGTTGTGCTGGTATCTTGTTTTCTACTCCCATTCAACAGTTTTACACTATTTTGGGCAGTAGAAAATACCACATATTTTATCACTTTTTTCACGGCTTTTTATCGTTAACACGTGATTTTGCACCGCGGGTCGTAAGAGGGGTGCTCTGTGCTTATATCCCAACTCTTACGAGACTGTTCCGGGCAGTATTAGCCGCTTTTGTCTTTATTTTGGCATTCTTCCATTTGCCCGTTTTAGGGCCAAAGTTTGCGCGCTCTGTGTTGGAGCCGGCGGCCGTAGGCTGTTTCGCTCGCTCCGCGCAAAACGGCGCTTGCGAAGTCTATAAAGGGTACCCGATTCAAATTCGCCAGTCTCGGAACAATCTCCTCCATATGTTTTTCCCTGACTTAGCTATTTGCTGGCAGTTTTCTTGCGAAAAAATAGTTTTCTGGAAATATCTATTTTTTAGCGGGCACCCTCATAGCATCCGTAAAACTCTAATTTACGATGGGCGACGTTGCTACAGGCAGCGTCGCAACAATTATGCTCCAGTTTGATTTATTGTAAGTTATGGACTTCACTTTTGAGAAAGGTATTTGGTTAAATCCAAATTTTGCAGCTTCTTTGTAGTAGCAATGGAGGTCATCGTTGACCATCTGGAGGAACTTAGAGTCCTGGATGTAATTTTAAAAAATGTTCCCATTAATGATAGCAGGCTGTACATTTGTTGATGTCAAAGGTTTCGCTCAATTAAGCTGTGTACCGCTTCGACTTCTTGGACATTTCCATGGCTCAGTTCAGAATATCTATGGGTTATCTCTTTTATTCGTTTTGATTGTTCAGACTAAGAATCTTATTATTGTGACACTCATATCGATAGTGTAGAACAGTACTGGTACATTTCAAAATCGTCCATTTTGAGGAAATGGCAATTCTATTTTTTAAAAATCATTACTAAGTCTATGTACAAAAAATTAATATGTTTTATATATCAAAATATGTGAGTTTAAGCAAGCTATTATAATTATGTTAAAGTGTCATGGCGTTTTTAGTGTTTACTGAGTTATAGCCTAAAATTCTAAATGTTCCAGTCTTATTCTAGACCAAATCATTAAAACCTAGCAGATTAATGGAATATATTGAAATGTTCCAGTCTTATTCTAGATCAAATCATTAAAACCTAGCAGATTATTGGAATATATTGAAATGTTCCAGTCTTATTCTAGATCAAATCATTAAAACATAGCAGATTAAAAGAATTTGAAACGATCCATTACTGTTTGTGAAGACTTCAACACCTCTCTTTTTGCATCGGAGGTTAAAAACGGTTGTCTTAACTTTATATTAAATTAACAAAAAGCCATTTCCAGCTATAAAACAGTATTTTATTCAATTCACAAACAATCGTCAAAAGTTTTACATTTCCATAAATTGTTATGGTAATAAAATCTTCTTATTCTATGTAGGTACATATTTTTCACATAAAATAACGTTTTAAAATAACTGAAATTCAACTTTAAAAAATCATCCTAAAATAGTTATATCTTATTTTAATTCTTATCTAATCAGACGTCTGTAGTCCTTCGTAGTAAGACCAATATACTTTCGGAATAGCATTCGACTTACAAAGTGCTAAAAGATCTTTTTGCTTTGCTGCTGAAATAGTAGGCCTAACCGTAAATTTTTTATTTAGTTCCAAAACTGGCTTGCTTCTCATTTTCTGACGTACATTTATTTTCTGCATATTTCTGTCCTCGTACGTGTATGAATATTGCAAAAATGTAGGATTTTCAGGTTCCACCGAAAATTTTCTAACATCGTTCCAAACTATTTTTTCCCCGTCCAGATTATGTGTGAAATTCTTTCCAACCAGTTTACTTAGTCTTTTTAAATCAAGAATGTCGTCAAAGTTTAGATTGATGACTTGGTATAGATTACCATTCTTCTTAGCACCAAGTACAATTGAATTCCACTGAGCTGGGATATAAATTGACCCATTTTTTAAAATACGTTTCTTTTCTTTCTCAATCATCGCATGTACACTGTCACCTTCATTTTGAGTGTGACCCACTACCAAATATTTGTGGGTTATCGATTTAATACCCAGATGTTTTATGCAGTAGAGGTAGGGTTACCGGGTAAACGGTGGGTCAGTTGGGTACAGTGGGTCACGCACATATTGACGAAAATAAGTACGATAGCGCAGACGCTTGTCCGCTCACAGACGCCTCCCTATAAGCAATCCCTGCTCCGCCAGTTCCCGCGCAGCTGCGCCCAGATGACGACGTGCTACGGCCGATTTTATCGTGACGCTCATAAAATATTTTGAAATGTGAGTTGATATTTTGTTTATAATTCCTAACTTATAATAGATATAGGTAAACTTGTATTACCATACTGTGACCTTGTTAGTACGCTGTAATATATCACATAGATGATTGACTAGCTTTGTTCTTAACAGGTTGGTTCTTGTTTGCATTTAACATAGGTCTATGGTCAAGGGTGGGTCTGATCCACTGTGTACTCAGTGGATCGCGATTCACTGTGGACTCGTTGTTGAGGCGATGCGCATGGTTCTGCTATGTTTTAATCATAACTAATATACCTACAGGAAATAGAAACAATTTACCTATTATAAAGCTAGGTATATCTTTGATGAAAATAAAATGATTTTTTTACAGAATGGGCAGAAATAAACCTAGTAGAAAAATTGGTATTCATACGGAAGATCAAATGAAAAAGGCATTAGATGCTATAAAGGCCGGAAAAAGCATCAGGCAAGCAGCGAAAGAGCATTTCATTGCTTTTTCTACTCTGCAAAGATATCATGGAAAAAAAAATCCTGACCGCCTGACGCCAAATTATTCCGTCAGGAAAATATTTAAGGCTGAACATGAGGAGGCCTTACGTGATTATTACCAAAAGTGTGCCTTAATGTTTTATGGTCTTATCACTAAAGATTGCCGCAAAATAGCTTATGATATGGCAAAAATGAACAATATACCAGTTCCTGAGAGTTGGGAAGCGAACAAAATGGCTGGCATAGATTGGTTCCGAGGGTTTCGTGAGCGATTCCCTGAGATGTCATTACGTAAACCTGAAAACTGCAGCTTGGCGCGAGCAACAGCGTTCAATAGGGAAACTGTTAAAATATTTTTCGACAACCTTCAAAATGTGCTTAGCCGCAGTCCAGCCTTTGCAGATGGCACGCGCATTTATAATTTAGATGAAACTGCTACAAGTACTGTGCAGAAAAATCCACGAGTTTTAGCTCCGAAGGGAAAAAGGAATATATGCAAAGTGTCTAGCGGTGAAAAAGGTACACTTGTCACAACGTGTAATATCATAAGTGCAGGAGGTGTTCCCCTTCCACCCGTATTGGTCTTCCCACGCAAGAATATAAATCCTCGCATGAAAGTTGGGACACCACCTGGTTCTCTTATCCTCGCCACTCCTACTGGGTGGATGAATACTGAAACGTTTGTACAGGTGATGCAGCATTTTGTGCAGAGGTCAGGATCTACGAAAGATTCTCCAACAGTTCTCATCATGGACAATCATGAATCACATCTATCGATTGAAGCACTTAATTTGGCTAAAGAGTCAGGGGTGACTGTGCTTACTTTACACCCACACACATCGGCGAAACTTCAGCCGTTAGACGTCGGCATCTATGGACCGTTTAAATCTTACTATGCATCAGCGATGGAGTCATGGATGATGCGAAATCCTGGATGTCCAGTGACCATTTACGATATTGGAACACTAGTTGGTCAAGCTTTTGAAAAGAGTATGACTCCACTTAACATAAAGCAGTCATTCAGGAAAACCGGAATATACCCGTTCGACAGAGATATATTCTCGGAGGAAGACTTCATGCCGAGCAGCGTCACTGACAGGCCTGCTGCTGAGAAACCAACAGGTATGCAGCCTACCTAACACTTATTTAAATATTTTTTTTAGTTATTTTAAGGTGTCGAACCCACATGCCAACAGTATTTTTTCCTTTCAGATTTTGAAGATACTCCAAATCCCTCTGTGATAGACGCAATTGAACAGTCGATTGTTGAATCTTCTGTTCAAATCACAAGTGATGCGTCTGTGTCTGTTACGCTATCTTCAATAGTTTGTGCTACAACTCCACCTTCCCTGTCTCATATGTGTTTGGCAGCAATAATCCACCCTGCTGATGCAATCCCAAGACAACGATCACAAGAGAACCATTCTCTTCAGTCACAATCTTCATCACCACTACCATTAGTGGCTAGACAAGACCCTGATGAAACCTCTCCCAGGTCATCACATGCCAAAGTTGCCTTATCTGTCCGGCTAGTTACACCAGATGAATTCCGAAAACCTTTAAAGGCATCTGCAAGAAACAAAAAAAGAAAGCCGAGGCGATTAGGCAAATCTCTTATTGCAACTGACACACCGGAAAAGAACGAAATTGAAAATAATAAAAAGGCAATTAAAAGGAAGAAAGTTGTGCAACCCACTGTCAAGAAAGCTATTAGAAAAGTTCTTCAAAGCGACTCGGAAGAGGATTGTGAAATTGTCTTAGATGATGACTCACCAGATGAAGGGAGCTGGTTCAGTGATGAAGATAAAGAGAATATTATTACGCAAGAGACGCTGATGAAGCCGTTGCCAAGAATGCCAAGAGAGGGAGAGTATGTTTTAGTAGAATTTGCGCTCAAAAGACAATTGTTGTACTATGTTGCTAAGATACTAGAAGAACGAAATCATACATTCGAGCTCTATGTGAGTTATTTGAGACACAAGGAAGGACGTTTTCCATGCCAAATACTCCAGACTTGGCTTATGTCAAGGATGATAATATTAAGCTTTTATTACCAACTCCTGCGTCAAATGGTAGTACTGTTCGTCAGCAATCATATCTTACTTTTGGCATTGACCTGAGTGGTATAAATATCCGTTAAATTCAAGACATACCTAACTTGATTTCCATTTAAAGTTATTAGTATTGTCGGTTTCGGTTTTCGTTTTAAGTTTTAAGATAATCGTAGTTCTTAGGTCCGTGTGGTTTTTAAAAAAAAATAAAAATGTAATTTCTAGATTAAATTGTCTTTAATTATTTACGTATAAAAACTCCTAGACCCATTGTTAACCAGGGGGTGACCCATTGTTCACCACTCATTGTGCACAGTGGGTCATTTCTGCTCTCTTAAAAAAACCCTATTTCCTCTGCTCTACATTATCGGGGGTCAATGATTTAGTAATTTTCTGAGAGCTGATAAAATATAAAATACATCAAACTAAATTTTAAGCCGATCTGACTGATAGGTTTTGAGATATGAGCTGTTAAAAAAAAGTGACTCACTGTTTACCCGGTGACCCTATAGAGACATCAGATATTTATTTTTATTTTGTGCAGAACAGTTGTCTGTATAAAATATGACATGTTTTCCCACACAATGTTCCTTTAGGTATTTAAATATACATGTACCAACTTCGTCGCAACCCTTGTCACCCAAAGATTCATCCCACAAGTAGCAATAACCCTTTTTATTAACAATATCATATACCGTGCAATTGTAAACGTTAAGACGACTCTTATAATAGAAAAGAGATTCGTTTCCACAAGGTGTTTGCAGCACTGCTTGCAAATCAAAACATGCAACAACTCTATTTTCATTATCTTCTTTTGCCAAGGCAATATCATTTTCTTTTTCGCTTCGACTCAGTTCCTTTTGCTTCTGATGAGTATTGAAGTCTTCTTCGAGGGACTGTTTTTCTAAGCCGGTAGCATTCTTGTAGGTAGAGCACAAAGAACAAGCATCCTTTTTAGGCTCGTAAAAGGAAATATTGAATTCTGTTCGGAATATGTTTCTGTACATGCTCTCAGTCACACTAGTTAAATTTTTACTTTTACAATAAGTAATGTAGTGTCTGTATAATATTTTCAAATTAAGGTCACCATCGATGTATGTTTTTCTTGTATTTTCCCTACAATAGTGGGATTCTTTCCGTGGATATGAATTTATATGGTTCCTCACGCTTTCTTTAACCAGATCGGGTACAATTCTGCCCTTCTTATGATGTTTGCCTCTTTTGTCTCCATCCAAAATTCCTTCTGGAGATACTTTTTTAATGGTGGTGGAAAGAAAGGAGTGTCCTATGTCCAAAGTATGAGTGAACATTTTTTTGCATACTCTTATTCTTTCTGAATTGACTACAAAATGATATCCATTATTGAGAGAACGTTTGCTAGTTTCTTTGTGAAGTGAATACTTTGGTTTGATTATACTCATACATTTGTTAACAAAATCACGCTGTCTTTCCAGGTTTCCAATATTCCAAAACTGGTCAAATATTTTTTTTCGGTTTTCCATGGAGATATTTTGTGAACATTTCAACCGACATGTTTCGTTGCAGCCTGCTCTCATTTTCCTTTCAGGTATAGACTTTCCAGTGACCGTCTTATAACGCTTACCTGTATTACGAAGTTTTTTTTAATTATTAGCCTTCCATTGATCAGGTTTTCTAGGTCTCTTTTTGGTTAATGGCAACTCATTATCACTCTCAGAACTAGACGAAATAATAATATTTGGCTTTCTTTTCAAACCAGGCAGTGTAGAAATTCGAAACTCTTCATTCAGAGCATCCGGCGAAAGTGGTATATTGTTGATCGAATCATCTTCTGCTTGATTAGTCAAAATATTGAGGCAATTTCTATTGTTTAGTGCTTCGTTGGAATGTTCAGTATCTGTGAAAAAGATTAAATAATTAATTTAAATAATTGCAGGACTAATCCGCCCAGAAGTTGTAACTGCAGTAAACAATATTTTTTATTATTTAAGCTTACAACTTTGTCTGAAAATTGTTTTGCATACCATTTGAGATATTCCGCATATTATTTTTCGAAATCGCAGGACTAATCTGACCATAACTCGTAACTTCGATAACGGCATCCACTGTAGTATAATTTGTATTATTGAAAAATTCAGCGTTGCCTGGAAAGAAAAGAAAAATGTTATGAGTTTAAATATTTTTGACTGATGGTACTTTAGTCGTTATTTTTAAAAACAAAAATTATTTTTAAAAACTAACAGCCGTTTAACTTCACCTTAATATTTTCAAGTATCCAAAAATAGTTAAATAAATTTAAAGTATAGCTTACTTGTCCCAGTGTCATCAGTCGAAATAATTTGAATGTTCATTGGAATTTCGCACAACAATCCAGGTTCGGAATTCGTTGGATCATTTGCATTTTGTGTCCACAACAACAGTCCAGGTTCTAACTGTGTCCGCTCATCTTCAGAATTTTTTAGAGCGCTCAGCTGTATTGGAGGCTCCAAATTGATAGGTGAATGTTCCTCCGGCGCCGTAGAAATAATTTGAATGTTCATTGGAGTTTCGCACAACAATGGAGGCTCGGAATTCGTTGGATCATTTGCATTTTGTGTCCACAACAACAGTCCAGGTTCTAACTGTGTCCGCTCATCTTCAGAAATTTTTGGAACGCTCAGCTGTGTTGGAGGCTCCGAATTGATAGGTGAATGTTCCTCCGGCGCCTTAGAAATAATTTGAATGTTCATTAGAGGAGCTTCGCACAACAATGCAGGCTCGGAATTCGTCGGATCATTCGTATTTTGTGTCCACAACAACAGTCCAGGTTCTGACTGTGTCCGCCCATCTTCAGAAATTTTTGGAGCGCTCAGCCGTGTTGGAGGGGCCAGAGTGATTGGTGAATGTTCCGCCGGTGGCATCATACAAAATGAAGCACCTGAAATAATTATACAAAGTTTCAAGTTCATAGCGTGAATAGTTCACGAGATAAGATCCAGTTCCAAACTGACGGACAGACACCTGCCTCATTTTCTTACATGCCAGCATACGGTGCTACGGAATCCTAAACATTATCAATATAACTTAATACTTATGTTGAATGGATTTGCACTATAAATCTTCCTAATATTGCACAATAATCGTACAAAGAAAACATCGTTGATCGATACAATCGATCAATACAAAAAAATTTGGTTACGATAAATACCTATGTAATTGAGGTTATGTGAGTGAAACTTACCCTTCTTATAATCACTTGGATAATCCATCTTGCCTTGAGCCATCTCCACCATAACCTCCGTTCTCGTCTTCGATCTTCTCATAGCTGATGTTTAGCAATTCTACAAAAATCCACGACATTCACAAAAATCTATCACCATTCACGAGAATAACCTCAAAGCTCATGTCCAGTTTAGAGATGCTTACTTTATAATCAACCACACAAACAACAATTCCTAATTTTAGTAGTCTTATCTCTTTCTAAATCAATATTGAAAGACAGAGAGGTGTCTTCCATTGAGCACAGGTGTCAGCAATAAAGTGGCTTTTGTTTAGACTGACAAGTACCGAGAAAAAACGTGTGACCTTGCCTGTGGCTCAGTTCAGTACCAGTACATTTCGAAATATTCCAATTCATCTTTTAAAGTTGAATGTTGTAGGGGAACATTTCTGAATGTTCCAATACAGTAATATTTTTATGTTAGCAATGCATTCAGTTATTTATCCGAACAAGCAAATTAGAGGATGTTGGAGTGGCGACTTGACTTGTCCCGATACTGTTTTAGATGAAGAAAAATATAACAAAAAATTTGGCATTCATAACTCAAAACCGCCTTTTTTTGAAATGTTCCAGTACTGTTCTACACCATCGATATGCGATTTTCTGTACTGAGGAACGCATGTGTCGGACCCAAAGATGAGTTTGGTTACCGTGTCAAGCAAATAATTCTGTTGTTTAAGAATTTCTATTAATGCACTTGCGAGGTCATCTTCGCTCCTTCTGTTTTTAGTCTCATCGTAAGTTGCTTTTGTTGACATTGCAGTGAGCTATCAAATTACTTATACACAGTTAATTTGATTGTGGAAAAAAAACCGAAAATATTGGCTTTTGGAAGAGAAAAAACTTTCTCTTAATCAAATGTTATAACTGGTGTTATGCCATTTACTTTCCTATATTTTTCTCTTTCTCCTTCCCCGTTCCATTTCATGTTACAGGAATCTCCAGGATGCCTACAGGAATCTCCAGATAGTCGTCCAGTTGATCTGTAATATATCTTAGAGTAATAACAGATGAAACACTCCTGTGAGAATAAGGTATTTTTTCACTCCCATACTGATTAATTTAGCTGTCATTTATTTAAGCAGTGGGGTAAGTGCTGCCAATGGATTTCTATTTCGATTATTCAAACATAAATCTGTGCTATTTTTATTGAATTGTCCCATCTCTACATTTATAGGCATTGTTGGTGAAGAGGGGGATTTTGATAGCAGTTTCCGTCTCGGACCTCTGGATCTATTTGAGCGAACTGGGTCTGTGACAATTATCCTCGTTTGAGACGAGGGGCAGCAGGTGTAGTGGTGGCATAGGATTTATTCCTGCTTCCTAACTTCAGCTCTCTGTTTGATGCCTCAAAGAATAGCAGGTTTTTCCAATGACATATTTTTTTCATTTTCTTTTACCTTTTAAATTCTGGGTATTTAATGGAAGTGGCAAGGTGGTCAGTGCCTCGGAAGTTTTAGCCAAACGCAACGTCCGAGTAACATGTATCCTGGTATGGTCTTCTCCGCAGTGCAGAACACTGGTGCTTTCACTCCACAGGTCTTTTTAGTGTAGTGAAATCGGCAGCAGCTATGGCATTGGGAGACCGGGAGGGTCTCCCAATGCCATAGCTGCCTCTACCTCTACTCTAACAATAATATAGTAAATTTTGACTTTTCAGGCAGCTTTTGCCCCTCGAAAGCCACGACTATCGACCGTGATGGTCTCCACAGCACTATCTTATCAGAAGCCATTTGCCTTTTTGGCACTATACCATTTTTTTTTGCTTTTATAATTAATTTCATCGAAAAAAAAATCATCATCGATGTCTGTGTCAATATTTGTTAACATTCCCATTCTCAACATGGAGAATGCCGGGATAAAGGCAAAATAGTTTTTCTCATATAACGGGAATTTAAGAAAGACAACTTTAGAAATGGCGCCACCCCGTTTTTAAAGGAAAACCTGGAAAAATAAATTTAAAAAAAAATCAAAGAAACAAGTAAAAAAAAATACAAAAAAAACTGAACAAAAACTCTGGGGGAGGGTACTTAATACTTTTCTAATAATCTAGCCTAGAGGTAGGCTTTCCGAAAATAAAACAAATAATATTCAGTGCAGAATTATATATACAGGGTGCGGCAGTGAGGACGGGCGGTTTTAAAAAAATCATAAAATAGTTAATTTTTACTCAAAAACATATTTATTGATGGAATCAGGTTCGCAAGGGAATAGCATTTGAGACACTCAAGTGTGGAAAATCACATCAGGCGTGTGGTGGCCGAAATCGTTGATGGAGTACTGGAGGCGTTCTTGGAAATTCGCATAGACTCTCTCCAACATCGCTCTTTCAACTTGGGCGACTTCCACGCGAATTGCGTCCTTCAATTTGTCCAGAGTTCGGGGCTTGTTCTCGTATACTCTAGCCTTGAGGTGTCCCCATAAGAAAAAAAATCATTTCACGTAATTCGCGTGGAAGTCGCACAAGTTGAAAGAGCAATGTTGGAGAGAGTCTACGAGAATTTCCAAGAACGCCTCCAGCACTGCATCAACGATTTCGGCCACCACATGCCTGATGTGATTTTCCACACTTGACTGTCTCAAATGCTATTTCCTTGCGAACCTGATACCATCAATAAATATGTTTTTGAGTAAAAAATAACTATTTTATGATTTTTTAAAAACCGTCCGTCCTCACTGCCGCACCCTGTATATATAATGTGTTTATACACATGTGTTGTGGTTGTCGTAAATAAAAGGCGATATTGCGTTGCTCTGAAAAGAGAGAGTTTTATTACATTTAAATTGTTTCCGTTTTTACAGTACATGTTTTTACTATACTCACCTGAAAAGAGAAACAACATTAAAGCTATTAACTCACAACAATCACTTGTTTAACTCACAACAATAAATGTTTTAGACTCGAAGAACATAACCTAACTCTTCTGACGTTTCGCCAGACTACCCCCGTTCATTTTGCTAGCTGTTTCATACGTTTCACGAATGTCAATCAAATCATGTCATGGAGTGGGAAATTGAAATGTAGTGCAATGAACTCCATTTATATCTCCCCCA
Organism: Micropterix aruncella; assembly: GCA_944548615.1. Taxonomy (NCBI): domain Eukaryota; kingdom Metazoa; phylum Arthropoda; class Insecta; order Lepidoptera; family Micropterigidae; genus Micropterix; species Micropterix aruncella. The sequence continues at coordinate 8,519,192 of OX155967.1, forward strand.
CCCCCAGGCCCGGGGCTAGGTTTTTAGCACCCTGGGCTATACTCAGCTCGGCGCCCCCTCCCCCATACATAATATTAGCTTAAGCAAATTAGCAAGTTACATTGTCGGCTGTCACCAACTTCTGCTATTTTTAGTATTATTTTAGTCTTTAACAGTATTGAATTTAAAAAAATGCACAACCATAAGAATATAATAATATGGGTAGTAAAACAGCATTTAGTTTAGCTACAGGTTTAATAAACGTTAAATATACAAGCAGAAATATACAACACAAAATGTTTGTTAACTCAGATGACGATTGTAACATCATTTTTTATTAATAAAATGTAATGGATAACCTAATAAAGTTTATTTATTTATTATTTATTTACATAATGTTAATGAAGGAAGATCATTTAAAATTCAATGTAAGTAACAACATGAAACTCAGTCTACAGTAATGGTTTTTTTCTAGCCTTCATTTTTGCAAAATTATTTATAACATTGGAAAAGTTCGTGTTCATTGTAATGTCCCGTTCTCAGCACAGTAACATCAATACATTCAATTTACTCTCAAGAAGAGTTAACCTTTTAGCATTTTTGACTCTTGATAAAACAGAAAATCCCCTTTCTGCTTTACAGTTTGTGACAGGTTGTCACGCCCAGGAAATCTAGAGTTGCATTTCCTCGCGTGAAAACTCTGTGGAAACACATTTCGATTTTACTCCATACAAATCGATATCGAAATAGGTTAGGTTAGATCGATACGTCAAACGTCTTGACAGCTGACAGCTCTATTTTTCCTCTTTTGTTAAAGCCATGAGAACAAGCATTTTGCACCTAATTGCTGATCGCGTAAATGCCACATCCAAAATTATCTTTGATAAGTACGTTTCATATTTAAGGAAATAAAACCAATAAAATTATTATTAACGTAGAAAATTAACATTTAATACGCTGGTCAAACAGAAATAAATCTAGGAATTATCCCACATAATTCAATAAATTGATATTTTTATTGGAGTCAAATTATCTATGGTTTGACAATTTCGAGCTAGATAAAAGCAGGGTTCCGCACCCGCCATTTTCACTTTTTGGGCCTTTTACGTCGATCGGCAAGTCGACCCTTGGCAAGCGTTGGACCCCATTCCCTTCGGTAAGTCGTTTTATTCGAATATTCAGGAATGCTGTGACGGTTTCCGATAAGTGCACGTAGTTTCATGTGAGTTCACATCGCGTTTCGCCGGTTGGAAATGAGGGAACGTGTCACAAACACGTGCTCGCTGGGGGTTGGGAAAAGAGCCAATCCGCGCTATCCTTTTCCCAACTACCGGCAAAAAGGGAGATTTCCGTTAGGGCAAGGCTAATGCGTGGCGTTTCTTGTGGTTTTACAGGGGTCCTTCGGGGGCACGATTTCCCCGCCAAGAATGGCGCCGGGCCGGCGTATAAAGGCCGACGCGCGCGGCGTCAGTGCGCGCGCGCGTCTCCTCGCCGGAAACCAGCGATGGCCTGAGATTCTTCCTCGCCTTCGGCCACGCGGAACAGCGGCCGTTCTCCTTCGCCGGGGGCGCGCTCAGGAGTTGAGCGCCCCGTCGCCCGCTTCAGCTGCTGTGCCCGCCCCGGGCGATAGTTGACGACCGCCGCACCGCGTGCGCCCATCGTTCCTTCAAGCGTTCCTGCTCCGCTCTCCAGAAGCAGCTTTTCATCTTCGCTCTTCAAGCACCTCTTCAGGGGCCGTCTTCAAGGCAGTCAGTGCCCGACCCCGCAAGACGTCCGTGTTGGCTAAGCCGCGGGATCTCTCCGATAAACCTTTTGCATACCCGTCCTCGGAACCTTTCCCCAAATCAAGTGAACTCGAGGAATATGCCCTCGACCTGAGGCTCTTGCTCCTTCTTTTATTTTTCTCTTCCATTGTTTCTCTTCAAATTTTATTTTTCTCTTCAAGTAATTTTAAATAATTATATTTTAAAAGATTGTTATTTCCAATTAATCAAATCAATGAATGGTTTAAATAATCTAGGTTTAAATAATATCGCCACATATATCTGTCGGTCGGTCGACGAGTTTGTAATAAAGATACATTTTACTAATTCATTTCTTTTATTTTATTATTATATTCATGTCACCAACCCGCAACGTGACAAGGTAGTGTCAGGAAGATTCTTAGTGCTACTTAGTGCGCCGCTACCCCGCCCGAGCCCAAGGTTACTGGCCCCAAGCTTGCATACCTGGGGGCGGGGGGCGGCGGGCCGGCGCCCGGTGGGGCAGTGCAGTCACATGCAAAAAATAAAAACAATGGAATCTTCTGCTTCATTCGCCTACAAATAAATTTATTTATTACCAAGAAGAAAAAATACATTTTTTTGGATAAAAATGCCCACCTTTAAATAAAAAAAATAACATGTTTTGCCGCCCCCTAGGGAGTGCCGCCCTGGGCTATAGCCCAGTCAGCGCATTTACAACCCTGGGCCTGCCCACCCCCAACCTAGTTAATTTATACAGTACTTTTACTTATTTATATTTATTTATTTTATGGTTATATTTATTGGATAGGTATATAATATTTTTAGTTTATTAACGGAATTAGTTTCGTTATATGAAAAAGGTTTCATTCACATTTTTTATGTCCTGTATTAATTTTATAAATCGAGTTTGATACTTTTTGTAATATTTTATACGGACCTATTTTTAATTCGTCTAGTTTTTTTCTGTTTAATCTATTTCCGTTTTCAACATATGCCGAATCTCCTGCTTTTAATTCACACTTTAACCCGTTGAGTATGAGTCAACCAAATCTGGTCGCGAAACAATTATCCGTTGAGTACGAGTCAACCAAATCTGGTCGCGCGTTTTTTTCACTTCTTTGACGTTCTCATATTTATTCATAATTATCTAATTGTTTTACAAAATGATATTTCAATATTCTATATTCGAAATTTCAATGCAATCATTGTGCAGTTGTTCTTTTTATGATTGGTGTAGTAGTTTCGTAGTTATAGTACTTTAAGGTCTAACCTAACAAAGAGACAGATGCATCCATGAAAATACCCATTTACTCCAAGGGTTAAAAGTAGGAGATTCGGTAGCGCAATGAACTCCATTTATATGTATTAAAAAAAATTAAATGAATTACCAAAAAAAAACACAATTTTTGGTTATAAAAAAAACCGAACAAAGTTGCCTTCCGACCGGAGGTCTAACGGTGGATTATAAACATGTAAAATACGCTTTCTGACCCGAGACTACGCACAAGGCATTTAAACTTTAGGTATTCATGTGTAAGAAAAATGTGGTTTTATAAAAAAACCCGTAAAACCAAACGTCGAAAATGTGGTGTCAGTGATGACAGGTCGACATTAAAATTTGCAGGCGGCTATCCGAAATGGATTTGGAGGAATCTCATTACATTTGATGCCTATACAGGCGTGCCCAAGAAAACTGGAACCAAAATGGAAAAAATGGAGTAATTGCGGAATTTCACGGTTAATTACACTACATATTTTTTTTTGTTCTGCACTAAAAAGAGGGCATAACCTTCAAAAGGTTTTTGTCCTCCCTGCCTGCCACCAGTCTCCCCTGGGAATCAAACCTCTGGCGCCCCTGGACGGTCTGCGCACCGTGCGGCGCAAGCCAATCGATTGTGCTCTCCGACTAACAGTCGGGGGAGTCTGGGAACTGTATTGTTTCCTACAGAGCGGGGGTGGTTGTCTACCTTACGGCGACTGCTCTTGAAATGACCATTGGCCATCCGACCCCGGTTCAGAGTCGGGCAAAGGACGCCTTGGTCCGCGATAGATTCGGTGCACTCCGTTTCACCGCTTCGTAAGGGAGAGGACCGCGCAAGCGACCTCGAACTCGGAACCAATCGAGAGACCGGAGAAATCTGGTCACAATTGGAAGTGAGGGCGCGAGTATCTCGAGCCCGCCGGGTTTATTCCTGGCTAACTCGCGGTAAGGCGTTGGACTCTCACGGGTTGTGACGTAGCTGGACGTAGAATTGTACTGTCCAAAGTCTTCTACGTTCACTGCAGGGCGACAGAACGACTAATCGTTAAAACGTCCTGTGGTGACGGGCTCGCCCGTTGTAGTCGACACCGCAAGATGCCTGCCACAGAATCCTCTCTTTCTGGTCTCAGAATCGCCAGGGTCCATCCAAAGTGACAGATGCCAGTTTTTCAAACCTAGGGGGGATTTTCTGAGGGGTCCCAGGGAAGGAGTTGGAGTTGACCAACGATAGACCAACGATATTGGAGTTGTGCGCTCAATATCGTTGTACGGGGCGCCGGTGTGGTGCGAGCGCCTGTTGCTCTCTCGCAGATGCAGGGCTAAACTGTACAGAGGTTAATGGCCCTCAAGATCGCTAGAGCGTACTCGACTCTATCCTACGAGGCGTCGACTATACTGGCCCGGTTTCCGCCCCTGGACTTACTGGAAGAAATAAATGCAAGGGTATACACCTGTATAAGCACCATTCGCCAAGGGGGTGAAAATGACCCAGACGAACTGTTTCGGTTAAGGTGGCAGGCGCGTCAACAAGCGCTCGAGGAGTGGCAGGGGCAACTGGAAGAGCCACGGAACGCACGCCAACGTGCAGTCGGGGCAATCTTGCCTAGTTTTGTCGCCTGGCAAACAAGAAAATGGGGAAGCGTGACCTTCCGACTGACTCAGGTACTCACTGGACTCGGTTGTTTCGTTGAGGAGACTGCACGATGCCATCATTCCGGAGGGGGAGGGGGGGCACAAGACTCGACACAATACACACCAGTAAACAAACTGAGCTGCCATTGGAATTCACGGAGAATCACCATTGGTGAAGTGTAAAAATAGTATTATGATGGGCCCGACTCCAGTCGGGCCCATCAAACAATGCAGACGACGGTGCCGACAGCCCCGCCGCCCCCGCACCCCCGGCGACCTCCCAGGCGAGCCTTCAGCCGCGCCCCCCCGCACCCTCGGCGACCCTCTCAGGCGACTCTTCAGCTTCAGCTCTCGCCGACCGCCCGCAGCCGCTCTCCAGCTCCACCGTGGCTCTCGACAACACGCTCGTCAATTTAATTCTGTCCACTATCGACTCTAAATTCGAAACGCTTAGTAAACAAATGGACTCGAAACTCGATCAAGTGTCCAGTATTTTAAAAGAATTTCGAGAATTTATTCAATTCAGCAACGTCAAAATCGACGAATTGAACAAAAAGGTGGAAAAATACGATGAAGCAGTGGGAACGATAAAATGTTTAAAAAATGAGATATGCGAATTAAGGCAAACAGTTTCCTCTCTTCAAACGGATTCGGATGAAAGGAATCAACGAGACAGATTGGACAACGTTGAAATATCTGGGATTCCCGAACTGAAGAACGAAGACGTGTCCATTCTCATCTCCAGAATTATACAGACCGCCGGCGTGCAGTTTACACCTGCTGCTGTACTATCTGCACATCGTGTAACACCACGCAACAGTAACACGCGTACTTCCGAAACGAATACATCTCCGCCTCCGCGCAGACCTCGGAATGTAATTGTAAAATTTTCTGATAGTCGACACAAGGACGAACTCATCTATGCAATTCGGAAAATGCGCGGCTTGACAACGAAACACATCGGAATGAACGGAGAAGAGAAAAGAATATTCGTTAACGAACATTTAACGCCTAAGAACAAGGAACTTTTCAAAAATGTGCGATCTTTTGTTAAGGACCGAAATATAAAATATTGTTGGATCCGCTCCGGTCGAATTTATATCAGAAAAAACGACACTTCTCAAGCGCGTTGTATAACATCCGTATCGCAACTAAGTAGCAACATTTTTTTATAACATTATTTAGTAAAATCAATCTGTTTGTAATACTAGAACCTCAATTATCAATGAATTTTAATTTTTCTCCACTTTTACTTCTAAAATTGAAAAAAATTAAATTGAAGGTACGTTAGTTTTATTAAGTAGTTAAAAAAAAACGTAATTTATGTAATTTTATTGAAATCCGTAACCGGTTTTATTTGTTGTAAATCTGCATACATTAAAAAAAATATTATTACTGTAATACTGTGTGATTTCTCAATAAAGAATTGAATTGAATTGAATTCTTCAAATGAATGGACATGTTTAGCGCCGCCACGCATTTTAATGAGTAAAATTATGTTTTTAATTTCTTTTTACAGAAGATGCATGTAAAAAAAGATGGTCAAACATTAGATATCAATTCAAAAAGCATATGAATAAACGTAAAACAAAAAGTGGTCAGGGTGCAATAAGACATTAATCCTAGGGCGGGGGCATGGTCAGGCAATTTGAGTTTTGAAATTGTCTGACTATTCCCCTACTCCCAGCATCTGTCCGATGCTGGGTTTGGCGAACGGTTTAGGGAGTAGCGCAGGTCGCACAGATCCCCTAAACAAGGCCAGGGGACTATCCTTCTCGAGGTTGCCGCCTGTTATTGACCAAGTGCCCTAGGCAAGTGGTATAACAAAAACCCCTGGCCGGCACATCAAGATCCTAACCCTCAGTCACATCCCAGTCTCCTCAGCCAATCCCACAGTGCCGAACCAGGCGGCACCAACCTACACCAGGCCCACACAGCCTCTGGGGCGCTAAACCCCCCCCACAAAAGTGTACCACACCTACCAAGGGCGGGTAGTGTGTGCGTTATCCCATCAGCTCAACTAAACAAAAATGGAAGCACAAGTAAAAGATAATTTACCCCAGGAGGGTACCACAATCCCTTCCAAGGATAGTGGAGAATCCCTCACCGAGCCCAGCTCGGTCTGCCCCTCATATTCTGGGGGGGGCAACTCGTGCCACAAAACAGGTTCAAGCCTGGACCTGACAAGCCTCAAAGAGGCAATACCACTGCCAACACCAGACACTGCCGTTGTGTCACAGTGGACCTTAATCGCTCACAAGCGCCCTTGCAAAAGGGGGACCACTAACACAACGGCAAATACCAAAAGCAAAGGGCAGGAAGGCAAACCGGAACGCAGTCGCCTTAATAGGCGCGCGAGAAGGAAAGACTTCCAGCCCAAAGTAACCACACCACACACCGACACAGGCACCGCAGCAGCGAGAACGCAGCGCGAACCTGTACCGGCCACAGTGGCAGGACCACAACCAACACCACCACCACCACCCAGCCAGTCGAAGAGACGGCAAAACCCGAGAGGTTATCGCAGTAGGCGGAACGCTGCGAGGGCTCCCACTGCTCCTGAAAAGGAACAACCGGGGACTGGGGCTGGGCCAGACGAGAAAGTTTCTTCGAAGCGGGCTCGTCTGGACGAGACCCAGTCTCCTAGAGGGGAGTCCAAACGCGCGAAAACCGAAGCGAAACCCAAACGGGCGATGAGTTACGCAGATGCGGCTCAGTCGCACATGAAGGTGGCGGTCATCACTGTCCCGCCGAGAGACCTGTCACAAGCTCAAGCAGAGCAGCTTAGGAAGACTATCGACGATAGCATCCTACAAGCTGTACTGTCTCCACCCTCCCCGAGCGCGCACGCCCCATCTTTCCGCGGACGCCCCTTCCTGATGGACGGGGTATTAGCGATGTGGTGTGAGGACGAAAACGCGCTCAGCTGGCTGGAAAACGCAGTCATGACAATGGCATCACCCATACCCAACACCACCCTGGCTGTCATCAGGCAGTCAGAGATGAAGAAGAGGCTCAAGGCAGGGCTTCTTATCCATACCCGTATTACGGACGCAACCACACTACACAGAGTCCTCCGTGCCCAAAACCCGTGGTACAAAGTTGACTCGTGGCAGTGTTACGACATGTCTGTGGATGAAAAGTCTCAGGAGGGTGATTCAGAAGAAAAGGTGGTGCACCTAATTCTTGGAATCCCTGAAGACCAGAGGCAAATGATCCTGGACAGAGACCGCCGAGTAGCCCATATGTCGGGAAGTGGATATATCCGTTTCTTCCCCACAGAAGAGACCACAATGGCCGAGACAGCAACCGCAGTGGCGAATCCGGAACCCTCCACCTCTGCCCCCCAACGGAGGGGCAGTGACGGAGGAATGGGGACGAATTCGCCACTGCGGATTGAGGGATGCACCAGTGACGAAGATGACTTCCTGCGCAGCCCATAGCTCCCTCTCTCTTAACGTCATCCAAACCAACCTCCAGCACAAACAAATAGCGGCGGCCACCCTACGCAGAGTGCTGGAGACGAACAACCAGACCGTCGCCATGATCCAGGAACCCTGGATCAGAAACAACAAGATCTGCGGTCTAAACAGCATCGGAGGTAAGTTAATGTTAGACACCTCTGTTGAAAACCCAAGAACATGCATATACGTGCCAAAATCTTTAGCAACCACTTTGCTTAACCAATTCTGTTCAAGAGACCTAACTGCAGTGAAACTCACCACAGAAAAACAAACTGTCCTAGTCCTAGCTTCAGTGTACATGCCGAGCGAGAGCGAAACCCCGTCAGGAGAACTAGCCAGACTGGTGCAGCATTGTGAAGCACACGACTGGGATCTGATCATATCTGCGGACTCCAATGCCCATCACTCTCTGTGGGGAAGCAAAGACACCAACAGAAGGGGTGAGTCCTTAGCAGAATATCTATTTCAAACAAACCTAAACATTATAAACAGAGGTAGGGAACCTACATTTGTAAACTCTAGGTACCAAACTATCATAGACATTACCTTGGCAACGGACGCGGCGGCTGGTTTGATTGAGGGATGGCACGTATCAAACGAGCCATCGTTTGCAGACCACCGCCGCGTCTGTTTTCAAATACGGTACAAGCTAACAGACCCTGTCCCATATCGTAACCCCCGTAAAACAGATATTACAGGGTACACAAACTTGCTAAACAAAGCGATAGGAGACAAACAACTAACTAACGCAGCACTTAGCACAGAAAACATAGAAACAAACGTACAGATCCTAACTACAACCCTTGTAAGTAGTTTTGAACTGGCATGTCCTGTTGTAAAACCTAAAGACCCAGGAAAAAGCTCATGGTGGGGGCCAGAGCTGGAAAGGCTACGTCGAGGACTCAGGACACTCTTTAACCGAGCAAAAAATACCAGAACCAGTGAGGACTGGGATAAATACAAAATGGCACAAAAACACTACAAGAAGCGGATCAGATTCCGGAGAACAGAATCCTGGCACAACTTCTGTAGTAGCATAAACTCAACGAACCAAGCCGGAAGAATAAAGAAAATCCTAGCTAAAGGTGAGCCCAACCTCCTAGGCTCCCTAAAAAAGGAAGACGGCACTTACACAAACACAGATATAGAAACCAGCTCAGTACTCCTGGAAACACACTTTCCTGGATGTCAAATCACAGAAGATCCTGAGTGGCCGGACGAAAACTACAGCACACCAACAACCCAAGAATGGGAAGTCGCAAACAAGATAGTAACTGCGGACAAGATAAAATGGGCCCTGAAAAGCTTCAAACCATTCAAATCCGCAGGGCTGGATGGCATTTTCCCAGCACTACTACAATGGCAACCAAACCATGCAACAAAATACCTACTACCAATCTATAGGGCCTGCATAGCCTTCAAATACATTCCAAAGGCATGGAGAGAGGCGAAAGTAGTCTTCTTACCGAAACCGGGAAAGGAGGACTACTCACACGCCAAATCCTTCAGACCCATCAGCCTAACGTCTTTCTTACTAAAGACTTTAGAAAGACTGATGGACCGTCACCTAAGGGATGGGGCACTAAGAAATAAACAACTACACCCACAACAACACGCCTACACAAAAGGCAAATCAACAGAGTCGGCACTACACATGGTGGTGCACAAAATAGAATCGGCTCTAACAAATAAGCTGTCAACACTCGCCGCCTTTATAGACATAGAAGGCGCTTTTGACAAAACCATGCACAACAGCATAAACCACGCCCTACAGGAACTTAAGGTGGAACCAGTCACCATAAAATGGATTACGGAGCTGGTTAGCAAAAGGGCGGTCCAGATAGTGATGAATACTACCACAAGAGCAAAGGTAGTTAAAGGATGCCCCCAAGGGGGGGTCCTATCACCACTTCTATGGAACATAGTAGTGGACAGCCTCATAAAAACACTAAATGAAAGGGGCTACACTACTATTGGTTATGCCGACGACCTAACAATAATGATAAATGGAAGCGCAGAAAACATGTTATGTAAAGTCATGCGCTCAGCTCTGCAGATAGTAGAAAAATGGTGTGACGAACATCAATTGTCAGTAAATCCGAAAAAGACAGAACTTATCCTCTTCACCAACAAGAGGAAGTTACCAGAACTACAAGTACGAAAATTATTCAACACCAAACTCTCCCTATCAAATCAAGTGAAATATCTGGGAGTCATCCTTGATAGTAAACTAAACTGGGCGAGTCATATCGAGGCCAAAGCAAAGAGGGCCTGCCTAACTTTTTGGCAGTGTCAAAGACTAATGGGGAAAAAATGGGGTCTCAACCCAAAAATCACACTCTGGCTATACACATCAGTCATCAGGCCCTCGCTGACTTATGGATCAGTTGTATGGTGGCCCAGAACACAACTGACCACAGTAAAAGCAAGACTCCAGAGACTACAACGCTTAGCGTGTGTAGCAGCCACTGGATGTATGAGAACCACACCATCGGCCGCACTAGAGTACCTCCTAAACATGAGACCTCTGGACCTTGTCATCCAAGAGGAGGCTAGGGCAGCCGCTCTAAGACTAAGAGCAAATGGACTGTGGAAACAAAACACAGAAACACCACACTCAAAAATTCTGAAACGGGCTTTAGAAGAAATTCCTCTTCTGGACGCACCCATGGACAGAATAATATGCCATCATGTCTTTGATCGTAGATACAATATCCAACTCATTCCAGAACCAGCAGATCACTCTGGTACGAATGAAGTAAGGATATACACAGACGGCTCCAAAACCACTCAAGGTACAGGAGCCGGCGTCTTCTCAAATGATCTAAACATCAAAATGTCAACTACCCTAGGCAACTTAAATACGATCTTCCAAGCAGAATGCATTGGCATCACCAGAGCAGCACAGGCAGTCGCAGCCAAAGATGTCGGAGACGTAAGTTTGAAATTTGTCTCCGACAGCGCCTCCGTGCTACAAGCGCTAGCAAATAATACGATAACCTCAGTCCTCGTACTGGAATGCCACAATGCGCTTCAATGCATTGCAGGGTCAAATAAAGTGACCCTGCAATGGATTAAAGGGCACAGTGACTCACTGGGCAATGACGCGGCGGACGAACTGGCCAAAAGGGGATCAAAGGAAATAGTATATGGACCGGAACCCTTGATGCCCATTCCCCAGGCCCAAATAAAAACATGGCTACGCAGGAACACCGAAGAAACCCACCTTACAGAATGGAAAAAAAACGCAGGATGCAGGCAAACAAAGAACGCGGTTCCGGAAGCGTCCAAAAAACTTGCCCGCAACCTCACCAGATTAAAAAGGGACAAAATCCGTAAAGTCATAGGTACTATGACAGGCCACTGTCCCCTAAACAAACACCTGTTTACCATAGGTGTGACAGACAGCCCTCTATGCAGAGGATGCATGGAGGAAGAAGAAACGCCACAGCATGTGCTCATGGAATGCAGGAGCGTGGCAGAGCAACGGGCAAAAATACTGCAATCTCCAGCATCTCTCCCGGAGGCCTGTAGCAACCCAAACAGGCTGCTAACCTTCTGGGACAGCCTGGGTTGGCTGGAGTAACATAAATGGAAACATGAGCCACGCACAACGGCCCAATCAAGAGGCCAAGTGCGGGAAAAAGCCCAGCCAAACTAACTAACTAACTAACTAAGACATTAATCCTATTGGGTTGGCTGAACTCTGGATCTGCTAATTGCAGATGATATTGATCTGTCCAATCTATCACTTCTATCCTTTTTTATGGAAGATAAGAAGTGATGTTTTTCAATACATAAGCTTTAAACTCGATTTCATAATTGAGTTCTATTAAGGACCTTAATACTAATGTAACCATATATTTTGATACGATTACCTTCTCCGCGCTAAGACCTGTTACTGTTCCTTGAATAGGAATTTTCTTTAAACGCAAGAGTTTAACTGCAGCTTCTGTAATAAAGGAAGCTTGGGAGCCTTGATCTAACAAAGCTCGCTTTATTTGAAAGTCCTTAGAAGTTGATTGTAGCTGTATTAACGCAGTGGCTAATAAAACTTGTCTAGGCTTGATCTTGTCTGTCGAGAGACATGACACTAAGGGAACATTCTCCACTGAAGGTACAATATCTTCATGAGAAATATCTGAACTGTTTCTTTGATCCTTATGCTCATTTGTACTAGGTGGGTGTAAAAGTGTATGATGACGCCTCTTGCACACATGGCAATTGGTCGATTTATTGCACTTGTTTATGAAGTGATTACCTCCTAAACAATTGAAACATATTTTTTTATTTCTTACGAATTGACTTCTTTGATCATAATCTAATTTAATAAACTTCTTACAAAAACCTAATTTGTGACCTTCAGAACAATACTCACAACGTAAACCATTTGAACTTGTGTTGTTTGTGCTAAGCAAAACTTTAGGATTAGCCGGAAGCATGTGCGAAGCGTATGATCTTTTATTGGGCTCTATAAACTCTAACGCCCGAAACCAACCCTCTATAAAGGACTTGAACTGTTGCAGGACTTGAACTGTTGCAGTTCTGTACTAATGTTGTTTGAACTATATAATTCCCACTGCTTACGCGTATCTGGGTCGAGTTTAAAATTGACTATATGAATGACAATTATGTCTTAAGTGCTCACATCAATACCAAGGTTGGTTAACGCATTCATACAATCAGTTGTTGTATCCAACAAATCTTTTAACGCACATGCCGACTCCGATAAAATTCGTCTTTGATAAAAAAGTCTTTTAAAATTACAATTTACTAAATACTTCTTATTATTAAAACGCTCTTCTAACAGATCCCAATACTGGTTATAGTTGTTCTCCTTTATGGGTATGTGTAATTAACTGTTCTGCCTCACCTGTGATGTCCTTTTAGATAATGTATTTTTTTAACTTTATCAATAGAGTTGTTATTGTGAATTAAAGATACAAACAAATCTTGGAAAGTGGTCCACTCGGAATACTTACCTGAGAATTAGAAAATTTCAGTTTCACAGCTGAGGCAGAACTTGAACTAATTCTAGAATCTAATTTAATTGAACTTAAATCTCTTAATAAATTATTTTTTGCTGTTTTCAGTAATGTTTTGTATTCGACATATATATCTTCTACCTCCATATAAATGTCGTCCTCCATGTAAGGAATCTTGTCTAAATTATAATTGCCTTCAAGAAGCTTTCCATGGTTTGATCTAAAGGTAATCCAATCGGTTTCGAGGTTGTCAGACCCTTATTCTATATACTCTAGCGTTATTCGGGCCTTTGGTGATTTGCTATAATTGGTGCTGGCCTTCTCGATGATGCTCTTTTTGAGATTCATTTGTAATTTTATAAGTCCCTTCATTGTAGCAAATATTTTTCCAAAACGTTTAGATGATGATATTGACGAACACTATAAAATTGTACTCACGGTTTCCGATCTTGTAAATCACTCACTCACATCGCTGTTGGTTTCTGGGTTGGAGTTACGATCCCGTCTGTTACTCTGCCCGCTGGTACTAGGCTGCCCTCCGTCCCAGTCCCCAATGTCCAACATCCAGCGTCCAACGTCCAGCGTCGCTCTTCCGTGTGGTGCCTTCGTCCTGCAGTTCGGCGCGTTCTGTATTCACTTTGTACTTCTTTTTCAGCGACCCACTGACGTTTAAGTACGTGACATCCAAAATTACTCCGGCTCGGTAGGACCAATATGTTGGTAGCTTGGTAGCTTTTGCTTCTCAACCTCCATCTCTAGATGAGATTCTTAATCAAGTAAAGAGGAAGCCGTCGGGCTCTACTCCGGGTCCCGATGGTATTCCCTATTTAGTATACAAAAAATGCCCCTGCCTTCTGCAATATTTAGGATCCATCTTCCGAAATATATGGAATAGCGGTGTAGTCCCACAGAATTTTGGCCGAGCGACAGTCATCTTAATTCCGAAGGTCCCAGTTTGCACCGGACCAAAGGACGCTCGGCCCATTGCTCTCACAGACACTGTGGCCAAAATCTTTTTTAGCATAGTCCACACGAGGATGAGCGAATTCATGCACCGGAATGAGTACCTTGGAGTATCAGTTCAAAAAGGCTTCATGCGTGGCGTCTCGGGCTGCCTCGAGCACAATTCTCTCCTGGCTGCTGCCATCAAGGATGCGAGACAGCATGAACGCTAAATCAATATATGCTGGCTCGACCTAGAGAATGCCTTTGGGTCAGTCCGACACAGTCTCCTCCACTTTGCACTCCGCTGGTACAACTTCCCACCAGTCGTGCGTGACATTGTAGCCTCCTACTACAACTGTCTGACTTTCCATGTTAAAACGCAAGAATGGACTACCCGCTCTATACCATATTCAATTGGACTATTTCAGGGCTGTTGCCTCTCCCCGACGATTTTTAATATAGTTTTTAATATACTGCTGAAAAGCCTGACCCAGTTTGACAGGAAGTGGGGCTACCGTTTTAAAACAGGCGGCCAATACACCTCGTCGTGCCTCGCTTTTGCCGACGACCTAACTTTCATCACCAGAAGCCCCAAGCAGCTTTCCCTGCTATTACAGAAAGTGGAGCTTTTCTGCGACTGGTCAGGCTGTATAAAAGTGAAGCCCTCCAAATGTTTTTGCCTTGGACTCGCCCGCATGGGCACAAAATTTACATCCTATGACCCCAAATTGGTCTATAAGGGCTCTAATATCTCCCTTATAGACCCAAACAATCATTTCAAATTCCTCGGCAGAAAAATCACCCATCAGGGAAAAGACGTCTCGGGCGATCATGTTACAGAGCATTTCAAAAGTTGCCTGGCGAAAATAGATGCCTTGCTAATTTCTGGCCCTCGTAAGGCCTGGATCTATGACAATTATCTAACGTCACATTTGTCATGGCCCTTTCTTATTTACGATTTTACCAAAACCCAACTGTCCCGTCTAGATGGGAGCTAATGGGCCCTTGCTGAGTTGGCCACTATGGTGCGTCAAGTCACTTAAATAAATTAAATAATAAACAGTAGTGAAGCTACCAGTTCCTCGTCCCCCGCGCGCCCCTGCGCCCGCGACGAGCGGCCGTGGATCGCGGGCCCGACGGAGAGGGACTCGGCGGCGTCCGGCGTTCGCCAGTCGCCCGTATGAAGTTACAGTGGAACCACGGTATTTTGTTATCTCGCTCCGCTTTACGCTTTACGCTTTATTTACGTCAATATATAATTTCTTTACGGTTGTACTGAGTTTAATTGGTTTTATTATCAGACGCTCATATATATAACCAAAGTGGTGACGCCGACGTGAGATAATCGTAAATAATAACAACGTAAACAACGTGTTGAATACCTTCGCATATACCGCACGTGTTGCGAGCGACTCGACATCTTATCGATTACCTGGTGGATTCGCAACCTACCTACGACATGACGACGCCAAATACAGCTGGAAAAAGCGAAGAAGATGGATTTAGCAGAAACGTTGATCGAGTTTCTGTTCGAATTCCACCCTTTTGGCCAGATGAACCGGCTTTGTGGTTCGCGACGCTGGATGCTCAACTACACCTAGCAGGTATCACACGCGAGCAAACAATGTTTTACTACGCCATATCGCATTTAGACACGAAAAGTGCTATAGAAGTGAAAGACTTGATAACATCTCCTCCGAGCGACAACCCGTATTCAGGATTAAAACAGGCACTCATTACGCGTTTCTCTGAATCGCAAGAAGAGATGGTGCGGCGTTTACTGGAAAAAGAAGAACTGGGCGACAGAAAACCATCCACCTTCTTGAGGTATTTAAAAAACCTGTCGGGTACGTCATTTCCAGATAATTTATTGCGCACTTTGTGGATTGGTCGTCTTCCAACTCAGACACAACTTATACTTGCTACGCAGATGGAGACCTCACTCGATAATTTGGCCATATTAGCTGATAAAATTCACGAAATGACGCCAAGCACACATGTCGCTGCTACATCGCTATCAAATCCCCGTTTAGCTGATAATGCTACTGCTTCTCATTCCGCTTTAGAATGTAAACTAGAAGCTTTAACAAAACAAGTAGCTGCTTTAACAACCAAGCTTGATCGTAAAATGCAGGCGCCGAACTCAAACCGTAACCGAAGCCGTTCCAGATCCAGACAAGAAAGTGGAAAGTGCTGGTACCATCATCGCTTCGGAGACCGTGCGAAGAAATGCATCAAGCCATGCAACTACGAGGAAAACCAGCCCACGGGTCATTAGAGGCGGTAAATGATTCGTTCCCTACAACCGCCCGTCTCCTCATCAGCGATTGCATCACCAAGGAAACCTATTTAATTGACACTGGCTCAGACATATGTGTGTACCCAATTTCTAGAATAAAAGGACGCAGACAGCCTACAGACTACGAAGTTTTTGCTGCTAACGGTACTCCTATTAATACTTATGGAACAACCAGGATACAAGTCAATCTGGGATTACGTCGTAACTTCTCTTGGAACTTTACTATAGCCAACGTGTCGAAGCCTATAATTGGTGCTGACTTCCTATCATTTTATGGACTAATTGTTGACCTACGCAATCGTAGACTGCTGGATAACGTGACCAACCTTTCTCGTCAAGGAGAAGTTCGACAAGATCCTTTCCCACATGTCAAGACTGTTGCTACTTCTACTCCCTTCCACGGATTGCTATCACAATTCCCCGAGATTACGAGACCTGAAGCAATGACCAGAGAAGTGAAACACAATACTGTGCACCATATACAAACTACGCCAGGCCCACCTATTACTTTCAAGGCTCGTCGTCTTGCACCGAGTAAGTTGTGCATTGCAAAAAAGGCATTTGAAGACATGGTTCAATCTGGAATAGCAAGGCGTTCGAATAGTCCTTGGGCTTCACCTCTACACTTAGTTCCCAAACCAAATGGAGACTGGAGAATGTGCGGAGACTATCGAGCACTCAATACTCGTACTATTCCAGACAAATATCCCATCCGAAATATTGAAGACTTTTCTGGTAACCTTTCTGGATGTCGTATTTTTTCCAAAATTGACCTGGTTCGCGCTTTCAATCAACTTCCCATCGCTGAAGAAGATGTGCCCAAAACTGCTGTTATTACACCATTTGGACTCTTCGAAATGATTAAAATGACACCAGGCCTCAGCAACGCGGCGCAAACATTCCAGCGTTTCATTGATGACATCACTAAAGGATTACACTTCATATTTCCCTATATCGATGATATTTTAATATTCTCGAAAAATGAAGGAGAGCACCTAGAACATCTACGCATTATTTTTAGTCGTCTCTCTGAATATGGGATCGTCATCAACCTGAACAAATCCCAATTCGGCCAGTCAACCATTGAGTTTCTGGGATATGAAATATCATCTTCAGGCGTAAAACCGTTATCAACTAGGGTTGACGCTGTGAAGAACTATCCTCGGCCGACAACAGTTAAAGGATTACGACGGTTTCTTGGGATAATAAACTTTTACCGTAGATTTATTCCCAATGCTGCAAACGTCCAAGCGAGACTACATGACTGTCTAAAATGTGGTGTAAAAGGTAATCATCCCGTAGATTGGACTCCAGATCGGATCGAGGCCTTTGAAGGATGCAAGGAAGCTCTTATTAAAGCCACTGTGCTCATACACCCAGAAGAAAATGCTCATCTAGCGCTATTCACCGATGCATGTGACGTTGGTATTGGAGGCGCCTTGAAGCAGATGACTGACAACGGTTGGCAGCCACTCGGTTTCTTTTCGCGAAAGCTATCACCAGCACAAATTAAGTACAGTACTTATGATCGTGAACTCCTCGCTATGTATCACGCTATCAAATACTTCAGGCATTGGTTGGACGGAAGATGTTTCACAATCTTCACTGATCACAAGCCACTAACTTTCGCGTTGAAGCAGAAGCCCGACAAATGCACACCACGTCAATTCAGACATCTGGACTTCATAAGTCAATTTACTACAGATATTCAACATATTGCAGGAAGCTTGAACATTGTTGCAGATTCATTGTCTAGAGTTGAAGCAATTACTCCACACATTGACTTCGACGCACTTGGACAAGCTCAGCAGACTGATGAAGACCTCAAGAAACTACTTGAATCATCAGACTCGCACAGTCTCATTTTAAAGAAGATTCAAATTCCCACTTGTTCCTGTACAATTTACTGCGATGTCAGTACATCTTCTGTTCGTCCATTTGTTCCCAAGTCTTTCAGAAAGAATGTGTTTGAATCTATTCATTCTCTCTCTCACCCAGGTACTAAAGCTTCTTCACGTCTTATCTCCGAAAAGTTTGTTTGGCCAAAAATGGCTAAAGACGTCAAGCAATGGGTTCGAGAATGTCCAGCTTGTCAAAGTTGCAAGATCAATCGACACACGCATTCTCCTATAGGAACATTTGCACCACCTAGTGCTCGATTCGACCACATCCATATCGACATAGTGGGACCGTTGTCTCATTCTCGAGGATATAGGTATTGTCTCACTATTGTGGACCGATTCTCTAGATTTCCTGAAGCATTCCCACTACGAGACATCTCCGCTACAACAGTTGCACGCAAGTTATTTGAAGGTTGGATTGCTCGCTACGGAACTCCGCTGAGAATAACAACAGACCAGGGACGCCAATTCGAGGCAAATCTCTTTCAAGCTCTATGTAAGATAACCGGCATCGATCATTTTAGAACGACAGCGTATCATCCACAGGCAAATGGGATGGTTGAGCGTTTTCACCGCCAGCTTAAAGCCGCGATTACTTGCCATGATACTAATAGATGGTCGGATATGCTCTCTGTAGTATTGATGGGATGTCGTGCAGCATACAAAGAGGATTTATGTGCATCTCCTGCGGAAATGGTATTTGGTCAAACCATACGCCTTCCGGGAGAATTTTTATCACCCCGACAAGAAACTTTAACTGAACCTGAAGATTTCGTGACGCAGCTTCGAAGATCTTTTAACAATCTAGGACCGCGTCATTTGAAACACCACTGCAAAACAACCGCTTTCGTTCACTCTGATCTACTAACAGCAAGTCACGTGTTCATCAAACGAGAAAGCGGCAAGAGAGCACTGCAAGCCCCGTATAAAGGTCCATATCCGGTCAGAAAAAGAACAGATAAATATTTTGAAATCGTCATTGATGGAATTCTAAAGACAGTATCCATTGATAGGCTCAAGCCTGCTTACGTGCTCGCTTCTGAAGACAATACAGAGATAATTGCACAGAAACCTAATCAGCAAACAACAGAAAATGGACAACGAACTCGATATGGAAGAATGACCAGAGTTCGCTTCAAAAACTGATTTTTCTTCGTATGTTCCCATTATTTTTCACAGTCTATACGTGACTTCGTCACTGCGAAGGGAGTGATATGGTGCGTCAAGTCACTTAAATAAATTAAATAATAAACAGTAGTGAAGTTACCAGTTCCTCGTCCCCCGCGCGCCCCTGCGCCCGCGACGAGCGGCCGTGGATCGCGGGCCCGACGGAGAGGGACTCGGCGGCGTCCGGCGTTCGCCAGTCGCCCGTATGAAGTTACAGTGGAACCACGGTATTTTGTTATCTCGCTCCGCTTTACGCTTTACGCTTTATTTACGTCAATATATAATTTCTTTACGGTTGTACTGAGTTTAATTGGTTTTATTATCAGACGCTCATATATATAACCAAAGCCACGAAGACCCATTCTGTTTTCAGGGTCGGTCACACTCACGGGTCAACACCCATCCGATGGCCTCCACGCATGGGGTGCGAGCCTGGGTAGGACACTGGGTCAACCAGTCTCCCCTGGGAATTTAATCCTCTGGCGCTCCTGGACGGTCTGCGCACCGAGCGGCGCAAGCCAATCGATTGTGCTCTCCGACTAACAATCGGGGGAGTCTGGGAACTGTATTGTTTCCTATAGAGCGGGGGTGGTTGCATACCTTACGGCGACTGCTCTTGAAATGACCATTGGCCATCTGATCCCGGTTCAGAGTCGGGCAAAGGACGCCTTGGTCCGCGATAGATTCGGTATACTCCGTTTCACCGCTTCGTAAGGGAGAGGACCGCGCAAGCGACCTCGAACTCGGAACCAATCGAGAGACAGGAGAAATCTGGTCACAATTGGTAGTTAGGGCGCGAGTGCCGCCCGCCAGGTAACATACCTGGCTACTCGCGGTAAGGCGTTGGTCTCTAACGGGTTGTGGCGTAGCTAGACGTCGGATTTGTTATGTCCTAAGTCTTCTACGCTCACTGCACGGTCGATAGAACGATGAATCGTTAAAACGTCCTGCGGTGACGGGTTCGCCCGTTGTGGTTGACATCTCAATATGTCCCGTCTAGATGCGCTGGTGACAGCTAGTTTAAAATCCTGGCTGTCCTTAGCCAAACCAGCTGACCCCTCGACTCTCTTCAGGTCCAAACATTGGGCTAGCGCTTAAACTGCCCTCTCTGCTCTACACGCCAACTCCAGAATAACCAAAAATTCGATTCTGTGCAATTCCAAAGATCCGGCAATATCGAAGCACGTAATAAGTGGCCGTAGTGATTCAAATGATCTACAAGCCCGCGTAGACTTCCACAAAAAGTTCCTTACTGGAATCAGCCAGAATGGCACTGGTCTGGGGTATGGCAGTACAACCACGAGCGACGTGGACTTGAAGAAGTCTCTTTTGCGGGGAGATTACGACAGCAAGAGTATGGCTCATGCTATTGGCCTTCAATGCCAGAATGATTGGACAACAATTGGGGACTTTTGCATTCCGCCTCCAATGCACTGGAAGGTAATGCTCTATGACTGGACGCCAGAGATGCTGAAATTTTATTTGAATGCCTTTCAGCATACACTTCCAGACCCCAGTAACCTCGCTCGTTGGAGCTTTGCCGAGGATAGTTCTTGTCCCCTCTGTAGCAATACCCCTTGCACAGCTAGACACATTCTAGCTGGCTGCAAGGTGGCCTTAGATCAAGGACGGTACACTTACCGCCATGACAAAGTTCTCGCTGTTATTCGCGAGGTAATTAGTCTCTCAGTGGCTCGTGCCAACAAGGGTTTGACAGTATCCTCCAAACCCCCAATACAGTTTGTGCGGGATGGCTCTAAAGGCAAAAAACATTTAACTACAAAACCTTTCTCAATAATCGAGAAAGCTACAGATTGGATTCTGGAGGTTGATTCGGTCTCTAAGCAGTATAAATTCCCTGAAAGTCTCGGATGCACAGCCCTCCGTCCAGATATAACTCTTTACTCTCTATCTCGGAAGGTGGCTCTTATTGTAGAATTAACTGTTCCATGGGAATCAAATATCCCAAAAGACCACGAGTACAAATTAAATAAATACCATGATCTTGCAAATGCCGTAACCCGGAACGGCTTCACTGTTCACCTTCACGCGGTGGAAGTTGGCGCTCGTGGCCTGCCAGCTAAATCTCTATTTCACCTCTTTAAAGATCTTGGCCTTTCCAGAAAAATAATCAACTCTTTCTTAGAAAAATTATCTAAAACTGCGATTTGCGCATCTCAAATTCTATGGCTTCGAAGGGGGAGTGAATGGGTGGCAAGGTGAATGCTCACATGTGGCAAGACAGCTGTCCTAAACCTACCACAGCCGGTTCGTAAGTCCGGAATCCACTGCTCACCCCCCAGAAGTGTAAAAAATAGTATTATGATGGGCCCGACTCCGGTCGGTGAATTCCATGGCAGCTCCGTTTGTATTTATTATTGTTCCAACAGCGCACTCAGGTGTGTGGGAGAAATGAAACAGTACTACAGTTTATAAATCTCATTTTATTGTCGAATCTGAAATATATATATGTATTTCCGTACGCCGCTCGACAGTACTCCTTAATTTGGCGCGTGGGCTCTATCGGGCGAGTTACGTATCTCTACATACGGCGACCATTCGAATCATTAAATCGCTGCTCATGAGTGAGATAAAGTGAAGCTACTGATTTGCCAACGATCATACCACAATTACAATAACATGAACATTTATCGAATAGCAAATATAAATTTACAAGCAAAGGTACTAATGTTAATCAAAATTTTATGATAGTGTACTCCAAAATATTCCCGTCAGTGTGATATCTGTGTCGTCATGAGCGCTGACATAATTTATATTATCAAAATAAACCTCGCCATCATTACTTATCCATTAAAGGGTGGGTGTATTATATAACTAAAATAAAATTTCGACAACAGGTACGTAGGTTCTTTAATTTAACACAATCTCCAATTAAACATGCACATAAAATTGAATGTTTACAGTAGTTCAAGTAGTTATAAGTAGTCTTTTTAGAGACATTTAATTACCAGCTCTAGGCTTGAAATTCAAATAATTCTTCATTGTAGTGTAATCGCCTTCTGCGACAATTGGTGATGATAATGAGTTTTGAGAGTCCTGCAGATCCAAATAATCTATAATTTCATCAGCGTTATTAACAATAATTTCATTTGATGCTGAGGACAGTTGAAGCGGTTGATCTGGAGGCTGATAGGGTAATTCTATTAGGATGGATTGTGATTGTAGTTTGTGTGGATGGTGATCGTAAAGGTCTGTAATAGGGTGATGAAGATTGGGTGGACGGTGATCGAGATGGTCTTTCTAAATATGGTGACTGAGATTGGGCGGACGGTGACCATGAATGTATATAATCCGTTACTATGCGGGATGTGCTATTAAGATTGTTGAATTCGATTCTTTTTTCCTTCACCCTGTTGAATTGAATTGAATTCTCTTCTCCTTCACCCTGTGTTAAAACACCTCCTGTTCCGTATGCGGATGCGTCCGTATATACGCGAAAGGGTAATTCATAATTGGGACACGACAAGACGGGTGCCGAGGATATCGCTGCTTTTAAGCTATTAAATGCGTCCTCCGCCTCTTGGTTCCATGTGAATTTTGGAGACCCCGCTTTTGTCGACGTTAATTTGTTTAACCCCTCGCGGCCCGCGGTTTGAATTTTAATGTGTGCCTTACGGCCCGTAAGAAATTCGCGAGTCTCAAAAAAAAGATGGCGTTTCAGAAAAAAAACGATTACTCCAAAACTGTCACACCGATTGTCTAAAAAAGACCTGTTTTATGTTCCTATTGAAATTTGCTATTAGATATTTGTAACGTCGTTATGTAAAGCAATAAAGATTATTCATAATTATTAGTCGATTAAATAATCTATAATTAGCGGTCGGCCTCGCCTGGCCATTTCGGGCCGTCTGGGGTTCGACGGTAAATATCAATTCTGGACGTTTCGGGCCGTCTGGTAAGCGAGGGGTTAAAGTGGCGGCCTTCATTGCAAAATCCTTCTATGAACCGTCCGTACCACGAGGCCATTCCCAGGAACCTCCGAACTTCCTTTTTGGACTTAGGTTGCGGGAATGATGTAATTGCCAATACCTTCGCTGGATCAACCCTCAGCCCGAAACAGTCAACCACATGTCCACATTTTAGCTCGGACCTAAAGAATTTTGATTTCTCAAAATTTATCGAGAGATTGGCTGCCCTTAACTGATCTAACACCTGCGTTAAAAGCGATGCGTGTTCTTCGAACGTCGAACCTGTCACTATTATGTCATCCAAGTATACAAATACCTTTTTTTGAAACGCTGTTCCTATCAATGAATCCATCAAGGACTGTAATATTCCGCAGCCATTGGAAACCCCGAAGGCGGTCACCTTGAATTAGTAGCTATTCTTGTACGGGACTGCAAATGCGGTCTTCGATCTGGAGTCTTTGGAAATCGGAACTTGCCAGAACGCTGAACTCAAGTCGATCGACGACAAATAATGGGAGTTTCCCAAATTGTCTAGTATATCAGCTATAAAAGGCAATCCATAAGCGTATTTTTTGGTTACTCCGTTCAATTTCCTCGAGTCCAAACAAAATCTAAAGGTACCGTCTTTTTTTGGAATCATTTAAACCGGATTATTCCATGGACTTATTGCTGGCTCAATGACGTCCAAACTTAGCATTCTATCAACTTCGACATTCAGTGCCTCTAATTTGGACGGTGGTAATCTGTAAGAACGCTGCTTTATTGGCTGAGCATCGCCCGTATCAATGACGTGCTCGAGTAAGGTCGTTCTACCTAACCCCATTTTTTCAGTAGCGATTTCCTTGTATTGCCGAATTATATTATCGGCTAAAAATTGCTGGTCCGTGGTCAAATTCTCGTATTCCGTTATTATCGGTTCTGACAGGTGACAAGTATTAATGTCAGATGCGACCGGAGTTTTCAAAAATTCAATGTCGTTTGGTACTAAACCGAAGCTTTTCCATATCTGTATCCCTAAAATGAGTGGAATCTCTATTGCTGGAATTATATAAAATTTGCATGATTTGGTTGTACCTTTTGTGGTTATTGACAATAACATTGCACCCGTGCAAAACGGTTTATGAATTTGCGTGAGATCCGTTTGAGTTTACTAGCTTGAAGGACCACCTGGTATACCTTAGTACCCAGGAGCGGATATTTAAAGTTGAAAGACAGGATGTCGGTACTTACGGTTTTGTTGGTTCCGTCTGTGCTGCAGGACTGCACCACCTCTGCTTCTCGTTTAACTGTCACTCACTGAGGTTTCACACGAATTGCGATGCGAGCTAATCAACACATAAGTTCAGGTGATGCGATGCGGCGGTTTGCGGCGAGAAAAAACGATAATCTCGTCTGTTGTTGCGAAGCAAATTGATTCGACCACGCGCCCAGCCAAATCAACAATATATCCTACCCGTCGTTCCGACAGGGCGATCCGTAGCGCTGGGCAGTTCAGATCGGCGCGGCGTCGCGGCATGTTTAAATAGGTACTGACAATATTTGATAGGAGCAGAAGAATTTATAAAAGGGATTTCTTTGATTAGACAAGGGATTAAGGAGACGGAAAATTACGCTAATTCTCACACAAACCTCACTGGCTAGCGTGAACACTGAGCTTTTTGTTAAGTCGCTCGTTGAATGTTGTAGAGTTTGCGTTGTCATTTTATTAAACGATTCCCACAGCTCCTTTATAGAATCCCAAAATTCCGCTAAATAGACAGGCATATCCGTAGTTATTTCGAAACTACAATTTATCGAAGTGAAATTTTCATTGAAAATTGCAGGATTTACTGGTTCAATATTGGTTTTAATGGCTTTTATATCAGCTTTAATCCTCAATATTGAGTTTAAATATCCTTTTCATTTTCTGGCCTAAATGGATAAGTAGTATCCGGGTTGATTTCTAAAAGATCACGCATCGATGACCTGTTACCTTCTACATTCTCCCTGGGAGTTCCTCCGCTATTGATATTTCAAAATCTAATTCCGCCTTATGAAGCAGCTTATATTTTAAAGGCATGGTCATTTCTACCGTCCTCGTCTATATTGAAATTTGTTCCTATCCCAGAACATAATTGTTTTAAATCGATGATTTCATTAGCCGACAATTCATTGATTTTGAATGGTGGCCCATTTTTCTTAGCTGATTGGACCACTGTAATGCATTGGGCTGGTACGTAAATAGGGCCACCTTTAAGTACTCGCTTTCTCTGCTTTTCAATAAGGGAGTGCATGTTGTCACCCTCATTTTGAGAGTGACCGGTAATCAAAAATTTGTGTGTGATTACAGGGATATTGTATTTGTGCACTGCGTATAGGTATAAGGCAAGTATGAATTTATTTTTATTTTGCCCCGAACAGTTATCAGAGTAAAATATTACTTCCTTGCCGTTAGAAAATTTACTTAGATATTGATTGAGACATGTGCCAATCTCGTTGGGACCGCGATTAGCGATTCCTTCATACCAAAGGTCCCAGTGTCCGAGTCCCTTTCCAATGTCAAAAATAGTGAAATTTAATGTTGACAGTCTCCTTTTATAATAAAAGCTCGATATTTCGCCACACGGAGTGGGCAAAACAGCTTGTAAATCATAACAAGCTACCAGACACTCTCCAGATTTTGCTAATGCAGCATCGTTCTTCTTTTCAGCTCTGCTTAAATCAACTTCACGGCGATGTTTCTCAAATTCGGACTTTAGAGTTTCCTTGTCGCTAGCATTTTTATATGATTCGCAGAATGCGTACTGGTCCTACATTTTGCGCTGCTGCGTCTGTCGTGTGTTGCACTGCCGCGTTCGTATGTAGTAGCGCGGAAGCTGGATCAAATAACGTGTCCCAAAGAGGTTGTCGTTCTGCATTTATACTAATAAACCTGTCCGCATGTTTCTCGACTATTCTGGAGGTTGGCATTCCAAGAGTTGTGCTGTCAGATAATGGAAAACCCTTTATCTCCAAGGAAATGAAAAGATTTTTCTCAGATTTCAATATACCTACTATTTTCAACACTCCGTATCATTCACCTCAAATTAATACAGTCGAGCGCTTTAATCGCACGTTAAATTCCATGCTAACTGCTTTTGCACATAAAAACCATAAAACTTGGGATATTCACCTTTCCGAATTCCAGTTCGCTTTAAATGCTGCACGATCAGAAGCCACCGGCTACAGCCCACATTTCCTCGTGTTCGGTCGTGAAATCGTGGTAAGTGGCGAAGTTTACGCCACAATGTCACCGATCGAAACACTTGTTTCGTGCGGAGGTAGATTGCCAGGATGCATTTCATTCCAGAAAACGAAAACACAATCACTGTCACAGCTTTGGGGAAATTAAATGTCGTCTGCACCGGAACAATGCGATGCGATGCATTGTCCGCCGCATTTTGCGCTGCTGCGTCTGTCGTGTGTTGCACTGCCGCGTTCGTATGTAGTAGCGCGGAAGCTGGATCAAATAACGTGTCCCAAAGAGGTTGTCGTTCTGCATTTATACTAATAAACCTGTCCGCATGTTTCTCGACTGTTCTGGAGGTTGGCATTCCAAGAGTTGTGCTGTCAGATAATGGAAAACCCTTTATCTCCAAGGAAATGAAAAGATTTTTCTCAGATTTCAATATACCTACTATTTTCAACACTCCGTATCATTCACCTCAAATTAATACAGTCGAGCGCTTTAATCGCACGTTAAATTCCATGCTAACTGCTTTTGCACATAAAAACCATAAAACTTGGGATATTCACCTTTCCGAATTCCAGTTCGCTTTAAATGCTGCACGATCAGAAGCCACCGGCTACAGCCCACATTTCCTCGTGTTCGGTCGTGAAATCGTGGTAAGTGGCGAAGTTTACGCCACAATGTCACCGATCGAAACACTTGTTTCGTGCGGAGGTAGATTGCCAGGATGCATTTCATTCCAGAGAACGAAAACACAATCACTGTCACAGCTTTGGGAAATTAAATGTCGTCTGCACCGGAACAATGCGATGCGATGTATTGTCCGCCGCATTTTGCGCTGCTGCGTCTGACCTGTGTTGCACTGCCCGTTCGTATGTAGTAGCGCGGAAGCTGGATCAAATAACGTGTCCCAAAGAGGTTGTCGTTCTGCATTTATACTAATAAACCTGTCCGCATGTTTCTCGACTGTTCTGGAGGTTGGCATCCCAAGAGTTGTGCTGTCAGATAATGGAAAACCCTTTATCTCCAAGGAAATGAAAAGATTTTTCTCAGATTTCAATATACCTACTATTTTCAACACTCCGTATCATTCACCTCAAATTAATACAGTCGAGCGCTTTAATCGCACGTTAAATTCCATGCTAACTGCTTTTGCACATAAAAACCATAAAACTTGGGATATTCACCTTTCCGAATTCCAGTTCGCTTTAAATGCTGCACGATCAGAAGCCACCGGCTACAGCCCACATTTCCTCGTGTTCGGTCGTGAAATCGTGGTAAGTGGCGAAGTTTACGCCACAATGTCACCGATCGAAACACTTGTTTCGTGCGGAGGTAGATTGCCAGGATGCATTTCATTCCAGAGAACGAAAACACAATCACTGTCACAGCTTTGGGGAAATTAAATGTCGTCTGCACCGGAACAATGCGATGCGATGTATTGTCCGCCGCATTTTGCGCTGCTGCGTCTGACGTGTGTTGCACTGCCGCGTTCGTATGTAGTAGCGCGGAAGCTGGATCAAATAACGTGTCCCAAAGAGGTTGTCGTTCTGCATTTATACTAATAAACCTGTCCGCATGTTTCTCGACTGTTCTGGAGGTTGGCATTCCAAGAGTTGTGCTGTCAGATAATGGAAAACCCTTTATCTCCAAGGAAATGAAAAGATTTTTCTCAGATTTCAATATACCTACTATTTTCAACACTCCGTATCATTCACCTCAAATTAATACAGTCGAGCGCTTTAATCGCACGTTAAATTCCATGCTAACTGCTTTTGCACATAAAAACCATAAAACTTGGGATATTCACCTTTCCGAATTCCAGTTCGCTTTAAATGCTGCACGATCAGAAGCCACCGGCTACAGCCCACATTTCCTCGTGTTCGGTCGTGAAATCGTGGTAAGTGGCGAAGTTTACGCCACAATGTCACCGATCGAAACACTTGTTTCGTGCGGAGGTAGATTGCCAGGATGCATTTCATTCCAGAGAACGAAAACACAATCACTGTCACAGCTTTGGGAAATTAAATGTCGTCTGCACCGGAACAATGCGATGCGATGTATTGTCCGCCGCATTTTGCGCTGCTGCGTCTGACGTGTGTTGCACTGCCCGTTCGTATGTAGTAGCGCGGAAGCTGGATCAAATAACGTGTCCCAAAGAGGTTGTCGTTCTGCATTTATACTAATAAACCTGTCCGCATGTTTCTCGACTGTTCTGGAGGTTGGCATCCCAAGAGTTGTGCTGTCAGATAATGGAAAACCCTTTATCTCCAAGGAAATGAAAAGATTTTTCTCAGATTTCAATATACCTACTATTTTCAACACTCCGTATCATTCACCTCAAATTAATACAGTCGAGCGCTTTAATCGCACGTTAAATTCCATGCTAACTGCTTTTGCACATAAAAACCATAAAACTTGGGATATTCACCTTTCCGAATTCCGTAATAAGTTTATTTTATTTCAAATAACGCAATAAATTATTATTTAGTTTTTAGTGCATTTTACGTCGTAATTAGAAATTTTAAATTACTACATTCGGATAAAAAATAACAAAGTCGTAGCAATTTTACTGAGATGCATCTTGTACTGCAGGAACATAAGTTGTATAATATAAAGGTAATACCACATCGGTGTCTTAGGTACAACAGTTGTAAATCGTTCGGTTTTTTAAAT
Source organism: Micropterix aruncella (assembly GCA_944548615.1). NCBI lineage: Eukaryota > Metazoa > Arthropoda > Insecta > Lepidoptera > Micropterigidae > Micropterix > Micropterix aruncella. The sequence continues at coordinate 8,548,383 of OX155967.1, forward strand.
ATAAATGTCAAAATCTTGAGCATGTTTTGTGAACACCGTTGTGTTACCGATATGAACCGATACTTATATACCGATATAAGCTTATTATGGAAGAAATACAATTAAAATAAAATGACATCACCTTGACTTTTATTCGTAATTATACTGATTAAAACATTGCACACCAATATGACAAACATCTTCCATACATTTCTGTTTTCGGTCAACAGCAACTGAACGATTGCAACTGGTCAAGATTTCGGGAGATATTAGTGCTTACTGTCTCAGGATCGGCAAAACCACCAGACATCGAAAGCTCGTGATTGGTGTCGAGCTTTATGCTTGCTCCGCAATTTCCTTTGACAAAAATTCGTTCAACCTTGCTTTATTTTTAATCGAATATATAAAGCGATCCCATTTTCTACGAGGAATCGTCTCACGATTTGAAATTTTGTGCTCTATTGGAACAGTCGATTCGCTTCATTTTGATTGTGCCCCAGACTTGACCGATGCTTTGTTGTGGCAATCCAACAGGACATGAATACATTGGCATTCGTTTTGCTTAAAATTTGACGTGACAGCGCGTAAAAATACATCGCTGAGATCGCCAAAAGTCTTTACACCTTTAGGTTTCCCAATAGCCTGAATGATTTTTGATTCATTAATTAATGTGTCTAACATATTTTTTTCCTCTTGTAAACGGTTAGCTAATAATGCTTTCGTAGTTTGCCTAAGTTCTCTATTATTATCACATAGCGATGGAGGTGGTTCGCGTAGCTCATTTTGAAAGATCAACTACACGCCCACTCTTCACAGCAGAAAACATCTGACGAACTAGCACATTTGTTTCTATAGTAATGTCTCTCTTTGTTGCTTTGTACTGTAATTTAAAAGTATGCAAGTGCTTGAATGTCCTTGACTTAGAGGGACTGTAGAAATTAACTTCCTTTTCTACTAAACGAGAATTCAAAAACTCTTCTGCGAAATGCAACCCACGGGATTGAGCAGCCAGCGATCACGTGCACTTTCCGTTCTTCTTATGCCAATTAAACCACCGGCAGTTTTGTGAATTTTATTGACATGTTCCAGAGCTTGGTTTGGCGACTTTTCATTAAACGATTTTGGGGTTCCTTTAACAACAAAATTACCATTCATAAACTCCTTATAGACTTCATTGGCAGTTTCAGGTAATGCTTGCTTATCCGTTAGATACACCATTCCCCAGCGTGCATAATTTGTTTGGTCGTAGACCAAAAACCAAGGCAGCATTTGACTTACAGCTTCAAGGTGAAGATTCCAGTCTCCCTCACGTTTTGCACGTACAAACTTTAGTACTAGACCTGCGAGATCCAAATATGTGTCACGTTGCTGGTTGCGACATGAATGATATAATATAATAAAAGAAATGAATTAGTAAAATGTATCTTTATTACCAACTCGTCGACCGACCGACAGATATATTGGGCGATAAAGCGCCTAAATGATTTAAAATATTCGTTGATTTGATTAATTGGAATTAACAATATAAATTTGATTTGATTAATGGAATTAACAATTAAAAATATAATTATTTAAAATTACTGGAGAAAAATAAAGACAGAGCAAGAGCCTCAGGTCGAGGGCATATATATTTCTCGAGTTCACTAGATTCGGGAAAAGGTTCCGGGGACGGGTAGGCAAAAGGTGTATCGGAGAGATCCCGCGGCTCAGCCAACACGGACGTCTTGCGGGGTCGGGCACTGACTGCCTTGAAGACGGCCCCTGAAGCGGTGCTAGAAGAGCGAAGATAAAAAGCTGCTTCTGGAGAGCGGAGCAGGAACGCTTGAAGGAACGGTGCGGCGGTCGTCAACTATCGCCCGGGGCGGGCACAGCAGCTGAAGCGGGCGACGGGGCACTCAACTCCTGAGCGCGCCCCCGGCGAAGGAGAACGGCCGCTGTTCCGCATGGCCGAAGGCGAGGAAGAATCTGGCCATCGCTGGTTTCCGGCGAGGAGACGCGCGCGCGCACTGACGCCGCGCGCGTCGGCCTTTATACGCCGGCCAGGCGCCGGACTACGGCTCCATTCTTGGCGAGGAAATCGTGCCCCCGAAGGACCCCTGTAAAACCACAAGAAACGCCACGCATTAGCCTTGCCCTAACGGAAATCTCCCTTTTTGCCGGTAGTTGGGAAAAGGATAGCGCGGATTGGCTCTTTTCCCAACCCCCAGCGAGCACGTGCTTGTGACACGTTCCCTCATTTCCAACCGGCGAAACGCGATGTGAACTCACATGAAACTACGTGCACTTATCGGAAACCGTCACGGCATTCCTGAATATTGGAATAGAACGACTTACCGAAGGGAATGGGGTCCAACGCTTGCCAAGAATCGACCTGTTGATCGACGTAAATGTCCAAAAAAGTGAGAATGGCGGGTCGTATTGGTGGCTTTTATCTAGCTCGAAACTGTCAAACCATAGATAATTTGACTCCAATAAAAATATCGATTTATTGAGTTATGTGGAATAATTCCTAGATTTATTACTGTTTGACCAGCGTATTAAATGTTAATTACTACGTTAATTATAATTTTATTGGTTTTATTTCCTTAAATATGAAAACTACTTATCAAAGATAATTTTGGATGTGACATTTACGCGATCAGCAATTAGGTGCAAAAGGCTTGTTCTCATGGCTTTACTAAAAAAGAAGAAATAGAGCTGTCAGCTGTCAAGACGTTTGACGTTTGACATCTAACCTATCGGAAATCAATTTCTCTCGAGTAAATCGAAATGTTTCCACGCGAGAAAATGCGACTTACAGGTTTCCACGCGAGGAAATGCGACTCCTAGATTTCCTGGGCGTGACACACCCCCCTCGCAAAACAAAAAAAAAAAATCCATGCAATGAAATTTTTTTTGAAAAGAGAAAAAAAAACTAAAGTCCCATCTGACCCCTCTAACTAATACTTTTGTTAAATTTTCTGCGCGCAGCGGCTACTGTCCTCAATATCAGATCTACTTCTGAAAGAAATTGTATCGCAATTTGCTTTTCCCACCGGTAATGAAAAAGGAATGATAACGATGCCAGGAGTGACAGAAACTGTATTACCGAAGGAAAAACTCATATTGATTATGCATAGGCTTATTTAATGAGTTGCAAGGCCGCTCGATGCATAGGCTTATTTAACGAGTTGCAAGGCCGCTCGATTTTCTTCAGAAGTGATTACATGATAGTGACAGATCGACAATTGTCGGAAACATACCACCTTCCATTCAATTCACCATTCATAAAACATTCATAAAAGTTGCAATTCCTGCTGAAGCTAGAGAATTATTGCACCTTACAACAACGCTGTTATCTTTTGAAAAGATAACATCGTACGTCGATATTTATTTTCGCCACTGCGTACATAACAACGTAAGTATTTGTCCCTATCGGACCAATATTGATGGACAAATTTTAGATGATTTTTGAAGAATTTACTCTGGAGTAGGAACTAATAATGTGAAGAAAGAATTGTTGTTGAAAATGAAAATTCTTTATATATTTTGAAAAACGGAACACCGACGGGTTTATGCATAGGCTTATTTAACAAGTTGCAAGGCCGCTTGATTACTCCACTTGTTTCCCTATCCGGTAAGAGAAACGATAACGATGCCGTTCTCCAAGACTAGAGAAAAGTCGGAATACCGGATAGAAAACCTCCCCTCACGAACTAACGAAAGTCGGTATTCCTAAAGTATGTGTCGAACACGGATTATTTATTTCGGAACGAAAATATAAATTATATGAAATAATGAAAATATAATTCCTACTCCTAATTGAAGGTTGAAGGTGAAACGAGAAAGTTTCTTCAAAGTATAAAACATATGTTGAATGAATGTCATATAATGATTAAAAATAATAAATGAGTTGATAAAGAAATATTAACAGAATGTAGAAAATTGATTTTCCAAAAACTCAAAATTTTCAATGTTTCCGGAGAGGACGTTCTATGGAAATTTTCTTAAATTTTTGGTATTTATAATTCTAGCTATGCTATATTTATTCGCAATTGAAGATATAATAGTATTTAGTAATAAAATCTAAATTTATTTTATCCATAACTTAGAAAGTTAGAATTTGGTACTGAAGGAACCTTCCGAGAAAACGAGTACAGTGAAATGTAAGCTCTACACAGAATATGTTGTATGTTTATTATTAATAATAATAATGAATTATTTTTATAATGGTCTTTGACAAGGAATTGGATGCAACGCATGTTTCAAAATTCCAATGAATAAGAGAGCAGGTATTATGGGTTTTACAAAAAAAATAATACCGTTATCAAAAAAAGTTTTTCCTTCATACAGGTATGCTATTATTAGTGACTGAAATTAACGATGAATTATCTAGGAAACTAGAATTCCCACTTCCAGGAATTTAGGAAGTGTGATTTCGCTCCTACATAATTACGGTCAATAATAAATGATTAATAATGACTATCATCTGAACTGAAAATATATTAGATGTGTACTGAGACGGTTGTACGAGAACTACGATGTGAACCCGAAATATGATTTTAGTTAATTTTTATACTAATTGAATATAATAAATTTATATTATAAATTATTAATGGAAACTAGATTCCTTACCTTCAAGAATTATGAAAGGTTTTAATTATGTTTATCGAGATGTACCAGAAATTGGGATGTTTATTCTCGAACACGGTATCGGACATATTGTCCTAAGCGGAATCTATAAAACCGACTATAATAAGTTTTATTGAATGTACCCTTGGGTTAATTTTGTCATAATAATGACGGAATGTATGTAATATTTTGATTTTAAATTTAATCATTTTGAGTTTTTGGAAACGCAAGGTGCTGAGTATGCAGAAACGCCACGACGTCGACCGGTAAGTGCAAGAGAAAACCCCGCTACGGAAATACTCGAAGAAATTTGAAATGAGGTAACGATTACACAAAAACACTTACCCGCCCGAAGTTGAAAAATGGCTGAAACAGACAGAAAGGTTATTCGGAGGGTACGCCAGAAATGGAAAACCTGAACTCGAGAAAAATGAAGAAGAAGATGGGCGCCAATGTCACGTTGCTGGTTGCGACATGAATGATATAATATAATAAAAGAAATGAATTAGTAAAATGTATCTTTATTACCAACTCGTCGACCGACCGACAGATATATTGGGCGATAAAGCGCCTAAATGATTTAAAATATTCGTTGATTTGATTAATTGGAATTAACAATATAAATTTGATTTGATTAATGGAATTAACAATTAAAAATATAATTATTTAAAATTACTGGAGAAAAATAAAGACAGAGCAAGAGTCTCAGGTCGAGGGCATATTTCTCGAGTTCACTAGATTCGGGAAAAGGTTCCGGGGACGGGTAGGCAAAAGGTGTATCGGAGAGATCCCGCGGCTCAGCCAACACGGACGTCTTGCGGGGTCGGGCACTGACTGCCTTGAAGACGGCCCCTGAAGCGATGCTAGAAGAGCGAAGATAAAAAGCTGCTTCTGGAGAGCGGAGCAGGAACGCTTGAAGGAACGGTGCGGCGGTCGTCAACTATCGCCCGGGGCGGGCACAGCAGCTGAAGCGGGCGACGGGGCGCTCAACTCCTGAGCGCGCCCCCGGCGAAGGAGAACGGCCGCTGTTCCGCATGGCCGAAGGCGAGGAAGAATCTGGCCATCGCTGGTTTCCGGCGAGGAGACGCGCGCGCGCACTGACGCCGCGCGCGTCGGCCTTTATACGCCGGCCAGGCGCCGGACTACGGCTCCATTCTTGGCGAGGAAATCGTGCCCCCGAAGGACCCCTGTAAAACCACAAGAAACGCCACGCATTAGCCTTGCCCTAACGGAAATCTCCCTTTTTGCCGGTAGTTGGGAAAAGGATAGCGCGGATTGGCTCTTTTTCCAACCCCCAGCGAGCACGTGCTTGTGACACGTTCCCTCATTTCCAACCGGCGAAACGCGATGTGAACTCACATGAAACTACGTGCACTTATCGGAAACCGTCACGGCATTCCTGAATATTGGAATAGAATGACTTACCGAAGGGAATGGGGTCCAACGCTTGCCAAGAATCGACCTGTTGATCGACGTAAATGTCCAAAAAAGTGAGAATGGCGGGTCGTATTGGTGGCTTTTATCTAGCTCGAAACTGTCAAACCATAGATAATTTGACTCCAATAAAAATATCGATTTATTGAGTTATGTGGAATAATTCCTAGATTTATTACTGTTTGACCAGCGTATTAAATGTTAATTACTACGTTAATTATAATTTTATTGGTTTTATTTCCTTAAATATGAAAACTACTTATCAAAGATAATTTTGGATGTGACATTTACGCGATCAGCAATTAGGTGCAAAAGGCTTGTTCTCATGGCTTTACTAAAAAAGAAGAAATAGAGCTGTCAGCTGTCAAGACGTTTGACGTTTGACATCTAACCTATCGGAAATCAATTTCTCTCGAGTAAATCGAAATGTTTCCACGCGAGAAAATGCGACTTACAGGTTTCCACGCGAGGAAATGCGACTCCTAGATTTCCTGGGCGTGACATATGATCGCCAAAACTTGAATAGTTGGTTTGATTCATTATGACAGTCATATTTTATTACCAAATCGAATATGTCCGCTTTGGCTTCAAGACCGTTCCATTTAGTAATAAGTTCCAAGTTCGATTCAAAATAGTCAGGTAGAGCCTCAACCAGAGCTAAATATTCTCTAGAAAACTAGTTCTTTTCATTAGACCACTGTTTTATTTTACAGAATAAAAGTCTCCACAAAGCATCTAAGGTTAATTTTAAAGCTCGTTCACAACGATTATACTGCTTCCCTTCAATAATATTTCCTCCTAAAGATAATCTTCCAACAGCACTTAATTCCATTCTAGCTGTCTCAGTTTATACTATTATGTACACTCAACTCGCAAATGTCTATAAATCGAAGCCAAACCAAGAGTTTTATAAAAAAGCGTACGACACGGCCAGTTTTGCTTGCGATAGACTGTTAGGGGGCGCCACCCGGCGCCCGTGTCGAGCGAACGAGCGGTGTCCGCGCCGCGTTGGCGCCAAAATGAGCGTAGTTAGTTATTTTATGATGCAATTTCAAAAATTCAAAGTGTATAATAGAGGTGAAGAATGTAGCAATATTTGTTGTATTTGAATATTTTTAATATAACTGACATTTTATTGCTTTAAATACAAAAAAGTTATTAAGAATAAATATTTGCTTTTTCGTAAATACTATTAGTCCCACACTTACCATTCTTGCACACCTCTTGTTGAGCATTTAAATACCTGTCATTTAACACCTCAGTCGTCTAAATGGGTTAAGTGGTTATGTAGTAAATCAATAAAATCTGATCCAAGAGCCGCTATCTTTGTGACGTCATAGATCCTCACTCCACTAGTTGAGAAAGTGACAACGTCATTTTTCCTATTCAGCAAACACCACTGAATAAGATGATACCACTTGTTAGTATAATACGACTCAGTCCTACGAAAATCGTTATTTGACGACTTTATTTAACTTCTCCTCCCTATTAAAAGGTCGTTAAGTTAAACCTGAATTCCTTCAAAGAGCCAGTCTAGTAGCGCTGGCAAACTTCTGTATTTAGAAATACAATTTGGAGACTTGAAGCTTCGTGAAGCGAGTGTTTCGTTAAATATAATAGGATCAAACGCGCACCTGGATATATTAAAACAAGGCTTCCAAGCAGAAACCTGTTTAATTTTTGCAAAAAATCCTTTTGCATCGGTGTCTTGCATTTACCGATAACAATAAAGGAGGTGACGAAGATGTGTATATTTTATATTATTCCGGCTATATACGTACCCTTGATATAGGGAATTGACATTTGGCGGAAATTCGGCTTGTTACCAAAGAATTTATAATTCCTTCAGGCACCGGGCATATCTCACGCTTATAAGTGTAAAATTTCTCGCTTATACGTCAGAATCAACGACGGAAAGAGAATGGGGGCACCGAGAAAATTGGCACTCCAATTCTCACAAGAAATGATGCAGAAAGGGGCCTATTTCGAGGGATACTTGCAAAACTTCCTCCCGTAGTGGACGGAGAAAGGAGCAACATGCCTGATTCTCGACCTATTGTTCGCCCTTTGCTCAGCCCGTTTTTGCTAAAGCCTGAAGATATCACCGAATAAATCACAACAGATCGCTACCAGGGGGATTCTCAAAAAGTCAGATGACAACCCGGGATTCTTTTCGACCATGTTTCCCACGGTGAAATCGGATATGTCCCAGAGGCCGATTTTCAACTTGAAGGCCCTAAACGAATTTGTGGAAACCTCCGGCTTTCATCTCATATTGCACCGCAGAGTTTCAACGTTCCTTCTATGGGGAAGGGATCCTGATGTGGATTCTATCTTTGTGCTGCAAAAGGGGGGTTTTTGGTCAATATACTGGACTAGTTTCTAGGGACACACTGCGATAATTTTTTAAAGAATTCAATCTTGCCCAAGCTTGCCTCTCAATTTATTTTTGCAAATATACGACTAAACGATGCTACCTACGAGGCAACTAACTACCTGGGAATGCAAAAAATACTACTGGGCCTTGTTTTTAGAATCCTAAACTTAAGTGTAAGAAGCATAACAAAAATTTTGACAAATTGGTTATACTCCTTAGTTTCGTTCAAACTTAAACCCATTTTTTTTTTATTTAGGTAAAAAACAGTCATAAACAATTGTTTTAACAAATACACTTAAACAAATAATAGACCTACATTACCATTAATTTTAACAAAACTTGTAAATGTAGCCACAACAATGTAAATTTCTAGACGGATCGAACTATTTTCATTTAGTACGAGTACCTAAATTATTAGCTGTAAACTAAAACTAATGCAACAACAAATCACTCAATTGTTTCCTAAAAGTAATTAATGACACTGAGAATATATCTATGTCGTTCAAACTTCATTATAACACATGCAAGAGCGTCTGAAGAAGGTACTTTTAGCGTAGTTTGAATGAAAAGAGGGAATATAGAAAGTATCTTTTGATTGTGAGGAGGAAGACCGCGGGATTTTAAAAAGATTATTTTCCAAAAAGGGTGCAGAGTTGATGTGGTTATGAAACGTCAAAAACTTCTTCAAACGAGAATATTTTATGCAGTATACAAATAACAAGAAAAGTAATAAGCTATATGGCAGTGCATACAGATTAATACTATAATTTTTAAAAAACACTAAATTAATAAAATTCAAAAGGGCGAGATACTTGTGGACAAGAGAGTGATCGTTGTTGCAATTTATTGTAATAAAAACAAAATAAGCCTCAACTGTTAGTGAGGATGAAACATAATACACTGTCAAAATTGAGGTAGACAAATAAAAAGAGGAAATAGATACCCAGGTAATTGTTGAATATACAGGCAATTGTTTACCAATTAACACAGTAGATAGTCACTTAATTTTATGAAGATCGGATTCGTTTGAAATTCGAATGATGTTCGAGGTTTCATTTTTTCGGAGAAGTATCTTGCAATCTTTAACCCACAGATAGGAGTAGTTGGTTTCGACCTTTAGTTCCCGCGCTCGCTTCAGTAATAATTTGTTTGTAGGCGTGAGGTGGTCACTGACGTATTAAACCAGCAGAGGGAGACATCAACCGTGCCTGCTCACTAAATCTAGAGATATAATATGTGGAATAATCGCTCTGATAAAATAATGTGCGTTACAAAAAGGTCAGTTAAACAGCCGGGTCATCCTCTTTGTCATCCATCGGCTGCTGACCCTGGCCAGCGTCCGGACGTACAACAGGAGCTGGGCCGGCAGCGGCGGCAGGGACCATAGAGTCTGAATTTCTCAATTAGGGCGTGGTAGGTCTGAGCAGCGTCCTCGTCAGGCATTTCCGCCTCTTCCGGCTTGTATTGTTCGATGAGACGATCAAGTTGTCCCTTACATAGTGGGTTGCGAGTCCATCCGCGGTATTCGTTGATAGAGGAGTACTCGGGTCCGCCATGGCGCTTGCATAACTCCTTAGCCGCGTAGGACAGGGAGCGGTACAGCGTCGAGCGCACCACTCCCATGTCGTGGCGAAACCCATAGTACTCATTATTCCCGACTGCATCAGAAGCTGCGATAGCGTTCGCGACGTCGGTTGGGATCAGGGCTGCTACGCGGGCCCATGGGAAGTTGGGCGCTATAGAGTAGGCAGATCGCACAACTTGGATGGCAGTCAGCCCCGATCCTGATGACTGGTCAAGAGTGATCCGGAGCCTCATTGAGAATGTTATAAAATCCTTGGACCATGTGCCAAAAATAGTCTTTGCATTAACCTCGTTAATACAGTGTTGTAGCCGTTCGTATAAGAACCTGACAAGTTCCACTGAGAGTCCCATGTTGCCACATCCCTCCGTCCTTAAGGCCGCGTTGATCTGCTCGGCTTTGGCCGGGGAGATGGTCCCACGTTTGCTAAAAGCCACCATTGCGAGGACATAAAGCTTTTGGGAAATCTCGTTGAGCGCCTGTACCGAATAGCGTATAAGCCATTCAAGGGTAGAGGCCGCGCCCGGCAATCCGATGTCCGCGGTAGAGATGCCGCGGCGGGCCCGTATGGCCGCAATCAGCTGATCCTTGTGCCTGCGCTGCGTGAACCGAACGACTACTGATGGCGGGAGCGCCGGCTGCTTGTTCCCACCAGCGCCAGTAACGCCCAGGTAGGGGCGCACTCGATGTATGGTGTCAACATCCGTATCACATAACTTAAAACCCACGATGGTACATAGATCAAAATGTAATGTCGACATTAAATTTTCTCCCTTATTTGTAGGTAGGCCGGAAATTTCAATATTATTTTGTCTGGAGAATTGGTCCTGCAAATTATTTTCCTGTCTCAGCTCGAATATAGTTTCTTGAGCTTTTATTAACTCTTTTTGAACATCCGAGAAACAGGTAATCTTTTTCTCTGCAGTGATTAATCTGCCATTAAAATCGTCGAACCTGCCATCCATTGCGATTAATTTATTATCTATGTGCGTGATGTATTGCAATGAATTCTGGACAACGGATTTCATGTTGTCAAATTCTGTTTTCATATTATTGAAATCTACTCGAAAGCTTTTTATTTCGTTAAGCACATCAAATAAAGACGGCTGACCTAAATTTGAGGGTTAAGACTGTTGTAAGGGGCTGGCCATGTTACGGCACGAGATGCATCGCCAGTTACCCTTCTTCTTGGAGCCCATCTTTCGGTAGGTGACTTTGGAAACTCCCGCACAGTCATAATGATAGCGCCCTTTACATTGTCCGCAAACAACATAGTCTACTGCATCATTTTTACAATTACTGCAATTCATTGTTAATTTAATTTATTTCGTTAAAAAAAATCACTGGGTAACAGATAGATGACGTTCGCGTTTCAATGTTTTTATATTTTGCGAAAATTTCGTATGCAGGATGGTATGATACGATAATATTCAGGGTTATCGTTAGCGTTCCTTGAATAATCGTAAATTCACCTCACTATCTGTCAACCTGCTGCGGCCTGTTCATTTGGCGGCGAACGGTCAGGTGTGACCGCTGTAGTGAATATTCGGATGAATACTGAAATAGTTATTTTTACAAACAAAATATCTCACCAATCCCACACCCAAATTACACGATTTTTTCACAGAAATATTCTCCGCAAGTCTATCCTTAACTTGGTAAATCGTTGAAGAAAGGCCACTCGATACTGATACTATTTTTCGACTGTTTACAAGAGCGATCAAATTTTTCGTGTCACAGCTGACGTGTGACGTATGAATAATGTGGTAAAATAATTTAGATTATTTTACCACATTTTTATCTTTAAAAATAAAAAGACATATATACTGCATGCAATGGAACCAAATTTATATTTCAAGTTGCTTTTGCATCGTGGCCGAGACATGACGCGTTCCGGGCTATCTCCCAGACATATTTTTTTCTTTCTTTTTAGTTTCCGTTTTGCCATCGGGGTTGGCACACTTTCGTAAACCCACCAAAAAAACCCCAGTGAGCACAATGGAAGCGGTACTTTTACTGGTGAACGAGCTTAAGTGCGTCATTGTCGCGCAAGGTCTCCAAATAAAATAGTTAACGTATGAAATACGAGATTTAAAATTGCAATTTTCCTCGAAGTCTAAAGATGAGGGCAATAATAATCACAGGGACCAAGATTGCACCATCTGCAACATCCCGAGCTAACCCGGAATGGGTGAACATTAGGCCACGAGGAAACAATAGCGGACGAGAAGAATTGAGAGATGCAACTACAGTCGTCCCCCGTTATAACGTCTGTCAAGGGACCGAACAAATTTGAACGTTATAGTGAGGGGACGTAATAGTGAGGGAAATAAAAAATCAAAATTTTAAACAAGTAAATTTATTTACAGTATAGAATCAGCAGCAATACAATGAATACATACCTACTACATCATGCTTTATGAATGAAACTACATCTACCTACTTAAAATAATCTGTTAGTTTAGTTTGCACTTTTCTGCTTCTCCACAATGCCCCCCGTACTTTATCCTCTATTTGATCAACTTGCCTGACTTCAGCTACAGTAAAGTCATGTGTTTTAAAAAATCCTGAAAGCAATTTTGCCGCTTCCAAAGCTTGTTGGATGGTAGGTGGCTCTGACTCGACCATCTCTTCATCCTCTTCGTCTTCCCTCTCCTCGTGTTCTCCTTGTACAGCGATGAGAATGTCCTCATCACTCATCTCTGATGAAGTCACAAGATTGTCATCCACCTCTACGAAGTTCTCGATGGCCTCAGGTTCAAAAAAGACTGGCATAACGAATTGTTTTACCCACTCACTGAGTGGCAAATCTTCTTCTGAAGACTCGGGCACCAATTCCTGAGTGGTGTGTGTCAGTCCTGCGTGGCGAAAGGAATGCTGAATGGTGGCCGGAGTCACCTCGTCCCAAGCCTTGCTCAGGAGATCAACTGCGGTCAGCATGTTGATGGACACCTTCCCGTCGGAATCAATAATCTCCATCAGCACTTTCTTCCGGTAGTGACTTTTAAAACTTTTGATGACGCTCTGGTCCATCGGCTGCAGGACGCTGGTTGTATTGGCTGGGAAGAATGCGAGTTCGATATTCTTCAGGTTGCATATTCTGGGGTGGGCTGGACAATTGTCTAAAAGCAACAGAATTTTTCTATCTTTTAAATCGGCGTCCCACTTGCGCACTTCTTCCTCAAAAAGTTGTGATGTCATCCACGCCGATTTGTTAGCTTTATAAGTAACCGGGAGACGCTTAATATGCTTAAAACAACGCGGATTTTTTGACTTCCCGATGACTAACAGTTTTCTTTTTACTGTTCCACTCATATTAGCTGCCACCAGAACCGTTATGCGCTCCTTCGACATTTTACCACCAACGCACTTTTCATTTTTAAACTTTAGCGTTTTATCAGGCGTCATTTTGAAGAAAAGTCCAGTTTCATCTGCATTAAAAATATTTTCTGGTGGATATCTTGCTTGCAACTCTGGCCAAACCTTATCCAACCACCCGTTTGTTACATACCTGTTCACATCGCGGGCCTCTCCGCTTATCTGCCCATATGTGATCCCGTGTCTTCGTTTGAACCGGTAAAGCCAGCCTTGAAGTCTTTGATGTCCAGCTGTTGTGCGAAGACTTCAGCTTTGGCCTTGACTATTGGCCCACTTAGCGGCACGTGTTTAGCCCGCTGCTGCTGGAACCACTGTAGCATCGCTCGGTCTATTTGGTCAAATGTTGGCACTCGAAGTTTTTTTAATGAATTCCCTTGTGCTGCGGCTTTTGAGATCTTTTCTTTAGACTGCCAAATGGTGCTTACCGTGGTACGAGGAAGTCCAAGTAGTCGACTCACATCGCACATTTTTCCTCCACTTTCAATTGCCCGAATCACCGACACTTTGTCCTCAATACTTAGAACCTTTCGCTTTGAAGACATGGTTACCGAATAAAAGTCTAAACAGGTAATGAAATAGAATGTTTCGCGTCTCTTTCGTGTGTCGAAGAACGTGATAGTAAAAAAAACCGCGATAAACTGTTGTGTAAAGTATATTTTTTCTCTTTACAAAAATGTACAATAATACGTGATAACGCGAGCGTAATTTCTTTCAGTTGAATCGTCTCTTGTTAAGGTACAGAATGACAGTTCGAAAATTTGTTTTTAAAATTTGAATGTATCCACTTTTTAATAGAACGAAATAATATTGCTGGGCTCGTTCTCAGCCAGCCATTAAATCAAAATAAAAATAAACTTTATAGTTGGGTTTGTAGCGTCGCTACATCATTCCCCCCTTTGGGAGGACGACAGGTCGTCGTGTGCCACTGCCCGGGAGGTCGAACCGTTCTTCCGTATCTGGTCTTGTATTGCTGTGGTCCTTGTTGGTTGTTGTTCGCGGACGCTGCCCACCTGGGCTCCTCCTTGTCTGTCTCCTGCTCGTTCTCGTTACTGCTTGCCACGCCGTAGCAGGGTTTTAAACGATCAATCGAGATGGTAACTTTGGCTCTGTCCTGTTCAATGTCGAATGTCTTATCTCGCCGCCTCAAAACCTTATATGGCCCTCTATACGGGTTTTGCAGTGGTCTCTTCACCGTGTCGTCTCTCACAAATACGTGCGTCGCCTCCTTTAGATCCCGATGTACGAAAATGTTATTGTGGTGTTCTCGTTCTCTTCGCGGTCTGTGCGCCTCGAATGTCTCTCTCATTTGCTGCACAGTTTCTGGTATCGTTTTTGTAGTTTGTTTTTCAAAAAAATCTCCTGGGAGCCTGAGTGTTGTCCCGTACAGTAATTCAGCCGGGCTGATCCCGTAGTCTTCTTTAATAGCTGCTCGTAATCCCATTAATACGGTGGGTAATTCTCTCACCCAATTCGCTGTTTTTAGTCGCGCTCTTAATGCTGCTTTTAGGGATCTATGCCATCTTTCTATCATCCCATTTGCCTGGGGGTGATACGCTGTGGTATGTATCTTTTTTACTCCCAGTATCTGTGTCAAAGCTGTGAATAATGTGGACTCGAACTGCCTTCCCTGGTCAGTGGTAATCCGAATCGGTGCTCCGAATCGCGCAATCCATCCTTCGTAGAAGACCTGCGCTACCGTTTCTGCGCTTATATCTTTGACCGGGATACATTCGACCCACTTCGTTGCCCTGTCGATCATGGTTACGAGGTATCGGTACTCTTCTGCTATTCCTAAGGGTCCGACGATGTCTATATGTACGTGTTCCAAATGTCCTGCCTCCATGAATGTCCCTATGGGCGCGCGCGTATGTCTATGTATTTTTGCGCGCTGACAATCGATGCATGTTTTTGCATATTCCGCGCTCTCCTTATTCATCCTTGGCCAAAAATAACGTTCCGCTACCATTTTTCTTGTCGCTCGGATACCGGGATGACTGATGTCGTGTACCAATTTTATTGCTTTTATCCGCAGTGCTGGCGTGATGTATGGCCTTGCTTTCTTGGTGGACACTTCGCACCATACTGGTTTGTCGCCTTTCTTTTCAAATTTTAAATTTTCTTGTTGCCTTATCATTTTTAGCTCGGGATCTTCTGCCTGTTGTGCCGCCAATTCTTCGTAGTCGAACGTGTTTGGGCAGTCGATTTCTGCTATCCTCGAGAGCGCGTCGGCCACGACGTTTGCTTTTCCCGGCAGGTACTCTATCGTGCTTGCAAATTGCGAAATATATGACGTATGACGAATTCTCATGGGCGTTTCCGTGATAGAGTCGTCCAATTTCTTGAGAGCGTGAATTAGTGGCTTGTGATCCGTGAATATCGTCAGCTCACGCCCTTCTACCATCTTCCGAAAGTGTCTCACCGATAGGTAGATTGCCAACAACTCCCTATCGTAAGTTGCGTAATTTTGTTGCGCATGCGACATTGCCTTCGAATAAAATCCTAACGGCGCCCATTCTCCACCTTTCTTTTGATGTAATGCCGCTCCTACGCAGGTATTTGATGCATCTGTCATTATTGCCAATGGTGCATGCGCCGACGGGTGCGCTAAAATTACCGCTTCTTCAACGCTGTCCCGGCATTTCTCGAATGCTTCTGTGGTTTCTGTTGTCCATGGAATTGGCGTGCGATCATTCTTTTTTGCTCCTTGTAGGAACTTGTTTAATTTTTCTTGATATTGCGCGGCTCTTGGGATGCTATTTCTATAGAAATTGATCATTCCTAGGAATCTCCGTAACTGCTGAACGTCTGCTGGTTTCGGGTATTTTTTTATCGCCTCTACCTTGTCCGCCTTCGGTCGTATTCCAGTAGCATTCACGGTGTATCCTAGGAAGTCTAGCTCGGTTCTTCCTACGTGGCATTTGTCTATGTTGATCGTGATTCCATGCGCGTCTAATCTCCCGAGCGTTTCTCTTAAGTGTCTTGCGTGAGCTTCCTCGTTTTCTGAGGCTATTAAAATGTCGTCGATATACACGAATATGAAGTAAGCCCCTCAGTACTTCGTCCATAAAACGCTGCATCGTCTGTGCTCCGTTTCGTAGTCCGAAGCTCATTCTGCACATCTCAAAAAGGCCGAAGGGAGTGGTGATGGCTGTCTTTTCCATATCTTCTTTTCTTACCGGTATTTGTGTGTATGCCTTTACCAAATCTAAAGATGTGAAAATGGTGCTATTTTCCAGCGAGTGCGTGAAATCCTGTAGTCTCGGGATAGTATATCGATCTGGTACGGTGATACTGTTGAGCCTCCTATAGTCTCCACATGGTCGGAATTCTCCATTTGCTTTGGGGACCAAATGCAGCGGGCTCGCCCATTGGCTCTTCGACGGTCGGCAGACTCCGGCTGCGATCATTTCGTCGAATATCTTCTTTGCCGCTGCGTACCTTTCTGGATTAAGTGGCCGCGGTCTGGCGAACACCGGTGGACCTTCCGTTTCAATGTGGTGTTCCACCTGGTGTTTCGGTTGTCTCGGTTGAGATGTTGCTGATGTAATATTCTGAAACTCGTCGAATATTCTTAGGTAATTCGGCGATTGTTTGATGGCCTGGATGGATAGTGCCCGTGCTTCTGTCGTGCGTGAGTTTGGCGAGATTATTTTTTTTTGAAATAGGTCAACTAATAGTCGGTGCTTCGCCAAAAAATCTGCTCCTATGATGGGCTGCTGTACATCCGCAATTATGAAGATGGCCGCCAATGGGTTTTCTAGGCCGATGTTTAGTGTCATCTCCTTTCTTCCGTATGTGGCGATGGTAGTACCGTTAGCCGCTCGAAGCCTGAGGTCCGCTCTTCTGCCGTTGTCGGATTTCCTTCTTGGAAGGACGCTGACATTTGCGCCAGTATCAACCAAGAAGAGTGCGTTGGTGCTGCGGTCTCGAACGTATAAGCGGTTGGTGTCGTCGGCGCCGAGTTGATCTACCCCCGGCGCCTCTAGTAGTTTTCCGCCTGATTCCTCTGCTTCTTATAGTTGCACGGCTGTTGACACCTCCTTGCGGCGTCCCCGAAGCGTCTGTGGAAGTAGCAGATGTTTTGTTCATTTTGCCCTGCCGAGCTGTTTCCCGCGTTGTTCCGCTGCAACTTTGCTATTTGCTCCGCCAGATCCTTGAGCTGTTTTTTTATTGTGGTCATGTGGTCATGTGCTTCCGCCCGCGTGTCGACTCGGTTCACTTCTTGCGTCTCCCTCGCCGTTGATTCCATCATTCGATCAGCTAAGTCCGCTAGGACGTCCAGGTTGCTCTCAGTATTTATCGACAAAAACGTCCTGATCGTCGTAGGTAGATGACCGAGCCACATCGCTTTAATGGTCTCATCGGGTATCTTCCCTCTGTTGAGCCCTTTCATTCGTCTCATTAACTGCGACGGCTTGTCACTTCCCAGCTCAGTCTCATGGAGTAATTTTTGTAGCTGTTGTGTCTCTGATTCCCCAAAAACGCTGATTAATCGGGTCTTGATCGCTTCGAACTTGTTGTGGGTAGGCGGTTGTAGCAGTAAGTCTCCTACCTCCCGCAGCGCCGTCCTGTCTAACTGTGTGATTACACAGCTGAATTTATCTGCGTCGCTGCATTTCTGTGTTGCGAGCAGGATCTCCACGTGTGCGAACCATAGCCGTGGTTCCTGATGCCAGAACGTCGGTATCCTCGAGTTGATGCTCAGCGGAGCGATGTCCTGCACTTGCCTGCTGCTTCCGGCCGTGCCGCTAGGAATGTCTTCCGTATTCATTTTCTTTAGGTTGCGAAGATCTTTAGGTTGTCCTGTTGGTCCGTTGAGTGTCTGACGAGTTGTAGACCTTGCTCGTTAGTCCGATTCAGGCGCGCCGTCGATCTTGCGTCCTCGTACAGGGTCACCAATTTCGCGTCTCTTTCGTGTGTCGAAGAACGTGATAGTAAAAAAAACCGCGATAAACTGTTGTGTAAAGTATATTTTTTCTCTTTACAAAAATGTACAATAATACGTGATAACGCGAGCGTAATTTCTTTCAGTTGAATCGTCTCTTGTTAAGGTACAGAATGACAGTTCGAAAATTTGTTTTTAAAATTTGAATGTATCCACTTTTTAATAGAACGAAATAATATTGCTGGGCTCGTTCTCAGCCAGCCATTAAATCAAAATAAAAATAAACTTTATAGTTGGGTTTGTAGCGTCGCTACAAATGCATAAAAATAAATATTTCGGCGTGATTTGCAATATTGCTCTTCCTCTCTCTTTCTATCGCCTTCTCACTATCTCTTTCGCCTTTTATTTATTTATTGCTAAGCTATCAATGACCGCTAAAAATCAGCTGCATTTCAGACCAGACCCTTTCGGTGCAGGTAAAGAGGAAAGCCTTTCGGCGCAGGTAAAGAGAAAAAAACTCAGGTAGAGAGAAAAAGAGGTATTTGTCCCATTTAAGCGAGTATTATGACATGCTTTTAGAAAATTTACCAGACAATTTTAGCGTCTTTATAGTGAGGGAGCCGGACGCTATAGTGAGGGAACTCTTATGGAAACCAACCAATTCAGGTCGAATTGAACGTTAAAGTGAGGTGGACGTTACAGTGAAGGACGTTAAAGCGGGGTTTTACTGTATGTCAACCCAGCAAAAGAAAATGTAAATGCGAATGTAACATCAAAGGGTAACTTGTGAACCAGTTATCGAAGGTGACATTGCGATTAGTATTTGAAATAGGATTAACAAGCCTATTCACTACATCGAATGCTTTATTACTAAGAGCATGCGATCCTGCTGGTTGTTTTCCCGGGTAGATTTCGAGATTCACGATGTAAAATGTTTTTGCATCCACCATGGCATAAATTTTCAAACCGTATTTAGCAGGTTTGTTCGGCATATACTGCCTAAAACTGCAACGACCTCGAAAAGACGGAAGTTGTTCGTCGATAGTAATGTATTCTGATGGCGAATAAGTTACCTGACAGTTAGTCACGAATCTCTCAAAGAATGATCTTACAGCAGCCAAATTATCGTTTTTTTTTCGTTCCAGATGCGTACCCTTGTCACCAACCGCAAACAACTTTGAATAAATTGAAATCTTTTCAGGGTCATTGTTGTCTTAAAAATTTCTACACCCGATCCATCGCTTCGCCATAAATCTTTTAGGTTTTGTCTGTTTGATCTAAAACGCCTGGCTAAGTAAAGAAGCTCTATGAAAGCTTTCAATTGAAGGGGTCGGGGCAATAAGGGACCTAAGCCACATTTTTTGAATTTTCACTATTTTAGTGAAATGGCAACCGTAGAGAAGGGTTTAAGCCACCATCCAAGTTGTACGGCTATTGCATGACAGATGGCCCCACCAAGCTTTAACAACCTTGTTGCCGACGAGCAAAATAGTTGAAAATTTTCAAGCAAAAACGTCATAAGCCACAATAAAAGCAACATGGCGACAGGTGACAGAATGTCACTGAAGCGAAATAAATTGGTTTATAGTGAAAAAGACAGTTGCTCAGGTTCGGATTTTAGCTCCTACGATTCAGTGAAGGATAAGGAATATTCTCCAGACACCAGTTCGTGTGAAAGTGATGAATCTACACCAAAAAAGGTAAATAAACATTTTAGTGGCTTGAGCCCTTTTTGCTGCAGTATATGTGGCTTGTGTCTTATTAAGGTTATAAAAACATTAAATTTATTTTTTTATATGATATGGCCATAAATAGCTCGTTTTTAATTTTTTATGTATAAAGAGTCACTAACACTTCTATTTTTTTTTGTTTTTTGAGTGAATAACATTTTCTAATACCCCAAAAAGTATTTTATTTACAAGGTGGCTTAGGCCCTTCTTGACTAAAATATATTTTGTTTTTCAGAGGACCCCACAAAATGACAGTGCAACTGCAAATTTTAATGAAGCTCAAGCAGAAAGCAGCAGAGGTTCAGTTTTTAGCCCAGAAAAACTTCCGCCAAGCTGATGGAGAAAAGTAAATATTGAAGGAAGAAAAAAAAACTAAAGCAAAAAAACGTCGAAACTTGGGACACGCCTAAATAAATTTGAAGGGTACAGCAAAAGAAGCAAAGAAGATTGGAGAGCCGTGTAAATGCACAAAAAAGTGTAGAGAATCGCTCAGGGGTACCGAAACATCAATATTTAATGGCTTTTGGTATTTAGAGACATACGAAAATCAGAACACGTATTTATTTTCCACAATAAAAGTTACAATGAAAAAGAGAAACTACAAGAAAAAAACAAAGACACAAGAGTCAGCAAGAAAATTTACCAACTTGTATTTTGTAAAATTACACGGAATAGATGTCAAGATATGTAAAGAGGAGTTTTTAGCGGTTCATGGACTGCAAAATTCAGCGCGTTAAACTAATTTCAAAACAAATTTCGGAAGGAAGACCAACACCAAAAAAAGATGAGCGTGGTAGACATCACCAAGTTAATGAAACAGAGAATGGCCCGTATTCCGTTTCTCGCAGGTACCTAAATTGGGGCCTATAAAAGGTGCTAAAACGACGCAAAGGCGTATAGTGACGTTTTGGTATTCCCTTTCATGGGTCCTAACTGGCGTGTGCTTATGTAAAGATCATCAGGTACTTAAATTGACGTCATGCACCGTCGAGACCCTTTTTGGTATTCCGTTTTGACAACTGTCATGGCGGATGGGTCTTGTTCGGGGTCTTACTAAGAACGGTCCAAAATCTATCAGTCTACGTCTGACAGCCGTGTAAATTGTTGTCGCTTGTGATTTCAAAGACTTTCCGTGTTGCAATTTTCAAAGATGTTTGCTCAGCATTGGCTTCTCAATCGAAGAAGGGATGATGAGCGCAGATTATCGTAAGTAATCGTTTATTCATATCAATATTTTGTCCCGAAAATCCTGTGTCAATTGTTTGTAGGTTATGATAAATCGCTCTGTAATTTTTTTGGTTTCAGCGCTCTCAAAAGACTTCAATTCAGACGAATAAGGGATTTTTCCAATCCTTTTGAGCTTCCGGCAAGGGATTTCAAGAAACTGTTTCGCTTTTCAAAGGAAAGCATACATTTCCTAATTGAAATGTTGGCACCGAGAATGGAACGAAAACGTAGCCACGGCATTCCTGCCTTCCTTAAGGTAATCTTGCTAGTTTTATATCGTGAAATGTCGGAAAGAGACTTCTTTCACATTACCAGATTATTTTCAGATTTTGGCAACGTTGCATTTTTTTGGACATGGTAACTAGCAAATGTCTGTAGGAAGTAGCTTCCAACTAGGGCTGAGCCAACCTAGCGTTAGCAAGGCTATAAACGAGGTATTGAATCTTTTACTGCCATTTCTTCAAGCATATATTAAATTTCCTACAACGGCAGAGGAAAAACAACTTGTAAAAAGACGGTAAGTTAATTCCGAAGAAAAATAAATGCGACAGATGAACGATAAAATATTATTAAAATGACCAACTTATATTCAGCTATCATCATTTACAGGTTCCAGGAGATATCAGATTTTCCTGGGATTGTTGGTGCTCTCGATTGCTCGCATATAGCTATCGTATGCCCAAAAGTAGAAGATCGTAATGCACCGTCTCGGTTGTTCTATAATCGTAAGGGATTTTACAGCATAAACTGCCAATTTGTATGTAAATTTTGATTTTGCTTTCATTAATGTCACCTACCTACCTAAATTCAAATCTTTTTTGATAGATTTGTGATGCTGACCTAAGAATTTTGAGCGTTAAAGCTAATTTCCCTGGTTCGACACACGACGCAGCTATTTGGCAGGTATCGGACATAAGCAGATTGCTGGAAGATGGTTATGTCAATGGTATTTATAACGAATGGGTTTTGGGTAATGAGTTGGAAATAATAATACTATAATTTATGTACAAATGTATGATACAACATTATTTTTTAGGAGATTCAGGTTACCCGCAAATGCCTTGGTTAATGACCCCATTCCATCATCCACCAGAAAACACTCCTGAGGCAAAATATAATTTTGCCCATATGAGAAGTCGGGTGCCAATAGAGAGATGTTTTGGTGTCATGAAAGGCAGATTCCGATGCCTCCTGAAGGATAGGACTCTACACTATGCACTAGCGTGGAGCATGGATGTATGGAGATTTTTTATTTTTACTTTCCTGAGATCTAATAGTGCGGTAATGTTGTGTTATAGGAAGATGATGAACTATGATTTATTTCATAATTTTAAAAATAATTCTAGAGCCGCCGCTTTGCATTCAAAAATTCAAAAATGTGATAAGAAGGGATGTTTTTCAAAAATTCGCAAAAAAAAAGAAAGTGCTTTCTAGCTTCATCGACTAAGAAAAACGAAAGATTAATAGCCATCCTTTAATAAAAAAATTGTGTTTAATAGTACACAAATACAGTTTAAAAATAATAATATGGTAATTACACCCTAAAATCCCTTTTCGTCTCGAACTTAGGCATAATCGCTCTTGACTGCAATTTTGCTTTTATGGACCCAATTCTGGCCTTTCGGGTGCATAAAGAAGCCGATGCCTCTGTTGTGACTTTCACTGCTCGCTCCACGGCTTGAGTGTGGCATGGAAGCCGTAAGAAGTCCAGGTCCCCTTCTCCAACCGATTCTACAAATGACCTGATTTCCTGGTCAGAGAGATGTTTTAGTAAAGGTGGTTCAGTTACACCACTCTGCCAGTCAATCAGGTCAATGTAGTCGGATGCATTGACGTTGATGCATGGAACCTCAAACATCCTTAACTGGGATGTTTCTGTTGTTCTTGCTTTGACAATTCGACGAGCAGCCAATTCTCGTACGCTTTTCTTTTCGTCGGTCAGAAAGGCTAGCAGCATATTCTCAGGATGTGCAAAGTAGCTGTTCCTCTGGATAACAGGATCTACTACTTTTTTAAGATTATCCGAGAGATACCTTGATCGTGATACTTGTTTGAAGAGGTGTCTAGCGCCGTCTTTGCAGGATGGGTGATTTTTTATATCAAACCAAGTCGGTGCGTAGACTTTCACTACAAAAGTAGCTAAGACGATCAATCTTTCATCTGGATTTTCCGTAGCCACATAAAGACGCATTACACGGTTTGCACGGGTCAGCCATCTTGCATGTAATAATTTTCCTGGTGATTTATGAGCCAAATCATCCGGAACAAAGTTTGCTATCACTGCTGACACAATCCTGTGTAAATAAAGTTGGTCTGTGCTCAAATCACTGGTGATCGGTATCAGTGATCCCTCAATCTTCTGAAATTGTGTGACAGGCATCTGCTCGCAATTTTCAAGTGCTTTACCTATGGCGCCAGTATAGGATCTGGGTCCTGAAGTCGACCCATCAAGGTGGAGAAACAAGTGCCGAAAAGGTAACTCATTCATATGCAGTAGACAAACTATCCACTGCAGTGGTTTATTCAACCTCTTCTCTAGCAGTCTGATTACACCGCCATATTTGCCTGTATTGACGTTTGTTCCATCACATCCGACAGCTAGAAGACCCTCTTCAGATATCCCTTCTATTGAAAAATACCTGCCGATGGCATTTTCTATTCCCTTAGCCGATCCAGAAGCCGGTACTATGTAGCTCAAGTAATGAGACCCTGGTTCTTTCACTAACGAGATGTGCTCCTCAACAACCTGTTTTCTGTAGTTTCGTCCGTCCTTTTTAATAATAACTGAAGTTTTGTCTTTTCTTCCGTCAAAGTACAATGCCGATATGTCTGACGAATAGTCTTTCTTTTCAATTTGCTCACGCCTCTTTATTCTTTCTCGGCGCAGCTTATGACGATCGATAACGGGTATGTCTGATTTTACGTCGTGTAAAACAGCTGACACAATAGCCGCTGCAGCTCTGTCAGACACACCATATCTGTCACAAGTCATAGACAGAGTTGCTAAATCAAGTTGATTTGTTTTTACAGATGAAACCAGTTTGCTACCTCTATTAGGTTTTGTCTGCATGGTTCTATCAAGTTCTTGATCTTGCATGCTAGAATTGAGACTGGTGTCATCCAAGGTTGACACACTGGTCGATGGTTCTTCTTCTTCTAGCTTTCTTTTTCTGTCCATGGTGTCATCCAAAGTTGACACACTGGTCGATGGTTTTTCTAGCTTCATTTTCCTATCCAATCTTTTCTGTTTCTTCTTTGTGATAATATTGTCTATTCCTCCGATAAACATTCGCCGTGAGGTTCTCTGGTCTATTAAAAAACCGCGTTCCTCTCTAGGTACCTTCTTCTCCTTAGTACAGGTACACAAATCGATATTTTTACATTTG
Source organism: Micropterix aruncella (assembly GCA_944548615.1). Classification (NCBI taxonomy): domain Eukaryota; kingdom Metazoa; phylum Arthropoda; class Insecta; order Lepidoptera; family Micropterigidae; genus Micropterix; species Micropterix aruncella. The sequence continues at coordinate 8,572,972 of OX155967.1, forward strand.
CAGGCACAGATATCAAACAGTACGTTACTGGTCTCTCGAAAACATTGTAACTTGTCTTCGGAAAGTTTTTTGATGGATTTTATTACACTCCGGCATTTACTATGGTATGTTTTCAACATTTGCATAATTCTCGTTCTACTTACAGTGGGAATTGAAGCCAAAAGCCATATTTCTTCAATTCTGGTAACAACTCTATCTGCGATGTCTAATAATGTCGGTTCCTTTGCATTTTCTTGCTCTTGCAATCAACCGGTATCTTGTCCATTTACAACACTTCATGACGTCTTCATACGTAGGTAAAACATTTTCTCTCATTTCACTTGTATCACCAAACAACGGGCATTTTAATGAGCCGCGAGTTTTATCCATCTTCACTTCAATTAATCAATTCAAAGTCGTAATTGGGGAAAGAACAAAAGCGCGCGATCGACGCGACCGTTCACCTTTACGTAACAGGTGCCACTGGCGCGTGCGCGGATTTGCATGTTACCCTCCTCCCCGCACCCCTTTTACTATCTTTCACCCGCACAAGTAAACGCCAATGATGTATTTTTTATGTTTTTGACAATAGTATACATGAAAAAATAATATAATAGTTAGAATAATAGGTTTATAGACCACTGCAATTGATTGCTAAAGTACACCCTAAATTTCGATTTTTCGAAAATTTCATTGACCTGGCGACAGCTCTTACCTTTATCGGATCCTGATAATATTTTGCATGCTTCCATTTGAACTATAATCACAACTTTTTATCACTATTAGAATAGCGAAAACGAAAAAAGTGTAAATCACTCCGGGTTACTATGCACCCCAAAAAGCAGCCAAAATAATTCTTGTTGTAGCTATCCTACACAATTTTGGCATTCAGAGGAACGATATTTTAAATGAAATGGGTAGGTAAAACTAGTACTTTAAATAGTCAAAAGTTATTATTAATAAATAAATTTGTTTCAGATGACATACAAACCGATCCCCACGACGTCTTCAACAATGCTGATGATGCAGGCGGTTTCAGCGAGCTGGCAATACCCTCAGGCAGAATATTGTAGATTTATATTTCACATAAATAATAAATAAAGTTTTTATAATGTTTCATTGTATTCATTCATTTCATTTACTCAAATACACAAATGGGTTTAACCGCCCTAAGTATATGAACGTACGTGATACGTCCACTAAATTGTCATATAGAAATATATATTTAAAAATATATAAATATTACATATATATATATGTATGTATGTATGTATGTATGTATGTATGTATGTATGTATGTATGTATGTATGTATGTATGTATGTATGTATGTATGTATGTATGTATGTATGTATGTATGTATGTATGTATGTATGTATGTATGTATGTATGTATGTATGTATGTATGTATGTATGTATGTATGTATGTATGTATGTATGTATGTATGTATGTATGTATGTATGTATGTATGTATGTATGTATGTATGTATGTATGTATGTATGTATGTATGTATGTATGTATGTATGTATGTATGTATGTATGTATGTATGTATGTATGTATGTATGTATGTATGTATGTATGTATGTATGTATGTATGTATGTATGTATGTATGTATGTATGTATGTATGTATGTATGTATGTATGTATGTATGTATGTATGTATGTATGTATGTATATATGTATATATGTATATATGTATATATATATATATATATATATATATATATATATATATATATATATATATATATATATATATATATATATATATATATATATATATATATATATATATATATATATATATAAAACCACTATAAAAAGCGCTTATATAACCGGTAGGTATATATTTTCTCTGGTATAGTTATTTTATTGTTAAATTATTATAATGTTGGTATATTATATTGTTATTGAGAAATCTAATTTAAAAAACCAAGGACTTTTTAATGGTTTTTAATAACCAACCACTTCTTTTTAAATAATAACCCAAAGGTAGGACTGTTAATATGACTACAATTTGTAATACCTACGTTATAAAGCGAAAAGTTGTTTGTAATTAATCTTCGGTCAAGTACCTTCTTGAAAAGTTTTATTCAAGCAATAAGTATACATATTATTTCATTTTGTAATAATCGAATCTCATTATTAAAGAATATTTTAATAAGTAGTGTTTGGAAATAATAAAAAAAATAAAATATTTATTATTGTTCATATTTTTATTTACACATATGCATGCAATCTCACAGAAAAACCCCTTCACCACAACGGAAACTAACCTTAAAGACTAATGGCTTAATTAACTTATATAGAAGTTTTCACCTTAAATAGTAAAACTTCACCTTAAATAGTATTTTTTTTTTAAATATCTTAACCTATGACAAAAAAAACCTTAGATATCTTTACTATAAGAACTAATAGCTAAATAATACTAAGAGGAGTCATCCTCATCGGAGAGCCAGTTATAATGCCGGGGGCGGCTTCCGAGTCGCAATGCTCCCTGCTCGTGATAGGACGCAGCCGGCCAGCGCGAGGGGCCGGGCTGCGAGGCTTCGGGCTCGCCGGGCCGCGAGAGAGGCTGCGCGGGCTCGAGGTTCGCTCCGTCCGAGTGGCACCGTGCGGGCGTGCGGCCGGTCCGGCCGCACGCGCAGCAGCAGCAGTGCTTGTTGGCCGCAGCCAATATCTTTACTGCCTCCACGATGCTCTTCCCGATGCCGTCGAGCGAGCGAGCGATGGCTGCGTTAGATCGCATCACCTCGGCGAGAGCGGGATCGGCGTTCGCGCGAGCTCGGCCCCGCGCCCGAGGAGTAGTAGCGGCCGCGGCTCGACGTCTCCCCGGAGCGGGCTCTCGGCTGCCCGTTAGGGCTCGTCGAGAGGCCGGACGTTCCCCGGCCGGAGTGGCCCGTCGATTGGCAGGGACCGGAGTCGCCGAACGTTCCCGGACCGGAGGGCCCGAACGCTCCTGCAGCGGCACTTCCCAAAGCCCTAACTCCGGCAGGCAAAAGGAAGGGGTCACCGCGACCGGAGAGGTCTGCAGGCGAGCGGAGGGTCCGGGCGAAAACTCCACCTCCGTCGAATCGTCCCGGGGGGGCGGGCGGATCGGCGATGGAGCTGGCGGAGGTATTGTAGTCTCCCACACTACAGACTCACCCCGCCGGCCTGTCGAACTGCAGCCCTGAAATTATAGACAAATATTAATATCAGTTATCCGCAGTCTTTTATTATTATATTTTTGCATCCGAATCCAACTCACCGCTTCGGGAATGCCCGTAAGGCCGGAAATGCAAGCTGAGCCCTCCGCCGAAAGAATTTTAATCTGATGCGGGGTGAGCTCCGCCTCTTCGTTGACGCCTCCGCCTGTCTTCTTCTTGGAAACGTACAATTTTCTTGCCGCTAACTTAGATTTTTTTAACATGGCCTTAAATGCCTGAAAATAAATAAAGAAACATTATTTTCCTTCACCTATAGCAAATATATGTATTCCATCATGTTTACAGGAAATACACGAATAAAATACTGACTAACGCTAAAGGTACTGAGGTGTTCTCTGTTCTAAGAGAGGGCCTCGGGGACAACGCGACTTTTAGATGAAAATCCTGCAAAAGCGATACGGCATGACATCGGAAGGGTTATTCCACGGTGCGTCTATAAAATAAGGAACGCCCTCATGAACGCAAATCACCTAGATACAACCGCGACTCTCGAATACACAGGACAATTACTGTCTCCATAAACAAACCGAAATAAATATCAGCTGGAAATTATAGCAATAATTATCTGTAGATACATACCAGTAGCCATTCCTTTTGGGTTTTTTTCACTCCCATCTCATTGAGCTCACTCACGAGCTGCGCCCACAGCCTCTTAACTGCCTCTACTTGAGAATTTCCTGTAATAAAATAAATACCCTGTAATTATCATAAATATGATGAACTACAACGTAATAATAGTCCTCGTGGCCTCACAAAATAGGAAGTCGTGCAGCAAATTTTGAGGTTATGTATATATCCATTTCTATTTATCCACACACGCGTATTTACCCACACAATTTTATTTATCCACACACGCGCTTTTTATCCGCTTTTCGTTAGATTCATTCGACTCCATATTACATTCACAGTTATCAACTTATTTGTAAATTACGCACATAACATGTTGATCAGTAGGACGCATGAACTTTCAACAAAATAAAAGTAACGTAATTACCATTCAGCATCACCGGATTTGAAGTGATGACGTCGGTAAGGCGATCCTTTTGCGCCTTATTCGCCCGTTTGGCTGGCACATTCTCCTTGTTGCTGTTCATTTTATTTGAAAGATACTAAAACACCAAACGACAAACGAAACGGCGCAGCGGCGGACAATCGGGCAACTCACGGGCAACTGAACAATAGCGGCGGCTGGCGGCGGCCGGCGAGCTGTCAAAATTAGGACCCGCTTTGGAAAGGCCATAGACAAAACGGAAATTTTAAGATTTAAGACTGGTTCTTAATTTTAATGAAACGGAATACCAACAAAATAACGAAGGTGCTTAAGTTCTTAATTTTTAGCACCAGCTTAGATTAAGCCCGCGAGAAACGGAATACGGGCCAATATAGACGGCGATGTAGAAACTGATACTTTGAATAAAAAATTATTTAGTATATTTTCGACTTTCATTTATATTCGTTTTGTTATTATCAAAAAGGTCATAAGCCACATTTATTTTTCATTATATTTTTTTTCTCGGAAAATGCAGTTTTTTTCTTGATTTTTTTTTAGTAAAGGATATGTAACAATCTATTATACATTGTCACGCCCAGGAAATCTAGGAGTCGCATTTCCTCGCGTGGAAACCTGTAAGTCGCATTTTCTCGCGTGGAAACATTTCGATTTACTCGAGATCAATGGATTTCCGATAGGTTAGATCAGGGGTTCCCAAAGTGTGCGCCGCGGCGCCCTGGTGCGCCGTAGAAAGTAAAGAGGGGCGCCGTGAGTCGATCCTCTATCATTATCCGAAACCACAAATATTCGCGGCCCGAAACATATAGAACATAGGTACATACTCGTCGCCGTCGCTCACTCGCCGAAAAATACCTACGGGCTTGAAAACCTAACGGTTTTCAAGCAAGGGACCCCTCCCACGTCTTTACCCGACGGCGACTGCTTGCTTGCAACACAATATCCGTTTACCAAGTCAGTAGTCAAGCTAGCCGCGCGAAGGGACGGACGTGTCGTCGTGTTGTGTTTCGCTTTATTTGCCGTTAAAAGTTTCACGCAAAATGGACAGATTTTTATTAAATAAACAAGTCGGTAGTTCAAGTGATAGTGATAAAGCATCTACCAGTGGCGGCGGGGAACCAAAGAACCGAAAATATCGTAAATACGATGATAGCTATTTGGACTTTGGTTTTACTTCAATAGAAGTAAACAATGAAGAAAAACCGCAGTGTGTTCTTTGTTTGAAAATACTTTCATCCGAAAGTATGCTTCCAAGTAAATTAAAGCGACATCTCGATACAATTCATCCAACTATGGCTGAAAAATCGCATGATTTTTTTCACCGGAAACTACAAAATTTAATAAAAACAAAAAACGTGTTCACTCAGCAAGCCACAGTACCTAACAACGCACTGTTAGCATCATTCAAGGTGGCATACAGGGTGGCAAAATGCAAAAAACCTCATACTATTGCAGAAGAGCTTATTCTACCGGCTGCTCTCGACATGGTGAATATTATGGTGGGAGAATCGGCTGGAAAATTAATTTCCAAGGTGCCCTTATCTAACAATACTATTAGTCGAAGAATCCATGACATAGCTGAGGATCTCAATTACCAATTAATTGAAAAAATGCAAAGCAAGGAATTTGGTTTGCAACTCGATGAGGCTACTGACAGTAATAATGATGCACATCTTATTTGCTATGTACGCTTTCTGGCTGACAATATTATTGTCGAAGACCTTTTATTCTGCAAAAGCATTACCAATAGTGCGAAGGCCCAAGACTTGTTTAAAATTCTTGACAATTTTATTGCAGAAAATGGTTTAGATTGGAAAAAGTGTATTGGTGTATGTACTGATGGTGCTCGATCCATGTCTGGCAGGTATGGAGGTATACAAGCGCTTATTCGTGAAAAAGCACCGAATGCTATATGGATCCATTGCATCATCCATAGGGAAGTTCTTGCATCCAAGTCAATGAGCTCTAAACTGAACGAAGTACTAGAATGTGTCATTTGTGCAGTAAACTACATAAAAACTAGGCCTCTAAAGGCCAGACTTTTTAAAAAACTGTGCATAGATATGGGAGCTGAACATACGGCCCTGCTGTATTACTGCAATTCACGATGGCTTTCACGTGGAAATGTCCTATTTCGTGTGTTCGAATTACACGAAGAAATTCGCACTTTTTTACAGGAAGAACGTCATGAAAACGCCAAATATTTTACTGAACCAGATTTTTTGCTAAAACTAGCGTACTTATGCGATATATTTGAGAAACTAAATAATTTGAATCTTTCTTTACAAGGCAAAAACACGCACATTCTGAAACTATCGGAGAAAATTGCGGCGTTTAGGAAGAAACTGCAGTTGTGGATAAAAAAAATGAATGAAGGCAGCGGTCAAGATTGCTTCCGCAATTGTATAAATATGCGGCAGCTAATGAACTGGTTGTCTCACAAGACCTGATGGCCCTTTTCACGGAACACCTATCGAAGCTCACAGAATGGTTCTCGAAGTACTTTGAAGATGATGATGTCGAAAAATATGCATGGATCCAAGATCCTTTCCATGCACAAGCTCCGCCAGGATTCACAACACAAGAGCAAGAGAGTCTCATTGAACTCTCTTGCGACAACAACCTCAAAACGAGATTCACCAGTTCCGATTTGGTGGAGTTTTGGTTATCGATTCAAAATGAATATCCAAATTTAACTTCGAAAGCTTTAAAAATTTTTCATTCCTTTTGCCACATCATATTTATGTGAAGCTGGATTTTCAGCTGTAGCTGTAATCAAGAACAAATATCGATCAAAGATCAATGTGGAGCAAGAAATCAGAGTAGCAGTCTCAAGTCTTATTCCCCGCTTTGAAAAACTGTGCGGAAATCATCAATCTCACCCGTCACATTGAGTTGACTGAGTAACTATGGTATTTCATTTATTTCTTAAGTCTTTTTTGTTGTTCTCTGTTTCAATTCTGAATTCTTATAAATATAATAAAACTAAATTTCATATTGTGGATGTTTTATTTTTGTGCCTATCTACCTAACTACTATTATTAAAGGTACCTATTTCTTTCGACTATAATATATATATTATATATATATATATATATATATATATATATATATATATATATATATATATATATATATATATATATATATATATATATATATATATATATATATATATATATATATATATATATATATATATATATATTGTGACATATATAGTTGGGGGATACCTTTGGTGACCTATAGAATCTATAGTAACCTGTAGAAACTAGAATCGCCTTAGTAAAAGTCACTTGTTTTTATTAGAATACGATTTATTGGGTTCTTAGTCCCACACACGAGATTATAACACCGATCATTTAGGTTAAAATAGAGCAAAAGACGTGCGATCCTCATCCAGGGTCGGCTTGCAAAGTGTGGATTTTAAAGAAATATTGATTGAAGCACGTGGGGGACACGGAATGTAGGAGGTGACGATCTTCGACGAGGAGTCGCGTTTCTTTTCGGCTGGCCGATCCCCGTTCTTCCTCTTCCCGATCTACGCCGTGCTTTCCCACGGGAAACGGCGGCTGATGTACATGCGACGGGCGGCACTCTCGTACGTGCGATGATGTTTCACGGTTGGCCCGCGGTCGACCGTCTTGCGATTCGGGTAGTGTAGATCGGCGGGAGAATGGTCCAACGGAGAAGATTAATCCGATAGGAGAATCCCTGTAATTATACAGGAGCAATAAGTGGGAGGGAAGGAAACTGAGGAGTCAGTTTGCCCAATCCTAGGGAGTCGGCTCACTTTTCAATCCATCCCTTCCCAACCGAACGGATAAGGATTCGTCTTGTATCTAAATATTGAACAACCGCTTCAAAACTCACCGGGTTAATTTATCCAATTACGTGCACCACGGGATTCTCAATCAATATCGACCGCACCAGCTGAATTGCGAATTCGAAAAAGAAGAGCCGGAAAGATGGCCGTCTCATTATACCGCTTCCATACTGATTGCCTACTCGACTCGTTTTGGCTTCCGGTGCTTAATTTACATTTATTTTATTAATTTGAATAATTGTTACAGTATTTTTATAAAATACTAGATTTAATTTCTAGTTAAACGGATCTGATTTAATGTGGCTAAGTGTCCGCGTTTTTACGTACGGAATTTAATTACCAATGTTAATCATGATTTTGTGTATTAAAAATTGTATAATACCCAAATAAATTATTGTATTAATTTTCCTAGCATCCTGGTTTATAATTTGATCTTTCTTTATTTTTACCGACTTAATTAAAATTATTCTTTTTCCTAAAATCCATTTTCATAACTGAATACAAGATTTACTTGTGGCAATCGACTAGCCGACAATGGATTCTGTGTCAAATGTACGCTTGTAGATACTACGATAGTCGTATGTCGTATATGACAGTCCTAGCTTGCAAAGCTTGTGAATTGCATCAAGATGGCGCTGCATGCATCTTATGCGTGTGCGTATAATTGTTGTTTACTTAAAGTGCAATGCGAATTTATCGAGGAAAACAGCAATCGTGTCACAATATATATATATATATATATATATATATATATATATATATATATATATATATATATATATATATATATATATATATATATATATATAGAAATATTTGATAGTTTTGTGTATATATTCTTTTTAGAATTGATCAATAAGATGATTATAAAGTAAATAATTATAAAAGCCACTTACATCGTGACGAAGGATTCCCTTGATCGGATTCGGGAATGCTTTAGGTGTTAACGAGAATGATGAATGCCTCTCACTTGCGGAAAGAGGAGTAGGTTTAAGTTGGGCCCATTTTTCAACTAGTAAACGCTCACCCTTCATCCAATTATCTCAAAAATTAAGCTACAATCCTTCTTTATACGTAAACTCACTCAATTTCCTATTATTTCAGGGGAAATAACAAGACAAGACGAGCTACTTGACAGATGAAGGGTGAGCGTTTACTAGTTGAAAAATGGGCCCAACTTAAACCTACTCCTCTTTCCGCAAGTGAGAGGCATTCATCATTCTCGTTAACACCTAAAGCATTCCCGAATCCGATCAAGGGAATCCTTCGTCACGATGTAAGTGGCTTTTATAATTATTTACTTTATAATCATCTTATTGATCAATTCTAAAAAGAATATATACACAAAACTATCAAATATTTCAAAATATTGAATTTTTACATATTTTATGTTTCGTTCATTGTAAATAATCCATTTAGGTTAAAGGTAATCTTTCCAACTAATAGGAAAGAGCTGACTGCTTCCTTTCATTGATATGAGGGCATGTCACGCTTTTAGTTTTAAGTTTTCAGCTGAATATTGATCGCAGCTTCTTTATATCGCACCTTTAGAAAATAAAAAAAACGAAATTCGAAATTTTAAATTCTTCCATCTGTCAAGTAGCTCGTCTTGTCTTGTTATTTCCCCTGAAATAATAGGAAATTGAGTGAGTTTACGTATAAAGAAGGATTGTAGCTTAATTTTTGAGATAATTGGATGAAGGGTGAGCGTTTACTAGTTGAAAAATGGGCCCAACTTAAACCTACTCCTCTTTCCGCAAGTGAGAGGCATTCATCATTCTCGTTAACACCTAAAGCATTCCCGAATCGATCAAGGGAATCCTTCGTCACGATGTAAGTGGCTTTTATAATTATTTACTTTATAATCATCTTATTGATCAATTCTAAAAAGAATATATACACAAAACTATCAAATATTTCAAAATATTGAATTTTTACATATTTTATGTTTCGTTCATTGTAAATAATCCATTTAGGTTAAAGGTAATCTTTCCAACTAATAGGAAAGAGCTGACTGCTTCCTTTCATTGATATGAGGGCATGTCACGCTTTTAGTTTTAAGTTTTCAGCTGAATATTGATCGCAGCTTCTTTATATCGCACCTTTAGAAAATAAAAAAACGAAATTCGAAATTTTAAATTCTTCCATCTGTCAAGTAGCTCGTCTTGTCTTGTTATTTCCCCTGAAATAATAGGAAATTGAGTGAGTTTACGTATAAAGAAGGATTGTAGCTTAATTTTTGAGATAATTGGATGAAGGGTGAGCGTTTACTAGTTGAAAAATGGGCCCAACTTAAACCTACTCCTCTTTCCGCAAGTGAGAGGCATTCATCATTCTCGTTAACACCTAAAGCATTCCCGAATCCGATCAAGGGAATCCTTCGTCACGATGTAAGTGGCTTTTATAATTATTTACTTTATAATCATCTTATTGATCAATTCTAAAAAGAATATATACACAAAACTATCAAATATTTCAAAATATTGAATTTTTACATATTTTATGTTTCGTTCATTGTAAATAATCCATTTAGGTTAAAGGTAATCTTTCCAACTAATAGGAAAGAGCTGACTGCTTCCTTTCATTGATATGAGGGCATGTCACGCTTTTAGTTTTAAGTTTTCAGCTGAATATTGATCGCAGCTTCTTTATATCGCACCTTTAGAAAATAAAAAAACGAAATTCGAAATTTTAAATTCTTCCATCTGTCAAGTAGCTCGTCTTGTCTTGTTATTTCCCCTGAAATAATAGGAAATTGAGTGAGTTTACGTATAAAGAAGGATTGTAGCTTAATTTTTGAGATAATTGGATGAAGGGTGAGCGTTTACTAGTTGAAAAATGGGCCCAACTTAAACCTACTCCTCTTTCCCGCAAGTGAGAGGCATTCATCATTCTCGTTAACACCTAAAGCATTCCCGAATCCGATCAAGGGAATCCTTCGTCACGATGTAAGTGGCTTTTATAATTATTTACTTTATAATCATCTTATTGATCAATTCTAAAAAGAATATATATATATATATTATATATATATATATATATATATATATATATATATATATATATATATATATATATATTATATATATATATATATATATATATATATATATATATATATATATATATATATATATATATATATATATATATATATATATATATATATATATATATATATATATATATTGTTAGGGCCTAGTTTTTATAGTATACAAACTTTAACCTAAATCATTTTAATAATTAATCAGTTAACTTTATCCATCGCGCCATAGACGCGATACACCGAGCGGATACGTCTTACCGTATGTAGACGACAAGTCGCGCACATCCCTAATCAATTTTAATCAGTAAGGTAGAATATTTTTACTTAGAAAAGAGATCTTTCTTCTTTTTTTTTTTGGGCTGGCAACGACCGAGCAAGACGGTCGAGAAGACACCGGCCGCTCCGCCGTTGGCGGAGCGGGCCGACTACCGCCCATTTAATTATTCATTTGCACACCAGCCAACACAGTCTAGAACTTAAATTCTGTGAATATCTAAAATCTATAATTAAACTCAGTTCAGCGCATCGGGCAGGCCCTCATCGGATCTCATACCTTCATACAGGCAAGTCTACTATCTGTAACCATTAGCTTCTCCCCATAAAATCAGATTTCAAAAATAATAGTTTAAATTAATAAGATTGTTTTAAAAGCCAAGTCCCCTGTAAATTACCGTTGCCATATCTTCGTTGGTGAATAATTAGAGTCAAGTAAAATCAAAATTTAGTAATTTGAGTGCGTCAAAATAGAAGTAGGTAGTACGTCGGGTCAGTCATAATTCCCGGTGTCTGAGCATCGCCTTCCGTCTCCTCGCCTCAACTAATTTTTCTACTATCATCTAAAGGTCGATTTCGGAAAATATAATTTAAAATTTAAAAATCGCATCCGGGGAGCAGGCGCTAAAAAATCTAGAAGCAACCTTCCAATAACTCCCGCGGGTAGCAGTGTCTTCCTTCTCTATTCCAGAACCCGAAGTACCTGTCCAAAATCCCTCTTCGCCGAATTAAGCCCTGAAAATTGAAAGGCTGTAACGTTCAATTTTCCACGAATTTAATTTTAGAATTTTGTTAATTCAAACTATGTACTCGGATTCGCCATATGCTATGGCCTAGCTTTCATTTATTATAATTAAAATAAAATATGTTACTCTGTCAAATAAACCTTTCATTTTGGTTAATTAATCATTATTTAGCGAATTAAAGAAATCGAGACGGTACCTAAAAATACCGCCGGGTCAGAGCGAGCTACAATCTCGTAGGTACCCGACTAACACTGGACAGGGTAATGTTTCAGGGCAAGGGATAAATAAAGAATAATTTTATAAAAGGAACTTTGAAATTATACATTTTAATTTTATCATTTAGCGGAGAAAAGAACCGCAGTACATTATTTAATTATAGCAGCATCTGCTGGTTTAGAGCGTACCTAGATTCAAATAGTATTTTCTCTTTTTTTTTAAATATAATTATCTAGCAATTGTTTCCAATAACTTCATTAGGCGATTTAGCCATTGATTTATGTAAGAGCGCGGACCGGGACCGGGGCCGAGCGCTCCAAGCGGGCGCGATCGACGCGCGCCGACGCAGTACCTCGTCGGTACACCGATAGAGGGCGCGGTGAGTAAATCATAATATTCGATCTCGTCGCCGCAGCGCACTAAACTTGATATCGCTTCTTCTTCTTCTTTTAGTCCTCGCACTACTTATATCGAAATTCCTTCGCTACATAACAAATCTGGCGTCCACCGCGGGGCAATTTTTTTTAAAAATAAACTACAGTATTTTCCCACCGCGACCCGCCCATATCATCTTTTATATCATTTTTTTTACAAATTCATATGAAAACAATAACAAATTTGGGCCCAACTGGGGCCGTTAAATATTTTTCAAGATTCAATTTTGTTTTAAATTTACCGTTATCATTACATTATATACAATTTTAAGTTTTATTGTTTTTCTCTCATATATCGTCCGAGATATAGGATACCATAAGATTTCCCACCCAACCCGCCCAAAAATTTTTTTCTTTTTATTATTTTTATATTTTTCTTTTATTGTTTTCTATACACAGCGTACCTACTGCCAATTTATTTTACAGGTTGTTACAAAACTAACACAATATTTTCTTTCATGCTTTATAAAGTGCTTTACATTTTAATTTTTTTTAAATAATATACTCCATGTACAATAGCCTTTCAGCCATAAGCGTAAGTAATAACCAAAATATCTTGGGGATTTGACTTCGGAATCAGCAACGATTGCGTGAGATTTTGCTTCTGCGGCGACACGTTGGACACAGATCTAGTTATACAGTTACAACAAACGAACCTTAAGACGTTTATGCAAAAAAAAAATATCCGCAATTAATACTACTATTCACACTGATAATAAATACTTAGCAAACTTTCACAACCCTACAGAGTGTTACAATTTTTTTTTTATTTATTTTTTTTCATTTTTATTTTTATTTTTTTTTGTTTTCATTTAACTTCATCAATTTTTTTTCATTTCCTTCCCATGTGCCTTATTGCATATGGGACGTTAACTTAATAAATCCATAATTCACTAATACAATATTACATCAATACACACTCACCTACATCTACACACTAGGATCAACACCTCCACGTTTAAATAAATACGATTAACTTTCTTACACACTCCATCATCCGCTGTTTACAAATATTTAAAAGAATTTAAAAGAGACAAAAACGCCAAAATAATACTCGATACCCCACACGAATTCGCAAAGGGATTAGAGTCATTAGCGGACGCCTATGACATAGTGCAGGAAAGAATGTTAGAGTCCTTCAGAAATAGTTCTTCGAGATACAACCTTAGAAGAAAACACGTCGAATTTAAAACAGGAGATTGGGTCTGGGCCAAAAACCATACATTGTCAAGAAAAGCAGATTTTTTTTTGTAGCAAACTCAGCCCTAGGTACATAAAGTGTGTAACAAAAACTGCTTATTTTGTTGTCTTGTTTTTCGCACCTTTGTGCAGATTATGTTCGCTGCACCCGTTTTTCCATGTTTTCCCCGTGTTTAGTCATGTTTCCTGTTGGTTTTCGCTGTTTTCATGACTTTCTCCCATATTATGACAATTAAATGAACCTTTTACGAAATTTCGTAAACATCAAATTTTTGACAGATAGAGCTGTGCAGTCGTAATTTTTATCGCTCTAGGCGATTCTGGCGATTAATCGCGGTTGTGCTGGTCTAGCCTTACCTGTTATGGCTGACTTCCGCCGTCCTGCAATCATTCTATTTCGCTTCAACATGGCTAAGAGACAGACAGAGAGATTGGGCTGTGAGAATTGGCGACCGCCGTAAGGAGTAAATCGGAGAGTGACCGCCTGGCGGTAAAAAAAATTGTTATGTGAAGTGTGTGTGATTTATCTGCTTGCGGCATCTATGACCTTCTGACACATGCGTATTTTAATTGCTGCTAATTAAGTAACGAAATCGTCACTAAATGTGACGAGACTTGCCTCCACGTCAGGAAATTTGCCTTCATATCCGGAATTAACCTCTTTATTTGACTGAACACATGTGACGTGCCGATAAGCGGAATTTGAAGAAAAGGGTGCCTGTGGGCGAATAAACACGGATACTTTGCATAACCTTGTGTTTCTTTTTGTGCTGTAGACTTTTGTGTCTGAGGAAAGGGGTTTTCTGTTGGCCAAATTCAGTGCCGATCAATATAACCCACTCTCTGAGATCGATTTTTTTTTTAGGTTAACTTTCTTTCGGGTATCTTTCAAAATTTCTTTCGGGTATCTTTTTTTAATATAATTAGTTTCCTTCTTTTTCTTTAAAAGGAGGTGGCGTCCTTTTTTTTTGCTTTCATTCTTTTGGGTTTTGGGAGTTTCTACCTTGTTTCTTCCAAACACGGAAATTAGTTTTTTGAGGTTATAAAATTAGCGCTCCAACGTTAGGCCTGTAAATTGGATTTTGGCTTCCAGAATATTCTTTTCCTCAGCCATTGAAGCACGATTTTTTAAGCACTTTGTTTTAAAATTGTATAAAAAAAATTAGAAGCATTTTTTTTTGTTTTTATATAATTTTCATTCATAGCGATTACCGTGAAAGAGGTTTATAAGCACCGTCTTTTTGTTTTTTGTATTGAACATCATCTTTTGTCATTATATAGCAGCATTCTTTTTGTAATTTAAAGCGGTTACCGCAAAGAAGTATTTTGTACTTGCCGTTTTTTTTATGGTTACTATATTTTTTTTGTCTGAATCTTAGATTTAAAGGCAATTGTTTAGCAGCAGATTTTGTTATTTTAAGGCGGTTTCCGCGAAAAAGTTTTACGCTTGCCGTTTAAGTTTGTTAATATCATACTAATTATTTTTTGTTAATTTTCAGATGTGAAGGCAACATATCCTGGTGAGGTAAGCAGCCAAATAAAACAGAGGTGCCGCAAGCAGTAAAAAAGTCAGTTTATTCCATTTTATTTTTTTATTTTTTATTTATTTTGGTTTTTATTTTTTTTGGTGGGATTTAAAATATATATATACATGATGGCGTCTCCAGCGATAGTGTATTATGCTGCGTCACATTTAGTAAAGGCAGAACTCGATTATGAGTTCACGATTCGGGAGGTCACTCCAACCAATGTTGAAGCGATGAGAAAACAATTTAATTCACTCTTAAGGGAGTTTCCAGCTGAATCAATTTCCTCAACGGATTTAGATCCAGATTCCGAGTTTCAGGAATGTGCGATTAGACTTTCGTGTCTTCAAGAACTTATCGAAGAATTTATAAATAACAAACAGAAACTTTTATATAAACGAATTAGCACTAAAACTGCACATATCTTTCATAGAGTTTCACGTATAAATCCTGCTAATTCAGACTCCAAAAAATTATTAGACAATTTAAAGGAGGAAGTTTTAGAAATTGTCGTTTTGTTAGAAAAATATTTAGATATTGTTCGTTCGCCTAGCCCGTTACCAAATCCTGTTGTTCCGATACCTTCTACTTCATTGCACGAGGGTGAGAAGCTTAGTCCTGAGGTGGTTCCTTTGGGCAGGAATTCTGAAGTGACGTCAGCTCCGTATATACAGCATGTTGATACGAAACCAGTTCCTTTGGACAATAACTTTGTCATTTCTGACGAACGCATTCTTAAACCTTTAAATCTTGGTTTTACATTTGACGGCGATTCCTGTGTGGTCGAGTTCTTAGAACGATTGGATGAGATTAGGTTTTCGCGGAATATCTCGGATGCCAGGATGCTGAAATCGGCTTGTGAACTATTCCAGAAACAAGCGCTTAGTTGGTACCGTGCTAGAGCTTCGAGCATTTCCAGTTGGAAGCAGTTAGTTGCTGCACTCCGCTCCGATTTTGGCAGTTTAAATTACGATGCTGAAGTTTTGTCATTTGTACGGGGACGTAAACAAAAGTCGGATGAGAGGATGCATATTTTTGTTTCCGTCATGTTGGGCTATTTCAACAGGTTGTCAAGGCCATTGTCTGGTGAGGAACAATTAGGAATTATCCTTTCAAATATCTCAATTTCTTACCAACGACATTTCATGCTAGTTGATATAAATTCAATCGACGAACTTCTGCGTTTAGGAAAAAAAGTTGAAAATGCACAACAGCGTATCAACGCATCTAATGCAGCCACTCCTGCCCAAGCGAAGGTCAAGCCTTCTGGCTCGAAAGCAGTTTATGCGGTCGACGAGTCTCCTACCAAATGTGCGACGGAGGAAGTGAAAGTTGAACAGAAGTTAAAAGAGTGTAACGTTTCTTCTGCTGGTCCATCCAATCGTGGTGGTTTTAATCGTGGTGGTTCTCATCGCGGTGGTTTTCATCGTGGCGGTTTTAATCGTGGAAATTTTTCCCGTAATGATTTTTCTTATGCTAATTCGTCTTCTGGTAATTACAACCAAGGAGCCAATAATAGTTCGCGTGGTTCACGCGGTGGCACTCATCATGGCTATTCTAAATATTGCTATCGTTGTGGTAGGTTTAACTACACGGTAGCCACTTGTCCGGAATGTTCTAAGAATAACCGGCTTGGTAATTCCCCGGTTTCAGAGCCAAAAAACTCGAAAGGCGGGGCAGAATAGAGGATTTTCTACATTCTGCCTCGATATTGTTTGCAAATGAGAAGGATAACCGTCGCCCTTTCTTAGAAGTTTCACTTGGTGATATAACTGTTTGTGGATTACTCGACACTGGATCGAGTGTTACGATTTTGGGTGCCGATTCACATAAATATTTAGTTGATATCGGTTTTACTCTTAATAAGTCTCCGTTGGTGACTTTATCCACTGCTAATGCAAGTTCGGTTAAGACGATTGGGTCTATGTTTCTTCCTTTTAAATTCAATAATCGTTGCCAGGTTATTCGAGCCGTTGTAGCTCCTGATATAGGTACTTCCCTTATTTTGGGAATAGATTTTGTCCGAGAATTTGAGTTGGCTCCGGAAATATTAAAATTTGTCAAGTTTGAGTCCTGCGATGCAATTGTTTGGCATCGAGTCAATGAAGTGAGGGCCTTGCGGCCTTTTGCTTCATTGACTGGAGACCAGCGATCGCTAGCAGACAGAATGATCAATAATTTTAAAAAAATTTCTTCCGAAGTCAAAGGTCTCGGTCGTACTAATTTGTTGTCCCAGGTCATTGATACTGGAGATCATCCTCCAGTGAAACAGCGTTACTATCCTTTGTCTCCAGCTAGATTGGCGCTGTTGAATGAAGAAGTTGATAAGATGTTAGAGTTAGGTGTTGTCGAACCTAGTTCCGGGGGTTGGAATAATCCAACAATTTTTGTTCCAAAGTCAGATGGTACTCTTCGTTTCTGTCTCGATAGCAGGAAGCTGAACTCTATCACGAAACCGGATGCGTATCCCCTGCCGAGAATTACTACTATCTTGGACAGTTTGAGAGATGCGAATTATTTATCTTCTATCGACTTATCCTCTGCCTTTTGGCAAATTCCTTTGGATCCTTCTTCACGAGAGAAGTGTAGCTTCACTGTTCCTGGTCGAGGATTCTTCTGCTTCAGATCTTGCGCCTTCGGCCTGAGAAACTCGCCGGCGTGCATGCAAAGGCTGGCTGACAAATTGTTCGATCCCTCCTTCGAAAACAAAGTTTTTTGTTACCTAGATGACATAATTATTGTATCTGCTACTTTTGAAGAACATATAACTTTGTTAAACAAAGTATTAGATCGCTTGTTGTATGCCAACCTTTCTATAAATTTCAAGAAGTGTCAGTTTTTCCGTCAGGAATTGAAGTATTTAGGGTATGTAGTTGATTCTCACGGTCTACATACCGATCCCGAGAAGGTAAAATGTATTCTCGATTTTCCTACTCCAAATTCTCCAAAAATGGTAAAGAGTTTTCTTGGTATGGCCGGTTGGTATCGTCGGTTCATTAAAAATTTTTCTAGTATTGCTGCTCCCTTATCTCGGTTGACAAGTACCCGCAAAGGTGCTCCCCCTTATGAGTGGACGCCCGAGGCGGAAGAGGCATTTCAAAAACTGAAATCGGCCTTAGTTTCTAGTCCGATTTTGGCCTGTCCGGATTATTCAAAACCGTTCGCTCTTCATTGCGATGCATCGTTGTACGGTTTAGGCGGAGTTTTAACCCAGGAAGTGGATGGCGTCGATCATCCTATCGCTTTCACGAGTAGAACACTTTTACCCGCTGAGACGCGATATTCGGCTACCGAACGCGAAGCCCTAAGTGTTATTCATGCTGTCGAGCATTTTCGCGGTTACTTGGAGGGCGGTCCCAAATTCACTATCTTTACAGATCATGCCAGCTTACGTTGGTTTTTGCGCTTAAAAAATCCTACCGGCCGTCTGGCTCGATGGGGTATTCGTCTATCTGCTTTTGATTTCGAGATCGTCCACAAGAAAGGTGTCGATAATGTGGTTCCCGACACGTTATCTCGGTTGCTTCCCGTTTCCTCTCTGTCTGTTGTTTCCGACTCATGGTACAACGATTTGTTTAAGGCAGTGTCTGAAAATCCCGCTGGATATCCAAATTTCCAGATTAAGGACCATGAATTGTTTAGGTACTCTAAAAGCAAGTATCAACTCACCAGTTGTTACGATTGGAAGTTAGTTGTTCCGTTGCAGCTTAGAGAAAAGCTTATTCGAGAAAATCATGAGTCTGATTTGGCTATGCATTTTGGAATTTTTAAGACACACCGTCGTCTTTGTCTTCGTTACTTTTGGCCTAATTTACACGGAGACGTAGTTAACTTTGTTTCTAAATGTGAAACTTGTCAGCAATACAAACATTCAAATATTTCCCCTTTGGGTCAGCTAGGAAATCCTAAGTCCTGTGCCTTCCCGTTCCAAATGGTCTCGGTCGATCTGTTGGGTCCTTATCCGATGACGAGGAACAGAAATATGCATGTTCTCGTGGTGACAGATTGTTTTAGCAAATACTGTTTACTTTTTCCGTTAAAACGTGCTACCAGTAAACTTGTAAGTTATGTCGTTGAACATAATGTATTCCTTCGCTATGGTGTTCCGCAGTATTTAATTTCAGACAATGGAAAACAGTTTATCGGAAGGGAGTTCACTGAACTGATTGCGAAATATAAAATTCCAAAAGTATATTTAAACCCGAAATATTGCCCTCAAGTTAATCCAACTGAGCGTCAGAATCGTAGTGTGGTCACTGCGTTATCGTTGTGTGTAAAAGACGATCATCGCAGCTGGGATCTTTATCTTTCTGAGGTTCAGATGGCCATTAACGCGGCAGTCTCGGAATCAACAGGGTTCAGTCCATTTTTCCTAGTCCATGGTCGTGAACCAATAATGAATGGTTCTTTTTATGCTCAGGCGCCGGAATCTCAAGCAGAGGTTATTTTTGGTAGTAGGTTGTCTTACGCTCAAAATTTGAGTGAATTATCTAACATTTTTCATGTAGTGCGGCAGAAATTGTTAAAATTACATGCACATAATAAAGTTTACTATGATCGAAAACACCGTCCTGCGGAATTTCAAGTAGGCGATACGATCTATAAAAAGACTTATTATCTAAGTAATGCTGGGAATTATTACATTTCCAAATTTGCCCCAAAATATGAAAAATGTAAAATAATTAAAAAACTCTCTGCGTTAGTGTACGAGTTAGAAAATGCTACAGGGAAGAATATAGGTTCCTGGCATATTAAAGATTTTAAGCTAAATCCGAATAGTTCAGAATAGTAGTATCGGAGTTCTTCGCGTTAACATTCTATTACAAAAATTGTCTATCTTGGGTGAAACTAAAATGAGCCCTTTAAATTGTCTTTACAAAGGCATTGTACCAAGTGGTATCAATAGCTGAAATCATTTTGTTTTGTCAGTCATGCTAGCATTTCTATCTAGCATTATTGTTGTAAGAATGTCTCATGTCCGGGATGAATGAATGGGGATTGGTATGAAAGGTAGTAAATGACAACTACTATAGTCTCTTAGTAAGTAAACGTTTAGTCGAGGTCTAACGCTAGAGTTATTGTTGTTTTCGGTAGGAGTCGGGTATCCGCAATGAGTTGATCCTTCCTTAGTTGTTGGAAGTTGTCGGAGTTCCATAAGTTTTTTTTTGGTTATGTTGGTGTTGGGTTTAATTTCTTGATTTTCTTTTCTTACTCTAGTGATAAGAGTAATGGGTGTAAGTTTTAGTTGGTAAAAGTTTGCCTCTGCTATTGTTACTGAACGGATTAATTGATTATAGTTAACGTGAAGAAGGTTTGTTAAGTTAGGAGTTGTTAGTTGATGCTTTGACGTTTTTGTTATCCTATAGTAGGATAAATTGAATCGGGACGATTCGTCTGAAATCGTCGTTGGCTCTTCCGATTTCTTTTTTTGGAGGGGGCTGTAACAAAAACTGCTTATTTTGTTGTCTTGTTTTTCGCACCTTTGTGCAGATTATGTTCGCTGCACCCGTTTTTCCATGTTTTCCCCGTGTTTAGTCATGTTTCCTGTTGGTTTTCGCTGTTTTCATGACTTTCTCCCATATTATGACAATTAAATGAACCTTTTACGAAATTTCGTAAACATCAAATTTTTGACAGATAGAGCTGTGCAGTCGTAATTTTTATCGCTCTAGGCGATTCTGGCGATTAATCGCGGTTGTGCTGGTCTAGCCTTACCTGTTATGGCTGACTTCCGCCGTCCTGCAATCATTCTATTTCGCTTCAACATGGCTAAGAGACAGACAGAGAGATTGGGCTGTGAGAATTGGCGACCGCCGTAAGGAGTAAATCGGAGAGTGACCGCCTGGCGGTAAAAAAAATTGTTATGTGAAGTGTGTGTGATTTATCTGCTTGCGGCATCTATGACCTTCTGACACATGCGTATTTTAATTGCTGCTAATTAAGTAACGAAATCGTCACTAAATGTGACGAGACTTGCCTCCACGTCAGGAAATTTGCCTTCATATCCGGAATTAACCTCTTTATTTGACTGAACACATGTGACGTGCCGATAAGCGGAATTTGAAGAAAAGGGTGCCTGTGGGCGAATAAACACGGATACTTTGCATAACCTTGTGTTTCTTTTTGTGCTGTAGACTTTTGTGTCTGAGGAAAGGGGTTTTCTGTTGGCCAAATTCAGTGCCGATCAATATAACCCACTCTCTGAGATCGATTTTTTTTTTAGGTTAACTTTCTTTCGGGTATCTTTCAAAATTTCTTTCGGGTATCTTTTTTTAATATAATTAGTTTCCTTCTTTTTCTTTAAAAGGAGGTGGCGTCCTTTTTTTTTGCTTTCATTCTTTTGGGTTTTGGGAGTTTCTACCTTGTTTCTTCCAAACACGGAAATTAGTTTTTTGAGGTTATAAGTGCAAAGTCATTGCGAAAAAATCCCCAGTCGCCTACGAGTTAGCCGACGAGAACGGAAAACCGCGGGGTCTTTTCCATATTAAGGACATTGCGAGTAACTAATACCCTATAACAACATATGGTCTAGCGTGGCGTCGCCGAGGTGAAGTCGAACGCGTCATCACGGTTTCCATCGTGAAACTGCGGATTCCGGGTATAAATCGCACAAGGTACACAAAAAGGTATTAACTATTGCGTCTATAAGGCATAAAATAAGCTATTCAACAGAAAAAACAAAGATTCAAAATTATAATTCCTTTTGATATAAGACAAACAAATTAAACAATTAATTGTATACAACCTAACGCACTTTATCAAGATACAAAATCCAAAACAAAGCGCAACAGATAAGCTAAATTCACACACACAAAACACATTACACAACAGAACACACGGTCTAAAGTACCTACAGAACAAGAAATCGAACACAAGTACAAATAGTTTATACAAAAAAAAAATTTTTATAAAATATAAAATTTTTTTTTTGAAAGGTACTCTCATCCGGCAAGAAGGCCGCCGGATTCGGTACCCTACCATGTGGGCAAATTTAGCCCCAAATTCTTAAAAATATAATAAATATCATTAATGTATTTTCATTCCCAAATTTAAAAACAAACAAGATTTCGAGTCAATGCAATCAAACGCACTTACACAACACCTGCGTTAAGCGATTATTTATAAATAGATCCGACCGATCAACGTACACGGCAGTAGGTATGATAAATCATAATATAGAGATAAAATCGAGCGCATTTACACACAATTTAAACACAACATTTCCCTTTGCATGGGCCGTTGCGGCAAAAAATCAAAGAACAAAGATATTTCTCTACCTTAATTATATTTATACGCAATTATGCGATTTTTAAAACGGTTCGGTGCTTAACCGTTCGCTTGCGAGAGAAACACCGCCGGACAAGCTCTGGATTTTTTTTATTATATATTTACTGGGTTTAGTGTTCATCCTTCCATTAAGGTAAAAAACGCAAGGGACTATTATGTTCCGGGTATTTAATGCATCAACTGTCATCGTCGAATTAAAATCTACATGCTCAGCTCTGTTGTAAAAGTACTTTTATATTTTTCTATCAATTATTTTATATTTTTTTTGACATACAATCACGCGGCAAGTAGATCGTTAGTACTAAGTAGCGACTAGGAACCCCTTCAAAAACCGTTGTAGATTAGTCATAAGCTACAGAAAGCTCTTTGTTCGGTCTTGGCTTTTGCCAAGATATGGAATTTTCCATACCATAATTTCCTCGTTGTAAGATAAAAAACCCCCATTGATTTCCCGCAACGTTATTTTCTAATAAATAATAAGCTCCGTTTAGTTTGTCCATGAATACTCATTTAAAATATAAAAACAAAGATCTTAATTGGATATAAATATTTGTAAAATATTATCTTATAAATGTCACAAATGCATTTCCAAAGTCAAAATATTAAAATAGGTACTAGGCAAAGGTTTTGGTATGAAAGGATGGTATGAAAGGAAGCTATCGCATGAGGAGGGAAGACAGGAGCGCGAATGAGCGCGAAAGGAAAGCACTTATGTCAAATACTGAAAATTATTATTTAACACCACGACTACAAACTTACATCTGACAAAATTTATATGCAATAGAAACATCACATACTAAGGACCTCAAAAATCCTGGAAGTTAGGGAGTTGCCTGCGGAACAACGCATAGAGGAACTCTAAAATTTAACTTCATACCATCACGAGTGAAAGACCGCGAGGTCTATAAACATCCAGAACTGGTTATTTCGTGTAAAAGAAAATCACACTGCCGTTCTAATCCCGTCCACAAACAAACAATAAACACACACGCTCAATTTTTTTTTAAAAACACAAATATACAATATTTTTTATACCTTCATTTTTTTTTTTAAATTTGAATACCAATACGACCAGAATTCACGCAAATTAAAATTACGTAATTCGCTTCTGTATATTTCAGATAAGTCGTCAAATGGTCAATACAAAATTACAGAGCCGGCCTACAATTTTCATCTCGCCTTTCACATTATGTTAACAATTATTTGATAAAATAAGCTCGAACGCTTCTACACACTGCACATTGATGCAAAATATATTATTATTATTTTTTTTAATAAACGTATTAGCAGACATTTATTGGTAGTCTTGCTTTCGTTAGTTAAGGCCGGTTTCACGATAAAACACATCATAAATACAGAAAATAAACAAATATTAAAACACTATATCAAAACAACCAGTAATTAACAGGGCACAAAATCAATAGGAAACACCGCTACCCGAAATACCATTCTTGCAAATGCATTTCATAATTTCAAAACTTAAAATTAAAATTTAATATATTTTTTTTTAAATCCGGAACCCTTCATATTTTTTTTTGTTTTTATAAATTATCCGGAAACATTTGGCACCTGCTCTCCCACACCTACTACACCCCTTTCACCATTCTAATAAACAATTAATTTTTCTGTTCCCCGTTGGATTAATTATCTATACGTTCATTTAATAAAGCCTGAATATAATCAAAAATATAACCCGCCGGAATGGATGCTTATAGACCGAGATAAAAATGAGTTTAGTTTTTTCCTTTCCCCTTCCTTTCTTCTATTTTTTTTTCAAAGAATGTAGCTACAAAAAGTAGCAACATTTCTAATTTATTTATTTCTTTTTGTTTGTTTTTCAACCATGGAATTTCATGTGTAAGGCTGCACAGTATGAGCACTGCCATTGTTTATAATAATTTTTCTTGTTCTTTGTTCTACTACTACATTACAATATGTAAGTATACACGTTAGGCAGCACAGTTTAGCTGCATATTCCTAATTTAAAAAATAATATCATATGTTGAATAGATTTTAAGATGCCTTGTTGGATTAATAATATACCACATTGTGTACCTACGCGTCTCACAATACTTGTAATTTATAATAATTTAAGTTTTTTTTTGTTATGTACCAATCTTTCTTTAACCGCTTAAAATGTAGCATACAGACAGAACATAAGCACCAGTTTTTGACCCCAATCACATAGGAAATTTAAGAAGTCGGAAAATACATTTACTTTTCTTAAAGAATAAAAACAAGTTTCGAACTGAATTGTAAAGCGAAGATATGATAACACACACATGGTTACATATATTAGAGCCTCTCCTTCTCTCACCACCCATCCTAGTACTCCAGTAAAAAACTCAACTAGAAAATCGAACGAGATGATGCCGCATAACTTTTCACGTTCCAGACAATATTTGGAGAATTGAACACACCAACCAGACATGTCCAGTGACATTCGGCAAGGCGGGAAGCAAAACCTCAAACGTCGAGCCAAGCTGCTAGATACCATAATGAAGGCAATGCTGACCGAATTAACCAGCCCATAAATCCACGGACCATAATTCTGCCAGCCAACCAGTATGGACATCCGAAACCAGGATACCTACTCCAGTCTAGAGGTAAAGATACATTTTCCTATCTCTATATGACAACCAGGACGGCATTCACGATAGACGACATCCGATAGGCGAGGACCGCAGGAGCGTTCCCTATCAATAGGAACATTTATCACTAAACCAGGTGGACCAGGATGCGAAGTCACACAAACCAGACCGCAAGTAACCTCCACATATACTATTACCATCAACATGCAAATAAGGACGCTTTAAGTACCATTTTAACATCAGCGTAGTGTGTACCCAGTGAAGTGAAGTAGTGTTCTCTGGAATGGACAGGGCATTTAGGCACGAAAATCACCTTCCTTATTACACCCGCTAGCCACAACGCACCGGACTTTTCAAACAAGCGACGTGTAAAAATCTGAATTTCTTCCGTGCACACAGACTTGAAACAGCTAGTGTAGCACCACGATTTTGTCCCAAGTAGAAGCTCTGCAAAAATTTTCCACCGGACTTTTTTTTTTAAACAAGCAAAGTGACGCAATTTGCCAGGCAGCAGCCCACTTATTATGTTCTTCGAGTTGCCTCGATTAAGATCATCACGACACAACATCAGAAAACTAGGCAACCTACTAATGCTCGCCTATTTTTTCCGCAATTCCAAGGTACGGCTCATCAATCGACCACCACGAGACACGCTGTGGCCTTACCCAAGGCCCTACGACGCGCATACGTCGATCTCCAAGCAGCGACCCCACCGAGAGAGCGACGCAGCAACCAGACGATACGCCACGCGCTACGCCCCAGGAGAAGATCAACCCGTCAATCATGCTAACCCTGTTACGGACAGGCGACATCTTTCACGGCTGAATTCTTTCCCTATTTTCAGTTCCTGACTTTCTTAACTCCAATCCTGATATGAATAAGCGTCATATACTGCAGTCAAAGAAACTCTTATGCACTTTTTGGGATCAAAAAAATACTTTGTCAAAAATCATCTTCTCTCGCTTAGGTGTTATTTATTTTTTTTTTATATTTTTTTAAAATATCTTGATTTGTATCAACCCTTGCAAACAGGGCAAATTTCTTCATTACCGTTACGTACTTATTCTTATTTTTCTTACTGTTACCAATATTTATTGTATTAGCGGCTACGCATCGTAGCAAGTAGGGGTTAGTGTACAACACTCGTAGCATTATATCTTTAACATTGATTGCTTATGTAGGTCACCGGGGACGGTGACTAGGTCTCTATCCGGCAATGTTAGGGCCTAGTTTTTATAGTATACAAACTTTAACCTAAATCATTTTAATAATTAATCAGTTAACTTTATCCATCGCGCCATAGACGCGATACACCGAGCGGATACGTCTTACCGTATGTAGACGACAAGTCGCGCACATCCCTAATCAATTTTAATCAGTAAGGTAGAATATTTTTACTTAGAAAAGAGATCTTTCTTCTTTTTTTTTTTGGGCTGGCAACGACCGAGCAAGACGGTCGAGAAGACACCGGCCGCTCCGCCGTTGGCGGAGCGGGCCGACTACCGCCCATTTAATTATTCATTTGCACACCAGCCAACACAGTCTAGAACTTAAATTCTGTGAATATCTAAAATCTATAATTAAACTCAGTTCAGCGCATCGGGCAGGCCCTCATCGGATCTCATACCTTCATACAGGCAAGTCTACTATCTGTAACCATTAGCTTCTCCCCATAAAATCAGATTTCAAAAATAATAGTTTAAATTAATAAGATTGTTTTAAAAGCCAAGTCCCCTGTAAATTACCGTTGCCATATCTTCGTTGGTGAATAATTAGAGTCAAGTAAAATCAAAATTTAGTAATTTGAGTGCGTCAAAATAGAAGTAGGTAGTACGTCGGGTCAGTCATAATTCCCGGTGTCTGAGCATCGCCTTCCGTCTCCTCGCCTCAACTAATTTTTCTACTATCATCTAAAGGTCGATTTCGGAAAATATAATTTAAAATTTAAAAATCGCATCCGGGGAGCAGGCGCTAAAAAATCTAGAAGCAACCTTCCAATAACTCCCGCGGGTAGCAGTGTCTTCCTTCTCTATTCCAGAACCCGAAGTACCTGTCCAAAATCCCTCTTCGCCGAATTAAGCCCTGAAAATTGAAAGGCTGTAACGTTCAATTTTCCACGAATTTAATTTTAGAATTTTGTTAATTCAAACTATGTACTCGGATTCGCCATATGCTATGGCCTAGCTTTCATTTATTATAATTAAAATAAAATATGTTACTCTGTCAAATAAACCTTTCATTTTGGTTAATTAATCATTATTTAGCGAATTAAAGAAATCGAGACGGTACCTAAAAATACCGCCGGGTCAGAGCGAGCTACAATCTCGTAGGTACCCGACTAACACTGGACAGGGTAATGTTTCAGGGCAAGGGATAAATAAAGAATAATTTTATAAAAGGAACTTTGAAATTATACATTTTAATTTTATCATTTAGCGGAGAAAAGAACCGCAGTACATTATTTAATTATAGCAGCATCTGCTGGTTTAGAGCGTACCTAGATTCAAATAGTATTTTCTCTTTTTTTTTAAATATAATTATCTAGCAATTGTTTCCAATAACTTCATTAGGCGATTTAGCCATTGATTTATGTAAGAGCGCGGACCGGGACCGGGGCCGAGCGCTCCAAGCGGGCGCGATCGACGCGCGCCGACGCAGTACCTCGTCGGTACACCGATAGAGGGCGCGGTGAGTAAATCATAATATTCGATCTCGTCGCCGCAGCGCACTAAACTTGATATCGCTTCTTCTTCTTCTTTTAGTCCTCTCACAAGATATATCGAAATTCATTTTATAATAAAACATAACTAGGGTACTTGACCGTCCATTCAATTTGAATGCTCTCGACTTTAGGACGACGTCAATACAGGATTTTAACCACCCCTGAGCACGACTGAGCTACCGTGGTATCCTTGGCGTCGCTCCACTCCCACGCACAAAGGTAACTTCCCAGGCGGAGGGAGGCCCTTTGCATTTGTTTATGTGGTCTATCATCTATTTCTCGCATGTGTAGCTGGCGCCTCTACAAATAAATACACTTTTATCGTTACACAAAGCAAGCCTAAATACAACTTTATATTTTATTTTATTTAGACGCATAACAATATATATTCACTATATCTATTCCACATAGCTTACTAAAGTAGGGCGCCGTGACAAAATACTAAACTTGTAAGTGCGCCGAGGGCTGAAAAAGATTGGGAACCCCTGGGTTAGATGTCAAACGTCAAACGTCTTGACAGCTGACAGCTCTATTTCTTCTTTTTATTAAAGCCATGAGAACGAGTGTTTTGCACCTAATTGCTGATCGCGTAAATGCCACATCCAAAATTATCTTTGATAAGTAGTTTTCATATTTAAGGAAATAAAACAAATGAAATTATTATTTACGTAGAAAATTAACATTTAATACGCTGGTCAAACAGTAATAATTCTAGGAATTATTCCACACAACTCAATAAATTGATATTTTTATTGGAGTCAAATCGTTTATGGTTTGACACTTTCGGCCTAGATAAAAACGGGGTTACGGACCCGCGATTTTCACTTTTTGGATTTTACGCGATCAAACTAGTCTACCCTTGGCAAGCGTTGGACCCCATTCCCTTCGGTAAGTCGTTTTATTCAAATATTCAGGAATGCCGTGACGGTTTCCGATAAGTGCACGTAGTTTCATGTGAGTTCACATCGCGTTTCGCCGGTTGGAAATGAGGGAACGTGTCACAAGCACGTGCTCGCTGGGGGTTGGGAAAAGAGCCAATCCGCGCTATCCTTTTCCCAACTACCGGCAAAAAGGGAGATTTCCGTTAGGGTAAGGCTAATGCGTGGCGTTTCTTGTGGTTTTACAGGGGTCCTTCGGGGGCACGATTTCCCCGCCAGGAATGGAGCCGTAGTCCGGCGCCTGGCCGGCGTATAAAGGCGGACGCGCGCGGCGTCAGTGCGCGCGCGCGTCTCCTCGCCGGAAACCAGCGAGAGATTCTTCCTCGCCTTCGGCCACGCGGATCAGCGGCCGTTTTCCTTCGCCGGGGGCGCGCTCAGGGGTTGAGCGCCCCGTCGCCCGCTTCAGCTGCTGTGCCCGCCCCGGGCGATAGTTGACGACCGCCGCACCGTTCCTTCAAGCGTTCCTGCTCCGCTCTCCAGAAGCAGCTTTTTATCTTCGCTCTTCTAGCATCGCTTCAGGGGCCGTCTTCAAGGCAGTCAGTGCCCGACCCCGCAAGACGTCCGTGTTGGCTAAGCCGCGGGATCTCTCCGATTCAACTTTTGCAAACCCGTCCCCGGAACCTTGTCCCGAATCTAGTGAACTCGAGAAATATGCCCTCGACCTGAGGCTTTTGCTCTGTCTTTATTTTCTCAAGTAATTTTAAATAATATTATTTTAAAAATTGTTAATTTCCATTAAATTAAATTAAATGAATGTTTAAATCATCTAGGCGCTTTATCGCCCGATATATCCGTCGGTCGGTCGACGAGTTTCAATAAAGATACATTTTACGATTTCAATAACTTTGATTACATCATATTATTCATGTCGCAACCAGCAACGTGACAACATAAAAAAATAAGTTAAACATTATAAAAAAAATAAACTATGATTTCAGGATTTGGTCAAAAACTTTAAACCTCATTTACTACAAATTTTACAAATGAGGCTTAGGTCCCTTATAGCCCCGACCCCTTCAATTCACACAGGCTAGTGTTATACATAACAAATTTCTGTGTGTTACTGTTTCCACAATCACGCCACCTCAGTTTTATTTGATTGTTTGTATGCAAAACAATATCATCCAACAATTTCCTAATGTAAATAAACCTCACGAATCGGCCAACCGTGCCCGGATTTTTTTTCGCCTGGATATTCAATTGAACATGAAAAAGTACAATATGTCACCCTAGTCTAAAGGGGAGATTGACGGAAGGAACTACGCAAATAAAGGACCTTTGTTTTATAACTCGTCAATTTGTTGTTTTATTTTAAATTTACGAAGGTTTATTCTCCGTGTTGCCAAATTTAGTGCCAAATCAAATTCTTTCCCCGACCCTGTGGTTGTTTTTTATTTTTTCGGTAATCACCTAACCTCCTATGGTTTTTTTCTTTTTTTTCGTGTTTTGGATAAATGCGATGGCGCTCTTGTTTTTTTGTTGTGGAATAACGTAGATATGATCTCCAATTACACGTTACAAATGGCTGCCCAAATGTGGGGCCTATAAACTAAATTTGGCAAGTGGAGAGAGGTTTTTGCAATGTTAAAATACACATTTTTGCGTTGATAATAGGTAGTCGTTTTTGTAGTATTTTCGTGGTACTTTTTCAGTTTTTGTATGAAAATTGTAGCTATTTTTTGATATTTTTCGTGGTCTTTTCTTTCTTAGTTTTGTATGGGAATAATAAACAGTAGCTTTGTGGTATTTTTTAAATATGATAGTTGTGTTTAAGTGACGAAATTTGCAAATAATTTTGCATTAATTTCGGCGTTTTTCTTTGTTACACTATTTTTTGAAGTTTCAAAGAAGGAATGTTAAGTTCGCCGCAATATTTTAAGTATTATACTGACATTTTTGTATATCAGGCGAGAAACATTGTATAGTTTGTTATTTTGAGTGATTATAAGCGATTTTAATTTTTTTCTGCGGTTCGCCATGAAGGAACGTTAAGTTCGCCGTTACATTGTAATTATCTTATCGCCGTTTCTTTACTAATTTTTTGTTATAATTACAGTTTCGATTCGGATATCCAGGTGGGCGTTTTACCGGTTGCCGAAATTAGGAAATAAAGGGTGACACAGCGAAGGAAAACGACGTGAGCTTGTTCCATTGTATTAATTTTTAAGAATATATATATTTTTTTATTATTTGGATTTTATTTTTTTTTTTTTTTGGGTTTTAAATTTTTGTGGTTGAGATTAAAAAAAATATTAATCATGGCTTCTCATGTGTTGACATATTATGCAGCAGCACATTTAGTAAAAACAGAATTAAATTACGAATTTTAAATTCGAGGCGTCGCAACCACTGTGGTCGAATCTATGCGGCGACAATTCATTGGCTTCCTGGATGATTTTCCGCCACAGTCAATCGACACCACGGACTTGGATCCAGACCAAGAGTATAATGAATGCTTCATTCGACTATCTTGCCTTTAAGAGTTAGTCGAACAGTTTTTGAAGAATAAGACCAGGCTTTTGTACTAACGGGTTTGTACAAAAGCCACTCATTTGTTCTATCGAGTGTCCAGGATAGTCTACGCCCAGACAGAACGTAATAAATTTTATTTTCAGGCTTCTAATACAGGGGTATCCAACAAAAATAAAGGCAAAAGGAAACAGAATATTAGCAGCTATATCGATTTTATGTCGGATAATGGAGACTTTGAACGGTCATCTTCTTCGTGGGATAGTAAAGACGAATCATCAAGTAGCGACGAAGCAGAACAAAATACAAGAAAGAAGCGGAACATGGTAGTGGAGAATGGTAAAGTAGGGGACCTCGGACTTAAAAAAAAAAGAGGTAATAAACTTTAAGAGAGGTCATTAAATAGGAACAGTGGCCTTGCATTTACGAAGAAAGACGGTACAGAAGTAGCCCCGAAAACAATAAAAGAAAATCCATGTAAGCCAGCTACAAAATGTCCACACAATTGCCACGAAATTTCAGAAGAACGTAGGTAACACATTTTTGATTATTACTACAATCTTACTTCCCAGCGTAAACGAGATTGGTTAGTAGCGAATTCACAAACTGCCGAAGGTGAAAAGAAAGCGTACAAAAGAGAATGCGAGTCGACGACAAAAAACTTACAATTATTTTATAAATGAAGGAGAAGGCCGTCGTCAAGTTTGCCAAAAGTTTTTCTTCATACGTTGGATCTTTCTCAATGCTTTGTTCATTACACTGTCTCGAATTCTGATTCCAATCTATCAAAAACTGACTTGAGAGAAAAACATATACCTGTCAATAAGACGTCAAATTATATTGACGTCAAACCAATTATAACAATTGTACCTACCTTACGTGAATTTTGTACGGCAAAGTTATTATTTGATTTTGCAAATAAATACTAGTTAAATTCATTAAGAAATAGAAGTATATTGTACCTTAAGCTTCTTAGCCCGTGGTGAAGTGTTTTTTTTCCGGCGGAAGCGGCTGTATTCTGTGCAAAACCAACGCGAAAACTGAGTCGCGAAAACAGCGCACTATTAGCGCGGTTTAGAATATTTCATTTCTTCTTTTTCGTCCGAAAGGGACGCACAGTACAACGACCTGACGACTACACCAATAATAACCGTAACGTATATACGCCATAAATTATACATATTTTTTTACATACAAACAATTTTGAGGTTTCATATACCGTCTAACAATATTCGACAACAGCTGTTTCTGTCACACGAGAGCATCCGATTCATCCGATTTTTACCGAGCAACCATATCGATGCTGTCAGCCATACACCGGAGACATCTATTAGCGATATAACGTACTACGCTATAACGCTGGTAAACACCGCCACCGCTAGATAGAGTTGTCAAATTGTATCATATCAAATTGGCCGCCTACGTCTGAATACACCACAGTGCGAGGTGGTTATTTCAAATTCGTACCTGCATACTCGTTATCAACGAACGGCGTTGCTCTCGTACTTTCATACTCTTCAACGTACGATGGACTGCAAAAGGTGCAAAACGTGTATTCATACCGATGACTGTATTGTATGTGCATCGTCCACGGCTAAACTACATTTCGGATGTGCTCTTTTCTCCGAATCAAGATTTAGGAATCTTAAGAAGTCCGTGAAAGAGACTTGGATATGCGCAGATTGCAAATTGAAACCACCACCACCAATCGAGGCAAGTATTGCATCTAGACGAACGAGGTCCAGCGAGCGACTGAGATCAGATGGCGAAGAAGATAATCCGATGCTTAAAGCGTTTATTATTAAACATTTTGAGGATTTTAAAATGCAAATCCAA
Organism: Micropterix aruncella; assembly: GCA_944548615.1. Classification (NCBI taxonomy): domain Eukaryota; kingdom Metazoa; phylum Arthropoda; class Insecta; order Lepidoptera; family Micropterigidae; genus Micropterix; species Micropterix aruncella. The sequence continues at coordinate 8,606,282 of OX155967.1, forward strand.
TCGTTTAAAGAGGAAATGCGTAGTGAACTGCGGGATTTGCGCGGCGAATTCAGCACCATCACCTCATCAGTAGACTTCTTCAGCGGCCGAATGGACAGCTTCGAGGCCAAACTCACGAACTACGACACTAAATTTGCCCAGATCGATTTGCTAGAATAAAAGGTGTCTGATCTCGAAGCGACCGTACACTCGATGCAGCGTGTAAATAACGAGAAGGAACAGCAAATGCGGCTCTACAACGTAGAAATTATAGGAGTTCCCGAGTCAAAAGATGAGGAGGCTGCAGCAATTGTCATAAATATAGCTAAGCATCTCGGCGTAACCATACTGCCTGCGGATATTGACTACGCAATTCGGATTACACCACGAACGCGTAACGCTAATCGACCGAGGGCTATCGTGGCAAAATTTTGTCGCCGACAACTGAAGGACATTCTCATCTCCGCCGCCAGGAAGAAAGCAGGAGGCATTAAATCCGGAGATATTAGCTTCACTACTACGTTGGCGGCGATCTATATCAACGAACACCTTACGGTCACAAATAAGGATCTTCTTTACAAGGCCCGCAATCTAGCGCGTGAGACTGGGTTTCGCTATGTGTGGGTCCGAAACGGCGATATCTTCGCCCGCCAGAAAGATGGAGCTCCACCACTCAAATCAACTGTGCCGACGATCTCAAAAAAAATTCCTAGCTCTCACTTACTCGAACTTGTTACTCTTTTTACCTGACACGTCTTATCCCCATTTTATTTTTAACTTACCCCTAATATTATATATCATATATGTTATATATCTATTTGTTATAATACACTCTACCTGCGTCATAATGTATTATTTTAGCAATCCTGAAGCTTCTTGTCCTGACATCAATATAATTTTCCTTGTCACGAAGTAACCGTATCACACTATTTATTAATTTTCATCCAATTATTCACTGCCACATTTACAATGTCTATTCAGTCATCGTTAGATTACTCGCGTCTTTTCCTTTTTCTTTATTTTAATGATAACTAATCCATCACCGTAGAGTCACTTAACATTTTCTATCAAAATGTTCGCAATTTGCAAAATAAAACGTCTATTTTTTATCAAAATGTGTTGTCAAACGATTACGACATTCCAGCTATTACCGAAACGTGGCTCACCTCTGGTATACTCGATGGAGAAATAGTCGATCCTCGCTATGAACTTTTCAGGCACGACAGAGACCCTGCTGCCACTGACAGGAAGCGCGGCGGAGGAACCTTATTAGCTATTTGACGAGAGTTTTGTCCTCGTCTGCGCCTTGACTGAGCTGCGTCATGTAGAGCAGACTGCGTTTGGGTCACAATTCCGGCGGCAGCTTTGGGCTCCTCTCATGACCACCACGTCTGCTGCGTTTACCTTCCGGGAAATCCGCCAGCCGAACACCAAGATCATTTACTCAGCCTTCTCGACACAGTTGTATCATTACGCGAACAACTTCCTCATGACGGTTTCTCGTTGTTTGGTGATTTTAATTTGCCAAAAATCTTTTGGTCTGGTCCTCCAGGATTACCCCTTAGTCCCGCATCGGAAGGCGGAGGGACTCTCGATCTTTTAAGCACCTCTTTCTGCGAAGGTATCGCATTTTCGGGCCTCGATCAGTTCAATCATGTGTCCAACTCTCTTCATCGCTTTTTAGACTTAGTACTTGACACCGACGACTTGCGAGTATCCCGCTGCAATAACCCAATAATTCCGGAGGACGTTTATCACCCATCACTGGATATAGAACTGTGTAATATATCTGTGCGCCTATTGAAAGAGCTACCCAGAATCATCAAACTCTACGCCAAAGCTGACTATTTCTCTATAAATCACTACCTCTCTTCCACTGACTGGGAACTTCTCTTTGCTCATTGCTCTATAGACGAGACCGTAAATAAATTTTACTCAGTTATAAATAAATCTATCGAGGATTTCGTACCTACGCGAACAACAGCCAATCCGCGCTTCCCAACATGGTTCTCGCCAGCCCTAATAAAAGTAATCAAAGAAAAGAACCGATTTCACAAGAAGTGGAAGAAGAACTGTAATCCCCGTGACTATGACACTTTTGCATTACTCCGTCGTAGGCAAAAAATGATGCAAAAACAATGCTTCCGCCAATTTGTCAATCGGAGCTCGGTTAATATTCGCCGTAATCCAAAGCACTTTTGGACGTACATAAAAAATATACGCAAAGGCGGTAAAATACCACAATCTATGGTCTGTGGAGATGTTTGCTTTACTGATGGCTCCAGCATTAGCGAAGGATTCTCTGCATATTTTGAATCAGTTTTCAGCTCTAATGACCAATCCACATCGTACCCGGCACTTCCGGACGTTCACCCGTACAACCCAACAAACTGTTCGATCGGTTCGATCGAATTTTCTGCAGAGGTTATTTACAAGTATTTATCTAACTTGGATATCAATAAGGGCGCAGGTTGCGATGGAATTCCACCTATGTTTTTTAACAACTGCGCCGCTTCTCTATCTCCGCCTCTGACAATTATCTTTACGCGATCGCTACAATAGGGAATATTCCCTGACGTGTGGAAACAGGCACTAATTATCCCGATACATAAAAATGGTCCCAGAAACAGTATAGAAAATTATCGCCCAATTTCAATTCTTCCAGTTCTGAGTAAGGTCTTCGAGAAGATTGTGTACGACCAACTTTATCCTGCAATTAAAAACTCGCTTTCTGAGTATCAACACGGTTTTTTAAAGAAGCGCTCTGTCATAACTAATCTTAGTCTATTTACCGATTTTATATCGAAAAACATGGATAAACGCCTACAGACGGACGCTGTGTACACTGACTTTTCGAAGGCCTTTGACAGGGTTAATCACCCCATACTAATTACCAAATTACTACAGTTCGGAATTCACGGGGATCTGTTGAGATGGTTTGCGTCTTATGTGGCCAATCGACATCAAGCTGTCACTGTTGGTGGTTATAGGTCCGAGTATGTTAGAGTACCTTCTGGAGTACAGCAAGGTTCGCATCTCGGGCCATTATTGTTTAATATTTAAATTAATGACATCGCCTCTTGCTTTCACACATCTAAATTTATCGTTTATGCCGATGATCTAAAAATTTATTCCACCATTAAAGGTACGAAAGATTGCATAAACATGCAACGCCATCTAGACCGACTCTTGGTATACTGCCACAAAAACAAGCTCTGCCTCAATCCCTTAAAGTGCAATACCATCAGTTTTACCAGAAATACTCGGCCGATTGTATATAACTATCTTATCGATGGCGAAAACATTCCAAAAATATCTTTAATACGCAACCTCGGACTTTATTTAGATACGAAGCTTACATACAACGACCACATAGATTACATAGTTCTTAAGGCCAAGAAAATGTTAGGATTTTTGTTTAGAGTATGCAGACCGTTCAGTGACACCCTCGACTTAAAAACACTGTATTACGCATATGTCAGAAGTATCTTAGACTTCGGATCCACTATATGGTCACCGATGTATGCTGCATCTGTCAACAAGGTTGAGGGCGTCCAAAAGCGTTTCTTGCGATACCTAAATTGGCGCGAGCACACGAACTTCGAGACATATGAGGAAAGAGCGGATTACTTTAAGGTTGCACTGCTCTATAATAGACGGACCATAACCGACATGTCTTTCCTATATGACATCCTTCATGGTTTAATAGACTGTCCAGCTTTAACTGAGCGAATTTCCTTGAGAGTGCCCCCCAGAAGTACCCGAGTTTCTCGTTTGTTTCACGTGCCCAGGTGCAATTCAAGCCACTTCAGCAACTCTACTATGATACGGTTACTCACCTCTTTTAATAACAGGTTTAATGACCTTGACATTTTTTCTCTGGACAGGAAGCCTTTTCTTCACGCAGTCGAAGAAAAGCTCAGGAACAATAATTAATTTAAATTTACTTATTACTTTATTATATACAATGAATTTATGTGTGTATGTATTTCTATATGTATATATATTGTCACGCGATTTCTGTAAATTAAATGCAGAATTTCCATAATTTATCGCGTGATGAGTCCCAGTCCTCTCGCCATTGTTGATTCATGACACCGATCGTTTGACATATATGCAGTTTTGCCAATTCCATACAAGCGAATTTCGTCTACCAACCGCAAGAGTCGAAATCAGCGACTTAATATTTAATAATTTATGCGATAAATTGCTATGGGATTGGGTTATTAACACGTTAAACGCCATGGGGGTCACCGGTGACCTCGACACATATACTTCAAGACGCCGTGGGGGGTACTGGTGACCTCAAGTCAGACCTACATTCAAGACAGTCTCCTACGCCGTAGGGCACAGTTACTTTTAATTTAATACGTTAGGGTGACCGGCACGGCGCTCTAGAGAGACGAAACCAAGTGGGACCTAGATAACCAGTAATTTGATGAAATTAGTATGAAAACGAAAACATTTTTCAAAAGTTTTATTTGTTTGACAAGTCTTTTCACTAAAAATAATTAACCTAATCGAAATATTGACAAACCATTTATAGAAATAAAAGTTTTTTCAAAGGTAATTTTTGCTCAAATTTTCCAAAAAAAAAAAACATAAAAAAGAAGAAAACGTATCATATCAAAAAGTAATCATAAACCTTAGTTTTGACGACGTCAGAGCTCTAAACAATAGAAATAGAAAAATTAACAATGTTGACGCAAAACTTTAGAAATCACTACGATTGTAAGTAGTCAGATTTTTATCAATCGCTGTTCCTTATTGAAGCACAGTAGGCAATAGTGCGGTTGGCCTTCACATTGCAAGCAACAGGTAGGCACTTTTCTTGTCTTATTTTTCGCATCTTTTCTTGACATTATCTCTACATTTCTCTTGTAACAGGAAACACAGAATCTTCTTGTTTGTCTTACAGGCCCCGTCTTTTTAAATAATTCATGTTTACGCCTTTTCGGATGTATTTCATTTGGCAAGTTAGCTGTTTCAGATCTTACCGAACAAGTAAGATACCGAACTAGTTGTTTTCTATACTCCACTATTGAAACTTGTTTCTTTGTAGTTTCCTTATACATTATCATCGCATTGACTACTGCAGTATTCAGAATCAATTCTATGGCCAATTTCTTGTACCATTTCACAGTCTTCCTTAGAGGGGTCGAATAAGCTGTCATTTGGTCACTCATGTCTACCGAAGCTTTACATCTGTTATAATCTAAAACCATTGTTGGTTTTCGGACATTTTTACCTTTCACATTTACACGAGTAAATGTGTCCGTGTGCTTTGTCGACAGCAGTAGAACGTCTCTTTTATCTTTCCATTTTAGTACTGTGATTCCATCTTCGTTCTCTTGTGCTACGAAATCTCCTCGTTGTAGTTGAGTTTCTATAACTTTTTTAGGCAAGTGTCGTCTGTTTTTTCTTACGGTCCCCAAAAAATGTGTCTCGTTCTTAAGCAATTCATACGCCAGTTCTAAACTGGTATACCAGTTGTCAGTGGCAATCGTATGGCCTTTGTTTAATAGTTCGTTACACAGAGATAATACAATCTTAGTTGGGCTATTATTGACAGTATCAAAATTTTTCCCGCAGTATATCTGCATTTTTATAGTATAACCAGGATTTGTACAAACTTTAAACAGCTTTATACCGTATTTGTGTCTTTTCGACTTGTTATACTGTCGAAAAGCGAGTCGCCCCCTGAAAGGAATCATGCTCTCGTCAACACAAAGCTGTTCTTTGGGTGAATAGTAGGCCTTGAATTTTGTATTTAACAAGTTTATGAGATACCTAATTTTACCGATGCGATCGGACGGATTAATGTTATCATTGTCGGCGAAATGTAAGTACTGTAAAAGTATTTCAAATCTGTTTCTAGTCATCACTGTTCGAGGAAATGTTTGACGCATCACGTCATCTGTACTCCAGTAATCACTGATTGAAGGCAGTTTTACTAGGCCCATGAATAAAATTAATCCGAAAAAAACGTTTTATTTCATCTTTATCGGTTGGTTGCCATAAATGTGAGCGTGAACATGGTTTAAAATTTTTATCTTCAAGGCTCTGGGTAGCAAAGAGATTAGTCTCTTCGGCTATTACTTCAAACAAATCGCCAACTAACAAAGCGTAAAAGTCCTCCGGATTCGCTTGCCTGAAGTCTGTTGAACAAGGAAACTTCATACCTGTCGGCTCAGTAAATGGTATTACCCTAGCCGTGCGTCCACTACAATTCCTCCACTTTGAGTAGTTGTTTGACGTAGAAGGTATATTATCGGTGACAAAATTTTCTACTGAGTCATTTTCACTTTCCGACTCGATAACCATACGCTTCCTTTTCTTTGGTATATGCAAATCTTGAGATTCCTCATCACTACTGGGTTCCCTGAATGAAACTTGAAGTGCGTCGGCTTCTAAAGTCGCGATCTCTTGCAAATCCGATTGCGTAAATTCAAAGTCTGCTAAATCCAATTGAAACTCACAAAAATCACCTTTGTCATTACAAGGTACTGTATTGTTTTCCATCGTAATCTATTACCGAACTAATAGCGCTAAAAACACACCGCTAATAATGCCGCAACAGTGCACATAAAAGAATCAAAAACACGACCTCTCTATGCAAGCGCCGTCGGCAGACTAGAGCACGCGCCACGCGGTCTCGCGCGCGCGTGGCCGGCGGCGCGGGCGGCGCGGCGCACGCTAACGGAAATTCCCATTTCTGCTACAGAGCGCCGTGGGGGTCTCCAGTGCCCGCAGGTAGTTTTTATAAAATAACTCAAAAACTATATATTTTATTTTGATGAGAATTGTTTTCCATATATATTTCATCATGATTAACAAATGGAAAGTAAAAAGTTTTTGGAGTAAAATGACAATTTTCACTCGGCGTTTAACGTGTTAAAATGCAAAATAAATAAAACATTGAATATTTTAAAACAGCAATTTTTATTTTGATAAAATACTTATTTCTAATAAAGTAACCATTTTACGACATAGAGTCAAGGTGGTCCTGTCCTTGTATTGAATTTTGGGATAAATAAATTCAAAAAGGTTTTTATAATAAAATTAATCTCGGTTTTGACTTCTTTATTAAATTAATAAAATTTAGAAATTAGCTACACAATTTATACTCAGCAAACGGTGAACCGGATATGATCGATTGTTCGAGTACGAGCTAGAAAATTCTGGAACGTTTGATATGAGCCTATATGAAGCGCCAAAAACTCGTTTTCCCGGCATTTTTCAAATCGGAGCCGTGGCGCTAGTTAGTGGAAGTTCCGAGGTGGTCTTCATTCTCTGTTGTGTTAGACATTATATTTCTCGGAACTTCCACGGGGAGAACTTCCACGGGGAGAACTTCCACGGGGGGCAAACTTCTGGGAGCCTTGCCTACTTCAATCGTTCCAGCCGTTTGAAGAGTACTCCCGAATTCAACCGTTCCAGCCGGTCGGGGTACAAGGGTACAGCTGAAGAACTCCAGAAATCAAAGAATACGCCCACTCCAGCTTTCCTGAAGATCAGCCCGAGCCGGGTTGGTCGATCGCCAGCACCGCTATTCGTCGCCGTACCGTACGATACGATTACTGCTTAAATCGTACCAGTCACCGCCACGTAACCACGTGACGTCGCCGCGACCATCGAGCTGAAGGCGGGAAGTTTGAATCCACTTTCCAGAACGTTCTATCATTGAAATTTTATTGTACTTACCCTACTGTTGTACTCTACCTACCACTCGTCTGATTGTTGACCCTTCATGATCAGCCGGCCTCTGAGAAAAGTCCCATTGTTCTGAGCTAGGTTTTGAAATGTGTTAAATATTAATTTCCAAAGTTTTAATTGTTTTCAAAGTTTTTAATCAAATATTATAGTTGTAAATTTAGATTTCACTTCTAGAGTTCTTTAAAATTCATATTTTCTTATTGTTATCTGCCTTTTACTAATTAAATGTCATCGTTCAAGTGATTTAATGTTTTTCTTTATAATTTTAGTTTCTACAAACAAGCGACCACATCGATTTCTAGGTATCCTAAGTACCGAGAAATCGTGTCGGTCACAATATGTCAATAGTATACGTATGTATGGCCATTTATGAACGTATATTACACATAGTGTTATAACAATCCCTCCCTTCCATTTCCATTCCCCTATTGTACTTATACATTTATATTTTGTAATGCTTCTTTTACCTTTTTTTTTAAAAAAAAGGTTATAAAAATTATTATCTTTTAAATGGGTACTTTATATTATTTGCTAATTTAAAATGTATTAATGGCTATATTAATGTTAATTTATAAAAATTTTTTTTATATAAAGAATATGCTGTATACATTTAGTTGATAAAATAAAAATAAATAAATAAATTCGATTAAACAAGAAGTAGTATAAATTACATAAAAATCTTACCAGCTGTTCCATCACATTACTACCGCAATGATTCTACTCGACTCTATGTGTCACAAGAATTCAAAAATGCTCTTAGAATGCTGGAAGTCGTGTCGGAGGCTTTCGGGAGCACAGAAGGAGGTAGCGCCTGGGGAGAAACGAGAAACCTCTCCGCAGAAGAGGATGCGGCAGAAAGAACGTCTCAGTGGGCAAATTATCACACGCCAGCAGCCAGAGCGGAACAGCGGATGGGTGAACGCGAGGGCGAGGTGCGCCGACGGGCGCCAAGCGCCGCCGCTGATTTAGGCGGTGGCGCGGCGCCCGAACCGGCCGGCGAGAGCGCAAGGGCGCTGGCGGGCGCTGCCGCTCAATTCGCGGCCGCCGCAAAATCGGACAGCGGCGAGGTACGCGGATGGGAACAGCACAAGAACGACGCGACGCGGAGGGGCCGCGACGGACGTGGACGCGGCCGGGGCGACCGCGGACGCGACGCTTCACGAGGCAGCAGAGGCGGAAGGCGCCGCGCGCGCCAAGCAGAACACGGCAGCAGATTCCAGCTCGCAAGAGGATGCGAGTATATATAAATATATAAATAATAATAATAAATACAAACGGAGCTGCCATGGAATTCACCGACCGGAGTCGGGCCCATCATAATACTATTTTTTTTACACTTCTTGGGGGTGAGCAGTGGATTCCGGACTTACGAACCGGCTGTGGTAGGTTTAGGACAGCTGTCTTGCCACATGTGAGCGTTCACCTTGCCACCCATTCACTCCCCCTTCGAAGCCATAGAATTTGAGATGCGCAAATCGCAGTTTTAGATAATTTTTCTAAGAAAAGAAGTTAAATTATTATTATGAAATTATTATTATTATTATGAAGTTCCCAAAGATACGGTAGAGAAAAATAGAGAAATTTTAAAATCATTAATTCAAATAGAGCCGGCGACCGCTTGCGAGTTTAAATCTGAATGGGAAAGTGATATATATAAATCCTTGATTAGGCTGAAAACTGATATTAAATCGTTAAAAACCGATAATGCGAGTGTTAATATTCAAATTTTTGAAGAAAATTACAATGCAATATCGCGTAGGTTCAATATCATGACAGGAACACCTGACTTTCTTATAACAATATGGGAGTTTGTTCAAGATTCATGGAATGAGTTTACAATACAACCAGCGAAATCAATTTCAGGCCCTCCATTCGATTTCGGTGCAGACAATTTAGATTCCACCGTTATGGCACAGTCAGAAATACCTAATTTAAATAAATTATCATTGGACGCTGACAAAAGCGGTAGCGATTTAGGCGTTAATAATTATAATAACGCAGCGATATCCCGTAATGTAGATGTTCCAAATTTTTCTTCAATGACTCAGGATAGTAGCAGGCCGATGAATTTATCGAAGCTTCCAGTTTCCTACGATGGCAAGTCCTGTGTATTTGATTTTATTGAGCGGGTAAATGAGTTAGCAGCGAGTCGTTGCATATCGGACAGCGCTCTGATGCGTGGCATTCCAGAAATTCTTAGCGGAGACGCCTTGAAGTACTTTAGACAAGTCCGTAGCACGTTGAATTCATGGGATGAATTTTGTCAGCTTCTGAAACAAAAATTTGTACCTATAGATTACTCGTATAGATTGTCGAAACAAATATTTGCGCGTACTCAAGGAAAAACAGAATCTGTTTCTGATTATTTCGCAGAAATGACAATACTATTCGGTCGGTTAGCCAGGCCAATGTCAAGAGCAAAAGCTGGAAATATTACTCCATAATGTCAGGCCGGTATACTCAAACCAATTCGGTTTGAATGAATTGGATTCGGTAGCCAAACTGCAATCGTTTTGTGAACGTTTAGAGCTAAATCATATGCGTTCGAAATTTTTCAGCGAAACGCCCGCAGATTTCGTTTCTTCGGCTCCGCAACATAAAAGCAGAGAAAATTCTTTCTTAGCAGACGTTGCGCCTGCTCATGTCAAAAATATTAATAATAATTATGCAAAATTTAACTCACGTGTCAATACTGTGCGTTCGTTCGTTCTAAATCGTCCTTGTTTGAGATGCGATACGGATGAACATAGCCATTTCCAATGCCCGCGTCGGAAGGAGATCATGTGCTTTCGTTGCAAGGCACCTGGTCAAAAGCGGCCTACGTGCACCAACTGCAAGTCAAAGGATAATAAATAAATACAAACGGAGCTGCCATGGAATTCACCGACCGGAGTCGGGCCCATCATAAGTGACGTTCACAATACGAATAATTCAAAAAACTCGTCTTAGGCGCTACTCTCCAAAATATTAATTTCCAAACTTTTCAAAAAATTCATATTTTCTTGTATTTTTTTCTTTCCCGTTGTACTCGTTAAATTCAGATATTAATTCTAGACACACAATATTTTTTTTCCATATCATTAATCAAAGTTTTGTAAGCTTCAAGAGAGGGCTTGTATTCTCTGTACATTGGGACTACGGCAATTTTTGGTATTGCAAGTGGCGCTAGATGTCGTCACGGGCACTTGAATGTGGATGAATGAATGAGAAGTTTGGACGCGATGTTTGAAAGGTTATATCTTTAGCACTAATTATTGATAAAAAAGCATTCCGCAAGATTGCACTAGTGAAATACTCTGATATTTCTATTGTGGTATACTCTGATTTATTTCTACAATACTATTGATGGCTAGTTCAATCAGAGCGTGGGTTCGAAAAAGTCTAACTCTGATTTAGACAAATAGAAACCAAAAGTCTTTTTAAATTCATCTGTGCGAAGCTTATCAATGCTTTTACTTCAATTTTAATGATTTTAAGGAACATTTTCATCCATTTACTAGAGATTTCAACTGAATTTAAGGATATTACACAGTCTCGTAAGTTAGGTTAATGTCCGCGTGTGCATGACAAAATCTGTAGCGTTGTTAATGAACACAATTACTCACAGTTAATAAAAAAATTTCGTTCCACCGAAATTTTTTTTTTTCGGGAGGGGAGATTGTCACGCGATTTCTGTAAATTAAATGCAGAATTTCCATAATTTATCGCGTGATGAGTCCCAGTCCTCTCGCCATTGTTGATTCATGACACCGATCGTTTGACATATATGCAGTTTTGCCAATTCCATACAAGCGAATTTCGTCTACCAACCGCAAGAGTCGAAATCAGCGACTTAACCCGCTAGGCACTTAACATCCCTTTCGGGATATGTATGGCGGCCGCTACAATCCAAAACATCCCATACGGGATATCGCGCTCGCCGCTGCGAAAAATGCAATTTACGATTCGAATCGTCGTACTTTAATGCTTTCTGACCGCGGGACGACATGGCCAAATAATCTTTCATTCGCCGGCCAACGACGATAAAACCGATCGCCGATTTAAAAAGTCAGCATTAGACGTCAAAACAGCAGTGTCGATCGGCCACCCCGCGGCGGCGTATAGTTCCGCGAAATGTTTGTTTTGTGAAGTGTTTTGTGGATATAAGTGCAGTGTATACCGGATAAAAGTGAGTAATTTCCATTTTTAAGTAGTTTAGGCATTAGGATTATTCAATTTAGACAATCCATTTGCTGTTTTTCACGAATTTTCGAAGAAAACACTTTGGCAACAACAAACGGCTCGCGAAAAAATGGCCGTTTTTATTTTGTAATGTTTGTGAAATATCCCTATATATCGCGAAACATGACGTAATGTCGCTTTAATTTACTAATAAAATAGGTATTGCTTCATTTACATCCTAAGTTATCACATAATTAGGCGTATTTTGAACATTATATGTTGTTTTTCTAATATGGCTCGCGAAAATGAAACTTGTTTTGATAATTACTATGAGAGAAAAAAGTGCGATTTTCCATAGTTTTTCGATGAAATGTGACTCTTTGGAGTATAGTAATTAGTTATTAGACATATAATAAGTCTATGATAAGACAATATAATTGAAAAAATCTAACGAATTTTATATTATGGGCATTCAAAGTTTATTATTAGGTTCGGACGCGGAAACTCTCAAAACTTTAGATTTTTCTATAATATCAGACAAAGGTCAAAGTTCTGGTGTGATTTCTAAGAAGAAGTGATGTAGTAATAAAGTTATTTTGAAAGAATTTCATATAAAAAAATACCATAAGTAGTCACAAATAAAAAATTAAAAAATTTTTTTTTTACGAGAATACATAAAATTTTTCTTGGCTGAATAAATAAATATTTTTTCCGTATTTTTGTATGCAAATAAGTAAAAAAAAAATATCGTTTTGGTAAAGCATTTAATAAAGAACATAACTGTATTTACAATTTTTGATATTTACAAAAACTGTATTTACAAAAAAATCGAAATGATTTTATAGGCGAGTTTTTTTCAGTTTGCCAATTTTGTAATATTTATTCATTATTATCTTAATTGTTTTACGAGATAAGGTTATAATGTTTTATATGTCAAATTTCAATGCGATCATTTTTCTCTTTATCTTTTTTTATTCCGTTTAGTGGTTTATAAGTTATGATCGTTTTTCTCAAGGCCGTTGACTCGCGTCGATTTTTTGCGCGAATATGTCGCGCGCAAAAGTGATAGGTGAGTTTTTACCTCGCAACGTGAGGGGTTAATATTTAATAATTTATGCGATAAATTGCTATGGGATTGGGTTATTAAAATGCAAAATAAATAAAACATTGAATATTTTAAAACAGCAATTTTTATTTTGATAAAATACTTATTTCTAATAAAGTAACCATTTTACGACATAGAGTCAAGGTGGTCCTGTCCTTGTATTGAATTTTGGGATAAATAAATTCAAAAAGGTTTTTATAATAAAATTAATCTCGGTTTTGACTTCTTTATTAAATTAATAAAATTTAGAAATTAGCTACACAATTTATACTCAGCAAACGGTGAACCGGATATGATCGATTGTTCGAGTACGAGCTAGAAAATTCTGGAACGTTTGATATGAGCCTATATGAAGCGCCAAAAACTCGTTTTCCCGGCATTTTTCAAATCGGAGCCGTGGCGCTAGTTAGTGGAAGTTCCGAGGTGGTCTTCATTCTCTGTTGTGTTAGACATTATATTTCTCGGAACTTCCACGGGGAGAACTTCCACGGGGAGAACTTCCACGGGGGGCAAACTTCTGGGAGCCTTGCCTACTTCAATCGTTCCAGCCGTTTGAAGAGTACTCCCGAATTCAACCGTTCCAGCCGGTCGGGGTACAAGGGTACAGCTGAAGAACTCCAGAAATCAAAGAATACGCCCACTCCAGCTTTCCTGAAGATCAGCCCGAGCCGGGTTGGTCGATCGCCAGCACCGCTATTCGTCGCCGTACCGTACGATACGATTACTGCTTAAATCGTACCAGTCACCGCCACGTAACCACGTGACGTCGCCGCGACCATCGAGCTGAAGGCGGGAAGTTTGAATCCACTTTCCAGAACGTTCTATCATTGAAATTTTATTGTACTTACCCTACTGTTGTACTCTACCTACCACTCGTCTGATTGTTGACCCTTCATGATCAGCCGGCCTCTGAGAAAAGTCCCATTGTTCTGAGCTAGGTTTTGAAATGTGTTAAATATTAATTTCCAAAGTTTTAATTGTTTTCAAAGTTTTTAATCAAATATTATAGTTGTAAATTTAGATTTCACTTCTAGAGTTCTTTAAAATTCATATTTTCTTATTGTTATCTGCCTTTTACTAATTAAATGTCATCGTTCAAGTGATTTAATGTTTTTCTTTATAATTTTAGTTTCTACAAACAAGCGACCACATCGATTTCTAGGTATCCTAAGTACCGAGAAATCGTGTCGGTCACAATATGTCAATAGTATACGTATGTATGGCCATTTATGAACGTATATTACACATAGTGTTATAACAATCCCTCCCTTCCATTTCCATTCCCCTATTGTACTTATACATTTATATTTTGTAATGCTTCTTTTACCTTTTTTTTTAAAAAAAAGGTTATAAAAATTATTATCTTTTAAATGGGTACTTTATATTATTTGCTAATTTAAAATGTATTAATGGCTATATTAATGTTAATTTATAAAATGTTTTTTTTTTATATAAAGAATATGCTGTATACATTTAGTTGATAAAATAAAAATAAATAAATAAATTCGATTAAACAAGAAGTAGTATAAATTACATAAAAATCTTACCAGCTGTTCCATCACATTACTACCGCAATGATTCTACTCGACTCTATGTGTCACAAGAATTCAAAAATGCTCTTAGAATGCTGGAAGTCGTGTCGGAGGCTTTCGGGAGCACAGAAGGAGGTAGCGCCTGGGGAGAAACGAGAAACCTCTCCGCAGAAGAGGATGCGGCAGAAAGAACGTCTCAGTGGGCAAATTATCACACGCCAGCAGCCAGAGCGGAACAGCGGATGGGTGAACGCGAGGGCGAGGTGCGCCGACGGGCGCCAAGCGCCGCCGCTGATTTAGGCGGTGGCGCGGCGCCCGAACCGGCCGGCGAGAGCGCAAGGGCGCTGGCGGGCGCTGCCGCTCAATTCGCGGCCGCCGCAAAATCGGACAGCGGCGAGGTACGCGGATGGGAACAGCACAAGAACGACGCGACGCGGAGGGGCCGCGACGGACGTGGACGCGGCCGGGGCGACCGCGGACGCGACGCTTCACGAGGCAGCAGAGGCGGAAGGCGCCGCGCGCGCCAAGCAGAACACGGCAGCAGATTCCAGCTCGCAAGAGGATGCGAGTATATATAAATATATAAATAATAATAATAAATACAAACGGAGCTGCCATGGAATTCACCGACCGGAGTCGGGCCCATCATAATACTATTTTTTTTACACTTCTTGGGGGTGAGCAGTGGATTCCGGACTTACGAACCGGCTGTGGTAGGTTTAGGACAGCTGTCTTGCCACATGTGAGCGTTCACCTTGCCACCCATTCACTCCCCCTTCGAAGCCATAGAATTTGAGATGCGCAAATCGCAGTTTTAGATAATTTTTCTAAGAAAAGAAGTTAAATTATTATTATGAAATTCCCAGTCCTCTTTCGCAAGTGAAGGGAATTTTAGAGGAGGGAAGGATACGATTTGCGCGGGTAGAGGAGACCGGTCGGGTGACAAACTGCGGGCAGATGTGGAGTCAAGGGACATGTGAGGTTCAACTCTGTCCGTGACTCCTTGCGACGGTTTAAGACACTGACGTGCAGCGTCGCTATCATCGTGCCCAGCAATGTGTTTATTTAACCATGCTAATCGTTTATATAGCTAATCAATCAGGTTAGTCGTATTTTCTCGATTGCTGCAATTAAACCTCATTATAATCGAGAGTTGCCCACATTTTCGGGCGATTGCTTGCACTTTATCGCGTTTAAATCGATTTTTGAACAATCCACCGATTTAATGAAATTAAATGATTCGCAAAATCTTCTACGTCTACAGACAGCGTTAAAAGGGCGCGCACGCGAATCTGTTTCAGGTCTGTTGATGTCGCCATTAAATGTAAAAAATATAATGAAGACATTAGAGCTACTTTTTGGTAATCCAAATCAAATAATCCAACACACGTTAGCGGAGGTTAGGAGGATAAGGGAGTTAAAAGAAAATATGGATCCGCAAGAATTATTGAGATTTGCATATCAAGTTAAAAATCTAGTAGCGACGGTTCGCTCGGTAAATAAAACCGAGCATCTGTATAACCCGGAACTGTTAGAGACCTTGGTGTCGAAATTGCCAAAAAACTTAACCACTTTATGGCTAGGAGATAAAAATAGGATGAATAAAAATAGCTCAGAGCCTGTCATAGTGTATTTTTCAGTGTGGTTAGAAGAACTAGCGGTTGGAGCCCAAGATGCGGGGTTTCGCGCTGGAGAACCAGCGAAAAGAACTCAGGAGTTGCCCCGTGACAAAAGATATAAAAATAGCTCGAAGAGGAATTTCGTGTTAAATACGCACGGCAAACCAGTTGGCCAGTGTCTCCATTGCAAAGAAGGTCACTACCTCAGCAAGTGTGAAAAACTAAAAGATATGTCTCTATAAGCTCGGTGGTCGGCAGTCAAAAGTTTAGGTGTCTGCTATAAATGTCTCAGTCCGTCGCATAAACGAAACAGCTGTTTGGCGTATAAGCGTTACCCAAAAAATAAGTTTCACTTTTTATTGTCACCCCTCGCGCCCGGGCGAGAAAGTACTGAAACGGAAAGTGAAAGTGTGGCAAGGACGCAAGTCGGCATCACAACAAATACCGTCTCGCCGAACCGAGTTTTATTACAGATAGTGCCAGTCCAAATAACGGGTCCGAAGGGTAAAAAACAAGTACACGCTCTTTTAGACAGCGGATCGACCGTATCATTGTTAGATAAAGCCGTGGCGATAGAACTAGGCATAAGAGGTGTGACACGACCCTTAGAAGTATCAGGTGTAAGAGGTATGAAGGTTTCTAATCACGACGCGGAAACGGTATCGTTTCAAGTAAAAGGTATTTCAAGCGATAAAACCTATGAAATACAAGCATATAGCGTGATAGATTTGAATCTGCCTACGCTAAAATGTTTTGCAGGGTACGGCACACGGCGCGTAACGGAAGCGACGTACGTTTCGAATAAAATGGAGGACGTAACGCCTCAATTATTAATAGGTGCCGATTGCGGTAATTTAATTGTCACGAGACGCGTCACGCGGGTTAACGAAAATATGTCAATGGCACAAACACGGCTTGGGTGGGTACCTATAAGCACTGGGCCGGCCGAGAGCCACGCCGGGCACCAGCATAACTTTTGTATCAGCGGGCAGGTCAGTGACGCGTCACTGCAAAAATTATTACAGGAAAATATAAAACTCGAGCAGGAGTGGCCAGGAAAGCAGCGAGAACCCGCCGAGTGGCGGAGGGCGACGGAATTGCTGGAAAACACTACCTCGGTAGCCGACGGCATTTGGTCTGCAGGTTTATTGTGGCGAGAGGATGAAAGGATCATGCCAGACAGTAAGCCAATGGCGCTCGCTCGGCTTAGGTCGGTCGAGCGTAAGATGGACGCAGACCCCGAATATGCCAAGGCTTATTGTCTGAAAATGGACCAGGGCAAGGGTGGAAAAAATATACCCCGACAAGCGAGGTGACGTCAGGATTGTCGATGTCCGAGCAGGCGAGAAGATCTACCGCAGAACAATCGGCAAATTAGTGAAGCTGCCGGTGGCGGAGAAACAATAAAATAAGTAGGTAGTTAATAGTTAGTAATTAGACTAAATAAGAATAGAAAAATAAATTCGTAATTAGCGATTTGGCATAAGAGTTGTAAATATTTTATGCCAAATGGAGGGGTGTGGACGATTTTATTCATTTTGAGGGAATAAGTTTAAGAAATTACGCAGTAAAAATATGTAGGACCCCACACGGTACAAGAGCACTTCATTTAGATTTACGACAGCGAACGGAGCTGGCCAGGAAGTGTAAGGTTCTTTTCATATCATTCACAAAGGACATTTCAAGTGGACGACAAGGGCAGGCGAGCGGCCGAGAAAAAAACGGCGGCAAGGGAGTCGTGCAGTCGTAAATTTAATGGACGTCAGGCCGCTAAATACGGATATAAAAAATAATCTGATGATAATTGTGAAATAAAGTCAAGCATAAATATCAACATCATTTACAATAACAATACTCTCGAACGCAGCAATCTAGGAACACGACTAACTTCTTTATAGTTTAAGTTACAGTGTAGTTTCATATAAATCGTAATAATATTAAAATAGGTAAAATGGCGTGAGAGTCGCGGGCGAAATAATGTAATAACGATCAAATGTGTGTCGCACGTGACTCTCGATCACTAATTAGACTATAAGTAGAATAATTAAGGGAATGAATGTAAATAAGACTCAAAACGAGACGTACGGATGCCGCCATTTAGGGGGTGCGGTTTGTTGATTTAAATAGCCAATAGGCGAGTAACTGGCGCTCGCCAATGAGAACGTACGATCTCTGACCAATCAACAAGAAGAGCTTATTTGAAAGCTTTGACTTCCATTTTGAAATTAGGCCAGTCAGTCTCAAAGGAATCTTTGACTCCGGCAGATGTCAGTTGCCGAATCGGCGCGTAGATTGGAAGATATCGCCCTCATAGTTTAGGACGCGTCGGTAGTGCATAATAATTGCACATTTGCATAGTAATTGCAACTCGCGAGTTGCAATAGCGGCGAATATTGTGAATTGTGTCGTGTAAAGAGGACTTGCTGAAAATAAAAACCGCATTAATAACATTCTCTATATTTACTGAACCGTTTCCTTCCTAAGTTCCGTGGAATTATTTATCGGGAACGACGTAATCCAGACAGCCTGCCGAGAGCTGTGTATACGCCAAGAAAACCCTATGGAGCAGCTGACGACGTGAGTAAAATTAAAAATTAACCACATACAGTCTACTACCACATCGCGTCGTACGCGGCAGCCTTGGCCGCCGCGATTAAGGTCCTGGACCCTGCGTTTCGTTTCGACGAGTTCGTCGGCCCTGAAGCAGGTTTCGTCCATACAGTGATTCATGCCCAGGCCAGAATAAGAACAAAACTGTTTTTGCTGCAGTTCACACCGCTTTGCAAGCTTGTCAACATATTGAAACCGTTCAAATGAACTTTCTCCTACCTGGTCATACATCTATGCCAGTGGACAGTGTACATGCCGTGATAGAGAACAGCGTAAAAAATACTGTGATTCATGCGCCTTCACCATGGTCAACTGTTTTTACTTTAGCTAGGAAGAATCCTAAGCCGTATAACGTAGAAACATTGAAATATTTTGACTTTGTTGCTTGGGACTCCATATCCGACAAATATTTCAAAAACAATTTGGCAGGAAAAATTAGCCAACTTCGTGTGATCACTTTTAAAAAGAGGGACCCAACCCATGTTTTCATAAAAATGTCCATGGGAAACGAAGCAAAAACTGAAAAAAAATTAGTTCTTAGAAAAAACCATCGCCTTCTGAGCCTTCATATAAAAAACCGTTACCCATTTCTGAAGCTAAGTACAAAGATTTGGAGAACCACCGCAAAAGCTCGGCGATTCCCCAACAGTTTCACAATGAGTACTTAAAGACGCCTAACGGAAACTTAAGAGACACTTTGCTAGACACAGATGTGGAAGATAGTGACTGAATGATATAAGATTTTGTGAATTCGTTGATATCCTAGTGACTGAATGATATAAGATTTTGTGAATTCGTTGATATCCTATTTGATTGTTAATAATTACATTTTATTTTATTCTCATCTTAGCAACTCATTATAGTAAGACTTCAAAGAACTGATTGTATGTAGTTCTGATTAATGTGTCTTAGATAAAATTGTTGAATAGCTTGTATTTTAACCGTTAGAGTGCTAAGCGGCGCAAAAGTGATGCGATAGTTTGAATCGAAAATTGCGCAGCAGAGCAAAACTGCCGCGCACATCAGTGTGTTTTTGGTGCTTCGTGGTAGTGGACGTATTCTAATCTCGCGCATAATTTGTTACGAGAGTGCATATTTATACATTTAAAAACAACTTTTTACAGTTTTTATATTTTATTGAGCAAAAATAGCCATGTCACTTGCTATTACTTCGGACGATGATTCGGTCTCTAATGATTGTACGGACGGTGAAACAACGGATACAAGCAGTAATAATAGCAGTATTATAATGCATCGAAAAAAAAGATTGAGAATTGCAAGTGAGTCTTCTATTTCATCATCATCTTCAGAAATAGACGAAACACCAACTTTTGCCAATATTCCCCCGACAAAAGTGTTTTCTAAAGCAACAAATATTTTTTTTGAGACTCCTGGACCTAGACGGGCGCCTTCTCCCGATGCCACACCTATAACCTATTTCAATTTATTTTTTACCACATCACTGCTTGAAATCATCGTGAAGGAAACGTATCGATATGCTTCCCAGTTTTTGGCCTCACACGCTATTTCAGATAATTCTCGAGCAAAAAAGTGGACGCCGACTACAGTACACGAAATAAAACCCTTATTGCAGTCATTCTCGAAATGGGGATTACGAGAAGGCCAAAAATTATAGTTATTGGATAAATACTTCCCGAGGTATACCATGGTTTAGAAAAATGTTTTCAAGGGATAGGTTTCAATTGATTTTGAAGTTTTTTCACTTAGTTGACAATGGGTCATTATTTGAACCAGGCCATCCAAATTATGACCCATGTGGCAGGTTTGATATTCTTGTCAAACACGCAAACACCGTATTTCAGCGACATTATATACTGAACCAACAGTTATCCATCGATGAGTTGTTAGTTAGTACTCACTGCCACTCTGCCATAAAGCAATACATACCGAACAAAAAACATCATAAATGGGGGATCAAATTTTGGATGCTGTGCGACTCGATTTTTAAATATTGTTTGGGGTTTTTCTGCTACAAAGGAGCTAAAAACACTGATGACAGAGATTTAGTAGAAAAATATGGTCTTGGATTTGCAGTAGTTCAAAAATTGCTTTCACTTGGAAATTATCTGAACAAAGGCTATCATTTGTTTACAGACAACTTTTACACAAGTTTACGCCTAGCCAAAGCCCTTTTGAAATAGAATACATACCTAACTGGAACAATAAGACGCAATCGAAAAGAGATTCCTCCAGAAGCTAAGAAAGCAACCGTAGGAGAAGCCAAATACCTAGCACATGAAGATCTTTTGATGTGTTCTTTTAGAGACAAGAAGTCCAAACCAAATCCTGTCATATTGATTTCAACCAATGCAGATACTAAGAATGTGACAATCAAGAAAAAGAAATGGAAATTTGAATACGAAAATGTGAAACCAAGTATGATTGATGACTATAACAAATACATGAAAGGTGTGGACGAGTCAGACAAAATATTTACGTGTATTTGGACGAGCGAAGAACCCTAAAATATTGGAAGAAAGTAGTTTTCAATATATTTGGAAGAATGGTGCTGAACTCTTACATTTTGTATGTCTCCAACACTACTGAAAAAAAAAACACCCGGCTCCAATTTACATCGAAAATTATCGATGATATCGAAATGGAGTGGATGAACTATAAAAATGGCAAGTTGACACAACTGTTTACGCCGTTAAGGGTTTTTTATTTTATTTTGTCTTATGATACCAGCCGGGTAGCGTCGCTTAAAGGGAACGCACAAACCGGTTTTCACGCTCGCTGAAATATAATGCGGGTCATTTCAGAAGTGAAAGGTATATCTCCCCACACGCACGCATTTTTAGTGTCCTATAATCTCGCTCGCGACGTTTGCTAAAGGAAGTGAATTTCGCTATATCGCCATACCAACAATTCGCCATTCTCAACATTCCTGGTGCACCAGAAGAAGAAGAAGAAGACGGCATAACTGGTAAGTGCAAACCCTTCTTTGTAGCGCTATCGTGGCTGGTGTAATAAGGCAATTTTTATGCTCACAAATTGGCAAACATCTATGGTAGATAGGTCTTTCCGCATCACCATTATTATGGTCCTATCGAGACGGATGAAACCAGTGTTATATATAAATTCCTACATTGCTATCGAATAATATAAAATATAAAACACCGACATATACTTACATATTTTATACCTACCCGCCATTTATATATCTATATTTTGTACCTATTTACCATATATATAACATTACAATTTGCGCTTATATAACCACCAATATACCTACCCGCTTTCACTCTGCTCGTATCCCCGCTCATATACCCGCTTTCTAAAATATATATTTCATTCCGCTTATGAATATATTTTATAAATATTTATAAATATATTTCATTCTTGAAACATATTACCGCTATATAATATAAACCGCATATATTCACAGTTGTCTCTTCGCTTTATTAATTATTCCCAGTTGTTATTCATTTTAACATCAAAAGTATAAAGCACATATCGTTTAATAATAATTTCGCATTCAAATTCCCGGGTATAAGTAACGTTTCTTCCGTGCAATATATTCATAGCACTGAATAATGACGGCCATACAACAAAAACTAAAAATCGTTATTGCCAAAAGGGAATCTATTTTTGCGCACATAAACACTTTATTTAATAACGCGAAGAAACTCATTCCGTCGGAAGTAGATACAAGAACTAAACAAGATTTTATAGCATCTTCTTCAAATATAGAAAATGTATATAAAAACTTTAACGATCTTTGTGATCAATATAACGAATTATTATTGGAGCAAGATCTAAAGAGTCAATTGGATTTAAGTAGCTGGAGTGCATTTGAAACTATATTTTCGAAAATACAGCATATAAGGACGACGTTAATAGAATCGCGCAGTGTAATATCACATACTATATGTCAATTCTAATTTTGAATTAGAACTGACATAATGTGAATAAAAAACCGTCTCGCAATAATTTAGTTTTTAACACGAATAACATGTTAAAAGTGTGAAAGAAGTCATATTGAGTGTTTATATATTCGCAATCAATTGATATTAACATTTAATCGGGCCGTCCGAGGGGCAGGACGCGTCACGTGTTGCAATTTCGTTTTTTTTTTTTTTTTTTACGTGGACAGTGTGGTGGCTACAATGACGCAGGTCGTAAAGATAAACGGAGAGGATGCGGGTGAACTGAAAAAAATGGTGAGTCAACTATTTGCTCAAGGCGTGAAACAGATGGAAGTCATAGCAGAGCTCAACGCTAAAGTGGACGCGTTGACACAACATGTGTTGACCATAACTTCATCAACCCTCCCACCGGGTACCTCTGGCGCATCGTTGCTGCGACTCGGCAGAGCGTCCGCCTTGGCGGCCCCTGTTCCCCGCACCACCGCACCCGCCGTTACCGGACCCACCCCCGTCGCTAAGCAAACGTGGCTAGCGGCTGCGAAATCGGCGAAAGGTCCCGCGAGGAATATAGTCACGGCGGCCAATAATAATAAAACCTTAGGAACCGTAACAAGGACGGTCGCTGCGACTGCAGTTACTAAACTTGCCGCATCGCACGCCACCAACTCAGACGGGGCTTCCATCCCGCTCATTACGTATGCGTCGATCGCCTCGCCGTCTGTGATGTCTACCGCAGTCGTCGCAAACACCGCCAAGACAACGGCCGCAATGTCTCCAGTGGCGCTTACCTCTAATAATGTAACAGTTCCGGACGTCCAAACCATAGCGCAGGAACGGGATGATGGCTTTGTAACGGTCCGACACCGTAGACCTCGCAGCAACGAAAATTTTAGCAGAAAATTTCAACCTGCTACCCCGGCACTACCAGAACCGGCTAAGTCTCCCAATCGGCCGTATCTACGCCATGGCCCTGTCGCATACGATCGACCCGTCATACAAGGAACAGCTCAGGATGAGGGTGGGTTGAAAGGGTCTCCTATTATTAGGCGGAGATATCTCCACATTTGGGCGGTTAAAAAGGACACGACCGAGGAAGATATGACGAAGCACCTTGAGAACAAATCATCAGGTATCCCCTTCACAGTGAGGAGGGTGATGAAACGCAATAGAACATACGAATCATTTATCGTGGGTATACCGGAAAGCCACTTCGAAAGATACCTAAATCCTTCGATGTGGCCGGAATACTCATGCTTTAATGAGTGGTTATTTCGTAACTCGAGAAACCAACATAACAAGACATAGTACTCAGCTGAACCTTTACTATCAAAATGTTAGAGGGTTAAAAGGAAAGCTGTTTGAATTTACCACAAACAGTAATATAGTTGAAACAGAAATGTATGCGCTAACTGAAACATTTTTAAATGATTCAATTGCGGATGCAGAACTGTTTCCGGGCGGGAACTTCGCAGTATTTCGAAAGGACAGACAGACGCACGGCGGTGGTATAATGCTGAGTATTCGCTCTTCGATCCAATCACGACGCATGCCGGAACTGGAAACGGACGACGAAGTGATGTGTGTGAAAATACATTTTCATCACAATACGTATTATGTTTTTTTAGTGTATTTTCCTCCCAGATGTAGTGATAGGGTATACCTAACATTTTTTGATAAGTTAGAAAGTCTATTTTTTAGTGGAAAGGTAAAAAACATTTTAATATTAGGAGATTTTAATTTATATTCAGCCACAAAATTGGTAAATGACCATTACCAGTACTTCATTTCTCTATGTTACATGCAACAGTTCAACGAAGTCAAAAATCCTCATAATAGAATTTTAGATTTGGTTTTGTCGAACGGTGCTAAGGTGAGCGTGACGGAAGCTACCTCGGAGTTAGTTCGCCGCGATAATCTGCATCCACCATTAGACATAACACTAACATTCACTGTACGAGACCGGTATTCATTCACACAGCATTTACCTCAAACTCAACGGAACAGCACTCTA
Organism: Micropterix aruncella; assembly: GCA_944548615.1. Taxonomy (NCBI): domain Eukaryota; kingdom Metazoa; phylum Arthropoda; class Insecta; order Lepidoptera; family Micropterigidae; genus Micropterix; species Micropterix aruncella. The sequence continues at coordinate 8,630,905 of OX155967.1, forward strand.
CATGACTTCAGTAGCACGTGGGACTACCGAAATGGAAATTTTAACATCTTTTACGACTTATTAGATAAAATCGATTGGACAGTACTATACAATCTGACCAGTATAAACGAGAGTGTCGAGTGCTTTTACGCTTTAATTTACGATTGTCTGTTCAAAAGTGTCCCAATTAAAAAGGCTACAGCTGACACGAGCAGATACACATATCCGGTCTGGTTCACATCTGATATCATCAGAGATCTTAAATCAAAGTCCTGTTACCATAAACTCTGGAAAAAGTACAACCAGCGAATTTACTACAATGAGTTCAGCTCCCTCAGAGCAATACTCAAACGAAAAATTCAAGAAGCCCATATAAATTATATCAACACAATTCAAATGTCAATATTGAGAGACAGCACAAATTTCTGGTCCTATATCAGAAATCAGCGTAATAGTCAGGCTTTTCGGCAGACTATAACGTATGAAGGCACTTCTTACGACGGTAGCGATATGGCAAAAGCTTTCGCCAAATATTTTTCGTCCGTATATATAGATAAACCCCCCACCTTGGAAGTGTCCCAAGCCGAGGCCGGTATATCGGCTAAGAGTTGGAACGATAGCGTCGACATCCAGGAACTCAGTGTCGCGGATGTCGCTTGTGCCTTCAAAAAGTTAAAGCCGAAACAGTCTGTTGGTCCGGACGGTATTCCTCCATACATATTAAAGGCATGTCAATCTTTTTTGGTTGAACCCTTACGACACATTTTCAATTTAAGTATCTCTAGTGGGATCTATCCGTCAAGATGGAAAATTAGCCGCGTCATCCCAATACATAAGTCGGGGGCGAAATCTGACGTGGAGAACTACAGACCAGTGGCTATCCTTTCATCTGCGGCCAAATTGTTTGAGACTATTATCCACAAATATCTGTATAGGCAGGTAAGTGGCAAGTTATCAGACGCTCAGCATGGTTTTCGGCCAGGACGTTCCACCACTACAAACCTCTCAGTGTTCACTGAATACGTAGCGGAACAATTTGACTCCCAGAGAGGTTGTCAGGTGGACGTAGCCTATTTTGACTTTCGAAAAGCATTCGACCGGGTCGATAATGACATATTGCTCAGGGAACTGGCAACAGTCGGGTGCTCACATACACTCCTGCAGTTCTTCGCCAGTTACCTGAGAGACCGCCAGCAATTCGTTAAATATGGGACATCAACATCAGATTTGTACTTTACACACTCTGGGGTGAGCCAGGGATCAAATCTGGGCCCATTACTGTTTAATTTGCTCGTGAATACATTGCCAGACGTAGTTACAAAAACCAACTGCCTGATTTTCGCGGATGACCTAAAATTATTCACAAGAACGGGCAGTAATGAATCCTGTACATTACTGCAGGATGACATAGACGCCGTGTATCTTTGGAGCATAAACCACAAGCTATACTTCAATACCGGCAAATGTTCTATCATGACGTACTCGCGAGGTGACGCCCCGCTTGTACATAGTTATGACATTGATGGCAAGGCACTATCACGAGTAAATCACACAAGGGACCTTGGAGTGACCTTTGACTCACGGTTGACATACAGACAGCACATCTACACCCTAGTTGATAATTCTTACAAATTGCTAGGTTTTGTAATGAGGAGCATGAGGCAGTTCAACAACACATTTGTCATGCGCCTCCTATTCAATTCCCTAATTCGGAGTAGATTAGAAGTCAACGCGGCAATATGGAGTCCTTACGAAAATAGCTACATATCCAGGCTAGAGAGTATACAGAAACGCTTTCTGAGGTTCCTATACTTTAAACAGCATGGATATTATCCCTTTCTATATCCTACGGCATTTATTCTGGGGATGGTTGGGTACAACTCACTAAGTGTAAGAAGAGATTGGCTGTCAATCTGCCACATATATAAACTGCTTAGGGGGATCGTTGATAATCCGACCATCCTTAGAAGAATCGGTCTATTCGTACCCACCAATTACTACCGTGCTAGGACTCATGTATTGTTCGCGTTACCGCAAGCTAGAACTAACATCGTTCAACACTGCTTCACAGTGCGGACGCTTCGTACCCTAAATGCACTATGTTCGACTGAGCCAGAATTGGATATTTGGACGGTGAACTTAGCACAACTGAAAAGTATGGTAATGGCATTTCTTAGCAATCAAATAATTAGATAAATATGTAGTATTAAAATTGTTAAAAAGGAGTAACTAGTATAATAAAAAAGGTTAGATAAACATTAGATATACATATGTAAATATAATCGTTTAATATTACGCTCTAACGGATGTCTCCGTCTCGTTTGCTATAGTCTAGAATAATAATTTATATATTAGAATAATAATGATAGTAATAGTAATGGAGTAGAGTAATAATAATATTATTAACAGTAGAATTATATTAATAGTCTATAGTAGAATAATAGTTATAATCTAGAATAATAGTCTAGAAAAATAATTAACGATTTGGAATCATCTGTAAGGTTAATTATGTTTTGGGAAATAAATAAATAAATAAATAAATAAATACTGCCGATCGAAGTGGGCCATGTCGTTTACCGCCCTTAGATCTACTTGCATTTTCAGGATCGCCGGAATCATGGCCGCTTTTTTACCAATCTTTTAAGATTAATGTTCACGACAACAAACAATTAACCGATGCACAGCGTGTACAATATTTAGTAGGAAAATTAAATGGGAATGCGCTTAATGTATTCGCAGGTATTATTCCTAATGAATCTAATTATGCTGCTATATGGGATTCTTTGGTTACTAAATATCAGGATAAAAGGCTTCTTGGGTCTATGTACCTAAATAATATACTCAATATAAAAGGTCCGTCTGATTCACCCGCTCAATTAAATAATTTTATTGAGAAAATGTACGCGTCGTGGTCGGCCTTAAAACAATTACAAATTAATGATTTAAATGAATCTATTTTTATGAATCTTACGCTCAGGAAATTAAATCCACAATTAGTACACGGTTTCGAATTATCCGTCCGCGATAAATCGGTTCCTACTAGTACTGACTTGATTGACTTTGTACGGCATAATGTAAAAGTGCTTGAACGTTTTACGGCAGTTCGACAAAGCACTTCATCACAAGTTATTTCGCCAGCTCAATCACGATCGCGTACCACACCAAAAGTGTCTCATATATTCACGTTACAAAATATCGACGATAATGCAAATAAACCCGCTTGTTTATTTTGTAAATCATCGCTTCACGTTCATTTATATGAATGTACGTCGTTTAAAAATTTAACTATAAAAGATAGATTTAATTTTACAAAAGAGAATAAATTATGTCTAAATTGTTTTAGCACAAGACTTGTCGCAAATGTCATAAAAAGCATCACTCATTATTACATTTTGAAAACAATAATTTATCTTCACATACGCCGCCCACACACGCACATAGTAACTCACACACAGCGAACGCTACGGTTATAGCTTCTGATCGCAACAATGTGCGTTCATCTTCTCATTCCGTGTGCATGCATGCTGCCACACCGATATCGTGTATTCCGTGCGATATTAGGGAACCACATGACACCTATAATATTTCACATATAACAAGTATTTTACCTACTGCTCAAGTTTTTGTTCCCAATTCTATTAATAGACAACTCATTACTATTAGGTGCTTATTAGACAGTGCCTCGCAAAATAATCGCCTGCGCCAATAAATTAGCTTTACAAATAAAACCGCTTGTAAATTCTTCATTAAAAACTGTAGGCTCCGTGGCGACGCCTATTAAAGGGTATGTCACGCTTACTGTCCAGTCACGTATCTCCGATGCTTACTATAATATTATGCTAGTAGTTGATCATATTACGGATCAGCTACCTACGCGCATGATCTATGCAACAGTGTTGGATTATTTTAAGCATTTACCGCTAGCTGATGATAATTGGAGCTCGCCCGAGAATATAGATGCGATTCTCGGAGCACAAATGTTTGCGTTCACGCTACTTGGTGGTAAGGTTATCCCCCCACCCCTTGCTTGCACTACGGGTTCTTCGGACACCCCCCGCTCAGTACCTTATGCACTCGAGACCACGCTTGGCTATGTGATCATGGGTGAGACGCCCGCGGTCAACCCTCGTAATGTAGTCTGGTCCTTCGGTCCGCTCGTAAATGACTTAGATAAAAACTTAGAAAAATTCTGGGAACTCGAGGAGGTACATTCTATTGATATTATAAGTCCGGAAAATCACGACTGTGAACAGTTTTATACTTCCACAGTTAAAAGAAATACTTGTGGTCGATATGTTGTTTCGCTGCCTTTTAAAAAGGACCCCCAGTGTTTAGGTAACTCCTACACACACGCGCAGCGCAGATTGACCGCTCTTGAACGCAAATTCTCCGCTTTGCCTGCGCTACGTCAAGTTTATAATGACGTCATTACCGATTATATAGGTAAAGGTTATTTATCAGAATTGCCTTACTCTTCCGCTACTATATCTGAAGGTTTATTTTATACCACACCATGCAGTTGTTCGTCCCGACAAGGCGACAACGAAAACTCGCATCGTTTTAGATGCTAGTGTTAAAACTGATAATGGCACATCGCTCAATGATTTACTACATATAGGACCTAATTTACAGGCAGATTTATTCGCACTTCTTTTAAACTTTCGTTATTTTAAAATTGCCATCACCGCTGATGTGCAACAAATGTATTTAAGGATAATTTTATCAGAAAACGATCGTAAATATCAAAAAATATTATATCGCTTTAATGAAACGGAACCTATCCGTATTTTTCAATTTAATTTGGTCGCTTTCGGTATTCGCTCCAGTCCGTTCCTTGCAATGCGGACTGTTCACCAGTTGGCTGAAGATGAACGCAATCGCTTTCCTCTCGCAGTAGAGGTCGCCAAACGCGAAATGTATATGGACGATTTGACCACGTCGGTGATGTCTGTCGAGGCTGGCGTACGGCTGGCGGACGAATTACTCGGATTGTTCGATTCTGGTGGATTTAAATTAGTCAAATGGGCAAGTAATGCTCCAGAACTTCTCACTCACTTTCCTGAGTCGCATCGTGCGTCGATTGAATTCACGGACGCTTGTGATACGCTTAAGGTCTTAGGCTTAAAGTGGCTACCTGCCAGTGATACATTTTCATTTACCACTTCTAGCATCACTGTAGGTAATACTAAACGGTCTATACTCTCCACCATTGCTCGCTTATTCGACGTATTAGGATTGGTTGCACCTGTCATTCTATATGCAAAGCTTTTAATGCAAGATCTCTGGCTTTCCAAAATAGGATGGGACGAAGAACCCCCTGAAACGGTTACCAATCGATTTATTACATTCAAAAATGAATTACCATTGCTTTCTAAATTGCAGATACCACGTCATTTAGGCATTTCTGCCGATTGTGTTGTAAATCTACTCGCATTTGGGGATGCTAGTATGAAAGCTTTTGGTTGTGTAGTTTATTTGCATGTAACGCACCCTAACAATGATATATCAGTACATTTAGTATGCGCTAAGTCTAAAGTAGCTCCGCAAAAAACTGTCACTTTGGCTAGGCTCGAATTATGAATGCGCAACTCGTCAGCGTGCATGCAGAGGCTGGCGGATCAGTTATTTGACCCGTCGTTTAACAACAAAGTATTTTGTTATTTAGATGATATCGTAATTGTCTCATCGACCTTCGAAGAACATATCTCTTTGTTAAGTAGAGTTTTAGATCGTCTTGTTTATGCCAATTTGTCCATCAATTTCAAAAAGTGCCAGTTTTTCCGGCAAGAATTAAAGTACCTGGGGTATGTTGTAGATTCCCATGGCCTACATACAGATCCCGAAAAGGTAAAATGTATCCTAGACTTTCCCACTCCTAATTCACCTAAAATGGTTAAGAGTTTCCTTGGAATGGCCGGTTGGTACCGGCGTTTCATTCGTAATTTTTCCAGTATTGCTGCACCTCTTTCCCGGTTGACTAGTACCCGCAAAGGTGCTCCCGCGTTTACCTGGACACCGGAGGCGGAAGAGGCTTTTCAAAAATTGAAATCCGCCTTAATTTCAAGTCCGATCTTAGCTTGTCCTGACTATTCAAAGCCATTTGCTTTACATTGCGACGCATCGTTGTACGGTTTAGGTGGTGTACTTACCCAGACAGTGGATGGCGTAGAACATCCAATCGCTTTCACGAGTAGGACTCTCCTACCGGCTGAGACTCGTTACTCTGCTACTGAACGTGAAGCCCTAAGCGTGATCCATGCTGTTGAGCATTTTCGAGGCTACTTTGAGGGCGGTCCCAAGGTCAAAATCTACACTGATCATGCCAGTTTGCGTTGGTTTTTATCGCTTAAAAACCCAACGGGACGCTTGGCTAGGTGGGGAATCCGTTTATCGGCTTTTGATTTTGAGATCATCCACAAGGTGTCGAAAATGTCGTCCCAGACGCGTTATCTCGCCTACTTCCTGTAGCGGCTGTCTCGGTTGTCGCCGATCCCTGGTACAACGATTTGGTTAATGCGGTATCCGGCAATCCTGCCGCGTATCCCAATTACCAGATCAAAGGCAGTGAGTTGTATCGTTACTCAAGGAGCAAGTACCAACTTACCAGTTGTTACGACTGGAAGTTAGTTGTGCCGTTACCTCTCCGAGAAAAGCTAATACAAGAAAACCATGCTTCTGATTTGGCAATTCATTTTGGGGTCTTTAAAACCCATCGTCGTCTTTGTTTGCGCTATTTTTGGCCAAATTTACATGGAGACGTGGTTAAATTCGTCTCTAAGTGCGATACGTGTCAGCAATACAAACATCCGAACGTGTCTCCGTTGGGTCATTTGGGTAATCCAAAGTCGTGTGCCTTTCCCTTTCAGATGATCTCCGTCGATCTTTTGGGTCCCTACCCGATGACGAGAGATCGAAATATACATATTCTAGTAGTCACGTGTTGTTTTAGCAAATATTGCTTATTATTCCCTTTAAAACGTGCTACTAGTAAAATCGTTAGCCACATTATGGAGCATAAGGTCTTTCTGCAATTTGGTGTTCCGCAGTATGTCATTTCGGACAATGGGAAACAATTTATTGGTAAGGAGTTCACTGGTCTAATGACCAAGTACCGAATTCCCAAGGTATACTTGAACCCGAAATATTGCCCTCAGGTCAATCCAACTGAGAGGCAGAATCGTGGGGTTGTCACGGCGTTGGCGTTGTCAGTTAAGGACGACCATCGCTCTTGGGACCTCCACCTTTCTGCCATTCAGATGGCGATCAATTCGGCTGTTTCGGAAGCCACGGGTTTCAGCCCTTTTTTCCTTGTCCATGGTCGAGAACCGATTTTAGATGGTTCTTTTTATACGCAATCCCCGGAATCACAAGCCGAAGTCATATTCGGTAGCAGAATGTCCTACGCTCAGGATTTGAGTGAACTTCCTGGCGTTTTCCATACCGTGCGGAAGAAATTACTTCAATCGCATGCTCACAATAAGGTATATTATGACCGCAAACACCTCCCGGCTGAATTTTCCGTTGGGGATACGGTTTATAAAAAGACTTATTTTCTGAGCAATGCGGGAAATTACTTCATTTCAAAGTTTGCCCCGCGGTATGAAAAATGTCAGATAGTGAAGAAACACTCTCCTTTGGTGTATGAACTGCTTAATGCAGAAGGCAAGAATATAGGCACATGGCATATAAAGGATTTTAAACTAAATCCCAGGGACTCCGTTTGATGTTGTTTTTTTTTTTTGTTGTTTCCTCGTTAACATACGTATAAAAATGTTTCATCTTAGTCGAGCGTCTTCGATTTCACTCTCTTAATAATTGTCATGTAAAAGGTGTGGTACCGGGTGGTTACCATTACTGATATCATTTTTTCTGTGTCCGTGGTGCTAGCAAACCTGTCTAGCACTACCGGGGTTTGAATGTCGCATGAAAGGGAAGTATGCTAGAGCTCGGTATGAAAGGTAATACTTGACATTCAACATTTTCCTACTAGGCATTGGCTACTGTCGAGTCACAACAATTTTGCTAATGTATATACATATATATATATATATATATATATATATATATATATATATATATATATATATATATATATATATATATATATATATATATATATATATATATATATATATATATATATATATATATATATATATATATATATATATATATATATATATATATATATATATATATATATATATATATATATATATATATATATATATATATATATATATATATATATATATATATATATATATATATATATATATATATATATATATATATATATATATATATATATATATATATATATATATATATATATATATATATATATATATATATATATATATATCTATACTAATAATAAATCTGTAAGGGTCGGTCATGGAGTAAGTTAGTTTGTTTTCAGAGATATTGTGTTTATAGGCTCAATATATGATACTGAAACTAATTTCACGATTTTTAGATTTTTTTTCTGTATGTGTGTATGTATGTATGTTCCTCCATAACTCTTAAACCAATTATCCGAATTTTATGAAATTTGGTATAAAAACATATAGACATCTGGGACACAGAATAGGCTATTTAAATTCTAGCTCCAGTTATGATAAGACGTGGCCCCCATACAAACCTAATTTATTTTTTCGAGTATCTGCATGTTTAGCTGCTTATTATGTTGAATGAGGTGATTTTATTCAGATTTTGTTTACACTATTATAATCACATACATCTAAAAGAAGAGTATGCCAAAAATCATCGCTAGAAGTAGTAAAATGACGGAGTACTGATCAAAAACTTTGATCGCATTTTCGCCTGGCGCGCGGCGCGTGCGAGTTTATGACGCGGGGCGCGGGGAGCGAGTGTCTATAAATACGGACCAGAGCGGGGGCGCTCGCCATATAGAACGCCAAACTCGACCTGCACGGACGTGTCGCGTGTAGAGCGCGGAGCGTGGTGTTTCGTATGCATTGTTTCGAGCGAACGCTATTTTTTTTAATCTGTTTCATCGCTTTGGGTTTAGTTAGCTTTTTGTTTAGATCTACATATGTATGTTCATTTGATTATTGATTAATATACTAATATTATAAAGAAGTAAAGTTTGTGTGTTTGTATATTTGTTAAATTGTAAGGGGTAATCTCGGGATCTACTGAACCGATTTTAACAATTCTTTCACCAATAGATGTTCCTATGTAGGTACCTACTTAGGTATTTGGTACCTACTTAGGTATTTTGCCTAACTGCCGGGAACGTTTTCTAGGGTCTTATTTTATTTAAGTTTTTCTTTCCATTACCGGATAGTAGGTACCTATGTACTTGAATGGTTTTTTATTTGAATTGAGTTGATAGCTTTGTGTTTAGTTTAGTTAGCATTTTTGTTTAGTTCTATGTATGTTCATTTGATTATTGATTAATTTTAAGTGCAATAAAGGTGTTATTGCGAATATATATTAGGCAATAATTTTTACTTTCCATTACCGAATAGTACCTATGTACTTGACTGGTTTTTATTTGAATTGAGTTGAATGTTCGTATTAATTTCGTAAGTATGTAGTTTATTCTGAAAGCATAGGTACCTTAGCTAAAATGAAAGAGTAGGAATAATCGATACTAATAATCTTAATAATGTGTGATAATTTTTAGGATTTTTTTTTATACAATGCCGCCAATTAGGAAAAGAACTAATCTCAACTCTGTGTCTTCAAAAGCGAAAAAAGCTAGACTCGCGAGACAGTCTGAAAGTCAGCAAGAAAGAGATGCACGCCTACAATCAAATCGCGAGCGGAATGCTTTGTCTTTAGACATGGAGTCCTCGCAACAGCGAGAACAGAGGTTGTCGGTTATGCGTGGTCACGCTACACACATGCGTGAACTCGAGTCAGCTGAATCTCGAGAAGAGCGGTTGTCGGTAATGCGTGAACAGGCTACACGCACGCGTGAAGTCGAATCTGATGAAGCGCGAGAACGACGATTATTATTAAAACGCAATATTTCTACATACGTACGTGAACACGAGTCTGATGAAGCTCGAGAACAGCGTTTGACGGCTATGCGTGAATACGCTACACGCACGCGTGAACTTGAGTCCGAGTCAGAGCGTGAAGAACGTTTAGCTGCCGATCGAGAGCGTCACTTGGATTCCTTTCGAAGGGAGGGCGAAACACAACAAGCTGAACGTCTGGCTGCCAGTAGAGACAGATATGCCCTGTTAAGTCAAGAACGAGAAAGTGCTTTATATGCAAACCAACAACAGATTGCGACGTTCCGAGCATCTTTGTCTCAAAATGAGCGGAATGATCGATTGGAATGTCGACGTCAAATGCACAGTCTTAACAGACAGTTACAGTTATCCATAGATGGGGGGCGGAATGAAGCTGTTGTTGACATTTTGTACTGGGTTGAAAAATATAAAAGTGGGTTTTCTTATAACCCAGAAATAAACTATGCCAAGGAGTCTGAGATTGGGGATATGGAAGTCGTTTGTCGTTACTGTAAGGCCTTAAAGTGGAAAAATGAGTCAAATGGATTGTGCTGCTCATCGGGAAAGGTTCACTTAGAACCAATAGAACCACCTCCGGAACCACTTAAGTCACTTTTGAACGGAGACCATCCATCCTCAGCGCAATTCCTTAATGCCATTCGCTCTTACAACAGTGCTTTCCAAATGACATCTTTTGGGGGCAATGAAATATCAGAAGGCCCATTCATGCCAACTTTTAAAATACAAGGCCAAGTTTATCATCGCATAGGATCATTGCTTCCAGTCGAAAACGCAATAGCAAAATTCCTTCAGATTTACTTCATTTCAGATTATGAAGCTCAAACTGACACAAGAATGTCACACATTTCAAACATAGATAGAAATTTAGTACAAAATCTTCAGTCGATGCTTAATGAGTGTAATCCGTATGTAAAAGACTTCAAGACGGCTTTACAATCTCTCCCTACTGGTAATCGGGATGACTATAAGTTAGTCATACATGCAGACCGAAGGCCGTCGACAGCACACAGAGGTCGATACAACGAACCAACAACGAACGAGGTAGCCGTATTGCTGGTGAATGAGCAGTGTGAGAAAAGAGATATCGTTCTTCGTACAAACGATGACCGTTTGTTAAGGATATGCGAAACACATAGATCTTACGATGCACTGCAATATCCCTTGCTACTCTGCCACGGTGAAGATGGGTATAACTTTATGGTTTTTAATGTGGATCCTGTGACGCGCGAAGAGAACAATAGAAAAAAAACATCCGCTCCAGTTTTACTGTTATCGAATAATGATTCGACAGGATGTATACAATCACCTTCACTACTTTCGTAAGCTATTTAATCAATATTTAGTAGACATGTACGCAAAGATAGAGACCGAAAGACTAATATTTATCAGAACGAACCAAAAGAAACTGAGATCTGAAGAGTATGTACATTTACAAGATGCGCTGAGGCAGGATGGAGGTGGGGAGAACTTGGGTCGCCTGGTGATATTACCATCCAGTTTCACAGGTGGCCCGAGATATATGCACGAGCGCACTCAAGATGCGTTCTGTTACGTTCGAAAGTACTCAAGACCTGATCTCTTTATCACCATCACGACCAATCCCAAGTGGAAAGAAATAAAGAAGGAACTTCTACCTGGACAACTTCCTTATGATAGACATGACTTGATCTCGAGAGTTTTTCATCTTAAGTTAAAAATACTAATGGATTTAATCACCAAGAAAAAGATATTTGGTGGTGCTAGATGCTTCATGTATTCTGTCGAATGGCAGAAACGAGGTCTCCCCCATGCTCACATACTCCTGTGGCTGGAAGAAAAAATTAGGCCTAATGAAATCGATCGAGTCATACGCGCGGAACTACCAAATCCCGAAAACGATCCTCAACTATATGAAATCGTCAAAACGCACATGGTTCATGGTCCTTGCGGACCTTTGAACATGCAGTCGCCTTGCATGAAGGACGGTCGCTGCAGTAAACAATTTCCTAAACAGTTCACTACGGAAACGGTGACGGGTACAGACGGCTACCCTTTATACCAACGTAGGAGTCCCCAAGAAGGCGGGTTCACTGCACAAATTCGTATTAACAGGTATGTTAGTAGATAACAGGTGGATTGTTCCGCACTCACCGACCCTCTCAAGAGCCTTCCAAACACACATAAACGTCGAATTATGTAGCAGCGTCCAGTCCATTAAATACATATGCAAATATGTAAATAAAGGCAGCGACCAAGCGACATTCGGGGTACAAAACGAACACGACGAAGTGTTGCGGTACCAATCTGGACGATATGTAAGCAGTTCGGAAGCAGTTTGGCGCATCCTGTCGTTTCCTATACACGAACGATTTCCTCCCGTTACTCATTTGGCTGTCCATCTCGAGAATGGGCAGCGCGTCTACTTCACTTTGAATAACGTGAGGGATAGAGTCGATGATCCAAAAAATACGACGTTAATGGCATTCTTCAAACTCTACCAAGATGACGAATTCGCTAAAACATTGCTCTACGAAGACGTGCCATCATACTATACGTTCGACAAACAACGTGGCGTCTCAATCGTAGGAAGCGTGGTAGTATCGTAGAAGGTGTTACTGGCATCTTTAGAGAAAACGTACTCGGTAGGGTGTACACAGTACATCCAAGCAATAGCGAATGCTACTTTCTACGGTTGCTACTTCATCACGTACGAGGACCGACGTCGTTCGAATGCCTTAAATCTGTGGACGGCTTAGTTCATCCAACTTACCAAGCAGCATGTAGAGCACTACATCTGCTTGAAGACGATTCTAACTGGGATGACACATTGCGAGAGGCTTGCATCAGTGACAACGCCGCTAAACTTCGCCAACTTTTTGCTGTTATGTTGGTCTTCTGTAACCTGTCGAATCCAAGCGATCTATGGGAGAAGTACCGCCATATCTTCTGTGAAGACATCACGAGGGAGATTCAGAGACGTACCCCTGATCTCAATGTTGAGGAATGTAGACCCGACATAGAAAATCGTGGTTTATTACAACTTCAGGATTTCGTCATCTCTATCGGCGGAAATCCTCTGGGTGGATACGGACTTCCTTCTCCTCAGATGATGAACGACGCAACAATAAGCAAGGAGTATGCCGCTGAGACGAGCTATAACATTGCCGAAATGAATAGTTTGGTTCGAGAAAATGAGCCAAAACTAACTGTGGAACAAACAAATATATACAATCGAGTCGTGAACAGCGTTAAATCTAAATCGGGTGAAATCTTTTTCATTGACGCCCCGGGAGGAACTGGAAAGACTTTTTTGATAAATCTAATTTTAGCAAAAATTCGAAAAGATGCCGACATAGCTCTTGCGGTGGCATCCTCTGGGATAGCAGCAACATTACTGCCCGGGGGTAAGACAGCTCATTCAATGTTTAAAATACCTATAGATCTAGATCGCTCCGACAATCCTGTTTGCGGCATCTCAAAAAATAGTGAAAAAGCAAAAGTGCTGCGAGACTGTGCTCTCATCGTGTGGGATGAATGCACGATGGCAAACAAAAAAGCAGTGGAGGCTGTTGACCGCACGTTACAGGATATGAGAAACAATAGCAAAGTTATGGGTGGTGTCACATTCCTCTTTTCTGGTGACTTCCGTCAGACTCTCCCCGTCATCAGCAGAGGTACGCGCGCTGATGAAGTAAACGCCTGTCTCAAACGATCCCTTCTCTGGTCCAATGTAAAAAAGCTCTCACTTACCGTCAATATGAGAGCTCAACTCGGAGGGGATTCACTGACGGGAGAGTTCTCTGATCTGCTGTTGAAGATAGGTAATGGTACAATGACCGAAGTGAATGGCGAAATTCAGCTTCCACTTTCATTATGTAAAACTGTTACTTCGGTTAATGAGCTGATCGCCCAAGTTTATCCTGACATAGAAAATCTGTCTAGCAAGGAAAGCTCTTGGCTCTGCGAAAGAGCCATTCTCACCCCAAAAAATGATGAGGCGGTTGCTATTAATAACGCAATTTTAAGTATGTTCGAGGCCCCCGAAATGGTGTTCCATGCCATTAATAGGGTAGTTGATGATGGCGACGCGACTAACTACCCGATCGAGTTTCTCAACTCTTTGAATGCTCCTGGACTTCCGGCACATACGATAACGTTAAAAGTTGGTGCTCCCATAATGTTGCTGAGAAACCTAAGCACCCCCAAGCTATGCAACGGCACCAGGCTTCTGGTGAAGTCGTTACAAAGAAACGTCATCGAGGCGACCATACTAACAGGTTGCGGCCGAGGGGAAGACGTGTTCATCCCGCGTATCCCTCTCATCCCCAACAACTACCCGTTCGAGTTCAAGCGTGTACAGTTCCCTGTGAGCGTCTGTTTCGCTATGACTATAAACAAGTCGCAGGGACAGACGCTCCGCACTGCAGGTGTAGATCTCCGCACGAGCTGCTTCTCTCACGGACAGCTGTATGTTGCTTGCTCAAGAGTGAGCAGCAGTAACGATCTTTACATCTGCACTCCCTGTAATGATCTGAAAATCATCACATGATCGCTTAGCAGCTCTAAGCTAACCGGAAATAGATTAATCGAATTTTTAAAATTAAATTGTACTTTAAAAAGATCATAGTGACATCTAGCGATTTAATTAGTAACTAAACTTGACAGATGAAGAATGTCAGTTGCTAAACTATAGAGTGCAGTGCCAGCGTCACATAAATAAAGGGGTTTTGAGTGGTTCTTGAGAGTTAAGGACATCATTAGGGGTTTAAATATAGACAATCAGGAATATTTGGCAAGAAATTAGCATATTTTAAGATTTTTACGAAAAATCGACGTAAATATCAATAATTGACAAATAGACAATAGAAGCATGTTTATGGTCTAAAAAAAAAGTCGACCGATTGGTTTTTCAAAGAAATATAAAAAGGGGTTCATTAAATAGTAGGAATTATGGGAGAATTTAATAGCAATATAGATAAAGTTATTTGAAGAACATTTAATTTATTATTAGGAGAAATTGGAAAACATAATCGACATCGATGGAAGAAAGCCGAATCGATGATGTCCAAAGAATTTTTCACCAAATAATTGCCAGTCAAAATAAAATTTAATAGTTAAAATGAGGAAATTTAGAAACACTTAATTAAAATAGAGGAATTACTAGATAAAAATATTATCAATAAATAAAATTGAAATAAAATAGTTATATTATTTCGCTTCAAATGCGAAAGCGGAAACGATGCACAAGAAAGGCGGCAAGGTGAAGTCAAAGTATGATGATTTCCCGCCGAATATGAAACATCAATTTCTCATAATACGTAAAAATAAATACTTAAAGTCATATGTAGAATTAGAAGCACGAATTATCGTTAAGAAATTCTCTTGTTACCAATGTGGCAGAGCGTTATTTAACAAAAAAATAGATAAATCAGATCGTTTTGTGATTGATTAGTCAATAGTTGTGGGTTAAATTATTAAAAAAAGGTCATATCGATAAGGGTGTTATAAAAGGGATGGACGTGTTGCTTCCGGCATCCATTAAGAAATTTTAGTTGCACGCACTAAGGCTGCGAAAGTTTGGGAAAGAAAAGTATATCTTGGGGCTCAGATGTGAGAATAAACAGTTTAAAATAAGGGCACTGAGATGCTGTGAAGCATCTTAGTGCCCAGTTCATTTAAATTCGTATAAAGTGTACAGATCGAATATCACAGAAATGCTTTATCGCACTCACCATTGAGGCGCTTTTTACAAGGACACAAAAAAACGAACAAATAATAAGAAATCCAGTGCTAAAAATGTGAATCGAGAGAGCTACGCGAGTTGGCATGTAAAAATCCAACATTTCAAATAAAATAGAAGTACGAGATTCGTCGGGTTGCAATACGAAAATTATATCAAAGATGGCGGACGAGTCAAAGTGAAGACGTCAGATCAAAATATCACAACATTGCGAACGTTCTTCGGAGGTGTATAACATAGCGTCGAAACAAGGGAAAAACATTGATGAGAATGCAGTAACGGCTTGAAAATTGCAGTACGATAGTAAGCGGCTGGGGTTTCTAAAGAGACATTCTTCTTGGTGATGGCAGATTTCTAGAAAGGCGACACGCATCGAAGAAATTGACATTAGTTATAAGTGCATAATGTGAATGCAGCTGTAAATACGGGGAAGTATAGCCGAGAGTCATTGTCGGCAAAGATGTACTAAAAATATGTAAGTTTATTTTTGCCGAAGCTGGCGTTATTTAATTATTTAGGCCGAAGCTAGCAACCAATATTATCATTGTTGTATATTTTTTGGGGTTATAAATATTCGAGTTTTGTGGGTTTGTTGAAATTATTAGAATGTTAAGTAGTTGTAACGTAAATGCGTGATTTCTACATATTTGCACGTTAACTAAAAATGAGGCATTTAACATCGATTGATATGAATAGTCGTTGACAGTTCTACGAGGTAAACCTCTAGTCAGACTATTCTTTAATTTGGAAGAGAGTTAGCCTTTGCTAACTCCATTGATTTAGACATCAGCCATTTATATAAATGTGCTTTTAATTTGGAAACTAGTTAAGGAAACATTCGAATTATACTGAATGTTAGAATAAAATTAAAGATAAGGAAAATTGTAGATTATATTAAGGTTTTTTGTTTTGACTGATCGATGGGGTTTCACGGATAACGGGGAGGGAATAGTATTAATAGAAATAATAGAACGAAAACCATATGGACATTCAGTGGACTGAATGGTAACCAGGTCGTAGTTTATATCGGGCATTAGCGACTGCGGTCATTTAAATTCATTATATCACTGGAACGCCATCGACTAGTTAACAGTGTGTTAGTTTATAAGTAATTTTATTGTTGTATGTAAACATTACGATTCATGTTTCAATATAAATTGACATTGAACACATTTAAATAAATAAAGGATTAGAATCTAATTGTCAAATTTCACGGCGGAGATTTAAACTCATGCATTATCAATATTAATATTATTTTATTAACAATCGACTGAACGCAGCCATTGTTGTCATCGACAAATAATCGATCGAAAATAACTCAAAGAATAAATTGTAAATATTTTGTGGTGAATTAGGCGCTCATTATTATAAATATAATTCACAATAATAGTACTTAAATTAAAATAGAAAAAGTTATAATTTTAATTGTTTAAATATGCATTTTGGTTTAATATATGGATTATTAATTGGAGAAGATTTGTTTCATGGAGGAAGTAATACAAAGAGGGAAATTATTAGGCAAGGTATTGGAAGCCTATCCCTCTTGAAGGTAATATTATCACTGTCGCTGTATGGTGGTAACATATTGAAATAGATATAGTAAAAGTCGTTCTGACATATGCCGTCCCAATGTGGTGGGCCAATAGACTTTGAAAGTATCTTAACATAACATAGAGAATATAAAATCATAACTCACAGATAGAAATAGAAGTGAGAAGTAGTAGTAAAAAAATCAACGCTACATATGGCGTCCCAACTAGTGGGGCTGATTGAAGATTGATTCATAAAATAGACATAAGAAATAGTAGTAGTATATTATAATAGGTAAGTAAAAATCAAGCTTACAAATGACGTCCCAACGTGTGGGGCCTTGATAGATTCTAAATAAAATAAATAGTAAATTATTTTCGATCGATCGTAATTTGGGCATTTAATAAATAAGAAATATAGAAACATGAATCGTGTGATATAACTGTATATTTAGCATTGCGAATTGTTGATATATTGTATATGTGTGTTGTTTTCTAGAAATCTGCCTATATACATAATTTAACGTTTATTGTACATTATGTACACATGTTGACTGCATTCGTCGTAATTAAATCAACGATTAAAATAGTACCTCGGGAATAAGAATAGTTTAAAATAAAAAATAAACAAATTTGATTGGTAATTGATTTAATTAAGAATTTGGCTGAAATTAAAATAAATTAAAATAATTGTAATCAGGACGCCGCGGATAATAACCTTTGGCACGATAGCAATCGTCAACCTTTTGCTTTGAATAAAATATAATAAATTAAATTCGTTTAATTAAAAATAAAATAAATTGAATTAGTTTTGAATCAAAATAAAATAAATTAATTAAATTCGTTTAATCAATAATAAAATAAAATAAAATAAATTCGTTTGGATAAAAATAAAATAAATTAAATTTATTTTGAATCAAATAACAAAAAAATAAAATAAATAAATTAAATTATGTTAAATTAAAATAAAATAAATTAAATACGACAAATAAATTAAGAATAGACATAGATATCATAATGTCTCAAACAGCTTCGTCATCGAAAAAACGAAGGCTGGAGAGAGATATATCTCGAATAAAATACGAATAGAGAATTCGATGGCTGGGAGGGGGTCGTCGGTTCGCATTTTTAATAATACCCTAAATAGTAATGATATGGATCAGAGACCTTATATTTATGTAAGGCTAAAAAAATTTTAAATTAAAAGCATTAGTAGATACAGGATCTTCTGTTAATATAATAGGGAGAAAATATATAACATTATTTCAGGATTGTGCGTTTGATAACAAATGCAATAATATACAATTGATGTCGGCGGATGGTAAGATACAGAATATTATGGGAGAATTGAATATAGATATCAAATATGAGGACGTTTGCCGACGTTTAAAATACATACTTAGTAAATACACACTTAAAATACTTACTTATATATAAAATCGGAAGGTAAAGCCATAGGGCGATGCCACATAAAAGATATGTTAAAAATTAGTAAGGGGTGATTAAAGAACCTTACGATTCTATCGGTTGAGTGATTATTTGTAGAAGCTCAATAAATTATGGGAAAAAAAAAACTCACGGTTTTGTTGATGGTATGTTTTGTGGTTGTCATAGCATTATAATATTATTATATTGGCTGTCATGGCAGTTATTATTGTTTTATTGAGAGAATAACCAGCAGATTATTTTGAATATCAGAGTTATTGATTGTAGCGGGGTGTGTGTTCTTGTGTATGTATTGTATTATTATTATACCAACATAATAAATATTTTAACACGATATATCAAACATTAGATTTCATCATTTTTCAAGTTATAAATTACATTACAGATAATATCATTTTCCTGTTCCTTACTAGTAATAGATATTATCCTATCCATCATCCTATCACCATCCTATCCTACCATCCTATCCATCATCCTATCACCATTCCTATCCTACCATTCTATCATACACTACCTATCCTATCACATTCCTTATTTCTATTCCATTACCAAAGTCTTAATAGCAACAAATCATTAATGCCATACACCAAAAGCAGTATACAATAAATCAGAAATATTTTAATTACAATACATATTAGCTTACACATTTAGTTGAGCAGTATAGTTTAATTTTTTCACATTAGAATCACACATTATTTTGCGTATATATATAGCATACAGTTACATTTTACTAAACATATTATCCATTTGATACGTATATGTATGGAAGAATGCACCTCGTGAAATCGTTGGGTTGTAAAATATTGTTAATAAGCTGACAGTTTTTTTTCATTTGGGTATCTAGGGGAGTGATATTGTTTTGCAAAATTGGGAAAAGAGTTATAACAAGGAGAGCGTTGTGTTGTTTGAATCTCTTCGTTTTAAGCAACAAGTATTCCTTTCCTATCCTATCCTATCTTATCCTAAATCCTATCCTAATCACCTACAACTTGTTGTCCAATCATTCCTACCTAAAGCGAAGAAATACAAGCGAACACGTTTAGGAATCTCATTAGTGTAATAAGTTTTTGTTGTTGAACTAAATGGCAAGGCAGTATCGGGGTACGATTTATTATATTGGAGAGAAGATTCCAAAGTATTATTAGTGAAGTCGAGGGATTATTGTTATTGATGAGGTTGGTTGATCATTATGTTATTGAGACTGTATAGGGACAGATTAAATTTATTATTATAATTATTATAAAATATAATATATTTTGGAATTGAGTTATAGTGCTATATAGAAAGCGACTATAAGATGAATGAAGAGTCATATTAATATTGTTATTTAGTATAGAATGTTTGGTGGTATTGTCGACGTCTCGCTATTTAGAGCGGGATGAAGAATTTAGAATCGAAAAATAGCGCTAATTTTTAGAGCGACTATAATATTATGGGAATTTTTATCTGAAGTGGGCGGTCTTCGGAGTTGGAGCCACTGCTCGGGTCCATGGTTTTGTTTTGTATTTGGTAACTTGCGAGGGAGTATATATGGAGGTCTCGGCAAGGTTGAGGTCGCACCTCAACGCGTGATCCTGATCAGATCTACGCTTTTGGACGAGTTGACACCCAGAGTCGGATATGGTCTAGATTCGACAGGGAGGAGCTCAGATACCCAATGGGATTATTATTACGGTGGCATTATAGTTACATGCACCAAGGGGGTTATTATGGGGTTGCGAAATTAGAATAGGCCGGATATTGATTTAGTTTATGTTATGAAGGAGATAAATAGTAGCGATCCAGGAGGGTGAGAGAAGAAGGACGATAAATACATTTGTTAATTAGTAAACCAACATAAGTTGTGATGAAGGAGGGGATTGATTTTGGTATGAAGATAGAATGAAAGGCGCTGTGAACGTGGGAGGTATGCAAGGCGGTGAAAGGATAAATTCAGTTTCCAAATTCTGAAATAACGAATGAGAGTTAGAAACCATTTACAGTGTACGTTAAAATCACAAACAATAGACTAGTGAAGAACCTATTAACAATCGTCAGGTTATCTAACTTGAGATTGTGTCTAAGTAAATAGCAGAAGGACAAGCCCAGCGTGAAATAGCATACTATATTAAATAAAAACTTACTATGCGACTGGTTGGGACAATGTCACGATTTTAAAAGAATCTAGAACATTAAGGGACGACCAGAGCCTGTTCGAGTGCGTTGTTCTGACTTAGGCATATTCAAACTATATTTTTTATGAAGAGTTAGACAGTTAAAATGTTCACCATCGAGGACTCGGGAGAAATCCTAATTGAGCGGAGTGGGTGAACGGAGAATAAATAAACGGAATCAATTTAAATTTTGCAACGGAGAGAAATATTATAATTATTATATTGACGTATTGAGATTATTTATAGATTGGTCGATAGAACAGAGCAAGTAGGTGGAGACATGGTCGAGGACTCGGGTTTATTTCCTAATTGAGCGGACGCATGTTGAAGCGAAAGAGAGGAGGAGAAGTTGGAATATATTATATAAATTTTAAAATTTGCAACAGGAGTGTTTGGAATCTTCATCATTATTATTATTATAGGTATCATATTATTGAGGTGAGATATAGAGGAGAAAGTGAGAAATTATATTAAAAGTATTATCATTAAAAGATCTGGGTTAGGAGATTGGTATTATATGGAAACAAGATAGAAATTATAGACTTGAAGAGGGAAGGCAAGCCACAAAACATATCGTAAGGGTACGTGAATTAAAAGTAAAATATTATCATAACATTATAGTACAAAACATATCGTAAAGGTACGTGAATTAAACGTAAAATATTATAATTAACATATAGCACAAAACATATCGTAAGGGTACGTGAATTAAAAGTAAAATATTATCATAACATTATAGTACAAAACATATCGTAAAAGTACGTGAATTAAACGTAAAATATTATCATTGACATTATAGTACAAACATATCGTAGGAGTTACATAGTTTATTATATAAATTACTAACATTAAAATTACATTGCAAAATATCATGAGTAAGCGATTGGAGATTGAACAGATAACAAGAAAGATATGTGATATGATTGCTTGAGGGCAAGCAGAGATTTTGGGAGGGGGTATTGTAATGATCTGAAAATCATCACATGATCGCTTAGCAGCTCTAAGCTAACCGGAAATAGATTAATCGAATTTTTAAAATTAAATTGTACTTTAAAAAGATCATAGTGACATCTAGCGATTTAATTAGGAACTAAACTTGACAGATGAAGAATGTCAGTTGCTAAACTATAGAGTGCAGTGCCAGCG
This sequence comes from Micropterix aruncella, assembly GCA_944548615.1. NCBI lineage: Eukaryota > Metazoa > Arthropoda > Insecta > Lepidoptera > Micropterigidae > Micropterix > Micropterix aruncella. Next base: position 8,652,890 of record OX155967.1, read on the forward strand.
TCACATAAATAAAGGGGTTTTGAGTGGTTCTTGAGAGTTAAGGACATCATTAGGGGTTTAAATATAGACAATCAGGAATATTTGGCAAGAAATTAGCATATTTTAAGATTTTTACGAAAAATCGACGTAAATATCAATAATTGACAAATAGACAATAGAAGCATGTTTATGGTCTAAAAAAAAAGTCGACCGATTGGTTTTTCAAAGAAATATAAAAAGGGGTTCATTAAATAGTAGGAATTATGGGAGAATTTAATAGCAATATAGATAAAGTTATTTGAAGAACATTTAATTTATTATTAGGAGAAATTGGAAAACATAATCGACATCGATGGAAGAAAGCCGAATCGATGATGTCCAAAGAATTTTTCACCAAATAATTGCCAGTCAAAATAAAATTTAATAGTTAAAATGAGGAAATTTAGAAACACTTAATTAAAATAGAGGAATTACTAGATAAAAATATTATCAATAAATAAAATTGAAATAAAATAGTTATATTATTTCGCTTCAAATGCGAAAGCGGAAACGATGCACAAGAAAGGCGGCAAGGTGAAGTCAAAGTATGATGATTTCCCGCCGAATATGAAACATCAATTTCTCATAATACGTAAAAATAAATACTTAAAGTCATATGTAGAATTAGAAGCACGAATTATCGTTAAGAAATTCTCTTGTTACCAATGTGGCAGAGCGTTATTTAACAAAAAAATAGATAAATCAGATCGTTTTGTGATTGATTAGTCAATAGTTGTGGGTTAAATTATTAAAAAAAGGTCATATCGATAAGGGTGTTATAAAAGGGATGGACGTGTTGCTTCCGGCATCCATTAAGAAATTTTAGTTGCACGCACTAAGGCTGCGAAAGTTTGGGAAAGAAAAGTATATCTTGGGGCTCAGATGTGAGAATAAACAGTTTAAAATAAGGGCACTGAGATGCTGTGAAGCATCTTAGTGCCCAGTTCATTTAAATTCGTATAAAGTGTACAGATCGAATATCACAGAAATGCTTTATCGCACTCACCATTGAGGCGCTTTTTACAAGGACACAAAAAAACGAACAAATAATAAGAAATCCAGTGCTAAAAATGTGAATCGAGAGAGCTACGCGAGTTGGCATGTAAAAATCCAACATTTCAAATAAAATAGAAGTACGAGATTCGTCGGGTTGCAATACGAAAATTATATCAAAGATGGCGGACGAGTCAAAGTGAAGACGTCAGATCAAAATATCACAACATTGCGAACGTTCTTCGGAGGTGTATAACATAGCGTCGAAACAAGGGAAAAACATTGATGAGAATGCAGTAACGGCTTGAAAATTGCAGTACGATAGTAAGCGGCTGGGGTTTCTAAAGAGACATTCTTCTTGGTGATGGCAGATTTCTAGAAAGGCGACACGCATCGAAGAAATTGACATTAGTTATAAGTGCATAATGTGAATGCAGCTGTAAATACGGGGAAGTATAGCCGAGAGTCATTGTCGGCAAAGATGTACTAAAAATATGTAAGTTTATTTTTGCCGAAGCTGGCGTTATTTAATTATTTAGGCCGAAGCTAGCAACCAATATTATCATTGTTGTATATTTTTTGGGGTTATAAATATTCGAGTTTTGTGGGTTTGTTGAAATTATTAGAATGTTAAGTAGTTGTAACGTAAATGCGTGATTTCTACATATTTGCACGTTAACTAAAAATGAGGCATTTAACATCGATTGATATGAATAGTCGTTGACAGTTCTACGAGGTAAATCTCTAGTCAGACTATTCTTTAATTTGGAAGAGAGTTAGCCTTTGCTAACTCCATTGATTTAGACATCAGCCATTTATATAAATGTGCTTTTAATTTGGAAACTAGTTAAGGAAACATTCGAATTATACTGAATGTTAGAATAAAATTAAAGATAAGGAAAATTGTAGATTATATTAAGGTTTTTTGTTTTGACTGATCGATGGGGTTTCACGGATAACGGGGAGGGAATAGTATTAATAGAAATAATAGAACGAAAACCATATGGACATTCAGTGGACTGAATGGTAACCAGGTCGTAGTTTATATCGGGCATTAGCGACTGCGGTCATTTAAATTCATTATATCACTGGAACGCCATCGACTAGTTAACAGTGTGTTAGTTTATAAGTAATTTTATTGTTGTATGTAAACATTACGATTCATGTTTCAATATAAATTGACATTGAACACATTTAAATAAATAAAGGATTAGAATCTAATTGTCGAATTTCACGGCGGAGATTTAAACTCATGCATTATCAATATTAATATTATTTTATTAACAATCGACTGAACGCAGCCATTGTTGTCATCGACAAATAATCGATCGAAAATAACTCAAAGAATAAATTGTAAATATTTTGTGGTGAATTAGGCGCTCATTATTATAAATATAATTCACAATAATAGTACTTAAATTAAAATAGAAAAAGTTATAATTTTAATTGTTTAAATATGCATTTTGGTTTAATATATGGATTATTAATTGGAGAAGATTTGTTTCATTGAGGAAGTAATACAAAGAGGGAAATTATTAGGCAAGGTATTGGAAGCCTATCCCTCTTGAAGGTAATATTATCACTGTCGCTGTATGGTGGTAACATATTGAAATAGATATAGTAAAAGTCGTTCTGACATATGCCGTCCCAATGTGGTGGGCCAATAGACTTTGAAAGTATCTTAACATAACATAGAGAATATAAAATCATAACTCACAGATAGAAATAGAAGTGAGAAGTAGTAGTAAAAAAAGCAACGCTACATCCCCATAACACAACACACAACATCGTTTACAAAGAAGCGTTACAATAAGATCATGACGACTGCTACCACCTTACCATATGATTAGCATCCCTTTAAATCACGCAATAAAAAATGTTATTGCACCTAATGCTTCGTAAAAATCGAAATGTACGCGAACGGAGTCGCGGGCACAGCTAGTATATATATATATATATATATATATATATATATATATATATATATATATATATATATATATATATATATATATATATATATATATATATATATATATATATATATATATATATATATATATATATATATATATATATATATATATATATATATATCGCACTGCTATTACAATAGTGTCGTAACTCAAAAGTATCTTTTTTCAGAAATAGCAAAAAAGACTTTATTTATTTATTTATTTAGTAGTAACACATCTAATAAAAAGTTAATGTCATATTTGATTAAGATGTTAGCAAGAAATTGATGCGACATTATTTTTATGATTGACACAGTCGCCTAACTAGGCCTAGGCCTGTTCTAAGGCAGACTTTTAATGATGATATTAAGTGTGCACTGTCAACTTAATCTATAATTAGTACTTATTTTTAAAACTACAAATATTTACGCATATACAAATATGGATAGATACTTATATACATCTATAGATAAAATATATATCCATGTATGCACACATACACATACATATATTTATACGAAAATAATAATAAAACCAAAATAAATAAAATAAAAACTAAAATAATATACATATATAAATCAATTACATATTGATATGACGCTCACATACCTATAATAGTCATTTAAAATTATCATGGAAAAACTAAATACTAAGTACTAAATACTATCATTCAAAATACAACAGTCAACATCTTCCCTAAACCGTCCCTACCCACCTCCAACAACCAATCCGTTAGAGATTTTTTAAAAGTGGATGTGTTCTCACTACTTTTAATTGCGTCGGGAAGATTGTTATACATTCTAGGGCCAATGAACGTGAAATGGCGCTGGCCAAATGTTGTGTAAGATCTTGGCACCAACATATCACCAGTTCTTGTTGCTCTCGTCTTTCCAACTCGTTGATTATAAGGTGTCATTTTATTTTTAGTATATATTAGGGCCATGCGAACATAAAGCTGTCTTACATCCAAAACCCCGGACTGGATGTAAAGAGTGTCTGACGGAAATCGATATGGTTTACGTGCGATTATTTTTAAAATACATTTTTGCGCTACTTCTAGAGGGTGTAGAGTGGACCTTGTACAACCGCCCCATCCTATAATACCATAGCATAGTATTGACTGACACAATGCATAGTAGGTGTTTTTCAGTGTTCTCGGGTCCACAATATCTCTTATTTCCCTGAATATACATGCGAGTTTGCGCACCTTCATCGCCAGCTTATCAATATGTGGTTGCCAACGCATCTTATTGTCGATCGTTATACCCAGGTATTGTACCTGTTGTGCTCTTTCTAGAGTAGTGCAGTTGCAATGCTGAGTATTTCTGTCGCAGTCATGAATGGTCAGTCTATGGTTTAAATGTGGTTGGCCTTTACTATTGTTGCTGAACGTAAGGTACTTAGTTTTATGTATGTTCAGGCTAAGTAGAGAATTGTCTAACCATTCATGTACTTCATTAATACCCTCATTGGCTACGGAGAATGTTTCATTCCAGTTATAGCCCTCAAAAATAACGACCGTATCATCGGCGAAGGAAATTGTTTTGCCGACTAGATTGGAGAGTTTGTTGATGTAAATAAGAAATAAAATGGGCCCGAGAACAGTGCCTTGAGGGACACCATACTGGAGGTATTCTGGCTTACTGTGTGTATTGTTAACGGTAATAATTTGTTTCCTATTTGTCAAATAGCTTGTAAACCAGTCCAGAGTGATACCCCTAAATCCCACATTCCCTAACCTCTGAAGCAGTTTGACGTGTGAAACCGTATCGAATGCCTTCGCTAGATCTAGGAAAATAGCTAAACATTTTTTCCTCTTATCCACATTATCATAAATTATACTTGTTACCTCTGCAATAGCATCAGTAGTGCCCATACCCTCTCTAAATCCAAATTGATTTTTTGATAGAATATTGTTTTCTTGCAGGTATTTCGAAAGACGCTTTTTAACCACTTTCTCTATGATTTTAGATAGAGTGTTTAGTAGGGATATGGGTCTATAGTTGTCAATGTTTAATTTATCGCCGTTTTTGTAAATAGGGATGACTTTTGCACATTTAAGTATGTCGGGGAAAATGCCTGATTTAAAACTAGAATTCACAATATGAGAAATGGGACAACTTAGTTCTCTTTTTGAAAGCTTGAATATTCTTGAATTAAGATTGTCAATACCAGGAGCCGAGTCTAATTTTAGGGATCCTATTGTTTGCATAATTTCATATGGCGTTGTTGGAGTCAAGAAAAGAGACACAGGAAAATCTATCGACGGAGGCAAATGTCTCGAGAGAGTAATTCTTTTTTGTATTTTTTGCGCTAAGTTGTGCCCAACATTTGTGAAATGTTTATTTATATAATCTGCAAGTCTCTGCGGTGCGGTATCCCTACTGATTGTTTCATTTCCATCGATTAATTGGTCAATTGTATGTTTGGCGGGTATTCTATTAGCAATCTCGTTAATAATTTTCCATGTTTTTTTTGGATCTCCGTTAACTTTCTCTAATTCGTTTTTGTAGTATCTAACTTTGGTATTATGGATTAATTTATTGCACAAGTTGCGATATTGCTTGGACCGATTTTTCAAATCGAGGTTATCAGGGTTACGTCGAGATGCCGAGTGGAGTTTATCTCTTCTATGTATGCAGAAGATAAGCCCTTTCGTAATCCATGGTTTGTATATTTTTTCTTTATGTCTTAGTTTAATAAGTTTAACCGTACAATTAGTATTTATCACCTTTTGGATTTGCTGTAATAGTGATTCGGTGGCAGTATTAATATCCTTTTCCTTGTAGACAATCGACCAGTCTATGTCAGATATTTCTTTCTGTATTTTCTTATAGTCATATGTTTGTTTTGTAATATTTTCAGTATCTTTTTTTTTTGGATAGTCAGCATTATAGTTCATTTTTAATAAAAGAACGTGATGGTCAGTGATTGTAGTTTGATACACTAAGGAGATTGTCGGATTGGGCGATCTACACATGATATGGTCTATACATGTTTTCGAGTTATTGGCTTCTCGGGTCGGTGTGTCAACTAGACAGTGGAGCCCATGTAGCGAAAGGAGCTCTAGATATTCGTTAGCCTGTTTGCTTTTGTTCCCATGTATGTCTATGTTTAAGTCCCCTGTTAGGATTAAATTTTTGATGCTGGAATTCTGTGTTAGTAAGCGATCTAGGCTCTTTAGGAAATTGTTAATATTAAGAACCGAAGGACTTCTGTAAATAGCTATTATGCAAGTTCTTTTGTTTAATGTAATATGTAAGCAATTTGCTCCAAATAAATTTATCTCATTGACCATTATGTCTGTGAATTTAGCACTTACATAAATACCCACTCCATCATTTTGAAGGTGGTTGTTTTTAGTATGAAAGAAACTGTACCCTGGTATACCTATATGAGAAAAATGTTTTCCTATCCAAGCTTCCGTTAAAATCAGAATGTCGAATTCAATTTTTAAATCATACATCATAACGAGCTTCCTATTTAACTTCCTATTTAAGTTTTTCAGAAATAAAAGATACAATACCTTTTCTTGTTTAATCCAAACCGCATTAATACCTAATTCACATATGAAAAATAATCAAAGGATCAAAAACGTCAGCAGGTATAGGTACTTAATTGTTCAAATTCAAATGTTGATAGTATGCCTCATGATAGCTCTTAGGAATTATAGACTTTTCAATGAGTTCTTTAATGTCTCGTTTTTTATTTTGGGTCAATGGTAACTTTTCGTTGTAAGCCTGGGTCAAACCAATAGCAAAGATGAGTATCGATATTTTGGTTTTATGTCCGCTGCGTGTCTAGTAATAAATTCCCTTTGTTTTCGTAAATCACCCCAAAATGTATCGAAAATGTCCTTTCTTTTGGTGTCATCTATCTTGGAGCTACAATTCAACCTGCATTTTTCTCCACACGGAGGACCCATCTTCTTTTCTGTCACAGGTTTTTTGGATACGGACTGGTACGCTTTACCAGCGTTTCGAAGTCTTTTCGCTAATTTACTTTTCCAAGTCTTTGTATCGCGTACTCTCTTCCTTCCTCTTGTTACTTTCTGCCTTTCCGAAGAAGCCATGGGCCCGGGAACCTCTTCAACTGCTGAACCACCAGCAACGAGGTCTAGACTTACAGCTTCCTCGTCCGAGCTACTCGAAGATCCACTGGAACTCGAAGAAGAGCTGCTGGAGCTACTGGAGCTGCTGGAGCTTCTAGCTCTAGCGCGAAGTAATCTCGGGATTTTACTAGATGGTTCAGGTCCAGGAGTAAAATTTGGGTCGCAATCGGAGTCATCGTAGTCACTCTCACCAGAATGCAGAGGTGAAATAAAATATCGAGGTTGGTTTTTCTCGTTCACTGAAGCGGCATTACCGCAGGTACTCGGTACAACGTTGATATCGACTTCTTGTAGTACTGAATTTAGTATCGAAGGCGATGAGTTTGAAGATCGGAACTCCATCGTTGCCACTGGTAGTTCCCCGGCTTGTTTAGCAGCCCAAGGCCCACCCTTTTACTGTTCGTTGCCAGTACTAACTGGTTTTTCTGTTGACGGTTCAAAAGAAGAACAAGTTGAAGACGGAGGTTCCTCTTCGCTCGCTATCTCATTTTCCTTATCTGGCTGCACAACAGACGCTGACTTCTTTGCTTTCATTACCAATAATCGAGCTCGCTGCATGATTCATCTACAACGAAAACGATTGGGTTTTAGAGGCCATTGGCATAACCTAAGAAATCACCTATAGCGTATTAACTAAAAAAAACATCATTTATACAAAATATCGTTGATTATTTTGCTATTACTGTAAATCTAATTAACCATAAATGTAAACATTGCAATGCTTTGAGGTTTCGCCACGAGCAGCCAGGATTATGTTGTGCGAGCGGAAAGGTCAAATTACCACAATTGACACCGCCACCAGAGCCGCTGGCATCGTTGCTTTCTGGCCAAGAACCTCGATCGAAGCATTTCTTGCAGAATATACAAAAGTATAACAATTCATTCCAAATGACATCATTTGGGGCGAAAATTATAGAAGAACGAGGTTTTAACCCAATCTATCTGTCAAAGTTGTGGTACAGAAAAAAACTGCCTTGTCCAACATTTCTGTTTTTCTGGAAATAAATCACCCTATGCAAGAAATTGTGAATACTTTTATAATAATTATAATATGCTTCATTCAACCTATGACTTCGTTTTACTTATACCCATACAAAAATAAAAAAAATATTCGGTGTTGAAAATCAACATGAATATTGAAGTTTTTGGTTTGGTTTGGTTCAATCATAGACTAAAAAATGGCGACTGTATAAAAAATAATGAACCAACAAGTTAACGACAGAGAATCTTCTCCTCTTTTCGGACATACCACAGGCCGTATGATTTATGTGAGGTATCAAGAGTAATAATTGGAAAACATCGGCCGATCTCGGCTGGGACAGATGTCCCCTTTGCTGCTCTACGGTAATTTCAATTCTGGGACAATTGTCCCGTTTGCTGCTTGAGGGGTTAATACGTAGCAGGGTGCACAAATGCATGCCTTGCTTCCGGCTTCGCCCTAAGCCGAACTCTTCGGAAATGGCTGATCATAAATATTTTCGTGTAAAGCAATCCGCAAAGCCCTTCGCTCATACGGGCACGGATTTAGTTAGCCGGCCCTCTTAACCCTTTGTACTTGAACTAACCATTGTTGGTTAGACAATTACTTGTCGAAGATGGTCTCTAATCAATATTGGTTAGGGCGCTCCGCGCTGCGTAAAATGCGATTTATTATTCGAATTGCGATCCTTTCCGCATATTTAAAGTAACCGATATCGAATACATGAAACGGTCCAACTCTAATCGACGACTCTCTGGCGATAAATATTTTACAAACATCAGTATCGCGAAGCCGGTCCGGCGCAGTGGTCGGCGCCATTGCCGCGTGGCCGCGGAGCGTTTGTGCATCGTCCGTGTTCTGTGATTTTGTGATTTTCGTGTTATTTTTGTGCTATTTCCTGCAAAACCGTAAGTAATTTGCATTCTAGGAAGGTTTCCGAAAGAGAATTTCTGATTCGGGACAGCTCATCTGCTTTTTTTCACAAATTATCGCGTAAAATAGTTCGACTTACTCACGCGTTGCAAAAAATGTTCGTTTGTTTTTGTTGTAAAACGGCCGAAAAATCGCGAATTATGACGTAATATTCGTTTAATTCGCTTATGAAACAGCTATTATTTCATTTACATCGTATATAATCACAAAATTGGCTATATTTTGCTCAATTCAACTTGATTTGTAATTTGACATCGGACATTTTTTTATCCGACGCTCTTCGTTACCACATTTTAATTGGGTTTTTTTATTGTTTTTCTTTGAAATGTGACTCTCTGGAGTATAATATTTAGTTACTAGACATATAATAAGCATATATTAAGACATATTATTTGAAAATCCTAAACCATTTTTATATTATCAAAGTTTCCGTCAAAGTTACCAAGTTTACAATGCTAACTCAAAAAAGTTTAGATTTTTCTGTAATATCAGACAAAGCTGAATGTTTTGGTGTGTTTTCTAAGAAGAATGATATAGTGAAAAAGTTATTTTGAAAGAATTTCATATAAAAAACAACTTTTAGGTAATCGCAAAAATAAAATTAAAAAATGTTTTTTTACGAGAATACATCGAATTTTTCTTGGCTGAGTAACTAAATATTTCTGTATGCAAATAAGTAAAACAAAATATAAGTTTTGGTAAAGTATTTAATAAAGAACATAACTGTATTTACAATTTTTGCATATTTTACGTATTTTGTGATAAAAACATCAAAATGAATTGAATAGACGAGTTTTTTTCAGTTTGCCAACTTTGTAATATTTATTCATTATTATCTTAATTGTTTTACGAGATAATGTTATAATGTTTTATATTTCAAATTTCAATGCGATCATTTTACAGTTATTCTTTTTATGATCCGTATATTGGTTTAAAAGTTATGGTCAGCAAATAGAACAAGGAAGATCATGGCCGATAAACCAAAACAATTACTGGGCACTTTGAGAAGGAAAGACAACAGCACTACCAGTAACCCGGCCGAGACCGAAAGTCTACTGGTAGAAACGCACTTCCCGAGTAGTTGACAAACAAGAATGGGACGTACAAACAGAAAACTATCATCCGACCGAAAACGAGTGGAAGATAGCGGAGCATATAACGGAACGGACCAAAACAGCCTGGGCAACGAACAGTTTCAACAACTTCAAATCACCAGGACTAGATGGAATATACCCAGCCCTCCTAAAATGGGGAGGAGACAAACTTATCGAACAACTAGCAAGCATACTATGTAGCTGCATCGCCTTTAGATACATCCCACAGAAATGGAGAGAAGTAAAGGTGATCTTTCTACCAAAACCAGGGAAAACTGATTACACAGACCCGAAATCTTTCAGACCCATTAGCCTTACCTCCTTCATGCTAAAAACACTAGAAAGACTATGCGACAGAGAACTGAAGGACACAGCACTTAAAAACATAGGTATCCACCCGAACCAACACGCATACACACAAGGCAAATCGACAGAGTCAGCACTGCATGCCGTTGTAAACAACATAGAAACTGCACTAGCAAGGAAAAACTCCTGCCTAGGCACCTTCATCGACATAGAAGGAGCGTTCGACAAGACAAATTTCAGTAGCATTCAACAAGCTCTAAACAGACATCAAACCTAACCATTGATTACAGAATGGATAATGAACATGCTAAGAAAGAGAATCATCAGGCTATCTGAAAACCAAAATCACCAGGCGCTCGTGATGAGAGGATGCCCACAAGGAGGTGTACTCTCGCCACTTCTATGGAACCTGGTAGTAAACGACCTGATAACAAAACTAAACAACAATCGTTTCCTAACAATAGGATATGCAGATGATCTAGTAATAATGATCAACGGACTAGTAACAAGCACATTGTGCGACCTTACACAAACAGCTTTGAAAATAATAGAGAAATGGTGCAAGGAGAATGACCTATCGGTAAATCCAAAAAAAGACCGACACCATTCTCTTCACACATAAACGGAAATTGGGTACATACAAAATGCCAACCTTGTTTGGATCCAGACTAACGCTTTCTAAAGAAGTAAAGTACCTAGGAATAACTTTGGACGAAAAACTAAACTGGAATAAACACCTAGATAACAAACTAAACAAAGCAACAGTCGCCTTCTGGCAATGCCGAAGAATGGTGGGCAAGAAATGGGGACTAGCCCCACACATTATACTGTGGCTGTACAAAATGATAATAATACCAATGATAAGCTATGGAGCTGTAGTATGGTGGCCCCGCACCCAACTCACTACTGCAATCAACAAATTACAGAAAATGCAAAGGCTAGCATGTATAGCAGCGACCGGCTGCATGAGAACAACTCTGACAGCGGCACTGGAAATCATGCTAGGGCTTCTACCACTACATCTACATTTACAAAAAGAAGCAGCCGCAACGGCTACTCGTCTAAAGAATCTAAACTTATGGACCAAATATAAAACACCGCACACGAATATATATGATAATATACTGTCAAGTTTTCCAATGCTGGATGCGGCAATCGACAGAATACCCAAAACTATGATCTTCTGGAAAGAATATGCCATATCATTAACAGAAGACTCAAAAGAAGCACTGAATCAAACGGACCTAAGAATCTACACAGATGGATCAAAAACCAACAAAGGTACAGGATGTGGTGTCTTCTCGGAAGACCTAAATATACACATCTTCAAACCACTCGGAGCACACAACACAGTTTTCCAAGCAGAATGTATGGGAATAATAGAAGCTTGCAACGCAGTGAAACAGCGGCAGCTAAACCACGAAAACATATGTATTCTATCGGACAGCAGGTCAGTGCTACAGGCACTGGGAAGCGATAGATTTACATCTGGGCTCATATACGAATGCCACCAAAGCCTCCTCGAGGTATGCGGAAAAGGCAATAAGGTGACACTGAAATGGATCAAGGGACACAGTAACTCAAGAGGAAACGATGCTGCGGATGAACTAGCCCGTAAGGGCTCAGACACACCGGCATACGGACCCGAACCTATCGTGCCCCTACCCTACTCGCACATAAACAACCAACTTGACAACCACTACAAACAACTACATCAAACACACTGGAAAGAGATAGACACCTGCAGACAAACCAAAGAAATAGTAGTGGAATACAACCACAAACTTACCAAAACCCTTCTAAGGACAAAAAGGCCCCAACTACGCAAACTAGTGGGACTGATAACAGGACACAACACACTAAACAAACACCTCTTCAACATGGGCGGAACGAATAGCCCTATGTGTAGAGCATGCATGGAGGCGGAAGAAACCACAAAACACATTCTGCTAGATTGTAAACAGGTAGAAGTATACAGGACAAAACACCTTGGGACTCCAGGCACCCTGCGCGAGGCAGCAGGAAACCTGAAAGCCCTGCTGGCTTTCGTCGAGGAGCTGGGGTGGGTGGAATAGCGCTACCCCCGTTACACGCAAAATAGGCACACTGGATGTCGACTTGCGGAGGAACGCCCAGTACAACTAACTAACTAACTATGGTCGTTTTTTTCAAGACCATCGACGTCACGCGCGCAAAACTGTCTGGTCAGAAGGGACAGCTAAATTTTACCCCGCAATTGGAGGGGTTAAGGTGATAATGTCTCGTGGACGCGGTATTCGTTCCACGAAAGCATACATATGCCTGTTCGTATGTATGACGAAGCGCGCTGTACATATTGAACTTGCCGGTGATCTTAGTACGGCTAGTTTTATGTCAGCTTTCAAACGTTTCTTAGCTAGACGCGGCCCCGTTAGTCGCGTGTACTCAGACAATGGAACCAATTACGTTGGCGCTAAATGCACTATTTCTGAGTTGCATACGTTCTTAAAATCTAAATATTTCAACCGTTGAGGAGTCTTCTCATCGGAAGCCAACCCAGGGTACATTAACCATGTCATAGTAAAACTTAGAAGGGCTATAATAATTGAATGCGTACACAAAATTATGGGTGTCTGCTGTGAACCGTTGAGGAGTCTTCTCATCGGAAGCCAACCCAGGGTACATCATCCATGTCATAGTGAAACTTAGAAGGGGCTATCATAATTGAATACGTATACAAAATTTTGGGTCTCTGCTGTTGACCGTTAAGGAATTCCCTTATCGGGAGCCAACCCAGGATACATCAGCCATGTCATCTTGGAACATGGAAGCGCTATCATAATTGAATGCGTATACAAAACTTTGGGTCTCTGCTGTTGAATGTTGAGGAGTACCCTCATAGGGAGCGAACCCAGGATACATCAGCCATGTCATCATGGAACATGGAAAGGGCTATCATAATTGAATGCATGTACAAAATTTTGGGTCTCGGCTATTGACCGTTGAGGAGTTCCCTCATCGGGAGCCAACCCACGGTTCATCAGCCAAGTCATGGGGGAACATGGAAGGGGGCTATCATAATTGAATGCGTATACAAAATTTTGGGTCTCTGCTGTTGACCGTTAAGGAATTCCCTTATCGGGAGCCAACCCAGAGTTCATCAGTAATGTCATGGTGGAACATGGAAGCGGCTATAATAATTAAATGCGTACACAAAATTATGGGTGTCTGCTGTGAACCGTTAAGGAGTCTTCTCATCGGAAGCCAACCCAGGGTACATCATCCATGTCATAGTGAAACTTAGAAGGGGCTATCATAATTGAATACGTATACAAAATTTTGGGTCTCTGCTGTTGATCGTTAAGGAATTCCCTTATCGGGAGCCAACCCAGGATACATCAGCCATGTCATCGTGGAACATGGAAGCGCTATCATAATTGAATGCGTATACAAAACTTTGGGTCTCTGCTGTTGAATGTTGAGGAGTACCCTCATCGGGAGCGAACCCATGATACATCAGCCATGTCATCATGGAACATGGAAAGGGCTATACAATACAATACAATACAATACAATCAACTACTCCAGTAGATAGGCATTCCTACACTTGGATGCGTCACAAAATTAAATGCTAAAAATTTAATTATTAAAAACATAACTATCGTGATAGTTGTCATCGCTGTAATATTATATTCAATATTACCTATATACAAATAATCAAAATATACTAATGTGATTTAAGAGTCAAAGAGAATAATATATTAAAATAGAAATGCAAATTCTTTGTAGAATAATCAAAAAATATATATTTTATTGTCAATCCAGCAATAATGCTTTCGTATTTTTTTTTAAAATGAATAGATGTTTAATAAATTATATGAGAATTAGAATGTCAGCTATCATAATACCGTTATGTTTAAAACTTTACGCATTTCATTAATCATCAACATGGAAAATAGACTCAGAATTTTCAAACTCCCTTATACCATAAATTGGGTTTCTTACCAAATTATTTATGATTATCTTTTTAAATTGGACCTCTCCGAGGCTTTTCATTTGCTCTGGAATCTTATTATAGAACGACAAATTTTGATGAATAAAACTGTATCGCACTTTGCTAAGTCGCTGTCGGTTTATGTGGAGATTGGATTTATTCCTCGTATCGTGATGATGAAAATCACTATTCACCGGAGCTTCTGTTAGGTGTCTACGAGCGTACATAATATTTTGGTAGATGTAAGAAGAAAATAGAGTCACTATTCCTGATTTTACAAATAGCGGCTTACAAGAACTTCTCGGTGAGACTCTATATAAACTGCGTACCGCTCTTTTCTGGAGGAGAAAAATTCTTTTTGAGTTTGGTGCCATTCCCCAAAACAGTAGGCCATACGTTATTAGAGAGTGGAAATATGCAAAATAGACGGATTTAGCTGCTTCAAAACCGCATAAACTTCTTATCTTTCTAATGGCGAATATGGCACTGCACAATTTTTTACTGAGATCATTTAAGTGATCAGACCATTGTAATTTTTGATCAATTTCTAAACCGAGAAATTTCGTGGAGGAGACATTTTCTAGTTGGTCAGACCCAAAGTATACGTCTATTTCATTATAATCAGACGGCCGCAAAGAGAAGCATATTGATTTTGATTTATTTACGTTAAGTGACAATTTATTAACTTGGAACCATATACTAAGCCTATCTATTGTTTCTTTTATTCTTTGGGCCAAAGTGTCTTTATTTTTATCGCTAAAAAGAAGTGAAGTATCATCGGCGAATAAAATGATTTCATCATCCACGGATTTCAGGCACTCTGGGATGTCATTAATATAGACGAGGAAGAGAAAAGGTCCAAGTATCGATCCTTGAGGAACACCTTTGCGGATATTCTGTGGCGCGCTCTTGCTATTTTCGACTTGCGTAATCTGAGTGCGTTCTTGCAAATAAGATTCCATGAGTTGCAGTTCCTTATTCCTAATGCCGTAGTGTTCCAATTTTTCAAGTAGAATTGAGTGGTCTACGCAATCAAAAGCCTTAGAGAGGTCACAGAAAATGCCTACGGTTTTTTTCATATTGTCTAGCCCAAGTAGTGTTTTTTTAATTAGACTGGCGATTGCATCTTGCGTAGAGAGATTTTTTTGAAATCCAAATTGTTTTTTAGACAGGATTTGGTTTTCAGCAAAGAAATTAACAAGTCGGATAAGAAGTAATTTTTCAAAAATTTTGCTGAAAACTGGTAAAAGAGATATGGGTCGATAATTATCTCTGTTTTCTGGGCAACCTTTTTTAAATATCGGCACTACTTTGGCCATCTTCATTTCGGTGGGAAAGAATCCATGTTCCATGCATCGATTAAAGATAAAAGATAGATTGTGCGAGATTACGGTTACAGAACTCTTTAGGATTTTGGTGGATATATTCCATAGGTCTGTTGAATTTTTCATTTTAAGTGATTTAGCAACTTTAATTATTTCGGAAGAATTGGTGGGGGAGAATAACAATGAATTTGGATTTTTTTTACGATAGTCCTCAAGCAGGCCTAAAGCTGAGTGATTTCCCTTATTCTGGCAGCTGGTATTTAAGGGTATAGAGCTGAAATAGTCATTAAAAAGTTCTGCAACCGTTGTCGCATCATCTATACTACTGCCATTGACGTTGAGGCGTACGCAATGATTACCTGTTTGGTTCCGTGTACATTCTTTTTTGATAATATTCCAGGCAGCCTTGACTTTATTATCGGAATTATCTATAGTGTATTTTAAGTATTTCTGCTTAGCAAACCATACTACTTTTTTGTATGTCTTTTTGTATGTTTTGATGTATTCGAGAACTATGGTATCATTACTATTTTTCTGTATTTCATTCAGATGCAGCATCCGCTGTTTGGATATCTTGATTCCCGGTGTTGCCCAGTCATTAAAAGTTTTTGAAAGTTTCTGAGTTGATTGCCTCACGGGAATTGAGCTATCCAATGCAGCGAGATACCATCTGAAGAACTCATTATACAGATGATCAGGATCATTCGTGGAAGCGATAAAATCATTTTCTGTCAAGGCTGTCTGGAAAATATCAAGGTTTTTTGCTGTTACTTTTCTTCTGCTAATATTCTGTGCCAGTTTCTTGACTACATTGCTATACTTAATGGCAATCATTTGTCCGCCATGATCTGATAGTCCGCAACTGACTGGCTGAACGGAAAAATTATCAGAGTTAGTAAATATATTATCTATGCATTTACTGCTGCTAGCTGTCGTTCGCGTAGGGAAGTCTATAGTTCTGATTAAATTATAAGACAAGCAAAGATCCATTAAAGTATCGCCATTATTAGATTTTTCTAAAAAATTGACGTTAAAATCGGCACACAGTATTATTTTGGATGAATCCCTAGCTAACTTGTCAAGTACTATTTCTAGGGTATTTAAGAAGATGTGAAAATCTGACTCCGGACTTCTATATAAGCAAAGAACATATGCAGATAGCTCCGATAGATATATACAGCTAATTTCGATTACCATCTCAATGGAAAGTTTGCAAATATCTTCACGATTTTTAAATAATACACCCGATTTTACAAAAATAGCAGATCCACCCCTAATATGATGGTCTCTTGTGAAGCAGCTAGCTAGTATGAATCCAGAGATAGTTACAGTATTTTTTTCACTTTCATGGAACCACGATTCGCTGACACAAAATATGCTTGCATTGAGGTTTTCGAGTTCTAAACTGGCATCTAGTGTTTTATTTTTCAAGCCTTGCATATTTTGGTGGACGATCTTGAGGAGAAAGACGTCAGAGTTGGTTATCCTCTTCCTTCGAGCGTCGGTTGTCTTAATCCGTTTTTTGACGTTTGGTTCTTCATTATTTTTATTATTGCATTATTTATAAGTGCTGTGAATTTCCTCTTTCCTCTTATATTTAGGTGAGATCCTCTCGCAACATAGTCTTCTTCCTCCAGATGGTCTGTTAGTTCAACGTATGTTGCATGTTTTCTCGTTAAAGAGATGTTCTTTATATTTTTATTAATATTGTAGATATCTAAATTATGACGGTTGATATCCAGTCTATAGGGTATACTGCAGATAATCAAATTTGTATTTTCCGTGTGGTCTAATAATTCTTTCATACTGTTTTCAATGATATGTGTGGTGCGTACTTTCTCGTATCGATTTTTGAGGTAGCTATAATGGAGACCACCCATTACTATAACGTAGTCGTTTTTGTCAAAGCATGATACCATATTGTTCGTATTGCTGCATACCCCAAATAATTGTGCATCGGTTTTAGTAATACTTGTCACTTGATAGGTTTTAGGTAAAATGTCATTCAGAAGCCCTGCACTCATCTTTCCGTTCTCATCCGTTAGAATTAACACCTTCCCTATCATAATTGAATGCATGTACAAAATTTTGGGTCTCGGCTATTGACCGTTGAGGAGTTCCCTCATCGGGAGCCAACCCACGGTTCATCAGCCATGTCATGGGGGAACATGGAAGGGGCTATCATAATTGAATGCGTATACAAAATTTTGGGTCTCTGCTGTTGACCGTTAAGGAATTCCCTTATCGGGAGCCAACCCAGAGTTCATCAGTAATGTCATGGTGGAACATGGAAGCGGCTATCATAATTGAATGCGTATACAAAATGTTGGGTGTCTGCTGATTGCCTGGAAAGTCAATCAGCAGCAAATGAGGGGTTGCCTGATTGCCGGGAAAGTCTTTGAGTGACGACCGATTTTACTTTCCAGTATGGAAAGTATTGTGGACGCACTTCCGTGTGTCTATCTGTGTGTGTTTGTCCGTTTGTCTGTCCGTATTCTCCAATGATAGCGCCGACGCGCTTCATCCGATTGAGCTGAAATTTGGCATCAGCAGGCATCATTTGGTCATGACATAAGCTGAAAAGATTGTGGTTGATATCCGTTTACCCTGGGTTGGCTCCCGACGAGGGAACTCAACGGTCAACAGCAGAGACCCAACATCAGCCAACCCTCCCCCCTTCCTTCCGCAAAAAAATACAACACCCCCCCCCCCCTTTTCCACTTATTCAAACACCAATGAATCACCAATTCAAACACCAATGAATCGCCTTATTTATTTTTTATTTATTTATTTAATAAAATTATCCTTTCCGACCATCATAACGCTGACACGCCAACGGAACGGACTTTCGCTTCCGAATGCCGATATACTCGTATATCCAGAAATTGGAAACAATGCTAACCATTTTGTTAATCCGGATCAACCATTGTACGTAGGATGCGAAAACTATATATATCTAAGTCATAACTGTGACCATTTAAATTTATGTCAGTCAGAATTATTGCTTTATATGTTTAGCACTTGGTTGATCTGGATCAATTAATGCACAGTGTCTATAAGGAAATAAATATATACGAATGAAAAATTTCGTAGCTCTTATATTAGTTGAACCGTATAAGTCGGAAAATCAAGACTTGATTTAAACGGCTTTATTATTACTTGAATTTTATGACTTCAATTTTACCTTACCGGCCCACCAACCGACAATTAGGTAAAGTATTGTGAACGGGTTAAATATTTATTTCGAGAAGAAGACGGATACACATTTTTAACCTTCCCCTCTGCCCATCCCTCCCCCCACCCATCCCCAAAATGACTAAGGCAACTTCTGTGTGTTTATGTCGGTCTGTGTGTGTGTGTGTGTGTGTATTCCTCCACGATAGCGTACAACGTTTCATCCCGTATTGATAACATTCGGCACGCAGGCATCATGTGGTCATGGCAAGAGTTCAAAAGATTGTAGTTGAAATCGGTCATACAGTCAGGAAAAATTGGACTTACAGACTTAAAATTCCGTATACAGTTGCCTCGTTGGACTGAAACCACATTGTGAAGTTTTGTTTGGAATATCTCATATACAAGCGACATAAATAATATTTAATTTCTACCATACATTAGATTAAGAGGAAGGCCCTTCAAAGCGGCGACTTTTGCGATATGTGAACTGAGTCGCTTGCGCTGAAATAAGTCCCTGGCTACTTGTTGGGAAACTCTTGAAGTGGCACAATCGTTTTATTTTACTTTTCTGACTCACCAACCAAACAGGAGGGAAAGTATTGTTTTTATTATTTGAACCTATTTCCCATTGCCAATAAGCCTCCAATAAAAAAAATAACTAACTATTTTTTTTTGTATCTTCTTTGGGGTGGATACGTATTTATTTAGAATTAGTTGTGTGTAAAATATTTCAAATGCCTGGAAGCTTGGAAGGAAACCTGGAAATAAGCATGGCTGTAGAAACTGATCCAATATCCGTTTTTAAATCCACACATTTGTTTAACCACATTCAAAATATTTCATACTTTATAGGATTAATTATATCATCAAAATATTTTACATCATTTTCCATACTCCTCATACAGCAAGATCGCCATTCTCAAGCAATTGGATTTTCTTGATAGATGTTCTATTCATTTTTGAAAAAGTCATGACCCAAATGCAAAATTTAGTGGGAGGCGATGAATCACCACTCAAACATTATTCTTTCTGAGGTAAGGTAATATATTTTTCCAACTGACGTCCGACCGGCAAAACGCTTACACGCCTTCTGACGCTCGCTGCCCACTTCTGATATACTCGTATATACAAAAATCGGAAACAATGCCAAGCATATTGTTGAGCCGGATCAACCACTGAACATAGGATGCGAAAACTATATATCCCTAAGTCATAATTGTGACCATTTACATTTATTGCAGTCTAAATTATTGCTTTATATGCATAGCACTTGGTTGATCGGAATATAATGAATGGAGTATATAAGGAAATAAATATATCGAAATGAAAAATTTCTTAACACTTAGTTGATACGTGTATGTCGGTAAAATATGACTTATATTTAAAAGGATCTATTTAGCTTCACTTTTTGTAAAGTGTGAATTTTACGACTGATTTTACTTTACCAGCCCACTAACCGACGAGGAGGTAAAGTATTGTGAGGGCGTATTTTTCTTATTTCCAGAGGAATACGGATATATACATTTTGAAACCCCCTCCCCACACTCCCCAGACGATTTCTATGTATTTGTGTCTGTCTGTGTCTTTCTGTGTGTTTATCTGTCCAAACGCTTCATCTGCCATTTTCCATTGCCAATTCGCCTCCAATAACAAATTAAAACTATCTAACCTTTTTATTACCTTATTCTTTTATTATCTGCAATGGATACGTTTATATTTAGAATTATGTAGTTGTGAGTAAATTATTCCGATGCTCCCGAACACAGCTGGTCTTAAGTCTGGACGGTATAATGGTTGTAGCAACTGCTCCAGTATCGTTTTTTTAAATCCACACATTTGTTTAACCCTATTCAAAAGATTTCATAGTTTATAAGATTAATAATAATTACGTCTTCAAAATATTTTACATCATCGGACCTTGCTTGCCCTATCTGCGGGAAACAATATAAACGATTAGCATGGTTAAAAAAACACATTGCTGGGCACGATGATAGCGACGCTGCACGTCAGTGTCTTAAACCGTCGCAAGGAGTCACGGACAGAGTTGAACCTCACATGTCCCTTGACTCCACATCTGCCCGCAGTTTGTCACCCGACCGGTCTCCTCTACCCGCGCAAATCGTATCCTTCCCTCCTCTAAAATTCCCTTCACTTGCGAAAGAGGACTGGGAATTTCATAATAATAATTTAACTTCAATTCTTGACCACTCTGTGAACCGTAATGCCCCTGCCAGCGTCCAGCTGTCGTCCTTCCAGGTGGCGGTCCATGAATACTTCTCGGGTGTTTACCCAAAATCTACCCATGTCGACCCGGTTCACAGAGAAAACGCATTTAAGGCAAAGCTCCGTAGGCAAAAGCGGCTACTTCGTCGCCAGTTACGTGAAGCCAAGAAAGCCGGGGATAAAGCCCTCTGCCACAACTTCTCGCGCGCGTACCGCTCTATACTAAAACTCATACAGAGCGTAGCAACGCAAAACGACAAGCGCAAGGCAGCATTTCTCAAATCCAAAGAGGAAGCCCGGTTCGACAAAAACCGTTTTAACTACAGCAAAACGGTTTTGTCTGCCGCCAAGGGAAAAATCCAAATCCCGGAAGAAATGGCCACGGAATATTTTTCGACCACGTATGAGGACCCAATGCGGCTCCATAATTACAGCCCTCCGCCGGGCATTACACCTCCGCCCCTGCCTACGGTAGCTTTTGCTTCTCAACCTCCATCTCTAGATGAAATTCTTAATCAAGTAAAGAGGAAGCCGTCGGGCTCTACTCCGGGTCCCGATGGTATTCCCTATTTAGTATACAAAAAATGCCCCTGCCTTCTGCAATATTTAGGATCCATCTTCCGAAATATTTGGAATAGCGGTGTAGTCCCACAGAATTTTGGCCGAGCGACAGTCATCTTAATTCCGAAGGTCCCAGTTTGCACCGGACCAAAGGACGCTCGGCCCATTGCTCTCACAGACACTGTGGCCAAAATCTTTTTTAGCATAGTCCACACGAGGATGAGCGAATTCATGCACCGGAATGAGTACCTTGGAGTATCAGTTCAAAAAGGCTCGAGCACAATTCTCTCCTGGCTGCTGCCATCAAGGATGCGAGACAGCACGAACGCCAAATCAATGTATGCTGGCTCGACCTAGAGAATGCCTTTGGGTCAGTCCGACACAGTCTCCTCCACTTTGCACTCCGCTGGTACAACTTCCCACCAGTCGTGCGTGACATTGTAGCCTCCTACTACAACTGTCTGACTTTCCATGTTAAAACGCAAGAATGGACTACCCGCTCTATACCATATTCAATTGGACTATTTCAGGGCTGTTGCCTCTCCCCGACGATTTTTAACATAGTTTTTAATATACTGCTGGAAAGCCTGACCCAGTTTGACAGGAAGTGGGGCTACCGTTTTAAAACAGACGGCCAATACACCTCGTCGTGCCTCGCTTTTGCCGACGACCTAACTTTCATCACCAGAAGCCCCAAGCAGCTTTCCCTGCTATTACAGAAAGTGGAGCTTTTCTGCGACTGGTCAGGCTGTATAAAAGTGAAGCCCTCCAAATGTTTTTGCCTTGGACTCGCCCGCATGGGCACAAAATTTACATCCTATGACCCCAAATTGGTCTATAAGGGCTCTAATATCTCCCTTATAGACCCAAACAATCATTTCAAATTCCTCGGCAGAAAAATCACTCATCAGGGAAAAGACGTCTCGGGCGATCATGTTATAGAGCATTTCAAAAGTTGCCTGGCGAAAATAGATGCCTTGCTAATTTCTGGCCCTCGTAAGGCCTGGATCTATGACAATTATCTAACGTCACATTTGTCATGGCCCTTTCTTATTTACGATTTTACCAAAACCCAACTGTCCCGTCTAGATGCGCTGGTGACAGCTAGTTTAAAATCCTGGCTGTCCTTAGCCAAACCAGCTGACCCCTCGACTCTCTTCAGGTCCAAACAAAATTTTGGGCTAGCGCTTAAACTGCCCTCTCTGCTCTACGCCAACTCCAGAATAACCAAAAATTCGATTCTGTGCAATTCCAAAGATCCGGCAATATCGAAGCACGTAATAAGTGGCTGTAGTGATTCAAATGATCTACAAGCCCGCGTAGACTTCCACAAAAAGTTCCTTACTGGAATCAGCCAGAATGGCACTGGTCTGGGGTATGGCAGTACAACCACGAGCGACGTGGACTTGAAGAAGTCTCTTTTGCGGGGAGATTACGACAGCAAGAGTATGGCTCATGCTATTGGCCTTCAATGCCAGAATGATTGGACAACAATTGGGGACTTTTGCATTCCGCCTCCAATGCACTGGAAGGTAATGCTCTATGACTGGACGCCAGAGATGCTGAAATTTTATTTGAATGCCTTTCAGCATACACTTCCAGACCCCAGTAACCTCGCTCGTTGGAGCTTTGCCGAGGATAGTTCTTGTCCCCTCTGTAGCAATACCCCTTGCACAGCTAGACACATTCTAGCTGGCTGCAAGGTGGCCTTAGATCAAGGACGGTACACTTACCGCCATGACAAAGTTCTCGCTGTTATTCGCGAGGTAATTAGTCTCTCAGTGGCTCGTGCCAACAAGGGTTTGACAGTATCCTCCAAACCCCCAATACAGTTTGTGCGGGATGGCTCTAAAGGCAAAAAACATTTAACTACAAAACCTTTCTCAATAATCGAGAAAGCTACAGATTGGATTCTGGAGGTTGATTCGGTCTCTAAGCAGTATAAATTCCCTGAAAGTCTCGGATGCACAGCCCTCCGTCCAGATATAACTCTTTACTCTCTATCTCGGAAGGTGGCTCTTATCGTAGAATTAACTGTTCCATGGGAATCAAATATCCCAAAAGACCACGAGTACAAATTAAATAAATACCATGATCTCGCAAATGCCGTAACCCGGAACGGCTTCACTGTTCACCTTCACGCGGTGGAAGTTGGCGCTCGTGGCCTGCCAGCTAAATCTCTATTTCACCTCTTTAAAGATCTTGGCCTTTCCAGAAAAATAATCAACTCTTTCTTAGAAAAATTATCTAAAACTGCGATTTGCGCATCTCAAATTCTATGGCTTCGAAGGGGGAGTGAATGGGTGGCAAGGTGAACGCTCACATGTGGCAAGACAGCTGTCCTAAACCTACCACAGCCGGTTCGTAAGTCCGGAATCCACTGCTCACCCCCCAGAAGTGTAAAAAAAATAGTATTATGATGGGCCCGACTCCGGTCGGTGAATTCCATGGCAGCTCCGTTTGTATTTATTTATTATTCCCCTTTGTTCACGACAAGCTCGTGCATTGTCGGCAAATAGATTTTTTCTGATCGACTTTTTTTTATTTTTGAAAAAAGTCATGACCTAAATGCTAAAATTAGTGGGAGGGAATGAATCACCAATTAAACCATATTTACTTTTCAATTAACTATCTCTGAATGACGATATACTCATATATCCAAGAATTGGATACAATGCCAAGCATACTGTTGATTTGTTGAAAGTATGGTGATGTTGAAAGTAGGATGTGATAACTATATATACATAACTCATAACTGTGACCATTTAAATGTATGTCGGTCTGAATTGTTGCTTTATATGCTAAGCACTTAGTTGATCTGGATCAATTATTGAATGAAGTATATAAGGAAATATATATATATACAAATGAAAAATTTCTTAGCACTTGCAGTTGATCCGTATAAGTTTGAAAATAAAGTCCTGTTTTAAATCGGCATTATTATTATTTTTATTATTATTTATCTTCACATTCTGTATAATTTGAATTTACGACTGACTATTTTAACGGCCCACAAACCGACTAGGAGGTAAAATATTGTGAACGGGTTTTGAGCCTTCCCTCCCCTTCCCAGCCCACCCCATGACTGACAGTTTCTCTGTGTTTGTGTTTGTGCGTGTGGGTAGGTATATACCTCCACTATAGCGTCCAACGCTTCATCCGGTTTTACTGAAATTGGGCATGCATGCATCATTTGGTCATGGCAAGATTGTAGTTGAAATCGGCCATACTTTAATCTTGAAATACTGGATCCAGATATTTGAAATTCGGTATACAGTTGCCTTGTTGGGCCGAAATCACATTAGTTGGGGTTAGAATATCTTATACTGGTTGAGTTTTAATTAACCGGAATCATTAAAGAAGGTTATCTAGTACGACCGAGTAAGCAACATTTGATAAAAAAATATGGTTAAATTACACAAAAAAATATTTGTTAAAAAAAATATTAATATATTTTTTTTTAAATAGTATAAAAAGTATTGAGCACTACACGCCATCTAGCAGTAAGTAAAATATCGCTAATATTGTTCAGTAGCAACATTTTACCTACTGGCGCGCTGCGCCATCGCAGCGCGCCCACTCGATTGTTATTTTTTTACTTAACGATCAAGTTATAAGTTTAATAAAAAAATAAATAAACCTTTTTTTTTTTGGTTTTCGCTATTTATTTTTTAAAGTTGCTAAGTTGCTCTTACTGCCTGGTAATTTAAACTCACCTGTATACAAGCGACACAAATAATATTTAAAATCTACCATAAATTAAACTACGAGTCAGGCCATTGCGATGTGTGAATCGTTAAAAAATTGTAATTGATGACTCACGGCGACCCGCGTTGGTAGTTTTATTTTTAAATTGAATGAGATGACGCGCGTTCTAATTCAAATTTTTATTGCGTTGCGTCGCACATTAACAGAAATTTTCGCCAACTGCTCATCGACTTTATTTATGAAACGACTATTCAGATGAAATAAGTCCCTGGCTACTTGCCGGGAAACTCTTGTACTGACACAACCAAGTTTTTACTTTTCCGTCTCACTAACCAACCAAAAGGGAAAGTATTATGGAAAAAAAAATCTACATGAAAATATTTATTTGGAGCCCCCCGAGATAATTATGACGATTTCCAGATAAATAAAGGTGTCTCTGTATCTCCCTCTGTCTAGCTGTATGTATTCCTCCACGATAGCGACCAATCGCTTGATCCGATTAAGTTGAAATTTGATATGCAGGCATCATTTCGTCATGGCTTGAGTTAAAAGGTTGTGGTTAAAATCGGTTTATCAGGGGGCAAAAAAGTCATTTATATTCCTTGAATTATTGGACTTGGATGCCTTGTTCGGCGTAAAGATTATTGTGAAATTTGGTTTGAATATCTCATGTACAATCTGCACTAATGTTATTTAAATTCAGACATATTTTAACCAAATAATAACGCCGAGCCTCACAAAGCTAGCCAAGAAACGAGCCGCGCCACCTGCGCCGCTGAGGATGTGTAACGGAACACTACCGGGATCGTCCGCCGGCCGAGAGAAAGCGTTTATCGATTTTATTTATAAAATTAATATTCCGATAAAATCAGTCTTTGGATACTTGTCGTGAAAGACTTGGAGTGTGACGCAACCGATTTCTTAACTGCTCCTACCGAACTGATCTCATGAAATGCGTATTCAGTCTCCATGATATTACAACATTTTCATAATTTCTATCGTTGGGCCCCAAATCCTGATGCTGCAGCGATACTACCACACTGAACCGCGAAAGAAAGAAGGATTTGCTGGGTTTTGAATCAGTATTGTGGTTTTCAATCAAAGACTTTTTCATTGAACTCCGGGTTCCTCAGTACTGATGCTGCAATGTTATGGCCTGAGTGTGGATATGGTCTAATGTGATTGCTAAATGCGCCCCACAGCTGCCCGTGGTATGGCAATTATCTTTTTGTGAATTTGATCCCACTAAGACAAATTTTCGCAAGTGGTTTTTTAAAATTGGCTCGATCATCGACTCTGGTCTAAAGATGGGACGTACGGTGTAATTCACTGTTGCTTTAGTAAATTCCTAAATGTGTACATAAATTAAATATTAAAATAACTCTTTCGTTACTTAGGAAGTACATACTTATTTAAGGTTATTAACAAGATTGACTTGTAATAACTAAAATATGACGAGATTATATATGTAATGAGAGACGATAGTATAAGAATATATCGTTTGATAGCACTTGCTTGATCTGGATCAACAATGGACGAATGTGATAAATTTGACCGTTAGGGATCAACTTACGCTCGAGCATTAGGTAAAAAATAATAGCGAGTATAAGTATCTAGCTTCGAATACATGAAAGCGAAAAAGCATATCTTACACTTATATTCGACAAAGACAACTATATCTCTCTCAGTTCATCGCTGACAAACAAAAAAAGGTGGATCAACAAAGGTTCTGCAATATCACTGGATGCGGTTTTTACGGTAAAGTATGATAATATATATATATATATATCTTATATATAAAATTCTCGTGTCACAATGTTCGTTCCCGTACTCCTCCGAAACGGCTTGACCGATTCTCATGAAATTTTGTGAGCATATTGAGTAGGTCTGAGAATCGGCCAACATCTATTTTTCATACCCCTTAGTGATAAGGGTTGTCCACCCTTAACATTTTTCTTTAATTTTTAGTCATTTTTTTAATTTCTTTATTTTTTTATTATGTCGCATTAAAAAATACATACAACCCTAAATTTTTACCCTTTTATCACCAACCCCTATTTTTTAATAGCCATTTTAGTAATTTAATCATTTTTCATCCCCGGTCGATAACTGATCAATCGTCATTTAATTAGTTATCCCCGCCAGTTGTCTACAGGTGTCACTTCTGACCCAGTAAACAGCACGGAGTAGGGATGAGAACGAAGCCGGTCTCCTGTTTCTCTCGCACAATAAGACTTCTCTCACTCCCTACACAGTTGTCGGCCATCATTATTGTTTATGCATCAAGTGTAGTAGTAACGTTGACAATTATTATTTTGCTATCTCAGTGTAACTCTCATATTAACTATTAATCTTTCCTATTTTATAATTATTAATAATAAAATTATGAAATTCCAGATCCGTCCACTGACCAACTGCTGTTTGTTATTGTTACAACAAACATGATCCATGGTCCATGTGGTACTCTTAATAGTTCATCGCCTTGCATGGCAGAGGGAAAATGTACTAAAAATTTCCCTAAAGATTTTACTAATGATACGATCACAAATGTCGACGGATACCCAATATATCGTCGAAGAAATCCCGATAATGGCGGACAATCATTTATTAAAAATATCAGCAACACAGACATTGATATTGACAATCGTTGGGTGGTGCCATATTCGCCTCTGCTGAGCAAGACATACAATGCTCATATTAATGTTGAGTTCTGCAGTTCTGTGAAGAACATCAAATACATTTGCAAGTATGTCCATTAAGGCAGTGATATGGCTGTGTTTAGAGCGGAAAATACTAATGTGAATGCTCCTCCAGTGAATAAAAACGATGAAATAACGCTCTACCAAATTGGTCGGTACATCAGCTCCAATGAAGCTGCTTGGCGTATCTTTGGTTTTCCAATTCATGAACGGGATCCATCAGTTGTTCAGTTAGCCGTCCATCTTGAAAACGGTCAGCGTGTATTTAACACGAACGAGACAGCGATTGATCGTGCAATAAATCCACCTAAAACTACACTCACTGAATTTTTTGAATTGTGTAATCGTGCGGATGATTTTGGTGCCTTTGCACGAACATTACTCTATTCACAAGTACCACGCTATTTCACATGGACTCAAACAAAAACATGGATGCCCCGCAAGCAAGGCTCACCAGTTGCTGCATGTCTCAATTTATTTAAATCAAACGCCTTGGGGCGATTATTTACAGTCGATCCAAGACACACTGAGTGCTTTTATCTTCGACTGTTGTTGGTTAATGTTACTGGCCCATTATCATTTCAAGATATACGTAAAGTGAATGGGCAACACTATCCAACGTATAAAGATGCATGCCTTGCACTCGGCTTGCTGGAAGACGACAACCAATGGGAATGTATGCTTGCTGAAGCTGCATTGAACTGTACAGCAATACAAATTCGTCTACTATTCGCTATAGTGTTGACTACATGTTTCCCAGCCCGAGCACAGATATTGTGGGATAATCACAAAGATTCAATGACTGATGATATATTGCATCAACATCGTACACGGTGCCACGATCTAACCATAACATTCAGCGACGCAATGTACAATGAAGCATTAATTGCTATTGAGGATCTTTGCATTGTCATTGCCAACTTACCACTCAGTCATTTCGGTATGAATTCGCCAAATCGAACTGCATCTGATTTAATGAATACTGAAATGAATCGTGAACTGCAGTACAGCACTGTAGAAATGGCAGCGATTGTTGCCCGCAATGTCCCACTAATGAATGAGGAACAAAGAACCATTTATGATCGCATTATGCTCGCAATTTCAGCTGGACAAGGTGGGTTCTTCTTTTTGGATGCACCGGGTGGAACTGGCAAAACATTCGTTATGTCGCTAATTCTTGCTGAAATACGATCAAATAATGGCATCGCATTGGCCGTTGCATCATCGGGCATTGCAGCAACTTTATTGGATGGAGGCAGAACAGCTCATTCAGTATTTAAGCTGCCACTAAATATTCAGAATAACCCTGATGCAGTATGCAACATTAAGAAACAAAAATTAATGAAAAACGTGATCGAAGCCAGCATTTTAAATAGCAAGTTCCGAGGTGAAAATATATTAATACCACGGATTCCTATTATACCTACAGATGTGCCAATTCAATTCAAACGTATTCAGTTTCCGATTAGATTGGCATTTGCAATGACAATCAACAAATCCCAAGGTCAAACGATATCTATTTGTGGCTTAGATTTGAGAACACCATGTTTTTCACACGGGCAATTATACGTGGCATGCTCTCGAGTGGGTAAACCATCCAGTTTGTTTGTGTTAGCTAAAGATGGACTAACAAAAAATATTGTTCACGCTATAGCATTAAGAGATTGATATTGTTTGTTAGTGTTACTGTCGTAATTGATTAATTAATGATATATAATTTTAAGGAATAAATTATAATAACTTAAAAATAATGTTTGCCTTTTGTTATTTTTATATTCCCTCATCGTTCACAGTGCTCGATGCCTATTTCACGCATATACCACATTCTTACACACTTACAATAAGTAAGCTATTTTTTGTCTACACTAGAAATTACTTAAAAATTATTTATATGGCAAAAAAACGTTTGCCGGGTCAGCTAGTATATATATATATATTGTGACATATATAGTTGGGGGATACCTTTGGTGACCTATAGAATCTATAGTAACCTGTAGAAACTAGAATCCCCTTAGTAAAAGTCACTTGTTTTTATTAGAATTCGATTTATTGGGATCTTAGTCCCCATTACGAGAATATAAAGAAAGTAGAAACTAGAATCATTGAAAGAAGAGCAAAAGACGTGCGATCCTTATCCAGGGTCGGCTTACAAAGTATTGGATTTTACAATAGTTATTGGATTATAGCACGTGGGGACACGGGAATGTAGGATGTGACGATCTTCGACGGAGTCGCGTCTCTCTTCGGCTGGCCGAACCCCGTTCTTCCTCTTCCCGGTCTACGCCGTGCTTTCCCACGGGAAACGGCGGCTGATGTACATGCGACGGGCGGCACTCTCGTACGTGCGATGATGTTCACGTTGGCCGCGGTCGACCGTCTTGCGATTCGGTAGGTAGATCGGCAGGAATGGTCCAACGGAGAAGATTAATCCGATAGGAGAATCCCTGTAATTACACAGGAGCAATAAGTGGGAGAGAAGGAAAATGAGGAGTCAGTTTGCCCAATCCTAGGGAGTCGGCTCACTCCTCAATCCATCCCTTCCCAACCGAACGGATAAGGATTCATCTTGTATCTAAATATTGAACAACCGCTTCAAAACTCACCGGGTTAATTTATCTGATTACGTGCACCACGGGATTCTCAATTAATATCGACCGCACCAGCTGAATTGCGAATTCGAAAAAGAAAGGGCGGAAACATGGCCGTCTAATGATGGATTCTAACTCGACTCGTTTAGGCTTCCGGTGCTTAATTTACATTTATTTTATTAATTTGAATAATTGTTACAGTATTTTTATAAAATACTAGATTTAATTTCTAGTTGAGCGGATCTGATTTAATGTGGCTAAGTGTCCGCGTTTTTACGTACGGAATTTAATTACCAATGTTAATCATGATTTTGTGTATCAAAAATTGTATAATACCCAAATAAATTATTGTATTAATTTTCCTAGCATCCTGGTTTATAATTTGATCTTTCTTTATTTTTACCGACTTAATTAAAATTATTCTTTTTCCTCAAATCCATTTTCATAACTGAATACAAGATTTACTTGTGGCAATCGACTAGCCGACAATGGATTCGGTGTCAAATGTACGCTTGTAGATACTACGATAGTCGTATGTCGTATATGACAGTCCTAGCTTGCAAAGCTTGTGAATTGCATCAAGATGGCGCTGCATGCATCTCATGCGTTGTGTATTGTTGTTTACTTAAAGTGCAATGCGAATTTATCGGGGAAAACAGCAATCGTGTCACAATCCCCCCGCCTCGAACCGAAAATTCACGGAAGCAGCGGAATTTTCGCCTTATTCACGTAAGTAGATAACATCCAACATTCCTACACGCTTCCCAAGTTTGACAGCTTTAAGCACGCGCTGATTCTAACCTGTGAACTCACATGACTCTGGGTCAACGATGTGCCCCTCACGCGTCCGACCCGGGATCCAATCCTTCCTTATTCTATTCAAGGATAAGCCCTTATTCGATTCAAGGAACCTACTTTTAAGGATTAGCCCAAGAAGAACGTTGAACAGCTCGGTAATTAATCTTTCATACAAGCTCTTACATTCTTTCAATCATAAATCTCTGCACTCATCACCATCTATAATACGGTAGCCAATCTAATAGGCATACCGATCCTTTCATTCGACACTGAAACCCTAAATAACGTGTGCTACTGTGTCACACCAATTTCGTTGACACCTCATCGAAGCCTCACTTTCCTGCCTAGAACGCTTTGCTGCACTGCTACTTAAATAAAACTTTACTTTTCAGAACGAACGCATTGTCGCATTGGTTCCACTGAAACTGCGGCAACCTGTTGTGTGCACTGGACTTATATTCGATAATGTTCCAGTCTAACTACACCAACCTAATAACAACCACCATATAATGTTTGTGGATATGATGAATAACATCACAACAGAAATTGCTTCTGCATATATATATATATATATATATATATATATATATATATATATATATATATATATATATATATATATATATATATATATATATATATATATATATATATATATATATATATATATATATATATATATATATATATATATATATATATATATATATATATATATATATATATATATATATATATATATATATATATATATATATATATATATATATATATATATATATATATATATATATATATATATATATATATATATATATATATACCCTACCCTATATATATATACCTTATATATATATATATACCTTACCCTATTTTATATATATATACCTTACCCTTAGTATATATATATATACCTTACCCTATTTTGATAACATTATACAATCTTTATTATAAACTCCTCTGCCAAAAATTAAGATTGAAGTTTCTTCTTTCATTTCATTGAGCATATGGAGGTTTTTTTATTTTTATTTCGATTTAATGGCTCGTTGATAACAAACTCAGCCAATTGTATCATATTTTAAATGTTGGTAGCATTCGAAATTTGAATTATTTCGTAATGTCACTTTCATTTAGAAAACGGCTTTGCCGAAGTGATCAATAGTTTAATTTTTTATTTTTCCGCTTAATTCGTCTCAATTGAAGGCATTTTGTGTTGCATAAGGATAAGCCCTATTTATGAGATATATGGATGAATAGTGATCGTTAGTCGACTGCAAAAGGACCTTTAAACTTACATTGCACCGTCGAAAGTCGTGCACATCCGTAAGTATATCTCATTCAAACATAAGCATTTCCCAATACAAGCTGGG
The DNA here is from genome assembly GCA_944548615.1 of Micropterix aruncella. Classification (NCBI taxonomy): domain Eukaryota; kingdom Metazoa; phylum Arthropoda; class Insecta; order Lepidoptera; family Micropterigidae; genus Micropterix; species Micropterix aruncella. Next base: position 8,685,701 of record OX155967.1, read on the forward strand.
ATTTCCTTCGCTACTTTTTAAGTAGCTTTTACTAATTTTATTTTAAATAAAAACATCATCCTATAAACGGATTTCTTTACAAACCTTATCAAATATAACAATATTATACTGTTTTCGGGAATATTTCTTTACAATTTTTTAATAATATACAATTTTATATAGGTTTACCCTATTTTGATAACATTATACAATCTTTATTATAAACTCCTCTGCCAGAAATTAAGATTGAAGTTTCTTCTTTCATTTCATTGAGCATATGGAGGTTTTTTTATTTTTATTTCGATTTAATGGCTCGTTGATAACAAACTCAGCCAATTGTATCATATTTTAAATGTTGGTAGCATTCGAAATTTGAATTATTTCGTAATGTCACTTTCATTTAGAAAACGGCTTTGCCGAAGTGATCAATAGTTTAATTTTTTATTTTTCCGCTTAATTCGTCTCAATTGAAGGCATTTTGTGTTGCATAAGGATAAGCCCTATTTATGAGATATATGGATGAATAGTGATCGTTAGTCGACTGCAAAAGGACCTTTAAACTTACATTGCACCGTCGAAAGTCGTGCACATCCGTAAGTATATCTCATTCAAACATAAGCATTTCCCAATACAAGCTAGGATTTCCTTCGCTACTTTTTAAGTAGCTTTTACTAATTTTATTTTAAATAAAAACATCATCCTATAAACGGATTTCTTTACAAACCTTATCAAATATAACAATATTATACTGTTTTCGGGAATATTTCTTTACAATTTTTTAATAATATACAATTTTATATAGGTTTACCCTATTTTGATAACATTATACAATTTTTATTATAAACTCCTCTGCCAGAAATTAAGATTGAAGTTTCTTCTTTCATTTCATTAAGCATATGGAGGTTTTTTTTATTTTTATTTCGATTTAATGGCTCGTTGATAACAAACTCAGCCAATTGTATCATATTTTAAATGTTGGTAGCATTCGAAATTTGAATTATTTCGTAATGTCACTTTCATTTAGAAAACGGCTTTGCCGAAGTGATCAATAGTTTAATTTTTTATTTTTCCGCTTAATTCGTCTCAATTGAAGGCATTTTGTGTTGCATAAGGATAAGCCCTATTTATGAGATATATGGATGAATAGTGATCGTTAGTCGACTGCAAAAGGACCTTTAAACTTACATTGCACCGTCGAAAGTCGTGCACATCCGTAAGTATATCTCATTCAAACATAAGCATTTCCCAATACAAGCTGGGATTTCCTTCGCTACTTTTTAAGTAGCTTTTACTAATTTTATTTTAAATAAAAACATCATCCTATAAACGGATTTCTTTACAAACCTTATCAAATATAACAATATTATACTGTTTTCGGGAATATTTCTTTACAATTTTTTAATAATATACAATTTTATATAGGTTTACCCTATTTTGATAACATTATACAATCTTTATTATAAACTCCTCTGCCAGAAATTAAGATTGAAGTTTCTTCTTTCATTTCATTGAGCATATGGAGGTTTTTTTTATTTTTATTTCGATTTAATGGCTCGTTGATAACAAACTCAGCCAATTGTATCATATTTTAAATGTTGGTAGCATTCGAAATTTGAATTATTTCGTAATGTCACTTTCATTTAGAAAACGGCTTTGCCGAAGTGATCAATAGTTTAATTTTTTATTTTTCCGCTTAATTCGTCTCAATTGAAGGCATTTTGTGTTGCATAAGGATAAGCCCTATTTATGAGATATATGGATGAATAGTGATCGTTAGTCGACTGCAAAAGGACCTTTAAACTTACATTGCACCGTCGAAAGTCGTGCACATCCGTAAGTATATCTCATTCAAACATAAGCATTTCCCAATACAAGCTGGGAAATCCTTCGCTACTTTTTAAGTAGCTTTTACTAATTTTATTTTAAATAAAAACATCATCCTATAAACGGATTTCTTTACAAACCTTATCAAATATAACAATATTATACTGTTTTCGGGAATATTTCTTTACAATTTTTTAATAATATACAATTTTATATAGGTTTACCCTATTTTGATAACATTATACAATCTTTATTATAAACTCCTCTGCCAGAAATTAAGATTGAAGTTTCTTCTTTCATTTCATTGAGCATATGGAGGTTTTTTTATTTTTATTTCGATTTAATGGCTCGTTGATAACAAACTCAGCCAATTCTATCATATTTTAAATGTTGGTAGCATTCGAAATTTGAATTATTTCGTAATGTCACTTTCATTTAGAAAACGGCTTTGCCGAAGTGATCAATAGTTTAATTTTTTATTTTTCCGCTTAATTCGTCTCAATTGAAGGCATTTTGTGTTGCATAAGGATAAGCCCTATTTATGAGATATATGGATGAATAGTGATCGTTAGTCGACTGCAAAAGGACCTTTAAACTTACATTGCACCGTCGAAAGTCGTGCACATCCGTAAGTATATCTCATTCAAACATAAGCATTTCCCAATACAAGCTAGGATTTCCTTCGCTACTTTTTAAGTAGCTTTTACTAATTTTATTTTAAATAAAAACATCATCCTATAAACGGATTTCTTTACAAACCTTATCAAGTATAACAATATTATACTGTTTTCGGGAATATTTCTTTACAATTTTTTAATAATATACAATTTTATATAGGTTTACCCTATTTTGATAACATTATACAATCTTTATTATAAACTCCTCTGCCAGAAATTAAGATTGAAGTTTCTTCTTTCATTTCATTAAGCATATGGAGGTTTTTTTATTTTTATTTCGATTTAATGGCTCGTTGATAACAAACTCAGCCAATTGTATCATATTTTAAATGTTGGTAGCATTCGAAATTTGAATTATTTCGTAATGTCACTTTCATTTAGAAAACGGCTTTGCCGAAGTGATCAATAGTTTAATTTTTTATTTTTCCGCTTAATTCGTCTCAATTGAAGGCATTTTGTGTTGCATAAGGATAAGCCCTATTTATGAGATATATGGATGAATAGTGATCGTTAGTCGACTGCAAAAGGACCTTTAAACTTACATTGCACCGTCGAAAGTCGTGCACATCCGTAAGTATATCTCATTCAAACATAAGCATTTCCCAATACAAGCTGGGATTTCCTTCGCTACTTTTTAAGTAGCTTTTACTAATTTTATTTTAAATAAAAACATCATCCTATAAACGGATTTCTTTACAAACCTTATCAAATATAACAATATTATACTGTTTTCGGGAATATTTCTTTACAATTTTTTAATAATATACAATTTTATATAGGTTTACCCTATTTTGATAACATTATACAATCTTTATTATAAACTCCTCTGCCAGAAATTAAGATTGAAGTTTCTTCTTTCATTTCATTGAGCATATGGAGGTTTTTTTATTTTTATTTCGATTTAATAGCTCGTTGATAACAAACTCAGCCAATTGTATCATATTTTAAATGTTGGTAGCATTCGAAATTTGAATTATTTCGTAATGTCACTTTCATTTAGAAAACGGCTTTGCCGAAGTGATCAATAGTTTAATTTTTTATTTTTCCGCTTAATTCGTCTCAATTGAAGGCATTTTGTGTTGCATAAGGATAAGCCCTATTTATGAGATATATGGATGAATAGTGATCGTTAGTCGACTGCAAAAGGACCTTTAAACTTACATTGCACCGTCGAAAGTCGTGCACATCCGTAAGTATATCTCATTCAAACATAAGCATTTCCCAATACAAGCTAGGATTTCCTTCGCTACTTTTTAAGTAGCTTTTACTAATTTTATTTTAAATAAAAACATCATCCTATAAACGGATTTCTTTACAAACCTTATCAAATATAACAATATTATACTGTTTTCGGGAATATTTCTTTACAATTTTTTAATAATATACAATTTTATATAGGTTTACCCTATTTTGATAACATTATACAATTTTTATTATAAACTCCTCTGCCAGAAATTAAGATTGAAGTTTCTTCTTTCATTTCATTAAGCATATGGAGGTTTTTTTATTTTTATTTCGATTTAATGGCTCGTTGATAACAAACTCAGCCAATTGTATCATATTTTAAATGTTGGTAGCATTCGAAATTTGAATTATTTCGTAATGTCACTTTCATTTAGAAAACGGCTTTGCCGAAGTGATCAATAGTTTAATTTTTTATTTTTCCGCTTAATTCGTCTCAATTGAAGGCATTTTGTGTTGCATAAGGATAAGCCCTATTTATGAGATATATGGATGAATAGTGATCGTTAGTCGACTGCAAAAGGACCTTTAAACTTACATTGCACCGTCGAAAGTCGTGCACATCCGTAAGTATATCTCATTCAAACATAAGCATTTCCCAATACAAGCTGGGATTTCCTTCGCTACTTTTTAAGTAGCTTTTACTAATTTTATTTTAAATAAAAACATCATCCTATAAACGGATTTCTTTACAAACCTTATCAAATATAACAATATTATACTGTTTTCGGGAATATTTCTTTACAATTTTTTAATAATATACAATTTTATATAGGTTTACCCTATTTTGATAACATTATACAATCTTTATTATAAACTCCTCTGCCAGAAATTAAGATTGAAGTTTCTTCTTTCATTTCATTGAGCATATGGAGGTTTTTTTATTTTTATTTCGATTTAATGGCTCGTTGATAACAAACTCAGCCAATTGTATCATATTTTAAATGTTGGTAGCATTCGAAATTTGAATTATTTCGTAATGTCACTTTCATTTAGAAAACGGCTTTGCCGAAGTGATCAATAGTTTAATTTTTTATTTTTCCGCTTAATTCGTCTCAATTGAAGGCATTTTGTGTTGCATAAGGATAAGCCCTATTTATGAGATATATGGATGAATAGTGATCGTTAGTCGACTGCAAAAGGACCTTTAAACTTACATTGCACCGTCGAAAGTCGTGCACATCCGTAAGTATATCTCATTCAAACATAAGCATTTCCCAATACAAGCTAGGATTTCCTTCGCTACTTTTTAAGTAGCTTTTACTAATTTTATTTTAAATAAAAACATCATCCTATAAACGGATTTCTTTACAAACCTTATCAAATATAACAATATTATACTGTTTTCGGGAATATTTCTTTACAATTTTTTAATAATATACAATTTTATATAGGTTTACCCTATTTTGATAACATTATACAATTTTTATTATAAACTCCTCTGCCAGAAATTAAGATTGAAGTTTCTTCTTTCATTTCATTAAGCATATGGAGGTTTTTTTATTTTTATTTCGATTTAATGGCTCGTTGATAACAAACTCAGGCAATTGTATCATATTTTAAATGTTGGTAGCATTCGAAATTTGAATTATTTCGTAATGTCACTTTCATTTAGAAAACGGCTTTGCCGAAGTGATCAATAGTTTAATTTTTTATTTTTCCGCTTAATTCGTCTCAATTGAAGGCATTTTGTGTTGCATAAGGATAAGCCCTATTTATGAGATATATAGATGAATAGTGATCGTTAGTCGACTGCAAAAGGACCTTTAAACTTACATTGCACCGTCGAAAGTCGTGCACATCCGTAAGTATATCTCATTCAAACATAAGCATTTCCCAATACAAGCTGGGATTTCCTTCGCTACTTTTTAAGTAGCTTTTACTAATTTTATTTTAAATAAAAACATCATCCTATAAACGGATTTCTTTACAAACCTTATCAAATATAACAATATTATACTGTTTTCGGGAATATTTATTTACAATTTTTTAATAATATACAATTTTATATAGGTTTACCCTATTTTGATAACATTATACAATCTTTATTATAAACTCCTCTGCCAGAAATTAAGATTGAAGTTTCTTCTTTCATTTCATTGAGCATATGGAGGTTTTTTTATTTTTATTTCGATTTAATGGCTCGTTGATAACAAACTCAGCCAATTGTATCATATTTTAAATGTTGGTAGCATTCGAAATTTGAATTATTTCGTAATGTCACTTTCATTTAGAAAACGGCTTTGCCGAAGTGATCAATAGTTTAATTTTTTATTTTTCCGCTTAATTCGTCTCAATTGAAGGCATTTTGTGTTGCATAAGGATAAGCCCTATTTATGAGATATATGGATGAATAGTGATCGTTAGTCGACTGCAAAAGGACCTTTAAACTTACATTGCACCGTCGAAAGTCGTGCACATCCGTAAGTATATCTCATTCAAACATAAGCATTTCCCAATACAAGCTAGGATTTCCTTCGCTACTTTTTAAGTAGCTTTTACTAATTTTATTTTAAATAAAAACATCATCCTATAAACGGATTTCTTTACAAACCTTATCAAGTATAACAATATTATACTGTTTTCGGGAATATTTCTTTACAATTTTTTAATAATATACAATTTTATATAGGTTTACCCTATTTTGATAACATTATACAATCTTTATTATAAACTCCTCTGCCAGAAATTAAGATTGAAGTTTCTTCTTTCATTTCATTAAGCATATGGAGGTTTTTTTATTTTTATTTCGATTTAATGGCTCGTTGATAACAAACTCAGCCAATTGTATCATATTTTAAATGTTGGTAGCATTCGAAATTTGAATTATTTCGTAATGTCACTTTCATTTAGAAAACGGCTTTGCCGAAGTGATCAATAGTTTAATTTTTTATTTTTCCGCTTAATTCGTCTCAATTGAAGGCATTTTGTGTTGCATAAGGATAAGCCCTATTTATGAGATATATGGATGAATAGTGATCGTTAGTCGACTGCAAAAGGACCTTTAAACTTACATTGCACCGTCGAAAGTCGTGCACATCCGTAAGTATATCTCATTCAAACATAAGCATTTCCCAATACAAGCTGGGATTTCCTTCGCTACTTTTTAAGTAGCTTTTACTAATTTTATTTTAAATAAAAACATCATCCTATAAACGGATTTCTTTACAAACCTTATCAAATATAACAATATTATACTGTTTTCGGGAATATTTATTTACAATTTTTTAATAATATACAATTTTATATAGGTTTACCCTATTTTGATAACATTATACAATCTTTATTATAAACTCCTCTGCCAGAAATTAAGATTGAAGTTTCTTCTTTCATTTCATTGAGCATATGGAGGTTTTTTTATTTTTATTTCGATTTAATGGCTCGTTGATAACAAACTCAGCCAATTGTATCATATTTTAAATGTTGGTAGCATTCGAAATTTGAATTATTTCGTAATGTCACTTTCATTTAGAAAACGGCTTTGCCGAAGTGATCAATAGTTTAATTTTTTATTTTTCCGCTTAATTCGTCTCAATTGAAGGCATTTTGTGTTGCATAAGGATAAGCCCTATTTATGAGATATATGGATGAATAGTGATCGTTAGTCGACTGCAAAAGGACCTTTAAACTTACATTGCACCGTCGAAAGTCGTGCACATCCGTAAGTATATCTCATTCAAACATAAGCATTTCCCAATACAAGCTGGGAAATCCTTCGCTACTTTTTAAGTAGCTTTTACTAATTTTATTTTAAATAAAAACATCATCCTATAAACGGATTTCTTTACAAACCTTATCAAATATAACAATATTATACTGTTTTCGGGAATATTTCTTTACAATTTTTTAATAATATACAATTTTATATAGGTTTACCCTATTTTGATAACATTATACAATCTTTATTATAAACTCCTCTGCCAGAAATTAAGATTGAAGTTTCTTCTTTCATTTCATTGAGCATATGGAGGTTTTTTTATTTTTATTTCGATTTAATGGCTCGTTGATAACAAACTCAGCCAATTGTATCATATTTTAAATGTTGGTAGCATTCGAAATTTGAATTATTTCGTAATGTCACTTTCATTTAGAAAACGGCTTTGCCGAAGTGATCAATAGTTTAATTTTTTATTTTTCCGCTTAATTCGTCTCAATTGAAGGCATTTTGTGTTGCATAAGGATAAGCCCTATTTATGAGATATATGGATGAATAGTGATCGTTAGTCGACTGCAAAAGGACCTTTAAACTTACATTGCACCGTCGAAAGTCGTGCACATCCGTAAGTATATCTCATTCAAACATAAGCATTTCCCAATACAAGCTAGGATTTCCTTCGCTACTTTTTAAGTAGCTTTTACTAATTTTATTTTAAATAAAAACATCATCCTATAAACGGATTTCTTTACAAACCTTATCAAGTATAACAATATTATACTGTTTTCGGGAATATTTCTTTACAATTTTTTAATAATATACAATTTTATATAGGTTTACCCTATTTTGATAACATTATACAATCTTTATTATAAACTCCTCTGCCAGAAATTAAGATTGAAGTTTCTTCTTTCATTTCATTAAGCATATGGAGGTTTTTTTATTTTTATTTCGATTTAATGGCTCGTTGATAACAAACTCAGCCAATTGTATCATATTTTAAATGTTGGTAGCATTCGAAATTTGAATTATTTCGTAATGTCACTTTCATTTAGAAAACGGCTTTGCCGAAGTGATCAATAGTTTAATTTTTTATTTTTCCGCTTAATTCGTCTCAATTGAAGGCATTTTGTGTTGCATAAGGATAAGCCCTATTTATGAGATATATGGATGAATAGTGATCGTTAGTCGACTGCAAAAGGACCTTTAAACTTACATTGCACCGTCGAAAGTCGTGCACATCCGTAAGTATATCTCATTCAAACATAAGCATTTCCCAATACAAGCTGGGATTTCCTTCGCTACTTTTTAAGTAGCTTTTACTAATTTTATTTTAAATAAAAACATCATCCTATAAACGGATTTCTTTACAAACCTTATCAAATATAACAATATTATACTGTTTTCGGGAATATTTCTTTACAATTTTTTAATAATATACAATTTTATATAGGTTTACCCTATTTTGATAACATTATACAATCTTTATTATAAACTCCTCTGCCAGAAATTAAGATTGAAGTTTCTTCTTTCATTTCATTGAGCATATGGAGGTTTTTTTATTTTTATTTCGATTTAATGGCTCGTTGATAACAAACTCAGCCAATTGTATCATATTTTAAATGTTGGTAGCATTCGAAATTTGAATTATTTCGTAATGTCACTTTCATTTAGAAAACGGCTTTGCCGAAGTGATCAATAGTTTAATTTTTTATTTTTCCGCTTAATTCGTCTCAATTGAAGGCATTTTGTGTTGCATAAGGATAAGCCCTATTTATGAGATATATGGATGAATAGTGATCGTTAGTCGACTGCAAAAGGACCTTTAAACTTACATTGCACCGTCGAAAGTCGTGCACATCCGTAAGTATATCTCATTCAAACATAAGCATTTCCCAATACAAGCTGGGATTTCCTTCGCTACTTTTTAAGTAGCTTTTACTAATTTTATTTTAAATAAAAACATCATCCTATAAACGGATTTCTTTACAAACCTTATCAAATATAACAATATTATACTGTTTTCGGGAATATTTCTTTACAATTTTTTAATAATATACAATTTTATATAGGTTTACCCTATTTTGATAACATTATACAATCTTTATTATAAACTCCTCTGCCAGAAATTAAGATTGAAGTTTCTTCTTTCATTTCATTGAGCATATGGAGGTTTTTTTATTTTTATTTCGATTTAATGGCTCGTTGATAACAAACTCAGCCAATTGTATCATATTTTAAATGTTGGTAGCATTCGAAATTTGAATTATTTCGTAATGTCACTTTCATTTAGAAAACGGCTATGCCGAAGTGATCAATAGTTTAATTTTTTATTTTTCCGCTTAATTCGTCTCAATTGAAGGCATTTTGTGTTGCATAAGGATAAGCCCTATTTATGAGATATATAGATGAATAGTGATCGTTAGTCGACTGCAAAAGGACCTTTAAACTTACATTGCACCGTCGAAAGTCGTGCACATCCGTAAGTATATCTCATTCAAACATAAGCATTTCCCAATACAAGCTGGGATTTCCTTCGCTACTTTTTAAGTAGCTTTTACTAATTTTATTTTAAATAAAAACATCATCCTATAAACGGATTTCTTTACAAACCTTATCAAATATAACAATATTATACTGTTTTCGGGAATATTTATTTACAATTTTTTAATAATATACAATTTTATATAGGTTTACCCTATTTTGATAACATTATACAATCTTTATTATAAACTCCTCTGCCAGAAATTAAGATTGAAGTTTCTTCTTTCATTTCATTGAGCATATGGAGGTTTTTTTATTTTTATTTCGATTTAATGGCTCGTTGATAACAAACTCAGCCAATTGTATCATATTTTAAATGTTGGTAGCATTCGAAATTTGAATTATTTCGTAATGTCACTTTCATTTAGAAAACGGCTTTGCCGAAGTGATCAATAGTTTAATTTTTTATTTTTCCGCTTAATTCGTCTCAATTGAAGGCATTTTGTGTTGCATAAGGATAAGCCCTATTTATGAGATATATGGATGAATAGTGATCGTTAGTCGACTGCAAAAGGACCTTTAAACTTACATTGCACCGTCGAAAGTCGTGCACATCCGTAAGTATATCTCATTCAAACATAAGCATTTCCCAATACAAGCTGGGATTTCCTTCGCTACTTTTTAAGTAGCTTTTACTAATTTTATTTTAAATAAAAACATCATCCTATAAACGGATTTCTTTACAAACCTTATCAAATATAACAATATTATACTGTTTTCGGGAATATTTCTTTACAATTTTTTAATAATATACAATTTTATATAGGTTTACCCTATTTTGATAACATTATACAATCTTTATTATAAACTCCTCTGCCAGAAATTAAGATTGAAGTTTCTTCTTTCATTTCATTGAGCATATGGAGGTTTTTTTATTTTTATTTCGATTTAATGGCTCGTTGATAACAAACTCAGCCAATTGTATCATATTTTAAATGTTGGTAGCATTCGAAATTTGAATTATTTCGTAATGTCACTTTCATTTAGAAAACGGCTATGCCGAAGTGATCAATAGTTTAATTTTTTATTTTTCCGCTTAATTCGTCTCAATTGAAGGCATTTTGTGTTGCATAAGGATAAGCCCTATTTATGAGATATATAGATGAATAGTGATCGTTAGTCGACTGCAAAAGGACCTTTAAACTTACATTGCACCGTCGAAAGTCGTGCACATCCGTAAGTATATCTCATTCAAACATAAGCATTTCCCAATACAAGCTGGGATTTCCTTCGCTACTTTTTAAGTAGCTTTTACTAATTTTATTTTAAATAAAAACATCATCCTATAAACGGATTTCTTTACAAACCTTATCAAATATAACAATATTATACTGTTTTCGGGAATATTTATTTACAATTTTTTAATAATATACAATTTTATATAGGTTTACCCTATTTTGATAACATTATACAATCTTTATTATAAACTCCTCTGCCAGAAATTAAGATTGAAGTTTCTTCTTTCATTTCATTGAGCATATGGAGGTTTTTTTATTTTTATTTCGATTTAATGGCTCGTTGATAACAAACTCAGCCAATTGTATCATATTTTAAATGTTGGTAGCATTCGAAATTTGAATTATTTCGTAATGTCACTTTCATTTAGAAAACGGCTTTGCCGAAGTGATCAATAGTTTAATTTTTTATTTTTCCGCTTAATTCGTCTCAATTGAAGGCATTTTGTGTTGCATAAGGATAAGCCCTATTTATGAGATATATGGATGAATAGTGATCGTTAGTCGACTGCAAAAGGACCTTTAAACTTACATTGCACCGTCGAAAGTCGTGCACATCCGTAAGTATATCTCATTCAAACATAAGCATTTCCCAATACAAGCTGGGATTTCCTTCGCTACTTTTTAAGTAGCTTTTACTAATTTTATATATATATATATATATATATATATATATATATATATATATATATATATATATATATATATATATATATATATATATATATATATATATATATATATCTTATATATAAAAATGAATCGCCGTGCGTTAGTCTCGCAGGATCTCGGAAACGACACGACCGATTTGAATTATATTTCTTTTATATTGTTTGGCTTGATTCAGGGGTGGTTTACAAAAAAAAATATTTAGAAAAAACCCAAAGGAACAGCTAAAAAATCGAAAAAATCGAAATTAGTACTTCTAGGGATGGCCACTTCGTATTTCTGTCAATAGATGGCGCTCTCTATATTTTCTAACAATAGATTCTATTGTTTGACAGCTACGCCATTCATAATTCATTCCGCGCGACTGTGTGAAATTGTTATTACATTTAACGTCGTTTTTTCTTTTAAAAAAGGTAGTGGGATTGGAGAATAGATTTGTTCACTTTGATCAGCCATTATATAAAGGTAAATAGACTTTGCAGGCTTATACACAACTACAAATTTGGCCTTAGTCTGAGGATTTCAATATTGTTAAGTTCTCAAGGAATGTTCGACAGATTTGAGTGACTGAAAACAATTCCGTGTCTTTTTACAGTGTTCATTATAATGCCGAGGAGAATAGGTAACATAGGTCGTCGAAGTCAGTCAAATGCGCGGCGATCTACTTCACGTGCAAGTCGCACTGATGACCAGCGAGCGACGGATAATGAAAATAGTCGTATTGGCATTGTCGGAATTATGTTTGAGAGCGACTGAAAATGAACGACAAGCGAATACATTGAGAATGCAACAATTTCGTGCACAACATACACAACGCCAGCAATCACGACAAAATCAACATAACCGATTGCACCGTCGCAGTGTTCCTGTCAACCTGGAACAAGCGGCATTCCATTACGATCCGGAAATCGATTACTGTGCGGAGAGATCAGTAGCAAGACTTTCACCTTCCCTTCTCGACAGACTTACTACTTCGTACATCATCCCTCAAACAGTTTTGGTGAAAAAACCAGTAGGGCAGTCCCCACCCTAAACAATGTAGTATAATATTCTGACCTTATATCGTCCCGGTCCCCTGGCTTGGACATCATATTTACAGACGGCTCTAAGGCAGAGGTTAGAAGTTGTGTGGGCGTGGGAATTTTCTACCACAACTGTAGAGTTGTCATGTTGTGGATTTATATTACTAAGTTTACCTTATACACACATTTTAAATTATTTGATTTTGTTTGTATTTCTTTTGATAAATTATTGACCTATTTATCCTTTGCAATATGCTATGATAACCGTGTTAGTCCGTTTTACAATATTTCTCATTTTTGCTTTCATGAGTGTGATTCTTGATTTCTTCCTCTTCTTTGCTATGGTCTGGATTTGAAATTTTAACATCTTAGTCTGCTGTGAACATGCCCTTCAAATGATAAAGCTCTTTTCGTTTTCCAGTCAGGTCCTATAGATCGTAGACCACAGCCGATTTATTTTTAACCGACTTTAAAAAAAGGAGGAGGTTATAAATTCGATCGTATTTTTCTTTAAATGTTTGTTACCTCAGAAATCGGTCATTTATGAATTGCTTTGGAAAATTCTTTTTATTTGAAAGGATGTACTTCCAGATTCGTCACATCTTTATCAAAATTTTGTTCTGATGATGTGATCCATGAGGAATTGAAGGAACTCCTCAAATATTAACATATGAAGTTGAAAATTTACATGTTGGTACAGCTCCGATGACAATGCATTTTATATAGGAAGCATGCCCTGATTCTATACCCAGGATTAGCTCCCGACGAGGGGACTCCTCAGCGGTCAACAGCCCAGTCACGAAATTGTGTATATGCATTCAATTTAGACAGCCCGATCTAAGTTTCATCAAGAAAGTTTCGCGTGTCCTTTCAGCAGTTTCATGTATATTACCTACGGTCTTTTTTCCATAATGTTTTATTCTATCTATCTTCTTATATCATATACAAAAATGAATCGCCGTGCGTTAGTCTCGCGAGATCTCGAAAATGACTCGACCGATTTGAATGATTATTCTTTTGTTTTGTTTGCCTTGATTCAGGGGTGGTTTACAAAAAAAATATTTAGGAAAAATTAAAAGAAACAACTGAAAATCGAAAATATCGAAATTGGTCTTTTTGGGAAATAAGCCCCTTTCAATAGATGGCCTTCGCGGCGATCCTATTGTTTGACAGCTGCGCCATCCATAACTGTTATTCATTGCGTGCGATTGTGTACAATTTCAAAAAGTCGAAAAGTCGAAAAAGTCGAAAAAGTCAAGAGTCAAAAAAGTCAAAAAAGTAAAAAAAGTTCGAAAAAGTCAAAAACGTAGAAAAAGTCGAAAAAATCGGAAAAGTCGAAAAGTCGGAAAAGTCGAAAAAGTCGAAAAAGTCAAAAAAGTCGAAAAAGACAAGAAAGTCGAAAAATGCAAAAAAGTCGGAAAAGTCGAAGAAGCATTATTATTTTATCATTTAAATTAAATACATTGAATTTATTTTAATTTTCAAACGATTTTCATTTAATCACCGAACGAAACTCAAACCGTACACGATTCGGCCATATTATAGATTTCAATGAATTGGATTTGGAAGGTTGATATAATCAATAAACGCTTATGAAGAGTTACAAACAAATCAATTTTAGGTGGTACGAAGTTCACCGGGTCATCTAGTATATATATATATATATATATATATATATATATATATATTTTAATATTTGATTGTAAATGTGTAAATTATTATTTTTTCAAATTGAAATTATGTTTATTACTAAATAAATGAAATGATAAAATAAATGAAAGGGCACTTATCTGGTCTGTGGCGACCAGGAGCGACTCCACGCCTTTTTCGTTTTCTTTTCTTTCAGTATTTGCGGTTTCCTACTGTGGTATTGGAACCTTTCTACTTTATCCTACAGCGGCAACACAACAATTCGAAAGATGAGAGCAATGCTGGAAATTAATAGGCGATTAGATATCTTAAACACTAATGATTATTAAAAATGTCTATCAATATTTCGGCCAAGCCGTCGTCAAGATAAATGACATTTCTGAAATCGAACAATTCGTTGAAAATTTAAATTCAAGGAATCGAACAAAAAGAAATGGATAATAATATTTTACACGATTAAGTTAAAGTATATCATAACCAACCGTGTGAAACGTTATTTTTAAATGAATGATAATTAAAAATAAAAAGCATTTGATGATTATGATGATATGATAAACCTTATTAATTTTGCCTATTGAGACCGGAACCTTTGCAAGCGCCTAAAATATAAATAAAAGCCAATTCCCAAGATTTGACATCCCTTTCTTTTGCATTATCACCAAGGCATTTTATTATTTTGACTTTAAAACATTGATCAAAAGTTAAATTATGCGCCCTGGCATGCAAAGATATTGGGAGCTGGCTTTCATTTCCTACACTGGCCCTATGATTATTTAGTCTAATATTAAGTGGTGTTGTTGTTTCACCGATATAAAAGGCATCGCAGTTGTATTTCAAAAAATATAGTATATCAACTTCTGTGCAGGACTTGTGATGTACTATTATATTTTTCGTTCCTGCTTGAGTCGTGTAACTGTGAACTAACCCGCTGATCTGGATCTGCGAAGTGGGAGGCAACTTAAACCAGGAGGGTCAGCCAGGAAGAGCAGAAAACCGAGCACCATGGCAAGACTGGAGTTAAACCTCCAAGCTCTCAACGGTCCCATTTCGGCGGGCATATCAGCCGGGATTGAACAAGCACTAGACGCCGACAAGCAACTGGTGGTCGACGTGCACGCGACAATCGGAGCCACGATAAATGCGACAATCCTTCGACTCGCTGTGAAACTGGAAACAGATGGTGCACCTAGACAGGAAGGCCAACTCCTGTGCACCGCTGCATACGTGCTTTTAAGCACCGGGAACATCTGCCGAGACGGCGCGACGCCGGAAGGAGACTGGGTGTCCGCAGTCGGCGAACCACCCGCAGCAATCACTGACGCCGCAAAAGAGTATTACGCCCATGTAGGATCAGAAGAAGCGCGGAGAGTTGCAGAGTCGCTGGTGGTGGCCACAAAAATCAATTGGTTCAAAGAGAATCACCATGTCGGCCAAAGAGGCCAGGATGGCGGCCACTATGTCAAAAAAGTCATAGCGCTACACTTCCCACAAGCCCCGCTAGAACGAATGCTGGAGCTGGCATATCAGGTAGGCCACTGGGCGTCGACGCGGTCGGTGCTGTCGCAGGTCAGGTTGGGGGGCCTCAAGGCATCGGTGCCTGTAGTCAACCCCGCGGCAAACTCGAGGTTAGCTGCGGCACCAGATGCGGTCATGAGAGTGACCTCCAACCCGGCCGGCACGGCGAGACATTGCATAGCGCACGAGTTATTCAAAAAAATGATAGTACACCCTGTGGCCGCGTTCTGCCCCGGCCTTGGGGACTTCGCGGGGTTGGCGGCAACAGTGGAGATGATCCGTGCCAGGCCAGCGAGATATCATATGGGCTGCCGATATTTGACGGGGGAAGCACCTGAACCCGGATGGAGTGACTCGGCCGCCCTCGGACTCCTGGGGCGGACTGGGTCGTTCGGACAGCAGTTCATGGCAGCCACCACGTTGATGAAGAGTCCGTCAGTTAGGGAAGGTGCCTACAAAAATGCCCCAGACTTCGACCCTGCCTACGAGGCGATGATGGGGTCCTACAAAATAGCGCAGCTTGAGGGCCAGAAGCGGGGATTGGAATCCCTTTGCCGCACGCAGACTGTCGACGAAGGATCCTACAGGGCGGCGTGCCATGCATTCGGGAAAGCTCCTAACGAGGCTCTCCTAGAGGCCATAGCCGTTAACTCTCCCGCAGCGTTAGCAGAGAGGGCTGCCATTGATGAGGGGAGACGGGCAGCTGTGGCCGCTAGGCAGAGGTTCGAGGAGATCAGAGCGATGGCGGATGCACAGAGGCAGGTGCCAATGTAGTGATGACAAACTTTTCAACTTATTTGTACTTTTTTTCTTGTGTTTTACGATTCATGTGGTATTTTAATTATGTTAATGACGTAGGCCAAGTGAGTGCCCTAAACAAAACAAAAAAAAAAAAAAATACAAAAATACAAAACGTATCAAATAAAAATATTATACTATTTTCTACAATGTTTCTTTACATATTTTTTAATATTATACAATTTTATACTGGTTTACCGTATTTTGAAAACAATATACAGCCTTTTTTATAAACTTCTTTGCCAGAAATAAGATTGAAGATTCTGTCTACCCTAGACAACGGCGGCTGCAACGTCACCGAAACGTCGGGTCCTACAAATTTCACGCGGTAAATTCGTTTTCTATCCTATTTATAATTGAAGATTCTTCTTTCATTTCATTAAGCATATGGAGTTTTTTTATTTTTATTTCGATTTAATGGCTCGTTGATAACAAACTCAGCCTTATTGTATCATATTTTAAATGTTGGTAGCATTCGAAATTTGAATTATTTCGATATGTCACCTTCATTTATGTCACGGCTTTGCCGAAGTGATCAATTTGTTTAATTTTTGATTTTTTCGCTTTAATTCGTCTCAATTGGAGGCATTTTGTGTTGCAAAAGGATTAGCTTGATTTTTGAGATATATGGATGAATAGTGATCGTTAGTCGACTGCAAAAGGACCTTTAAACTTACATTGCACCGTCGAAAGTCGTGCACATCCGTAAGTATATCTCATTCAAATATTAGCATTTCCCGATCCAAGCTGGGATTTCCTTCGCTGCTTTTTAAGTAGCTTTTACTAATTTTATTTTAAATAAAAATATCATCTTATGAAAGAATTTCTTTACAAAACTTATCAAATATAAATATATATATATATATATATATATATATATATATATATATATATATATATATATATATATATATATATATATATATATATATATATATATATATATATATATATATATATATATATATATATATATATATATATATATATATATATATATATATATATATATATATATATATATCCCACTATAAATTTGACGTCCTACATGGGGTGTTTTACATTTAACGTGACGTCCAACCGACATTTGGCGTCCAATATACGGACGTCAGATCAAAAAGCCCTGAAACTTCGTGGAATGGTGTTATATTAAATCTACTTTGTTGTGGCAAATTTTGACCTGGAGGTCATTTTTACTCCGAGATGAAACTAAAACGTATAATGTAATTCACCGAAATTCCGTCGCGGCCCGAGTGGCGCTAGCGAGCAGCGTATATTTTTTCGCGTATATTTCATTTTCATTGGACCGCTAATCTGACTTCCTCGTATATATTTTTTCAAAGCACAGCGTATCCGAACTCCTAAGTTTATTTTGTGGTAGGCTGGCTACGTTGCCACTTCTCTCTAGTCTAGTAAAACGTATTATCATTCGTGACTTTGCCCGCCGGAGGCGGGAAAGATACGAAACTGAAACTGATGTATATATTTTTAATCAAACAAATGTGAACAGATTTAATGTATGGTACATATATTAGGGTAAACAAAAGTATTAACGTTGATTTTCACACTTTGTTTGCTGTATTATTGCTGTATTATATAAGTAGGTACCTAGGCACCGATTTATATATTTACCTACTAGCTTCTGCCCGCGGCTACGTCCGCGTTAAAGGGAGTTTTCGCCTATGGTATGTTATTTTCCCTCGGAACTCTAAAAAAGTACCCTATGCCTATGTGCTAATCTAAGATATAGTTTATCTAAACTTTATTGAGAGTTAAATTTCAAGATCAAACTTAATTTGTTGTTGTTTAAACTTAGGCATTTAATAAAAACGGCTTTGAAATTTAAGCAGGAAAGTTTTAGGCTTTTCCAGTGTTTTAAAAGGTAGGTTGTGCAAACCTAAGAAATAAAAAAACGATAATTGTAGATAGACAACATTAGTGTTTCTCCCCTCAGTATAGAAATTCAAACAAAATATGTTTTTATATTTTGAATTTGACATTCGCTTGGAACTAATAAACTTCTTTTTTTTTAAATTAGTTAGAATACAACCATATAGGGATTTACATTTTGATGTCAGGGCTATCTGTGAACTAATCTGAGTGAATAAGTCAGTCGCAACCTTCTTTTATATATATAGATGACAATACATATACTATGATTTAATTCTTTTATTCACAGCATTTGTCCTGTTATTTGATAATTAAAAAAGATTTAAATATTATTGGAAATATTTAAAGAATATTTTGTAATTGTGCCGTCATTTAAAACAATAAGGCATTGCTTTATAATCAATATATATTTAATGGTACATAATCGCCATTATCATACTTATAAATAACGAATGTTAGTTAGGAACTTTCTCTAAAAGATAATATTTTAATCGTGAATCATGCTTTGTTTTTTTGTAGGCACGTACCTATGTCATGTACCAACTTACGTATAGGTAGGTGTATTGATTTTCGTAAAAGAGCGTCAAGATGATTTAAGTGTTGCCAACTTTATTTTTGAGGGAATCGTACCACGCACTAGGAAAAAATGTATTTTGCTCGAAATTCTACCAAACAAATGTACGAATTTAAATTTCGATAAAACAATAGTAATTGATTTAAAAACGCAATGTTATAATAATTCAAAATCAACGTTTGACACGTAGGATAGTATTAATATAATATTAATAATTAGTACTTTGATACGAACAAGTAACAAGTATTATTTACATTTTACTCACTATCAGAGTCAATGGACGCAGCAGTTGATGCGGGAGTCAAAGTATGTATTCCTTTGTATATACTTAAATTGAATTTGGACATCTCGTTAGATGGCTTGAAATCGATACTTGATCCAGTTTCTTTCACTGTCTCTGTCGTCAATTTATTTCGAGTTTTTGATTTCATTAGATTGACGTAACTGAATACTCTTTCACATTGTGCATTAGAATGGGAATGCACAAAGTGTCCAAGGCGATTGTCACAGCTCCTTATAATCTTCGTATAAATGCAGCTCACTCTAAAATTTGTCGGCACATTTCATTATTATTATACCAGAACAATGCTCTTTAAGGCGACTGGAAACTGAATTATTCTCTCCCATCATCACACTGCACCCATCAGCAACAAATCATATTAAGTTGATGACTAGAACATCCTCCTTTTCAAATAATTTTATTAGGGCATTAAATAAGGTTTTGCCTGTAGCTCCTTCGTTAACTAAGTCCGGATTTGATGAATCAAATATTTTCAATAGTTCTCAAAATTTACTGACGATTTGTTTTAATTTCTCATCATAAAATCTGACAACAATACAAGATGAATTTTGGTTACTTACTAGGTGTACAAATATGAAACCGGTATTTTTTTTAAAAAAAAAGCATGTTTATTTTGCGAAAATGGTTACAAATTTAACCTTCAAAATAATTTCCCTCGCTAGCTACACATCTTTCCCATATTTCACCCAATTTATGGATTCCTCGCCAAAAAAAATGTTCGTTTTTTGAGGCTAACCATTCATCGAGCCAATTTTGCACTTCCTCGTAAGAATTGAAGTGCGAATCGTTGAGTGTGTGTCCCATCGATGAAAACAAATAGTAATCGGACGGCGCCAGGTCTGGTGAGTACGGCGGGTGGGGTAGCGGCTCCCAGTTGTACGATTCTACCAAGTTTTTATTGACCGATGTTCGATGTGGCGATGCGTTGTCATCTTGGAATAAAATTTTGTCATGGTGAATTTGAAATTCGGGCCTCTTTTGACGTATAGCACGATTCAAATCAATCAATTGTTAATGATAGCGTGCACCATTTTCCGTTTCACCTGGTTTTAGTAGCTCATACCAGATAACACCACGCTGATCCCAGAAAATACACAGCATTGTCTTTCGGCCGAAGCGATCTGGTCTTGGCGTCGATTGGGGTCGTTGGCAGATAGCTTAAATATATATTTTTTCGTTTGGGATTGTTGAAATAAATCCATTTTTCCAGTGATGATTCGATGGAGAAAACCGTTTCTTTTTTGCCTGGCGAGCAGCATTTCACAAGTGGTTTTTCGCTTTTTTTGCTGCCTGTTGGTCAGTTCATGTGGCACCCATCTACCGACCTTTAAAATCTTTCGCATGGCCTTCAAACGCAAGGAAACGGTTTGTTGTGTCACACTTAGTTATTCAGCGAGCTGTTGTTGCATTTGACCATCATCTTCATCCAATAATGCTTGCAATTCGGCGTCTTCAAACTTTTTAGATGGCCGTCCACGCTCCTCATTTCTCACATCAAAATCAGCACTTTTAAATATATTGAACCACTCATTACACTGTGTGCGACCAAGAGCATGCTCCCCGTAAGTTTCGACAAGCATTCAAAGCGATTCAGAAGCGTTTTTCTTTAAATGGAAACTGAAAAATCAATGTTTCCCGCAAATGAGAGTTTTCAGGCACGAAATTCGACATTTTTAAGCGCGAAACAAAATGCGTTGTTGTATGAAACTTGACAAATTGTGAACTGAATATTGTTGACAGATGATAGAATGAACATTTGAGACAGTTGGTACGGTTCGGAAGCTCATACATATTCGGCTATCGACCGCTAGATGTCGTTAACGGTTTCATATTTGTACACCTAGTATATCGGTGGATTCATCGCACTAAACTTACTTTGTTTTAATTTCGACGTCAAGGTTTCTTTTTCGGTCTTTCCTATGACTGCTGTGGCAATGGCAGTTGCTTCGGTTCTTTTCAGAGAAATTTTTAAAGCTATCTTAGAATCTGGGAATATGCACTTTAGCAATTCTGTCAAGTGGTCTGCCGTTTTGAACGCTAAATTATGTTCAACTAAAATACCTGTAGGTAAGTTTTACTTGTTGATGGTATTTTTTTCATTGCCTCAACGTGTGTTTGTCTATTGGCATGCATTTTCAGAACACCAATCTCTGCAGTTAAAATAGAGTCACATGCACTGTTCTTGGCCTTATATTCGTAAGGGTCCGGTTTAAGCCTTTTTCTTAAATATATCTAATTCTTCCCAATCTCGGCGATACCTTTGAGCTCTATGTCTCTGTCGCTCTTATTTTGGTGGTAATTCTTGTCTTTGTTTAACCCTTCGTAAGCCAGCCAATTCTGACGCGAAATTCAATCGGAAAAACTGCACTCTATTTTTCGGTCGATTTTATATATAAAAGCTAACAATATCGTTTTGTTATGACTTTTTCTTATTACCTAATACGTTCTATTGTTAGTCATGTATACCTATTATATATGTATATAATATATACTTCGTCTAGGGCAGCTAATTTTACCAAACAATCGATCGTTTTCTCCCAAATATGAATGAAAAATTATTTTTGACTTATTGGGCTGTTATTTTATTTAATTATTTATTAATAGGTATACCTCGGTAAATATTACAAATTACTAGATTAAATTATTGTGAGTTTTATAACAAAATAATACTAAGAAAAACAACCTGAAAACGCCGCAGGAATGAAACTCAGGACGGCACGTTTTCAATCCTCGAAAATTTGCTTATAGAGGTGTTAGTGCACGCATACTAATATATAACGGTGGCTTATTCAATGACAGGCCACATTGACCACAGTGGATGGAGAAATAGGGCCGATAGTTGCATAAATAATGAGATCGGCCGCTGCGAATTGTCACAAGAGAAAAACCACCGAACGGTGGTAATGGCCTCCCAGAGGTTAAGAGTTTTTTTTAGTGTACTCTGCTTATTTCTAGATGGTTCTGCCATGATTCTGAAGAAAAAACAATATGTCAAACAGACAAATGGTAAATACAAGTACGTACCTAATTTATATCTTCAGAACACAAGAAGATTATTTTGTTATGAACATTATAAGATTTGAAAAGATCGTATATTTTGCGTACGATTTCGATTTCGCCAAAAGGGTAGTCAAAATACGATTTAAATCGTACGGTTGGCAACACCGGTCATGGAATGATTGGCCGAATTCGCGATGCGAGGTTGCCGCTATGACCAGTGGCCGCAGCATTTTGCGAATTTAGTATTGCGCAATAGTCATTAGTTGTCACAGATCAGTGGGATCAGGGGTTGTCACTACGTGTTTTCGTTTGTAGCGTGTGTGGTCTGTTGAACTATAAACGGATTGTGTTTTATAATGAAGAGAAGTAAACGAATATTAGCCATGGCACTTAATGGTAAGTTAAATCATGGTATATTTTGTCTGATAATAATTAGGTAAATTACTTTATAGCTGGGGATTTAGTGCGATGTACCCTGCATTTTGTGATTAACCCTTCGGAAGCCAGCCATTCTGTCGCAAAATTCGCGCGATGCGCCGTGCCTTTGTATTTTTGGTCGATTTTTTATATAAATACAAACAAAATCGCTTTTTTATTAATTCTTTCTTGTTACCTGATAATTTATATTCCTAGTCATGTTTACACTATATTTATATAATATATATTTCGTCCAGAGTAGCTAATTTTACCAAACAATCGATTGTTTTCGACTTATTGGGCTGTTACTTTATATTCATTATTTATTTTTACGTAAACCTCGATAAATATTACAAATTACTAAATAAAATTCTTGTGAGGTTTATAACAAAATAATACTAATAAAAACAAATTGAAAACGCCGCGGGAATAAAACTTACGACTGTATATTTTCAACCCTCGAAAATTTGTTTGTAAGGGGTGTTAGTGCACACATACTAATATATAACGGTGGCTTATTCAACGACTGGCGAATTTTGCCACAGTGGAGGGAGAAATAGAGTCGATAATTAAATAAATACGGAGATCGGCCGCCGCAAATTGTCACAACAGAAAAACCACCGAATGTTGGTGATGGCGTCCCAGGGGTTATAGGTTCATACTTGGCACAATCGTTCCGTAGGTGATTCTGAGTGAATTTTGATCGGGAGCCATCGGGGGCCACCGCGCGGGTGGCGGGGGAAGGGGGAAGATTGATTCCCCGCGCTTCACTTTGAGCCTTATATCTCTCTAACTATAAGCAGGGTTGGTAAAAACCCGGGTTTTATCAAAAAATATCTGCCCACTGGGTTATTTCGGGTTTTTTTTGGGGATTTTCGGGCTTTTTTGGGGAATTTCGGGTTTTTTCGGAGTTAATGAGAATTTTAAATTAATATATTTTAATTTTACATTTTATTTTATTTTATTACCATTTTACTGCATTTTGTTCTCCCAATCCAAATCTATTTACTACTGAATAAAGTTGTAACACTACCATGAAGGGAACTCGCCCGAAAATCGTTGTTGTCAGTTGTCGCGGAGATCCCCTTTATTTTCACAACAGGATAAGAGATAGGATAGGACAGGATAAGAACCTAACAACCGCTAGTGGCGCTGTTTCGGCGCGAAAGTATTGAGTAGTAGTGCAAACGATTTTAAAACTAAATAGTGTATATTGAAGTGTGTATACGGGTCTTTGTAGCTTGAAGAGTATTGTAATAGATTTGTAATAAATCAAGTTCAGTGTTCTACCATGTTTTTGCATCTTCTGCTGCCTATCCACGTAACAATATTATCCATAAGTTATCTTATAAATCATGCCAAAAGTATGTAGTCGTCATTACACTTGTCCGGCCAGTTCTGCATCAACATTTGGAATGGTCTAGAGTAAATTACGGAACAGACTGGGTGTGTCACAAATACCTACATCCTTTTTTTTCTTTTTGATAAAATATAAATGCTATATCCATTCACTGATTTAATTATTATAAACAAGTATTTTTTTCAAAACCCACATTCGTCAAAAACCCTCGGGTTTTTTCAGGTGGGTTTTACCCAATTTAACCCAGTGGGTTTTTTCGGGTTGGGGAAAATCAAGCCAACCCTGACTATAAGTACTAGGGCAAGTGGCAGATCATTTTCGAATAACTCAGTAATGACGAATTCATTTCTGGAGGAAAAAATATACCATAGAAAAAAAAATGAAATAATTGATAAAATCCAAAAATCATTCACCTCTTTTTTTTTACATATACGAAGTTTACTTTAAAACTATAAGACGTATCGCTATGAAAAAAATATATTCTGAAATAAAATGAGTGGGTGCACCTTCCAAGCGAGCAACGCCCCGCCACCCGCGCGCGCGGTGGCCCCCGATTGCTGCCGGTCAAAATCCACTCAGAACCACCTAAGGAACAATTGTGCCAAGTATCAACCTTTAATCACAAAATGCAGGGTTCCCATACAAAATGTTGCACTAAATCCCCGGCTATTATACTGTAATTAATAATGGCTCCAAGACGTCTCCAAATTTACTAACCCAACCTACCGAGCGTCGTTTTTCTTTAATGACCAATATTTGGTCCAGTGATAAAACGCAATTAAAAATTGAAGCCTTGAAACAAAGAAGCAAAGAAAAATTGAAACTAATAACCAATTTAAGCCAGTCTTGTGTTGAGTTCTATAAATAAATAAAAGAAAACGAACTACATATAATTAATGTTATTCCATTCATTTCAAAAATATAAAAATATAAAATGTCCTTATATTGATTTTCGACGAAATGCTCACCTTAGTCTAAAAACAAGTTTAAATTGTATCTGCTGCTCATATTTAAAGTACATAAGTTATATAAATGCATTATTGTCTGTTATATTAATACACACAAATATCATACATTTTATTTTCCAGAAATAAAATCCAAACCCCGGAAAACGCGTCTGCTAAATCGTTTTACTACAGACTACGAGGTATGTAACTTAAAATAAATTATTTTCGAACACCTGCATTGTAACGAAATACTGTGAAAGAATGATGATCGAAAGAGATGCGATAGAAACGCAGTGCTTCACATCTTGTAGCGATGTATCCATACCATACGTATAGATATTATGTTTAGAAAGATATCTTATTTATTAAAGTATATATTTTTAAAATAAAAAGATGTTATTTGATAATATGGGCATGTCGCTATTTTAGGCAAAAAAAGATACTCATTCTTTTGTTAAAAACACTTAAAACGCGTTAAAACTATTGGTAAAAATATTGTATCATAAAATCTTGTATATAAAAAACGTGTATAAAACATAAAATATACCGAATGCACACAAAAATGAAAAAAATGAGTTTTCGTTACAAAAACTATTAAAATCCCTTTTTTACCAAGAATTGAGTGTCATAGTAGTAAAGTTTCAATAATAAAGTGAAATGTGGTATTTTGCGGATTGGTTCAAAAAAAATTCCTATGAACTTATATTTTATTTTATATAAATTATAAGGGTCAATTTGTTACTACTATCATTTATTATATCGGCCTATATAATCAATGCTACTATCGTGATCCTTGCATATTCATGTATAAATAAAATTTATCATACAGTATAAAAATGATTGTCAAATAATTATGAAATAAAATATATTTTTGGAGGGCGTAAAATTAAATGAATAATTACCATTATGCTTGTTTATAGATGTCATGTATCCTTCTTCGATTTATTTACCTATGCTAAATCGTTATTTAACGTTCTGCATCAACAGGTTTTTAATAATATACTATTATAATAAAAACAAAATAATATATATTTTTTTTAATGTTTTATGGTCTGGCTATTTTAAGTTCTCGATCGGACGTATCTAAAGTAAACACATTATAATTAGTGGATATTTTCAGTTATTTTATTATTAATTTAAATTTTAGGACAAAGCAGGCTATACATATACGAGTAGTTCAGATCCAGAACCCACAGATGATGATTCACCTTATTCGCCTTTTCGGAACGAAGACAACGACGTAAGAAATATTACATTTATACTTATGTAGTTTCTTTTTTAGGTTCCTTTGCAAATTATGCCGTTTTGAAAAAGTTCAAGAAAATACGCAGAAAAATGGATCTCATACAATCCACAATAATTGTGATAATAATAGAACGGACGTAAACTTTAATTGGTCCTTTTTTTAATAAATAATGAATTTACTTAATTATTAAGTAAATCAATTATTTATTTGAAAAAGAACTAATTAAAACTTGCGTCCGTTCTATGTTTATGTTGAATTTTGGAATAAGTTAATATCATTCTTATATTGCACAACTTGACTGTGATAGAAAGATGACTTCAATAAAATAGTGACTTCAATAAAAAGTAACTTCAATAAATTATCGTTTTTAGTATTAAACAATTTTTTTAGATAAAACATTTTTAGTATTAAACGTTTATTTTGCTATAAAGTGAAAACAGATAATTAACGGCAGGGACATAAATACAAATAAATAACTGCACCGAAAGGCATTATTTTTACCTATCCTATTATTTATTATTTTATATTATTAACTATTGCATATCATAAGTAGGTATGTTTGTAAAAATATGTTTCTCTATACCTATGTAATAAACGCAGCTACACAAATATTTAAAAAATAGGATAAGTTTGATTCAAATAACATTTTAATCACCAATAAATTTGGCATTCAGTTTAAAAAAAAAATATCTATAGTTTTAGGCAGTCACCTTTCTTGGCAGTCTGGATATGTTATTATAAGATATATATTTTTTTTGTGATAAATCTCACAGTTTTCCTTGAAGTTTATTGCATATAAGCGCCTCTATTAGAATTTAATATTTTGTTTTGAGATAAAACACACATATTTAGTAGTATATTGTTTTTTTATAGATTTTTTATTAGTATAGATTATAATATTTGTAGCAGTATTGTTTGTCGATTACAGTTACATATTTTATGACTTTCAGAGCGACGAATCATTAACAGAAATACAGCAAAGTCACACTTCAGTCATCATAAATGAGACAAGTTGTAGTGAAATAAGCAATTCTCCAGATGCAACTCCTACGTCCGTTCATTCGAAGATTTTTTTACCGAAACGTGTACACCTCTCTGAGAACAGATTTAATAGTAAATTCACGCCGGCGCCACCTCTTCAGGACTCTGTTAAGTTATCATCTACAGTATCTCGCGACAGCAGTTTTGGTAAAAATATTCTAAACGAAAATCCATTACCTGGACCTTCAAAAAGAACGCGCCTTCCAGATTTTTGTTTCTATTGTGAAATATTAGTTTTTAACTTTGCTAGACACATTTTTAGAAACCATATTGCTGAAGTTGAAGTTCAAAAAATTTTATCCACGCCAAAGAACAGTAAGGAAAGGAAACGTTTCATTACTGATTTGCGTAAGAAGGGAAACTTTATTCAAAATGCAAATCATTGTATAAAACCAATGAAATCAAACAAATTATCTGAATATTTACCATGTACTCATTGCTTAGGGTTTTATTCACGAAAACAGCTTTGGAAACATAGAACAAGTTGTATTAAGGACAGTGATAATTCTAATGTTCAATCTGAGGCTCAGGATCTGTTAACGCGTCATTTAAAAGTAGACAAAATGCTTAAGGAAACTGTGTTTCCACGCATGAGAGCGGATAAGTTATCGTTAGTAGCTAAGTCTGATTTGCTTATATGCGCTTTTGGGGCCCAATATCTTAAAATTCATAGGGAAAAACATTTTGTTAACGTAACCTCGCGAAAAATGAGAGAACTAGCCAAACTATTATTAGAATTAAAAAAAGTACAGTCTAACGTTAAAGATTTGTTTGATGCCTTAAAACCTGAAAATTACGATTGTATCGTCCAGGCTACGAAAAATGCCGCTCAGTACGATGTCGATATTGATACCTTCCAATCTCCAACTTACGCTATGAATATTGTAACCTCCCTAAAACAATGCGCAAACATTGCGATAATGTATGCTTTAAAAAAACAGGGTCCATATTTAGAAGTCAACACCGCGGAGGTAGAAGCTAATTTAAAAACTATGGTACAATTACTGAATGCCAATTGGAAGTATGATATTTCTAACCAAGCCGCAAATAATTTAAACATAAAAAAATGGAATAAAATAACCATAATCCCCTTAGCAAATGATCTTAAGCTATTAAAATCTTATTTGTGCAATAAGGCAAAGGAAGCGGCTTCCCGCATAAAAAGTGGTAATGACAATGTTAAAACATATATAGACCTTTCAGAAAGTATTTATTGTAGAGTATTGTTGCTTAATCGGAGAAGGCCAGGGGAATCGCAAAGGTTGCAGTTGCATGAGTATCAGGCCACAAATAATTCTCACGAGAAATACGAGGAATTTGATAGGGCGCTTTCGTCAGCGGAACGAGTGTTATTAAAAAGGTTCAAAAGAGTAGTAATCCGAGGGAAACGCGGTCGAGGTGTTCCTGTATTGTTTAGCTTAGAAGTTCAAGAAGATTTACAGTTATTGATTTCTATCAGGGATAAATATCTATCTAAAACTAACCACTTTTTATTTGGGAAGCCGGGCTTCGATAGTTGTATTTGTGGTTACAAAGTGTTGGAAAAATATGCCAAGCTATGCGGGGCTAAAAATCCAAAGGCAATATCTACTATTAGATTACGCAAGCACCTCGCTACATTGACTCAAATATTCAGCATGACTGAAAATGACTTGGAACAATTAGCTAATTTCATGGGCCACACTGGTGCTGTTCACAAAACATCTTATAGACTCCCAGATGACGTTTACCAAACAGCTAAAATCTCGAAACTTCTACTATTTATGGAGGATGGTAAGGCAGATGCATTTAAGGGTAAAACTCTTGACGAAATTGAGTTAGATTTAAATGAAGAAATAGTCGGGGAAAATATCGATGTGGAAGACATTATTGACTACGAATATAATGGAGAACCAATACCGGCAACATCTACGAGTATCTGCCAACATCGCTTCAGACCGAAACAGACCTAAGTTCTTTGCATGATGTGCCAATGAATAATGAAAACGTTAAAAAACCCAAAAAAAGGATCCTCGTACCGTGGACTAATGAACAAAAGAAAGTAGTTACAGCGTTTTTCAAAGGGCACATTACAAACAAAAAACCACCAAAACGATCTGAATGTGAAAAATTAAAAGAAAAATACGTAGATTTGTTACGTGATAAAGATTGGCTCAAAATTAAAGTATTTATCCAAAACTGTTATAAAAAAAATGATTAAGCGAAAAACTTCGGCCGCAATAGTATTTCAGAGGAATTTTCATCACCCACCCTAAATACCCACCATTGTTGTTTCTAAATATTTATTCCGAAAAAAAAAATAATATGTGAAATATATGAAATATTGAAATATTTTGTAACATGAAATATTTTATTATTTCAACATAATTAACAATTTCGGGGCCACTTTTGTTTTACCTAACGTTAGTCTATATTATTATAGTAGTAACGCGGTTTCGTCAATGTTTTTATAATTTATAGGTATTTCTTAGTGTAGTAATGTTTTGAACATTATTTTAAGGTTGGTTATTTCGTTTAATAAAAAACGTTTTTAGCATAAGCATCTTTTTTTTGCATCAAAAGATTTTACTATTCATAGTAGCTACTCGACTATTCACTAAACTTAGCGATTTAGTAATTTACGACGAGACCATAATGACTCGTAACGTCATCTACCAAGTCGCTGGGAGATCGTTATTTTTCAGATTGTTAAATTAAGTTTTGTATTCCAGTGTTTTGTAATTTAACATGTTTTAACTTATGTTAAGATTTCACATCGTCATGTCCGTCCGATTTGGCAATTGATTATTTTCACCTACATATTTTAGACCTAGTTATAAGACAACTGTTATGATACCTACATAAACATAAATAAAACAAAACAAAAACCTTTTAAATCTTTTATTTTTCATTATACTACCTAACACTTTTTATCGGCGACTGGTCGGTGTGGGGTAAAAATATCAAATTAACTAAATAATGGGACGAATATTATACACATTTTTGGTAACTCTTAGCATTTCTCATATGATTTCAAAAGTATATTATGACTTTAGAGCATATACCTACTTTACCTACACTTACGAAAATACCATATAAAAATTAGTCTGTTAGCATTTCTCACATGATTTCAAATGTATAATATGACTTTAGAGCATAGACTTTACCGACACTTACAAAAATACCATATAAAAATTAGTCTGTTCTCAACGTCTATATTTCACTACCCTAAATCAAAGAAACTTCATGAAGTTTATTCAGCTGAAAGTCAATTCCCTAAACTATAACCCTATGTGTCAATGTTTTTAATTTACCTTATATTTTCTAAAATCTTCGTTGTTTAAAATATAACTTGTCAAAAATATACCACTTTAAGAAAACACCCTGCAAACTGAAAGTATTTGAGAAAACTACAATATGACTGCATAAGCAGTCTCATGGTAACCCACAAAATAGAAAAAAATGGGTTTTCATCCAAATTAATATTTTAGAAAAAGACTAGGCGCGGATTTCCGCCATCATAATATTATGTAGATAATTTTTGAAAATAACTGCAGTTTTCTCTATCGAACGTTTGAGGGTGAAGGTGAGGAAGTGAAACAAATATATGTATCGTCGACTATAAATATACCGACAAATTGTTCGCGAATTTTATTGTGTCATATAATTTTAATGTACGTATTATTTACTTGAAGTTTAAAGATATTTTTTATATTATGTGGAAGAATAACAGAAATAATTTAATATAGTGAACAATATTCAAAAGTCACCATAAATAAGATGGGTGTAACCTACTAATTATTGCAGAGAGACCTTATAATTATAGCAAATATTTTAAACTATTATTCAATTTGTCATTTTAATGTCTTGAGATATTTGCGTTTATTGATTACGCTAACATACAAAACTATTGAAATGCTTCGTTCTTCAAAATGCGTAACTAAAAAACACTAAAATTTCTTAGTAAAAATCCTTGGAAATATTAGTGATAGTTTTCAAATGCATTATTAAAATACAAAAATTTAGTTGAAATAATCACACAATTGAAAAGTAATCTATATTCGACGTTTATCAAAGACATACTCGTAACCAAGAAGTTCCATATTCAAATACGAACTGTCAAAAAACGTTCCTGCCTGACGCACGCATGCACGCAGATTTGCCTTTTATATATACATAAGATAGATTCTCATAATATAACTGATATAAAACTTCCAATTCGTTATGTAAGATATACAGTACCTATTAAAACCCGTCCATAATAGAATTATGTCAAGTACCTATTTCATCTATTGACTAGAAAAATTATTTTGAAATCAAAACATATTCCAAACAATAGGTACGTTAATTAAAATATCTGCGTAAATAAAAAACCCGAGAAACTTGCACCAAAGTAAAACAATGCAATTGCATTATATTATTATACTGTAAAATCGAAGACTATCGCGGTTATTAGACCTTACTAAATAGGATAAAACTAATTTACTGTGTGAAGTTTGTAACACCCGACGTTTCGGTGACGTTGCAGCCGCCGTTGTCTAGGGTAGACTGAAGTGTCGTCAATTGTCATCTGCGGGTAGGCGGCAAACTGCTTCTATTACTCCGCAGATTGTATCTGTGGTGGGGAGGCGGTTTCCGCGCGCGGGAGTTTTGAAAATCCGCCGTGCACACAACACTCACTATATCGTGCGTTACGTTCTTGCGCTCGGAGATGGGAATGGAGAACATTTTAAGAAGAAGGTTCCACGTAGAAGAGAGTTTATAGCCATCGTCTCTATTAAAGTTCGGGGTTCTTCTTATTTCAATGGCTTCCCGGATCATGCGAGGGAAAGTAAAATTATTCTTTGGATAGCACAATGGGATCTTGAAACTGCATCCAGTGGTTAAGTCCGCTATCCAATATATGTTCGCAGATCGCCGTTTTTCCTCGCTAAACGTTTTTAACAGCTTTGACGTGTTCCATCAGCCGAGTGGCTATGGAACGTTTCGTTTGCCCAACGTAGGCTAAACCACAGCTGCATTCGATTTTATCACACCCGGGCTTGCAGTGGCATTACATCCTTTACAGGCCTCAGAGATCGAACTTTATTTTGGGTCGACTTCAAGATCGTTTTTATATGGAATTTGTTAAGCATCTTAATTATTCGATCTTTCACGCCCTTGACGTATGGTAAGAATGCTCGTGATCTGCTCAGTTTCTGATTTTCGTCTGTATTGGATCGTGTGCGTATCTCATGATACTTTCCGTAACCATTTTTCCTCAGGACATCATTGACATGCTCCATCTCTTGCGGGAAATGCTCATCATCGCATAGATCACGTGCTCGATTCACGAGCGACGTTTGCACTGAACGCAGATGGGTAGGGATTATGGTGTGAGCTGGCATGCAATTATATGTCCGTATGTGTGGGCTTCCAATACACTGTATGTCCGAGAGTATTGACATTTCTCCTCGTCACTTTGACATCTAAAAAAGCAAGAGAGCCATCCTTTTCTGCTTCATAGGTGAATCTGATTTTTGGGTGTATGGAGTTTATATGACCCAGAAATTCTTCCACCGTTTTGTATATTACCCTTTAGGATGCAGAAGGTGTCGTCCACGTAGCGAAGCCAGAGAATGGGTTTAATTTTGGAGGTTTCTATGGTTATTTGCTCAAAATATTCCATATACAAGTCGCTAACTATCGGGTTACACCGAAACGTCGGGTGTTACAAACTTCACGCGGTAAATTCGTTTTATCCTATTTAGTAATTATTATACTGATTATAAAAAAATATCCTCAATAAAAAATCTAATTATCGAAATATTAGGAAAAAATAATAAATTAAAAAAAAATCTAAAATAGTGTTGGTAGATGTAAGCAAAACACGAATTTAAAACGAAGTATGTAAACTAAATAGAATAAATATAAATTTATTTATACGAATAATGTAAAATGGTATAGGTTATGTATTAAATAAATTATGTAGAAAGAAATTAATAAA
The DNA here is from genome assembly GCA_944548615.1 of Micropterix aruncella. Classification (NCBI taxonomy): domain Eukaryota; kingdom Metazoa; phylum Arthropoda; class Insecta; order Lepidoptera; family Micropterigidae; genus Micropterix; species Micropterix aruncella. The sequence continues at coordinate 8,719,252 of OX155967.1, forward strand.
TTCTAATGTTAAGTAGATATGGTTGAAGAATTGATAACCTCACAAACACATCTGCGCAAACTTGTTGAGTCAATAAAAACTTCATTGAATAAATTCAAGCAATGCTTAAAAATATAAATATCAAAACAATGCAAGCAGTAAATATCTACGCAATGAGGGAACGCGCGCCGGTCAAACAATATTCCCCTTATTGTCTTATAATCGCAATTCGCAATATCGCTTCTCAGTTTTGAATATCCCCTCCGCCCCTGGGCAGTCCGCTTAACACAACCGGCCTCATACCGTTTGATGCGAGAGTGAGTGAGAGAGTGATATTACTTCTCGTATAAGTCGCTTAAGTAGGTACGGTGCAATATTGTATCTAACTAACAGAAATGCATGTAGACAAGTCTCTATAGGCGAAGGCATTAAATAGTATATGCTCGTAGTGATTAAAGTATTTTTTTATTATATTTAAAAGTTTAAACGTTTTGACGGAATTCTTTGACGTTAAATATACTTAAAAGTTTGATAAAATATATAGGGACGCGAGATGAATATATGTAAAAGGGAAGTCAATTCAGTAATAATATGTAGAAATAATACAGACGTATATAATATACGGAATCCTCTCGAGGTATGATGCCTAATAGGTTCAAAAGTGTAAAAAAATATACAAGGACGCAAAAAGAAATATAAAATAAAGGGAGTTCAATTGTGGGGGACTTTAAAATGGAAATAAAAAAAAACGTATATAGACTAAATCTTATTTTTACAAAATAATATTATCCAAACCTTATTCCGCAATCAATTATATGCCAATATACTCTTTTAGAATTAAGGAAAACAATCCGGAAGTCGAAGACGCCATACTGATGCGGTTTAAAAGGACGCCACATATATCATGGGATTTATATATATATATATATATATATATATATATATATATATATATATATATATATATATATATATATATATATATATATATATATATATATATATATATATATATATATATATATATATATATATATATATATATATATATATATATATATATATATATATATATATATATATATATATATATATATATATATATAGCGTTACAATCGTCCCCTCTTAAGGCGTACACGTTCGTGTTAGTGATATACTATTATATTTTTCGTTCCTGCTTGAGTCGTGTAACTGTGAACTAACCCGCTGATCTGGATCTGCGAAGTGGGAGGCAACTTAAACCAGGAGGGTCAGCCAGGAAGAGCAGAAAACCGAGCACCATGGCAAGACTGGAGTTAAACCTCCAAGCTCTCAACGGTCCCATTTCGGCGGGCATATCAGCCGGGATTGAACAAGCACTAGACGCCGACAAGCAACTGGTGGTCGACGTGCACGCGACAATCGGAGCCACGATAAATGCAATCCTTCGACTCGCTGTGAAACTGGAAACAGATGGTGCACCTAGACAGGAAGGCCAACTCCTGTGCACCGCTGCATACGTGCTTTTAAGCACCGGGAACATCTGCCGCGACGGCGCGACGCCGGACGGAGACTGGATGTCCGCAGTCGGCGAACCACCCGCAGCAATCACTGATGCCGCAAAAGAGTATTACGCCCATGTAGGATCAGAAGAAGCGCGGAGAGTTGCAGAGTCGCTGGTGGTGGCCACAAAAATCAATTGGTTCAAAGAGAATCACCATGTCGGCCAAAGAGGCCAGGATGGCGGCCACTATGTCAAAAAAGTCATAGCGCTACACTTCCCACAAGCCCCGCTAGAACGAATGCTGGAGCTGGCATATCAGGTAGGCCACTGGGCGTCGACGCGGTCGGTGCTGTCGCAGGTCGGGTTGGGGGGCCTCAAGGCATCGGTGCCTGTAGTGACTTCAGGATTTCACTTATATCCTACACGGAAAAACAGTTTTTACAAAAATCGACTTGGTTCGGGCATTTAACCAAATTCCGTTTAATGAAATGAAATGAAATGAAATGAAATGAAATGAAAAATACCTTTATTGTACTAACAAAAAAAAAAAAATACATGGGTAAAGAAGACTTAAATTCTATTTTAACTTAGTACAAACGGCGGGCTTATCGTTTCACGATTTCTTACAGCCAACCTTGTAATATTAAATAAAAGTATCAATACAGCTCACATACATAAACATATACACATAAATATACATATACATACATCCAAATATACATACATACATAAAAAATATAATTTATAATATAATATATGTATATTATAATAATAAATACATAGAAACTACAGATAAATAATAATAAAAATAACTGCTTATATAAAATGATAGATATTACAAAGTTCTTATGCTTCTATCCAGTCAACAACCCAACGAAAGGGGGAAGGGGGGAGGGGATAGGGGGTGGGTTGGTTCTTAGTTGATATTTTGAGGGAGAAAATGTTTTTTCAGTAACGCCTTGAACAGGGCAAACCGTTAAATGATGATGACAATCCAAAAACTGCAATAATTACGCCTTTCGGCCTATTTGAGTACCTCAAATGTTCATTATGAATACCTACTTCCAATTTTGTAACATGCAAAACTTGTCTTGGGATATTCAAACGTGCCACATTTTACAGACATTTTAAAAAATGTGGGGAGCACACTTTCAATAAAAATCTTCTAGATTCTTACAAGTTACGTGTTCTCACCACGCAGTCTTTATCTATAATGACTAATTTATCTGGTGCCTATGGGCCCTTGCTGAGTTGGCCACGAAGACCCATTCTGTTTCAGGGTCGGTCACACTCACGGGTCAACACCCATCCGATGGCCTCCACGCATGGGGTGCGAGCCTGGGTAGGACACTGGGTCAACCAGTCTCCCCCGGGAACAATCCTCTGGCGCTCCTGGACGGTCTGCGCACCGAGCGGCGCAAGCCAATCGATTGTGCTCTCCGACTAACAATCGGGGGAGTCTGGGAACTGTATTGTTTCCTATAGAGCGGGGGCAGTTGTCTACCTTACGGCGACTGCTCTTGAAATGACCATTGGCCATCCGATCCCGGTTCAGAGTCGGGCAAAGGACGCCTTGGTCCGCGACAGATTCGGTGCACTCCGTTTCACCGCTTCGTAAGGGAGAGGACCGCGCAAGCGACCTCGAACTCGGAACCAATCGAGAGACCGGAGAAATCTGGTCACAATTGGAAGTGAGGGCGCGAGTATCTCGAGCCCGCCGGGTTTATTCCTGGCTCACTCGCGGTAAGGCGTTGGACTCTCACGGGTTGTGACGTAGCTGGACGTAGAATGTACTGTCCAAAGTCTTCTACGTTCACTGCAGGGCGACAGAACGACTAATCGTTAAAACGTCCTGTGGTGACGGGCTCGCCCGTTGTAGTTGACACCGCAAGATGGTGCCTCGGTAGATTTTGAAAAAAATTTTTTGCCGAGACTGCGTAATGATGACATTTCAATTGTCTTAAGACAAGACCCATTAATACTTGCATTCGGTTCACGACTTCTAAATAAAAAGAAAGAAAGAAGAAGCAGGCCGGCGATTTGCTCAAAATTGAGGGACTTAGCGAATTTACTAATTATATTGAGAAACGAAGACTCGAAAATATGTCAACTCAGGGATGCGATTAATCACAAAAAATATGAAACATTCATAATTGCCGTAAAGAAAATGTGTGGCTTCAATGAAGAGACAGGAGATGTAAAAGTCACTAGTATTCCTGCAAGAATTCGTCCATCTCTACTTGGTTGTATAGAAATACTATATACAGAAACAATTATGAATCCGAATGTAACAACTGCTTCTAAACAACATGTAAAGAATATTTTGGACGAGTTTAAATTATTGTTAGAAGCAAACTGGCAGTGAGAAATATCCTCGAATGCCGAAAAGACACGAAAACGAAACTTAATGACGAAGGCTCCAGTGCTTCCTTTAGATGAAGATATAGAAAAGGTTATGACCAAAATTCACGAGCTTGAAGCAAAGTACCCCATAGAATTAAAAAAAGATTTAACCATTCTTAATTATGAAAACTTATGCGAGGTCGCTATTGCACACATCATATTGTTGGACCATAAGAGATCTGGCGATGCAGTCAAGGCAGAGTTAAAATATTACATTAATAGAAAAACGGATGAAATACCGCAACAGGTTTTAAATTTTTTGACTCCTAAAGAACAAAAGGCTATTAATGAGTTAGACGTTTTTCAAATACCGGGGAAAAGAGTTTGTTCTGTGCCAGTATTGCTAACAAAAACTATGCGAGAAAACATAGATATTCTAATATCTTGTAGAGAACCGTTAAATATACCATTTACAAATCAATATTTATTTGCAAGGCCGCTTACTGATGGGACCTACGACGGCGGTAAATGTTTAAATAGAATAAAAGACATGTGTCAATTAAAGAATGCAAGGATGTTGACGGCCACAGGAATGAGGCACCATATTGCAACGATGTCCCAAGTACATGCAAAACAAAACGATCAATATACTGAGCATCTGGCAGGATTTCTGGGACATGATCTGTCTCTTCACTCTAAAAACTATAGATTACCTTTACAAGCTTTGCAGAAAGGAGTACTCGGAAGTAGATTAATGGAAATTGAAGGACAGGAAGATTTAGAAGATTCAAATCTAGAAGATATGGGTAATACTAATAACCATCAAAAAGAAAATATTTTCAGAAAGAATTACGATGAAAACAAAAAACAGATACACGAATTAAGTGCTGTATGCCGCAAAACTAAAAAAAACCTCCGTAAAAAAAGGGATTGTCTTAGGGTCGAAGATAGAATATCAAAATCAGCGTTACGTGAAGATATAGAGAAAGAAAACACTAAAGATACAGAAAATAACGATATTGAAAATCGAAATGTTTTACAAATAAATACAAGAGGTAAACAAACAAAAAAGTGGAACGTTTTCACAGAAAAATCAAAGGACGAAGTTAGTATGGAAAGTAAAAACTCTGAAAATTCTTCTGAAAGCATGGAAAAGGACTATCAAGAAGAAAAAAAAGTAACAAGACGTAAACCTTTTATGTTTTTCCGGGAATTGAAATATCAATTATTCTGGGAATTGATATATGGAAGAAATTCAATTTAATTCCGAATGACTTGCAATTTTTGCAAACTTCGGATAATTCAGAATTGCTTACATGTAGAATCGTGGAGCCGATCATATCGGACTACGAATATCTAACTGCGGAGCAACGATTAATCGCTGATAACATCATCGGACAGTTTAAGGAAATTTCAACGGAGAAAATTGGATTGGGTCGCACTGATTTGATGGTTCATCATATCGAGACTGGTGAGCATGCCAATTAAACAGCGTATGTATCGTCTCCCACCGCCAAAGTTGGATGCGTTAAACGCAGAAGTGGACGGATGCTGGAACTCCGGAATACTCTCCATGGAATAGTCCGGTTCTGATGATACCTAAAAAAGACGTTTTTGTCTGGATTCTCGGAAGCTAAACAGCGTGACAAAAAAGTTTGCGTATGGTTTACCTTTCATTGCTGACATTTTGGATAGTTTGGGAAATTCGAGATTTTTGTCGTCTATTGACCTAAGCTCCGCATTCTAGCAAGTTCCTTTGTCAGAATCATCTCGTTTAAAGACTGCCTTTACAGTCCCTTACAGGAACTCGTTTTCCTTCACGGTCACTTCCTTCGGCGTTTCCAACGGAGCGACCGTACTGCAAAGTTTGATGGATAGATTGCTAGGGCCGGCCTTCGAGAGGAAAGTTTTTGTGTATCTGGACGACATCATAGTTACTGGGAGTACTTTTGAAGAGCATGCGTCATTGCTAATGCGTGTTCTTGACAGGCTGAAATACGGTAAACTGACAATAAATTACGACAAGTGTCAGTTTTTCAGATCGGAGATGAAGTATTTAGGGCACGTAGTAGATAGATTTGGGCTGAGAGTGGATCCGGAGAAAGTTTTGGCCATAACTTCTTTTCCTATGCCAAAATCCAAAAAGGAGGTGCGTCGTTTTCTCGGCATGGCCTCTTGGTATCGAAGATTTGTGGAGAACTTTGCGTCCAGGGCAGCACCGCTGAGCAAGTTGACTGCGACCAAGGTGGGAACCCCTAGGTTTGCGTGGACAGCGGAAGCTGAGGTTGCTTTCAATGATTTAAAAGTGGCAATTTCGTCCGCCCCCGTTCTTTCATGTCCGGACTATTCTAAACCCTTCAGAGTATATACTGATGCGTCCTCATATGGCACAGGAAGTGTATTGACCCAAGGGGAGGGCGATGAGGAGAAGCCGGTCGCATTTATGAGTAAGACACTAGCGGCAGCTGAAAGGCATTACAGTGCTACAGAGCGTGAAGCGTGAGATGCTGGTAGTTCTGCACTCGGTGGAACATTGGAGATGTTACCTGGATACTGGTGAAGAATTTGAGATAGTGACGGATCACAGTGCCTTGCGATGGTTCATGGGACTGGAGTCACCTTCTGGTAGATTGGCCAGGAGGGGAGTAAGACTGTCACCGTTCAACTTCAAGATTTGTAACCTATATTTTTCTTTGCCTATATATATTCTTGGAAAATATTCGAAATCTATAGGGTTACAGGTTTTTGTGTTACTAAAAGAGTGAAAGAGATATAATTATTCATTTACCAACAAGGGCCTTTATTATTCAGATATTAATATTTTTGTTATTGGTTTATTGCTTAAAGTTATAAATTATTAAATCAATAATATTCAAAAATACAAAATTACATAGAATAAAAAAATAATATAATCAATTAATCAAAAGTGTGGGAAAATTAACCAATAGTCAGAATTATGTTATTATACAAATAGCAATGCAGACTTTATCTCAGGGTCGGCTCCTAGCTTGAATTATAATACTATATATTGTGTCCCGCCGATCTTCGCGGTCGGCTTGGTACGGTTGATATCACTCAGGATCTGGTAAGGGTGGACAGCCTGGATCTCCGCGAATGGCTTCGGGATCACTCGTTCGTCTTCGGCGGATGGCTGGTCGCGGTGGCGAGCCGGCGTCGAGCAGGTAGGCTGGTGGTACGATGCGCCGGCTATCGTACGGTAGTATTGTCGGCCGCGCGATCGTACAATTCTCCCCGACGACTGCCGGGAGCTACTGCTGCGGCTGATGTGGAGTCGGGGCCGAAGGATTACCCGAGTGTCGTTCCTGCTTGAGCCCCGGTTCGCTGGAGAATATGGGCGGCGCTTCAGGCTTCACCGAAAATAGGGCGACTGATAATCGCCCCTGCAAAAGTCCCTGCCGGAAGAACGTATCCGTCAGTATGCGGGATCCAGGCAGTGGAAGGCTTCACGGATGGGAGACGGCACTCCACATTCCGGACAAGCCGCCCAAAGGTCGGAAACTCCCGTCGAGCCATGCCCGCCCCAGGGAATCTAGTTCTTACAACATCAATTATCAAACGAACACTTACCGGAGAAAATATTGAGGTCCTATCTATGAGTTTTGGACTTCTCCGGGACTTTGTCTGGCTCACACGATTACTCGAATTCGAATGAAAGGAGTTCTAGCAAGGGGCGGTCGATTTCGAGATTATTCCGCCTAGATGAGGGTTTGCCTATCGGATTTTCCCGCGTACATCTCAACGCTAATTTCCGGAATTATTAATAGCGCTTAACCTTGATCACTCTGTGAACCTCTGTGAAATAAGCTTGACCACTCTGTGAACCGTAATGCCCCTGCCAGCGTCCAGCTGTCGTCCTTCCAGGTGGCGGTCCATGAATACTTCTCGGGTGTTTACCCAAAATCTACCCATGTCGACCCGGTTCACAGAGAAAACGCATTTAAGGCAAAGCTCCGTAGGCAAAAGCGGCTACTTCGTCGCCAGTTACGTGAAGCCAAGAAAGCCGGGGATAAAGCCCTCTGCCACAACTTCTCGCGCGCGTACCGCTTTATACTAAAACTCATACAGAGCGTAGCAACGCAAAACGACAAGCGCAAGGCAGCATTTCTCAAATCCAAAGAGGAAGCCCGGTTCGACAAAAACCGTTTTAACTACAGCAAAACGGTTTTGTCTGCCGCCAAGGGAAAAATCCAAATCCCGGAAGAAATGGCCACGGAATATTTTTCGACCACGTATGAGGACCCAATGCGGCTCCATAATTACAGCCCTCCGCCGGGCATTACACCTCCGCCCCTGCCTACGGTAGCTTTTGCTTCTCAACCTCCATCTCTAGATGAGATTCTTAATCAAGTAAAGAGGAAGCCGTCGGGCTCTACTCCGGGTCCCGATGGTATTCCCTATTTAGTATACAAAAAATGCCCCTGCCTTCTGCAATATTTAGGATCCATCTTCCGAAATATATGGAATAGCGGTGTAGTCCCACAGAATTTTGGCCGAGCGACAGTCATCTTAATTCCGAAGGTCCCAGTTTGCACCGGACCAAAGGACGCTCGGCCCATTGCTCTCACAGACACTGTGGCCAAAATCTTTTTTAGCATAGTCCACACGAGGATGAGCGAATTCATGCACCGGAATGAGTACCTTGGAGTATCAGTTCAAAAAGGCTTCATGCGTGGCGTCTCGGGCTGCCTCGAGCACAATTCTCTCCTGGCTGCTGCCATCAAGGATGCGAGACAGCACGAACGCCAAATCAATGTATGCTGGCTCGACCTAGAGAATGCCTTTGGGTCAGTCCGACACAGTCTCCTCCACTTTGCACTCCGCTGGTACAACTTCCCACCAGTCGTGCGTGACATTGTAGCCTCCTACTACAACTGTCTGACTTTCCATGTTAAAACGCAAGAATGGACTACCCGCTCTATACCATATTCAATTGGACTATTTCAGGGCTGTTGCCTCTCCCCAACGATTTTTAATATAGTTTTTAATATACTGCTGGAAAGCCTGACCCAGTTTGACAAGAAGTGGGGCTACCGTTTTAAAACAGACGGCCAATACACCTCGTCGTGCCTCGCTTTTGCCGACGACCTAACTTTCATCACCAGAAGCCCCAAGCAGCTTTCCCTGCTATTACAGAAAGTGGAGCTTTTCTGCGACTGGTCAGGCTGTATAAAAGTGAAGCCCTCCAAATGTTTTTGCCTTGGACTCGCCCGCATGGGCACAAAATTTACATCCTATGACCCCAAATTGGTCTATAAGGGCTCTAATATCTCCCTTATAGACCCAAACAATCATTTCAAATTCCTCGGCAGAAAAATCACCCATCAGGGAAAAGACGTCTCGGGCGATCATGTTATAGAGCATTTCAAAAGTTGCCTGGCGAAAATAGATGCCTTGCTAATTTCTGGCCCTCGTAAGGCCTGGATCTATGACAATTATCTAACGTCACATTTGTCATGGCCCTTTCTTATTTACGATTTTACCAAAACCCAACTGTCCCGTCTAGATGCGCTGGTGACAGCTAGTTTAAAATCCTGGCTGTCCTTAGCCAAACCAGCTGACCCCTCGACTCTCTTCAGGTCCAAACAAAATTTTGGGCTAGCGCTTAAACTGCCCTCTCTGCTCTACGCCAACTCCAGAATAACCAAAAATTCGATTCTGTGCAATTCCAAAGATCCGGCAATATCGAAGCACGTAATAAGTGGCCGTAGTGATTCAAATGATCTACAAGCCCGCGTAGACTTCCACAAAAAGTTCCTTACTGGAATCAGCCAGAATGGCACTGGTCTGGGGTATGGCAGTACAACCACGAGCGACGTGGACTTGAAGAAGTCTCTTTTGCAGGGAGATTACGACAGCAAGAGTATGGCTCATGCTATTGGCCTTCAATGCCAGAATGATTGGACAACAATTGGGGACTTTTGCATTCCGCCTCCAATGCACTGGAAGGTAATGCTCTATGACTGGACGCCAGAGATGCTGAAATTTTATTTGAATGCCTTTCAGCATACACTTCCAGACCCCAGTAACCTCGCTCGTTGGAGCTTTGCCGAGGATAGTTCTTGTCCCCTCTGTAGCAATACCCCTTGCACAGCTAGACACATTCTAGCTGGCTGCAAGGTGGCCTTAGATCAAGGACGGTACACTTACCGCCATGACAAAGTTCTCGCTGTTATTCGCGAGGTAATTAGTCTCTCAGTGGCTCGTGCCAACAAGGGTTTGACAGTATCCTCCAAACCCCCAATACAGTTTGTGCGGGATGGCTCTAAAGGCAAAAAACATTTAACTACAAAACCTTTCTCAATAATCGAGAAAGCTACAGATTGGATTCTGGAGGTTGATTCGGTCTCTAAGCAGTATAAATTCCCTGAAAGTCTCGGATGCACAGCCCTCCGTCCAGATATAACTCTTTACTCTCTATCTCGGAAGGTGGCTCTTATTGTAGAATTAACTGTTCCATGGGAATCAAATATCCCAAAAGACCACGAGTACAAATTAAATAAATACTATGATCTTGCAAATGCCGTAACCCGGAACGGCTTCACTGTTCACCTTCACGCGGTGGAAGTTGGCGCTCGTGGCCTGCCAGCTAAATCTCTATTTCACCTCTTTAAAGATCTTGGCCTTTCCAGAAAAATATCAACTCTTTCTTAGAAAAATTATCTAAAACTGCGATTTGCGCATCTCAAATTCTATGGCTTCGAAGGGGGAGTGAATGGGTGGCAAGGTGAACGCTCACATGTGGCAAGACAGCTGTCCTAAACCTACCACAGCCGGTTCGTAAGTCCGGAATCCACTGCTCACCCCCCAGAAGTGTAAAAATAGTATTATGATGGGCCCGACTCCGGTCGGTGAATTCCATGGCAGCTCCGTTTGTATTTATTATTTATTGCGTGTATGTATTTTATTAAAATAAAGGAATTTTACCACTACTGAAAACATATCCTATTTATCCCGGTTGTTCCCCGAATTCATTAATATTTGATAACCAACGTTAGAAGGCAGCGGCTCCCTCATGTATCATGCTGAAATTGAGTGTATAACGGCACGAATTAATTTCCTCGGCGACTACTCAAATAATTACGATTTACTTACTCATCTACAATCTCTAATTATGACTTCTACATTTTCATGTTTTTGATTCGCAATCGTATCCAATAGTCGTACTGGCAAGGCGATGTCTTTAGTTACGTCACTCGCCGTAATGTTGCTAGCTTCTGAACTCGGCCATTCAGCTGTCAGAACTATCCGGCTTCGATACGAATGTGAGAAAATATGTGAAAATGGTGAAAACCCGCAGGAAAACACGGAGCTCGTGTTACAGATTCTTCATCGGAAAGGGTCCGAGCAAGTTGTACCGGATGCATTGTCGCGCGCTCCGATCACGGCAGCAGTCACGTTATCTGACACTAAAGACACGTGGTTTAAGCAGAGGTTTAATAGTGTGCCTAATAATCCTCAGGCGCACCCTAACATGACTATCATAAACGGAAAATTATACCGTCATAGCAAAGCCGAAGCTGAACCCGATCCAGATTTCATATGGAAGCAAGTCATTATGAAGGAAGACCAGGAAAGGTTGATGAAGTTTCATCATGATCAACTATCTGCTGGTCATTTAGGAATTTTTAAGTAGTATTATCGTCTTCGGCAAAGCTACTACTGGTCTGCTCTGTATCAGTCCGTAGTGAAGTACGTTTCAAATTGCGAAACATGTCTAGCAACGAAACATACGACTTCAGCGCCGTTGGGACTTATGACTACACCTAAGCGTTGTAGCCGTCCGTTCGAATTTATTGCTCTCAATGTACACGGACCTTTACCGATGACTAAAAATAAGCATAGGTACATTTTATTGGTCACGTGCTATTTTAGCAAATTTTGCATAGTTATACCACTTAAAGAGGCAACTTCAGCATCTATGATACCTTAAATTCGGAAAAGGGTATTCCTTATTCATGGTATACTTAGAGTGGTGTTGTCGGATAACGGCAAACCCTTTATATCCAAGGAGATGAAGAGATTTTTCTCGGACTACAATATACCGACCATTTTTAATACTCCATATCATTCACCTCAAATCAACACGGTCGAACGATATAATCGTACTTTAAACACAATATTAACGGCGTTTGCCAACAAAAATCATAAAACGTGGGATGCTCACCTCGCTGAATTTCAGTTCGCTCTTGATGCAGCTCGGTCGGAAGCCAGCGGTTTCAGTCCAAACTTTCTTGTTTTCGGGCGTGAGAGTGGCAAGTGGCGAAGTGTATGCCGCGATGTCATTGCTCGAAACGCAAGAGGTTTTGCTGTCACCAGAGGAAGACGACCGTCTAGAGAGAGTTGGCATTCTGGAAAAGATTTTTAAGCAGGTTAATGAAAATTTGTCAAAGCAACATGACAAAAATAAGTTAATTTACGACCAAGGTCGACGACATTTATCGTTGAAGAAAGGTGACATTGTTTGGAAAAAGACAAGCTTTTTATCCAATAAAGGAAAGGGTTTTTCGTCTAAACTGGCACCCAATTATGAAAAATTTCGTATCGCTGAAAGACTGTGCGATCAGGTGTTTAAACTTGAAACGCACAACGGTAAATTATTACTGGGTGATTATCATGCTAAGGATTTCAAAGTAAACGGGTGTACCAGCGAGTTGTCGACAGAAGACCAACTGACATAGCGTCGCAATTTTTTGTTTAAAATTATATCACTAATATTTACTTGTACCATAGGTATTTTTTTTTATAATATTATTCTTGATAGATAGGTGAGATTTGTAAAAAAATTAACTTACTGGTTTCGAATTGTCAGCAGCTTGAACATCGCAACAGCGTTCGCGCTGACAGCGACGGTTGACGTTGAAAGCACTGAATTGTCTGAAATGTGCGTCAAATAAACTCGTCTTAGTTTCAGATAAATATATCGTGGTTCAAATGGGTAAAAGCTACGATATTATGCATGGTCTGAGGTGCTAATAGGTGTTTCAGTCGAATGATTGAGGATGAATTTAGTGAGGAATGAATGAGATGAATAGTAGAGTATTTTCTCGCACTTATTTGATAAACAGGCCAGTAGCTACAGTCTGGGAGTAGTTCCAGTGTTTAGTATGCTTTCCCGATCTTTAATTGTCGATCTTGGGACAGACTGTTAGTCCGGGTCGTATTGCAAAATTGGGTCAGCATGGTTATTGAAACGAAAAGCAATTTTTATTTACAAGTGTAAACAGTTTTTCTTGTGCGGAATGTGAGCACGCGTTTATTATTAAATGTTAGATAGTCGGAACTAGGTTTTCACTGGCGTATTTCTTTATTAATCTGCAGATTCGAACGTTTCTTGATTTTGAGGTTATTCCTACTAGGTGTCTCGTCAAATATGGTTTACTCACCGTAATTTTGAAGAGTAGGGTTGTTGGCGAGCAAAAAATTAAGGCCGCTTAATTTTTTTAAACGGAGGTACGGGGGATGTAACGCTTACCGCGTTTTCTGCTGTTTTTCGTACGCTTTTCCCATCAAATTCGAGGTTCACTAGTTTCGCGGTGTGGTTGACGAGGTATCATCCGGCGACTTGTGACAATCGGCGGCGCATAGCTCTATTTCTCCGTTTCGGCGCTTAACTCTATGCCGATCGAACGCGAATCGAACCGAGTAAGGACGTCGGAATAAATCGTTGCCAGTCGTAGGAGAGGTATGCAATGCTTTCATAAATAATTTCCAAAAGTGATTAAATTATTTATTCAGAAATTAAATTTGTTTTCGTTGTAATTATTATGTAATTTTATATAGTAGGAATTTTAAATCATAGATGTTATCCAATATCCTAATGAAGGTTAGAGGGTAACTTGGCCTTATTAAAGGTCGTAAGTTCGCTAGCGTGTAGGTTTTCGAGGATAGAAAAATTAAGGATAGAGATCAGGGGATTTTGGTCATCGATTTGGTAATAAGTAAAAATCAGAAGTATTCTCAAAAGTGCTATGATTTTTAATTATCCAAAGTTAAAAGGCCTAATTTAGATTCAAAATCTCGCGCGCTGAGAACTCGAATTGCCTTTACGGCCCCGCCAAAATTTAGCATATCTACCAGCCGAAAAGGGAATTCGATCTCATTTCATCGCCAAGCAGCCAAATATCAAGATCCCAGGAAAGTCCGTGTTAGGATTAGGACTATAGTTTTTCCTGGTAAGCGCTCGATGTTTTTTAACTCTGTTTGCGATCCTTCGGATCGGCCTGGCGAAGTCGGAATCAGACGTCTGGACTCTAGCTATTGCTGTTCCTTACGAAAGACCCATTCCTCGCCCCGGCGTGATGCAAGCATCACGAAAACTATGCCTTAGCACTGAATGCCTTGCACAAAGCCATTGGAAGTCCGCGATACAGTCATGGCTTTATAAGCACTATGATCTGTGAAGAAGCCTCAAAGCATTGCTGGCTCTACAAATGCAAGGTGTGTGAATCTACCTTGAAACAGAAATTATATGATCACGCTGGCGAGAACTTGAATGTCGAAATAATTTGGTATGAATGGAGATTTGGATGCAAAATTGAATAAAGTGCAAAAAACTGGAACTGTGATTAAACTAATAGATCATATCTTAGACATGACTCCGGCGTTTTACATGCATTCATATATAAAAAGAGTTCAAGCGGACGCATACAACAAAGATCGATTGGCTTCATCTTCAAATCAGCATGATCCATCTGTGGCACTGGTGCAAGTTTATTTTTCTGAGAACTTTACTAGCATAGGACAGGATGAGGTACAAAGCTACCATTGGGTCCAGCCCCAAGTGACTTTGTTCACGGTGTCTATGTGGGTTAATGGAAAGCAGCAACCAATTGTAATCGTCTCTGACAACAGAAACCACAACAAGGATACAATTGTAGTATACATGGATAAGATTCTCCGAGAACTCCTCGGATACGAGACTGAAGTTCACGTGTGGTCAGATGGACCATCTTCACAATTTAAAAATAAGTTTATAGCGGCAAGCCTTGAGATACTAGAAAAGAGACATAACAAACACATCATCTGGAAGTACTTCGCTACTTCACATGGTAAAGGACCCGTGGATGGCATTGGCGGGGCTCTTAAAAGGGTAGTTAGGAATAGAATTATCCGTCGAGAAGCCATTGTTACTAACGCCAAACAATTCGCCCAGACAGCGAAAGACTCCACCGTTAATGTTATAAATGTCACTCCGGAAAAAATCGAACAGAATGCAAAAGAAATTGATTTGGACAACATTTTCGCTCAAGCTAAATCTTTAGCTGGAATATCAAAGACGCATGTCATGTTTTGGAAAGATGGAGGAATAATCACAGCCCCCACAGTAGAAAAAGTAAACGTTACAATAAGGGTTAAGAACAAGTTAAGCATGTATGAACAAGTATATGGTTCGGACAGTTCGGACTCGAGTGATGATATTCCATTAGCCCAGTTGAGATTTCTGTAAAGACTACTGACATTTTCAGAAAGAATACAAAATATTTTTAATGTGTAGGACTTACCTTAGTATATTAAGCTTAAAAATTTTACATTACATTATTTACGATTTGTATGAAAATTCGTGGTAACGTATGTTACGATTTTAATGTAACGTATGTTACGACACCTCTCAATAATTTTATAATAAAAATATTTTGAAATATGTTGATGTTTTAACTGATTAGTTATCCTCGATCCTTTATGCAACCTATGTCTCAATTACAAGATTCAGAGAACTTTTTGAAATGGCATCTAGTGTAAAAATGCTTGTCTATTTTTAGTAAAGTATGTTAAGAGATCTGCTTTTTTTATAACTCCTATTAAGAGTTACCTTTCTACTCTAACTTTTAGTCAACTCATAACATGTAAATTATGCATCCCATTTGGATGTAAATAAGATCGAAATTACTTAAAGATAAAAAAGGCTTATGTTTGAAGTATGATTTTTATATTCTGATGTAACGTATGTTACGGTGGATTGACCCGGGACACCTGTCGACAGAGTGTTATCGAAAAAATAACAGGAATCTGCAGTCGCCATCAACGAGCGCATTTCAAAACGGCAGTAACTCGACACCGTCGCACTTGAGACAAGAAACAGGCGAACGGTACTCACAGGCAAAAACTGTCATTCAGCAAAACCGCCCTTCTGTCATCAAGAAAAGCTTTAATTTAAACTTTCAAGGCGGGGACGAACTGGTCAAATCATCCCAGAGCCAAACAGATCACGATACGATGATCGAAGCAGAAACCGACACATTATTTCAATAATGGAAGGTAAAAATCTGTTCTATGTCAGAGACACACCTAAATATAAATATTTGCTAGACAGCGGAGCTGCTATTTCCGTTTGTAAACCTCACACCATCCCAGTAGGTAAAACTTTAAATAAAGAAAACACCATAATTAGTGGAATTAGCGGACAAGAAATTTTAATAACAGAGAGCTTCATTTTCGATGTCGGAAATACAGGAGATTCAATTAAGGTATACGTGTGTGATTTGAACATAGAATACGACGGAATATTAGGTATCGATTTTTTACAAACATATAAGTGCCTAATAAATATTCCAGAAAAAACTCTGCATACCAACTTCGGAAAAGTAAAATTATTAACGGGAGAAAATAATACTCCCCTTCAAAAAGTAAAGGAGACCATTAAAATACGACCGAGGTGTATTCAAACACACCAGTTAAAAGCAAACTATCCAGATGGCAATTATTTATGCCCAGAGATAAAATTAAGTAGTTATTCCCCTCGCCTGACAAGTGGACACGATAACTGTAAAGATGAGAAAACAAAAAAATCTCAAGTGGCGCAATGCAAAGTCGTTGACACCACAAATAAAAAAAATGCTTGCCTCCAATGTCCTAAAGAGGTCGTTCTTAAGAGAATTTCGGATGAGTCGAAAAAAAAACTCTTCAGTCGTATGTTCGTCTAAAGAATTGTTAAATAAAAATAATGGTTACCTCCAATGTCCTAAAGAGGCCGTTCCTAAGAGAAATTCGGATGAGTCGAAAATGAACTCTTTAGTCGTATGTAAAGCCGAATATTCCACAGAACAAAAATACAATTCTCGTGAAGAATTGATAAATAAAATAAAAAATAAAAGTTGCCTTCATAGCCTCAAAAAGGTGCATTCACAGAACGACAGGATGAACTTGAATATCGGTCAATTGACGATACACAACATCACGGACGATTCTGATGAAATTAAAACAAATCAAATAAAAAATTTCACGACGAATGTGGAAATAAAAATTCCAGAAGCAGTTGTCACGGTAAAGAACAACTCTTTCCTCACAACAATAATAAATCTAGACGAGAATTGCGAATGGGTAGAAATGCCAGAAATAAAACTGACAAAAATAAACGATACCCAATTTATAAACAAAATAGATCAGATTGAAAATAACTCAATAGTGATAGAAGAAAATCGATTGAGGAAAATTAAGCAGGTATTAAGGTTAGATTACTTGAACAATAAGGAAGAAGAAAAAATAACAAAATTATGCCTAACATACCCCAAGATATTTTATCTGGAGGGAGATAAATTAACTTTTACAAATCAAATTAAACATGAAATAAAAACAACAGATCAAAACCCTATTTTCACAAAAAGTTACCGTTACCCTTATGTTAGACCAAGGCATAATTCAACAATCATTTTCACCATGGAGCTCTCCAGTATGGATTGTCCCCAAGAAAATAGATGCCTCAGGCGTCCAGAAATGGCATATAGTCATAGACTATAGAAAATTAAATGAAAAAACAATCAAGGATCTTTACCCCTTACCAAATATAACCGATCTATTAGACCAGTTAGCTAAATGCAAATATTTCTCTACGATAGAATTATGCTCTGGATTCCATCAAATCCAAATAAAAGAAGCTGATATTTTTAAAACTGCGTTTAGTCGAAAATGGACACTGGGAGTTCCGACAATTACCCTTCGGACTTTCCAATTCTCCTCGCACGTTTAGCCGCGTCATGGACAACTTCTTAACAGGACTACAAGGAGAACAATGTCTCTGTTATATGGACGACACTATTGTCTACGCGGCAACGCTCGAAGAGAACATAGAAAGACAAGAAAATGTTTTTCACAGACTGGCAACGTCAGACTTAAAGATCCAGCCAGATAAATGTGAATTTTTAAGAAAAGAAGTAGCATATTTAGGACATGTTGTCACCCCTGAAGGAATAAAACCTAACCCCGAAAAGGTGAAAGCAGTCGTCAATTATCCCCAACCAAGATCACCTAAGGAAATAAAACAGTTCCTAGGTTTATCCGGGTATTATGGACGCTTTTTGCCAGATTATGCAGTTAGTAAAACCTCTTACGAGTCTTTTAAAGAAAAATGTAGAATTCATATTTAACGAAAAATGCATAAAAGCATTCGATAGATGCAAGGTATTATTGACCACAGCCCCTATTCTACAATATCCTGATTTTGAAAAGGATTTTATTATCAGTACAGACGCCTGTCAACATTCAGTGGGCGCAGTTCTAAGCCAAGGTGTGCCAGGTGAAGACTTAACTGTATTTTATGCATCACGCACATTAAATCCAGCGGAATCTAGGTACTCGGCAATAGAACGCGAGCTCCTCGCAATCGTATGGGCCTGTAAACCGTATATTTATGGAAGAAAATTCCCCCTCTATACCAACCATAAACCACTAGAATGGTTATTTAACGTAAAAGATCCTGGAAGCAGACTAGCCAGATGGAGGTTGAAATTAGCAGAATATGATTACCAAATAAAATACAAAACAGGTAAGTCTAATACGAACAAGGCCGTAGCCAGGGGGGGGGATCAAGGGGGATTAATCCCCCCCCCCCCCCCGAAATTTAAAAAAAACAAAAATCAGTAAGTACCAATGAGACTGCAAACTAGTTACATGCAGTGCGCCCGTCTCACTCTGTTGTTTGTTATACACAACACAATAGTTAATAACTTCAAACAAAATTCCCTACCTACTGTTTTTTTTAAAATGTACGATTGTGCTTTATGCTCGCTTGGTACTCGCACTATGATACGCTCGCGCGGCGTTTGCAAAAGCCGGCAGCCACGGCGCGGGGTGCGGGGCGGTGCGGGGGTGAGTGAGTGTGTTGAGGTCTCGTGTCGTGCGTGCGCGTGCGTTGACGATCCGAGCAGTGAGCTTTGCAGATTTACAGGGAGTGCTTGACTGTGTCGCTCGTTACGCTACAGTGGTTTCGAAAAGGATTGGAACCATCATTTGCGTACGATTAGCACCCAGTTAGTTCGCTGTTCCGAATTTACCGCACCGCCTGGAACGCCTTTCATGGGATAGGTAAGTAATCTTTACTTTTACTAGATTATAAAGTGAAGAACTAGATGCCACGACGCGGTGTCACGACGTGCGCGCTGTGCGGTGCGCTCGCGTTTCAGACACATTTTTTCAATAAATTAGTAAAAAAGCGACTCGCTCACAGAATTGTACATGCTCTAGGGTAAATAATCTAGGGCATTCTAGGGTGAAATGCTAAACAGTGCAATGGAAACGATATACAGTGCACTGAAGTGGAAATAGTGCTGTGAATTAATAGTGACTGATTTAGTTTACAGAGGCGCGTTTACCAGACCTTTGTTGTAAATTTTGTGTGTTAGACGATTGTTTAGAAAATAAATCCTCATTTTTGGAATCGGCATTTTATTTCCGAATAGTATAAACACATCCGTATAAACTCTCTCATCCGTAACAGTATAAATAAGGTGCAAAAATTAAAATTTAAAGGATTTGATGCCTAAGACTCTAAGAGTAGACTACCTATATAAAACCTACTCGTATTCTTTTTCTTTTAAACCTTTAAATGTCGTACAAATGGAATTAATAATTGGCTTCTTTTTTTAATTGTTACAGATCGGTTCAACATTTAAAATGGCAAAAAGGACGCAAGAAAATAGATTATTCAAATATTTATTTAAAAATCTAAACTTGAAGGTGAAGGTGAAAAAAGTGAAGTTTCTACTGAAAATCAGTGCTCAAGTGTTTTCGACAATAATACTGCTACAAGTAGTTCTGGCTTCGTTCCTGTGGCGGCTGTGGCTATTGATGATGTTTCTCAGCATATTTTAGATGTAGGTTATTATACGGAATCAAACACCAAAATTGATGATGATTTGAAGTACAGATTGTTAAAATCTCCTTGGATGCCAGAAAAGACATTCAAGTTTCACGATAAAAGAAAGCTAAAATTTCAAATACGATGGTTTGAACGCTTCTTGTGGTTGGTTTACACGAGTACAGGGCAACAAGGTGCTTTATGCAAATACTGCATATTATTTGCCAGACATTGCGCAGCAGGTAAAGGCTCTCATCAGCAGCTGAAATCCTTAGTTACTCAGCCGCTCACTAAATGGAAAGATGCTGTACATGATTTCAAACATCACAGTGATAGCCAGTACCACAAATCTTCTGTATTATTGGCTGATAATTTTTTGAAGGTGTATAATAAATCTCAACCAAATATAATGAGTCAGATTGATAGCGGATACTTAGTGCAAACAGCTGAAAACCGGAAACGGCTCATTCCGATTATTGAAACGATTAAATTATGTGGACGTCAGGAATTGGCTCTGAGAGGTACGTGCGACTCAGGTCCAATAAAAATCAATGACCCTGAGCCGGAAACAAATGATGGAAACTTTCGTGCTATCTTACGGATGAGAAGCAGTTGTGGAGACTCAAACTAATAAAGCACACGGCAAATATGACGTTAAACGCTACCTACTTAAGCTCGACCATACAAAATGAACTTATTGCAATTTGTCCAGAAAAAGTTGTGCAAGGATTGAATTCAGCGAATTTTTTTACAATCCTTGTTGATGAAACTACTGATGTTTCACGACAAGAACAAATGTCCATTTGTGTGAGATATGCCGAGCCAAAAGATAACGGGTTTATCTTGCGTGAAGATTTTTTAACTTTTGTAACAGTTGAGAATACAAGGAAAATATTTAGCAAATGCAATTTTATCTGAATTAAAATCTTTGGGAGTAGATTGCGAATATTTAATCGGACAAGGATATGATGGAGCTTCTTCGATGAAAGGAAGTTTTAAAGGTGTGCAGGCAGTAATTCGTGAGTCACATCCAGAAGGTTTGTACATTCATTGCAGCTCACATTCATTGAATTTAGGTCTGGGTCATTCTTGCCAGGTTCAGCCTATTCGAAATACGATTGGAATTATAAAATCGGTTGGAAATTTTATCAAGTCTTCGGCAAAACGAACCAAGTGCTTAAAAGAGAATATCGAAAAAAACTTCCCCGAAACAAAATGGAAAAATCCTTACGGCAATGTGCGAGACCCGTTGGGTTGAAAATCACGATGGGTTGTTAAGATTTAAGGAAATCTATAAAGCTATTGTTGATACACTAGACGACTTAAGCACTGAAATGGATTCTGAAACATCGTTAAAGGCTAATTCTTTCCTGAGATCAGTCATTTCAAGTGATTTTGTTATAAGCTTATGTTGCTTAGGAATGTTGTTCCCATACACACTGACACTATGCAAAATACTTCAATCTCCCCCATGCGATTTGGCAGCAGCTTTACAACATGTCGATTTAATTATAAAGACTATTGAAGATGTTCGCCAAAATATTGATTTAAAATTTGCTGAACTTTTCAAGAATGCACAGAATTTGCTCAGTACGGTAAACGAGGAAATGAAAATTCCGCGAATAACGTCACGCCAAGAGCATAGGGCAAACTACAACACAAAAGATCCTGAGACTTATTTTAGGATAACTATAATGATCCCACTTTTGGACGATTTCATTGATCAGCTTCAGTCGAGATTCCAAAATCATAAAGCTACATTGTCATCTCTCAACATTTTAATTCCGTATGTGTGTTGCAAAGAACAAATTTATGATAATTATCAAGAAAACTACTTTGAGCTCTATAAAAAATATTTGGAATGGGACTTTGTAAAAGCTGAATTAGACATGTGGCGGATAAAATGGCTGGACGAATCTGAAGTAGATCGACCAACATGTGCTATTGAAGCTCTCGGAGAATGCAACCAGGCCTTGTTTCCAAACATTCACAAACTTTTAAAGATCTTGGCGACACTGCCTGTTTCCACATGTACCCCTGAGAGGACTTT
This sequence comes from Micropterix aruncella, assembly GCA_944548615.1. Lineage (NCBI taxonomy): Eukaryota > Metazoa > Arthropoda > Insecta > Lepidoptera > Micropterigidae > Micropterix > Micropterix aruncella. The sequence continues at coordinate 8,741,197 of OX155967.1, forward strand.
CTCTTCTCTGAAACGCCTCAAAACCTATTTAAGAAACTCTACACACCAGGAAAGACTAAACGGTTTGGCGTTAATGTCAATCCACCGCAGAATTGACATCGACACCGAGGAGGTAATTGATTCGTTCGCTGCAAAGAAAGCTAGAAGATTACATTTAATTTTGTAATTGTAAATGTAATGGTTTTCTAATAAATGTATATGATAAGTAACACCATTTTATTTCTTTTATAAATTTATTTTTTTTCACTGGTCCACCAAACCAAACCAAACCCCCCCCTGAAATTGTTTTCTAGCTATGGCCGTGAATACAAATGCAGATGCATTATTCCTATAAATGTGATCACAAAGCTCACAAATGAGATCATAAACACACCCGTAAATCCCGAATTAGTAGAATATTCGGAAATCTATGTATTACATAGAAAACACAATAATATTCTGTACATAGCTTCAGAAACAAACATTCAATCCACTAGCGACGCTTATGACGCTAGCACTCGATTAATCGAAAAAGACGTCCCGTCTTTCCCTGTACTAAAACAATCGGAAATAACGGTATTAGAAAGCGTTAGTAAACCTAACCGCAAATATTTTATGCTGAATTGCAATTTAAAGAATCGAGAACAATTGTATGATGATATAATTAAAAATAAAAATTAACTCCCTAGTTAGTTAGTTAGTTATACTGGGCGTTCCTCCGCAAGTCGACATCCAGTGTGCCTATTTTGCGTGTAACGGGGGTAGCGCTATTTCACCCACCCCAGCTCCTCGACGAAAGCCAGCAGGGCTTTCAGGTTTCCTGCCGCCTCGCGCAGGGTGCCTGGGGTCCTAAGGTGTTTTGTCCTGTATACTTCTATCTGTTTACAATCTAGCAGAATGTGTTTTGTGGTTTCTTCCGCCTCCATGCATGCTCTGCACATAGGGCTATTCGTTCCGCCCATTTTGAAGAGGTGTTTGTTTAGTGTGTTGTGTCCTGTTATCAGTCCCACTAGTTTGCGTAGTTGGGGCCTTTTTGTCCTTAGAAGTGTTTTGGTAAGTTTGTGGTTGTATTCCATTACTATTTCTTTGGTTTGTCTGCAGGTGTCTATCTCTTTCCAGTGTGTTTGATGTAGTTGTTTGTAGTGGTTGTCAAGTTGGTTGTTTATGTGCGAGTATGGTAGGGGCACGATAGGTTCGGGTCCGTATGCCGGTGTGTCTGAGCCCTTACGGGCTAGTTCATCCGCAGCATCGTTTCCTCTTGAGTTACTGTGTCCCTTGATCCATTGCAGTGTCACCTTATTGCCTTTTCCGCATACCTCGAGGAGGCTTTGATGGCATTCGTATATGAGCCCGGATGTAAATCTATCGCTTCCCAGTGCCTGTAGCACTGACCTGCTGTCCGATAGAATACATATGTTTTCGTGTTTTAACTGTCGTTGTTTCACTGCATTGCAAGCTTCTATTATTCCCATACATTCTGCTTGGAATACTGTGTTGTGTGCTCCGAGTGGTTTGGAGATGTGTATATTTAGGTCTTCCGAGAAGACACCACATCCTGTACCTTTGTTGGTTTTTGATCCATCTGTGTAGATTCTTAGGTCCGTTTGATTCAGTGCTTCTTTTGAGTCTTCTGTTAATGATATGGCATATTCTTTCCAGAAGATCATAGTTTTGGGAATTCTGTCGATTGCCGCATCCAGCATTGGAAAACTTGACAGTATATTATCATATATATTCGTGTGCGGTGTTTTTTATTTGGTCCATAAGTTTAGATTCTTTAGACGAGTAGCCGTTGCGGCTGCTTCTTTTTGTATATGTAAGTGTAGTGGTAGAAGCCCTAGCATGATTTCCAGCGCCGCTGTCGGAGTTGTTCTCATGCAGCCGGTCGCTGCTATACATGCTAGCCTTTGCACTTTCTGTAATTTGTTGATTGCAGTAGTAAGTTGGGTGCGGGGCCACCATACTACAGCTCCGTAGCTTATCATTGGTATTATTATCATTTTGTACAGCCACAGTATAATGTGTGGGGCTAGTCCCCATTTCTTGCCCACCATTCTTCGGCATTGCCAGAAGGTGACTGTTGCTTTGTTTAGTTTGTTATCTAGGTGTTTATTCCAGTTTAGTTTTTCGTCCAAAGTTATTCCTAGGTACTTTACTTCTTTAGAAAGCGTTAGTCTGGATCCAAACAAGGTTGGCATTTTGTATGTACCCAATTTCCGTTTATGTGTGAAGAGAATGGTGTCGGTCTTTTTTGGATTTACCGATAGGTCATTCTCCTTGCACCATTTCTCTACTATTTTCAAAGCTGTTTTTGTAAGGTCGCACAAGCAGACATTTATATAAACTTTATAGACAAAATATACTTAGATCAAGACGCAGTGACCAAGATACTGCAGTGTGCTCTATTTTTCGCTACTGGTCCAAACACATTTTTTTTTTGTAATGCTGCAGTAAATTATATTTTGTGCTTTACCTTTAATAAATAAATAAATAAATAAATCGCATACTAAGTATAGTATTTAAAAAGGAAAAAGAAAGAAAATTTATTATCTGTAATAGATCTATACAAGTACCCAAAATAAGAGATATACCGGAATTAAGAAAAAGTTTTCATACAGCAGATGATAGCTTTCATAAAGGAATAAATGAAACTCTAAGAAAAATTAAATCCAGATACTATTGGAAAAATATAACACGTGACGTAACTAAATTCGTTCATAGTTGCGAAGTTTGTGCAAAGGCAAAAATATGCAGACAGAGTCTGAAAAGACCCTTAACTATTACAGATACACCTGTAAAACCTTTTGACAAACTATATATAGATATTTTTGAATACAACAAAATTAAATATCTCACTATTTTAGATTCTTTCTCTATAGTGCAGTGTTATAAAATTAAACATGAAACGACAAAATAAATCATAGAAAAAATTTTCATTTATATATCTCACCACCCAACCCCTTCGATGATAGCGACGGATAATGGAACTTGCTTTTCAGGCAAAGACTTTAAAGATTTTTGCAAACGCTACGATATAGAACTAAAGTTCATATCGGCTTATTACGCACAAAGTAACGCAATCGAACGACTACACGCTACGATAGCGGATAGCTTACGATGTTACTCAGAAGAGTATCCAACTCTTAAAGAAAAAGAAATAATAGCTACTATAATGAGAAGTTATAATAATTGCAGATCAACAAGCACACATTATACTCCATTTGAAATAATTTACGGAGACGTAAGCCTCCATAATTACGTGATGATAAATGAAGATAATTTAATTAGTAATAAAAAAAATAATTATCATAAAGAACTAGTAAATTGGCAAAGTAACCTATTTAAAATCGTACGCGAAAACATTACAAAAAATAAAGAAAAAGCAAAAGACTACTTGATGGAAAATATAGAATAAACAATACTACATATAAAGTGGGAGACTTAATAATGATTAAAAATCCTGACAGTGCAAAGAAACACCAATCACGATTTTTAGGTCCATTCCGTATATTAGGATTAATGAATACGGCTATATTAAAACAAAACTTTAAACCAATAACTATTTATTTCGATAGAATAAAATGATATGTACCAGAATCGAATTCAGATTCTAAAGATAATTCCGAAAGTTCAGATAGTGAAACGGATTTTCCTGTCTCTTTACAGGCTGTTGATCCTGACGACGGCAGTTGCTGCACAGACGTTGACCCCCTTGCCTAATACCGTAGGACTATACTACGAAAAAGAAAATGACGTAATAATATCAAACAGCCGTTGGAATTTAATAGTATATAAAGACATAAAACTAATTAAATCTGTCTTCGAGAATGCCGAAAGGACATTACAACTATTGGAACAACATGTTTTCAAATTAGATTTAAAGTTCAATAATAATTTGCAACATTTTATGATACCATTGAAACCGCATTATACAATGTTCAAATCGATATCCAAAACACTCAATGAAAAAATCGATAATCTAGGATTATTGACAACAAGAAAGAAACGATTTCTGATCGACGCAGCAGGCTCCTTATTAAAATGGATCACCGGAAATTTAGATGCCACAGATGGAAAATATTTTAATGATGCTATTAACAAGCTCGAAAGAGATGATTTAATGACGCAAACGCTGATGAAAAATCAAATTTCAATTACTACAAAAGTCATTAAAAACTTTAATAATACAATGCAAAAACTTGCGTTAGATGATCAATATCTAGAAAATAATTTGAAAACCATACAAACCTTCATAAATAACAACGAGGAAAGAGCAGTTGTGAAAACTTGTTAGAAACATTCATGCTTCTAAATAACGAATTAATTGATATAGAAACTAGCTTGACTTTCGCAAAATTAAAAGTGCTATACTCTAGTATAATTTCCCCTATACATTTACTAGAGCAACTCATGAATATTTCAAAAGTTCTATCAGCAAACGAAGCATTACCGCTTATACCAAATGTACATAATATAAACCAATTTGCTAATTTGATAACATTGAAAGGTTTTTCTACTTCGAACCGCATAGTTTAGATACTAAGCATACCGCTAACGAATAACGAAGTATACAATGCCTATCATCTATTCTCCACAGCAATTAGACACCCGTCCTCAAATATATTCCATACAATCATACCTAAGTCAAAATATGTGGGCCTCTCACAAGACAACAGGGAATATATAAGATTAAATGACATCACTTCCTGCAAAAGCACGGAAGATAACCTAATTTGTTTCGATATTTTACCGAACCCTAATGAGAAGTCACCATGTGAAATCAATATTATCTCCAAATTGCAATCCTACTATACTATCGCTGAACGAATACAACGTACAGAAACTCAAGAAGAATAGATGGCTTATAATTATCACAAAGCCAATACTGTCAACGGCAGCAACTTTGCCTACCGTTAGCAATTTTGCCCGACACCAAAATCCTTAACACAAAGTTGTATATCTTTTTACCTCGTAAAGGGATAAACAATAAACTTACACTGGCTAAATCGTAATTAAACGATTGGCAACACTGACAAGATTGCAGGTTTGTACAAGCTCCCATTCTGCTGTCAAAGGCCAAAGAAAGTGGATGTGTGCTGGAACATTTTTTAGTGTGCTCATATCTTTTGTGCTCCAGGCCGAAATACGTGTGGTAAGTACTTCATTGTTACATTAAAAGTTGTATAATATGGTCTTTTTTGTATATTCATTAGCAATCGCTAATAAACTACGAATTTAAAGCAATTTTTACCGCTAGGCAATTTTGCCACAGGTTTGGGCGATTTTGTCAACCAACTTTGCCTAGCACCAGGGTTGTCACAAATATATATAGGTATATATATATATATATATATATATATATATATATATATATATATATATATATATATATATATATATATATATATATATATATATATATATATATATATATATATATATATATATATATATATATATATATATATATATATATATATATATATATATATATATATATATATATATATATATATATACATCATGTTTTTATTTAAAATAAAATTAGTAAAAGCTACTTAAAAAGTAGCGAAGGAAATCCCAGGTTGTATTGGGAAATGCTTATGTTTGAATGAGATATACTTACGGATGTGCACGACTTTCGACAGGTGCAATGTAAGTTTAAAGGTCCTTTTGCAGTCGACTAACGATCACTATTCATCCATATATCTCATAAATAGGGCTTATCCTTATGCAACACAAAATGCCTTCAAATGAGACGAATTAAGCGAAAAAATTAAAAATTAAACTATTGATCATTTCGGCAAGGCCGTTTTATAAATGAAAGTGACATTACGAAATAATTCAAATTTCGAATGCTACTAACATTTAAAATATGATACAATTGGCTGAGTTTGTTATCAACGAGCCATTAAATCGAATTAAAAATAAATAAAAAAACTCCATATGCTCAATGAAATGAAAGAAGAAACTTAAATCTTTATTTCTGGCAGAGAAGTTTATAAAAAAGATTGTATAATGTTATCAAAATAGGATAAACCTATATAAAATTGTATAATATTAAAAAATTGTAAAGAAACATTGTAGAAAACAGTATAATATTGTTATATTTGATAAGGTTTGTAAAGAAATCCGTTTATAGGATCATGTTTTTATTTAAAATAAAATTAGTAAAAGCTACTTAAAAAGTAGCGAAGGAAATCCCAGGTTGTATTGGGAAATGCTTATGTTTGAATGAGATATACTTACGGATGTGCACGACTTTCGACAGGTGCAATGTAAGTTTAAGAGGGCCCAACCCGCCATACTTCCCATACAAACGCTCGTACGTGATTATGGCGCTATAACAATTTTTTCTCCAGATATTTTGAACACATAGGTATCTTGGGGTTTATATCTAGGTTTCTATTTAGTTAAAAAGATAACATTTTTAAAAACGAACTCGGTATGGACTTCTGAAAATCAGCTTTTTAGCAAAAATTTAACCTGAACTTTACCGTTCATAATGTACTCATAAATTAAAAAGTAAAGAAAACATCTAAATAGAAACCTCGCACATGTAATGGAGATTCTAAATGATTTTTTTTTTCTCCAAAAAATTGTAAGACTTTTTCAAAAACACGTATTTCCCGGAACAAGTTTCGTGAAATTATCGCGCACCATTTTTGCTGGATGCTATCGCGCTCTCGCTCGTTCTCAGGCGACGGCGGTACGGGCGGTGCGCGGGAGGAGGGTCGTTCGGGGTTGGGGCGGAGTGAGACGGGGGCCACGGGGGCCGGCCGCCGCCACACAAGTAGCCGATGAATGACTCGGGCGCAGTTAGTCGTTGCCGAGAGCACGTACCTGCTGTAGTAAATTTATTTTATGACAACGATCTTGCTTTTTGATACCGGACATCTGATTTTGCTTTCGAAAGGATTATTGTTTTTACCTGGCATTAGTTGCGACCTGGCATTATATACGGACACGATTTTGTTTGGAAAGGATATTGTAGTGGGAGTTTGACGGAGATTTTATAGATAAAATGGGTAAGTGAAATTCGTTTTTTTCACATAAATGTAAATACAATATTTAGTTAATGTAAATACAATAGTGTAAGTACTTACCGAAGTAATATCAAATCAATTTTTTAACAAAAAAAATAACTAGGTACTACTGGTACTTAGGTAGCTACCTAAGTATTTAAACGTAAGGTAGGTAGGTACATAGTTGACGTAATTCATAATCTAAGAATTACCGCCATTTCCGAACACGAATAGGTACTATCATTACCTATGTCGGTCAGACACATTTATTTTCAGACATTACTCAATTTATACTGAATTTTACAGACACTCCGCAAGATTATCGAAAAGGTAATAAAAAACGGTTACGTCTTTCGGCTCAAAGGAAAAAAAGGAGTTGGCCAACAAAACAAAAAACAATGTAAGTGTAATAACTTGCATATACCTAATTTACGTTGCCATTTTGATGTGAGTGCCGTAAACGGGATACGAGAATTATGTATACAAACCTAATGTAGGTAACATTAGGGTCATTTGGTCATCGCACGGTCATCGCATTTGGTCATCGCATGAGCTGAAAAGATTCTGGTTGAAATCCGTCCACGTGCAGGGTTGGCTCCCGACGAGGGAACTCCTCAACGGTCAACAGCATACACAAAATTCGAAAAGTCGAAAAGTCGATAGATTTTATTTACAAAATTAATATTCAGATGAATTAAGTTCCTGGCTACTTGACAGGAAAGTCTTGGGGTGACACAACCGATTTTTAGGTTTATTTACGTTTAGGTTTTTGAATTTTTTGATGATTTAATTTTTCAGATTTATGAATGAAAACAAAGAAAACATTGAAAATAGTGACGAATTACGGCTCAGGTAGGACTTGACAAAAATTGAATATAGGTCCTAGGAACCTACCTACCTTAGTTTATGATTATTATGGTGTACCTACAGTAACATTCTACCTTATTATTTTCTAACTTGCAGCCCTAGCGAACATGTTGAACTCTTCGAAGACATAGGAGATGTTCTTGTGAATGATGATGCATCTTATATAACAGTGCAAGCAATTGTACATAACGGACAAGGCGGCGAACTTCAAACTAGGTACAGTCGGTAACAATAATAGTTGATCACAGAAACAGAGAGATAATATTATTTCACCTATTTCATATTATTTTATAATATTATGCACAAAACAAAGTTATTTGCCTGTCTTTCTTTGTTTTGGGCATAAAATAAAAATTATTTATTGTTTTAGGCTAACCCAGAATAGGATACCACTTCAAGAAGTTACTGTGACAAATAAAGCACGGAATAAGGTTTTTGATGAAAACGAAATCGTGGACTATGATCAATATTATGAGGAACTTAATCGCAGTCTGCCATTATTATCAAGGTGAGTAATTTATTCACAGTCTGTGGGTATACAAATTGTTGGTTGGCTTTTGTTCATGTTGGAGAAATAAAATTGATTTTTTTTTTATAGGCAACAACATCAACAAAATACCAATATAGCAAACGAAAATAAAGGCCAAACTGAAAAAGAAACCAACTATTCAGTCAATTCTAGTATACCATCTTTATCAGACAATGAGCTGATAGTCACCGGAGAACAAGAAAATATCAGAGAAACCCCGTCATTAGTTGGAAATCGATTAGTAAATATGGGTTATATATTCAGTCAGCTTGCAAGCATGTCGCATTATCCATTTGACTGTAATTTCACCTCTATGAATTTTATAAAGGAAAAAAGGGTTGGGTTCATTTTGAGCTTTCATTTTATATGTAAACTGTGCCACATAGAAAAGATAATACATTCTCAAGAACCCAACCAAAAAGATTACATAAATTTTAGTGTAGTAGAAGGCTTTTTCCAAACTGGGAATGGATACACTCAATTAGATGAAATATGTGCTAGTGTAAATATGCCGAATATGTCTGAGCGTTATTATATCAAAATATGTAGTAAATTAGGTGATATGCACAGAGATGTCGCTCTACAGCACATGCTTGAAGCAGGCAAAGAAGAAAAAGAATTAGCGTTACAGCAAGGTGATATCGACAAAGACGGAATACCATATATAACCGTAATAACAGATGGTTCTTGGGGTAAGAGAAGTTACGGGACAAATTTCAATTCTTTGTCGGGTGTCGGTTGCATCATAGGGTTTAGGACTCGGAAAATATTGTACATTGGCGTTAGGAACTCTTATTGTTGCATTTGTGCTATAGCTGCAAAGCGGGAAACAGAAGTTCCTGCTCACAAATGTTATAAAAACTGGAATGGCCCTTCGACTGAAATGGAAACTGATGCAATCGTAGAGGGATTCAAAATTAGTATTAGTATGCATGGACTAAAATATTCCAAATTGATTGGCGACGGTGATAGCAGCGTGTGTAATGCTCTGCGAGATACAATGCCTTATGGACCAAATATGTATATAAGAAAAATAGAATGCTCTAACCACTTGATGAGAAATTACTCAAATAAATTGAGGAAAATTGTAAAAAAGACGGAAAATAAGAATGGGCCAGTACCTTTCACACTACGCAAATCACTGAGTGATCGTATTCGGCGTCTACATAAAGCAGTCACTGGAGCTATAGAGCACTCAAAGAAGCTGGACTTATCCTTAGAAGGAAAAATAAGAAGCCTGAAGGAGGACCTGCTCAACGGTCCTTGTCACGTATTTGGTTCTCACGATTCGTGTAAAAAATATTTTTGCAAAAATGAAGATACCGTGGAGATGAATCTGGTCCCTCAACTGAAAGCATGTGGCATATGGACTGACATATATGACACTCTGGGATGGTTGACACAGAATGCAGAAAGTCTCCTCTTAAAAGAAACTAATAACCCTGCAGAACATTTTAATTCCATCATAGCAAAGTTCCTTGCTGGGAAGCGAGTAAATTTTTCCCTTCGGGGAACTTATGAAAAAAGGTGTTACGCAGCAGTCTCCGAGTACAACACCAAAGACTACAAGCTAGTGCAAGAGATACAGAATAAGATAAGTGACGACAATATTAAAAAAACATATACGGAAAAATTTATAACAAAAAAGCAAAAACTACTGGCAAACAAAAGAAAACGAAGAGCTGAAGATGGGCTTCGGGGGATAAAGCGAGCAAAGCGGTCAAAGCCAGCAGACCAGCATTATGGCAACGTAATAAGTGAGCCTGATTTGCCGATGGACGTATTTAATTCAAAAAGAACTGAATTTCTTGAGTCACTACAAAAGACAAAGTCGGAAATAACATCTTTAGAAAAAGACACGGTTGACCAATCTAATTCCGATAAGTGGATTGTAGAGCGCAGGAAACGAATAACTGCCTCAATGATTGGCAAAATTTGTAAGATGAAAGCTATTACCCCATGCACATCTACCATAAAAACAATGCTGTATTCAACATTTACTGGAAATGATTCTACAAGATATGGAAAGTCAAATGAAACATCTGCCCTAAAAGAGTTAGCAAACGAGCTAAACATGACTATTACTCCTTGTGGGTTATTTGTTGACGAAGACCACTGTTTCCTTGGTGCAAGTCCAGATGGTTTAATTGGAGACGACGGAATTGTAGAAATAAAATGTCCTTCTTCAGCTTCTGCGATGACGCCATTAGAATCTATAAGAAGTAAAAAAATTGTTTTCTGCACAGAAGATGCCGGTAGTATCAAATTGAAAAGAAATCATAATTACTATTATCAAGTCCAAGCTCAACTGAAAATTGCGAAAAAGAGTCATTGTTACTTTGTTCTTTGGACGCCAAAAGGATTGCTATATGAAAAGATTGATAAAGATCCAACCTTTTGGTCAGATGATAAAATATTGAAGCTGACACAGTTTTACTTCGAATGTGTTCTGCCAGAAATAATTGACCCGCGTTTCCCACGTAAACTGCCTATGAGAGATAGATTATAAAGCTATGCTGATAAGTGCGCGTCACATTTGGTTTGGTGTCAAGACGGGTGGTGTCGGGACGGGAAGAGTCGGGACGTAATGTTCGGTGTCACCCGTAATATTGATCAAATTATAACCAGTGGGGTCCACCTGGGGTCCACGTGGAGTCCACAACGACCCCACCAGGACCCCCACGGAGAAGGCATCAAGAAGAAGAAGAAACACAATCCGAGCGAAACTGCGGCAAAATTTAATCATTGTAAAGGCACTCGAAGAAGAATAAGAAAAGCGTCCTCGTGGAGTCCACGACGACCCCACCGGGACCCCCACGGAGAAGGCATCATGAAGAAGAAGATGAAACGCAATCCGAGTAAAGCTGCGGTAAAATCAAATCATTGTAAAGGCACTCGAAGAAGAAGAAGAAAAAGCGTGAGACGATAACAAAGTCAACTTTAATAAAAAGCATATAAAAACAAATTATTAAAATTATTTTTTTAAAAAATTATTAAAACCTGATAAAAGTATTGTTTATTTAATGTTATCATCGTGTCAACCCTGCACGTATAAACCTGTAGGTAAATATTTTGCGCGCTCTCAAGAAGCTGAGTCTCTGTTCCGGAGCGGGCGCGCACGAGAAACTTAGTTGCTTAGCAACTTTTCTGTCTTTGTCGCTGTCTCCTTGCCGAGATTTGGACGATGCACACACGACAGTGACAGCAACGCCACTTTTTCGTATTTTTTTTGTCGCATTCATCGACAGGGATTTTGAAGAGACGGTTGTGGTCTGTGCGCTTGTTCTTAGAAATCGAAGGCGACGGCGAAAAGGCAATATTGGATGAATCCATTATGGAGCAACAGACTAACATTAGGAAAATTTCATACAATGTTTATTATTATCAAAATCTATTATTATATTATATACAATATACAAAGGCTATTACATACAATATACAAAGTATATTATATATAATATACAAAGTCTATTATATACTATATACAAAGTATATTATAATAATATACAAAGTCTATTATATACAAAGTCTGCTATATACAAAGTCTATTATTATACAAAGTCTATTATATACAAAGTCTAATGAAAATCTTCTTCCGAAATCGACATTTTTTCCTGGAGTAGCGTACGCAAATAAAAACATGAGAGACGCGCTGTCGATGGGGAGGTCGAGCGGCAACTGGCTAGCCGGTAGTAGTAGCTTAGTAGAGCGCGCTTCGCGCCGACGACGCGACGAGTCATAGCGAGAGTTCCCGAATGCCAACCGAGAGACCAGGTGCTGTTTCACTCTTTTCGCCTTGCCTCTCTTTCAGACATTGCGTTGGATGAAATAGCAAGCTTTTCGACCGCGCTCGCGTTGACGATAGACGGTTGGGGAAGGGCCCTCTTAAAGGTCCTTTTGCAGTCGACTAACGATCACTATTCATCCATATATCTCATAAATAGGGCTTATCCTTATGCAACACAAAATGCCTTCAAATGAGACGAATTAAGCGAAAAAATTAAAAATTAAACTATTGATCATTTCGGCAAGGCCGTTTTATAAATGAAAGTGACATTACGAAATAATTCAAATTTCGAATGCTACTAACATTTAAAATATGATACAATTGGCTGAGTTTGTTATCAACGAGCCATTAAATCGAATTAAAAATAAATAAAAAAACTCCATATGCTCAATGAAATGAAAGAAGAAACTTAAATCTTTATTTCTGGCAGAGAAGTTTATAAAAAAGATTGTATAATGTTATCAAAATAGGATAAACCTATATAAAATTGTATAATATTAAAAAATTGTAAAGAAACATTGTAGAAAACAGTATAATATTGTTATATTTGATAAGGTTTGTAAAGAAATCCGTTTATAGGATCATGTTTTTATTTAAAATAAAATTAGTAAAAGCTACTTAAAAAGTAGCGAAGGAAATCCCAGGTTGTATTGGGAAATGCTTATGTTTGAATGAGATATACTTACGGATGTGCACGACTTTCGACAGGTGCAATGTAAGTTTAAAGGTCCTTTTGCAGTCGACTAACGATCACTATTCATCCATATATCTCATAAATAGGGCTTATCCTTATGCAACACAAAATGCCTTCAAATGAGACGAATTAAGCGAAAAAATTAAAAATTAAACTATTGATCATTTCGGCAAGGCCGTTTTATAAATGAAAGTGACATTACGAAATAATTCAAATTTCGAATGCTACTAACATTTAAAATATGATACAATTGGCTGAGTTTGTTATCAACGAGCCATTAAATCGAATTAAAAATAAATAAAAAAACTCCATATGCTCAATGAAATGAAAGAAGAAACTTAAATCTTTATTTCTGGCAGAGAAGTTTATAAAAAAGATTGTATAATGTTATCAAAATAGGATAAACCTATATAAAATTGTATAATATTAAAAAATTGTAAAGAAACATTGTAGAAAACAGTATAATATTGTTATATTTGATAAGGTTTGTAAAGAAATCCGTTTATAGGATCATGTTTTTATTTAAAATAAAATTAGTAAAAGCTACTTAAAAAGTAGCGAAGGAAATCCCAGGTTGTATTGGGAAATGCTTATGTTTGAATGAGATATACTTACGGATGTGCACGACTTTCGACAGGTGCAATGTAAGTTTAAAGGTCCTTTTGCAGTCGACTAACGATCACTATTCATCCATATATCTCATAAATAGGGCTTATCCTTATGCAACACAAAATGCCTTCAAATGAGACGAATTAAGCGAAAAAATTAAAAATTAAACTATTGATCATTTCGGCAAGGCCGTTTTATAAATGAAAGTGACATTACGAAATAATTCAAATTTCGAATGCTACTAACATTTAAAATATGATACAATTGGCTGAGTTTGTTATCAACGAGCCATTAAATCGAATTAAAAATAAATAAAAAAACTCCATATGCTCAATGAAATGAAAGAAGAAACTTAAATCTTTATTTCTGGCAGAGAAGTTTATAAAAAAGATTGTATAATGTTATCAAAATAGGATAAACCTATATAAAATTGTATAATATTAAAAAATTGTAAAGAAACATTGTAGAAAACAGTATAATATTGTTATATTTGATAAGGTTTGTAAAGAAATCCGTTTATAGGATCATGTTTTTATTTAAAATAAAATTAGTAAAAGCTACTTAAAAAGTAGCGAAGGAAATCCCAGGTTGTATTGGGAAATGCTTATGTTTGAATGAGATATACTTACGGATGTGCACGACTTTCGACAGGTGCAATGTAAGTTTAAAGGTCCTTTTGCAGTCGACTAACGATCACTATTCATCCATATATCTCATAAATAGGGCTTATCCTTATGCAACACAAAATGCCTTCAAATGAGACGAATTAAGCGAAAAAATTAAAAATTAAACTATTGATCATTTCGGCAAGGCCGTTTTATAAATGAAAGTGACATTACGAAATAATTCAAATTTCGAATGCTACTAACATTTAAAATATGATACAATTGGCTGAGTTTGTTATCAACGAGCCATTAAATCGAATTAAAAATAAATAAAAAAACTCCATATGCTCAATGAAATGAAAGAATAAACTTAAATCTTTATTTCTGGCAGAGAAGTTTATAAAAAAGATTGTATAATGTTATCAAAATAGGATAAACCTATATAAAATTGTATAATATTAAAAAATTGTAAAGAAACATTGTAGAAAACAGTATAATATTGTTATATTTGATAAGGTTTGTAAAGAAATCCGTTTATAGGATCATGTTTTTATTTAAAATAAAATTAGTAAAAGCTACTTAAAAAGTAGCGAAGGAAATCCCAGGTTGTATTGGGAAATGCTTATGTTTGAATGAGATATACTTACGGATGTGCACGACTTTCGACAGGTGCAATGTAAGTTTAAAGGTCCTTTTGCAGTCGACTAACGATCACTATTCATCCATATATCTCATAAATAGGGCTTATCCTTATGCAACACAAAATGCCTTCAAATGAGACGAATTAAGCGAAAAAATTTAAAATTAAACTATTGATCATTTCGGCAAGGCCGTTTTATAAATGAAAGTGACATTACGAAATAATTCAAATTTCGAATGCTACTAACATTTAAAATATGATACAATTGGCTGAGTTTGTTATCAACGAGCCATTAAATCGAATTAAAAATAAATAAAAAAACTCCATATGCTCAATGAAATGAAAGAAGAAACTTAAATCTTTATTTCTATAATGTTATCAAAATAGGATAAACCTATATAAAATTGTATAATATTAAAAAATTGTAAAGAAACATTGTAGAAAACAGTATAATATTGTTATATTTGATAAGGTTTGTAAAGAAATCCGTTTATAGGATCATGTTTTTATTTAAAATAAAATTAGTAAAAGCTACTTAAAAAGTAGCGAAGGAAATCCCAGGTTGTATTGGGAAATGCTTATGTTTGAATGAGATATACTTACGGATGTGCACGACTTTCGACAGGTGCAATGTAAGTTTAAAGGTCCTTTTGCAGTCGACTAACGATCACTATTCATCCATATATCTCATAAATAGGGCTTATCCTTATGCAACACAAAA
This sequence comes from Micropterix aruncella, assembly GCA_944548615.1. Lineage (NCBI taxonomy): Eukaryota > Metazoa > Arthropoda > Insecta > Lepidoptera > Micropterigidae > Micropterix > Micropterix aruncella. Next base: position 8,756,653 of record OX155967.1, read on the forward strand.
TGCCTTCAAATGAGACGAATTAAGCGAAAAAATTAAAAATTAAACTATTGATCATTTCGGCAAGGCCGTTTTATAAATGAAAGTGACATTACGAAATAATTCAAATTTCGAATGCTACTAACATTTAAAATATGATACAATTGGCTGAGTTTGTTATCAACGAGCCATTAAATCGAATTAAAAATAAATAAAAAAACTCCATATGCTCAATGAAATGAAAGAAGAAACTTAAATCTTTATTTCTGGCAGAGAAGTTTATAAAAAAGATTGTATAATGTTATCAAAATAGGATAAACCTATATAAAATTGTATAATATTAAAAAATTGTAAAGAAACATTGTAGAAAACAGTATAATATTGTTATATTTGATAAGGTTTGTAAAGAAATCCGTTTATAGGATCATGTTTTTATTTAAAATAAAATTAGTAAAAGCTACTTAAAAAGTAGCGAAGGAAATCCCAGGTTGTATTGGGAAATGCTTATGTTTGAATGAGATATACTTACGGATGTGCACGACTTTCGACAGGTGCAATGTAAGTTTAAAGGTCCTTTTGCAGTCGACTAACGATCACTATTCATCCATATATCTCATAAATAGGGCTTATCCTTATGCAACACAAAATGCCTTCAAATGAGACGAATTAAGCGAAAAAATTAAAAATTAAACTATTGATCATTTCGGCAAGGCCGTTTTATAAATGAAAGTGACATTACGAAATAATTCAAATTTCGAATGCTACTAACATTTAAAATATGATACAATTGGCTGAGTTTGTTATCAACGAGCCATTAAATCGAATTAAAAATAAATAAAAAAACTCATTATGCTCAATGAAATGAAAGAAGAAACTTAAATCTTTATTTCTGGCAGAGAAGTTTATAAAAAAGATTGTATAATGTTATCAAAATAGGATAAACCTATATAAAATTGTATAATATTAAAAAATTGTAAAGAAACATTGTAGAAAACAGTATAATATTGTTATATTTGATAAGGTTTGTAAAGAAATCCGTTTATAGGATCATGTTTTTATTTAAAATAAAATTAGTAAAAGCTACTTAAAAAGTAGCGAAGGAAATCCCAGGTTGTATTAGGAAATGCTTATGTTTGAATGAGATATACTTACGGATGTGCACGACTTTCGACAGGTGCAATGTAAGTTTAAAGGTCCTTTTGCAGTCGACTAACGATCACTATTCATCCATATATCTCATAAATAGGGCTTATCCTTATGCAACACAAAATGCCTTCAAATGAGACGAATTAAGCGAAAAAATTAAAAATTAAACTATTGATCATTTCGGCAAGGCCGTTTTATAAATGAAAGTGACATTACGAAATAATTCAAATTTCGAATGCTACTAACATTTAAAATATGATACAATTGGCTGAGTTTGTTATCAACGAGCCATTAAATCGAATTAAAAATAAATAAAAAAACTCCATATGCTCAATGAAATGAAAGAAGAAACTTAAATCTTTATTTCTGGCAGAGAAGTTTATAAAAAAGATTGTATAATGTTATCAAAATAGGATAAACCTATATAAAATTGTATAATATTAAAAAATTGTAAAGAAACATTGTAGAAAACAGTATAATATTGTTATATTTGATAAGGTTTGTAAAGAAATCCGTTTATAGGATCATGTTTTTATTTAAAATAAAATTAGTAAAAGCTACTTAAAAAGTAGCGAAGGAAATCCCAGGTTGTATTGGGAAATGCTTATGTTTGAATGAGATATACTTACGGATGTGCACGACTTTCGACAGGTGCAATGTAAGTTTAAAGGTCCTTTTGCAGTCGACTAACGATCACTATTCATCCATATATCTCATAAATAGGGCTTATCCTTATGCAACACAAAATGCCTTCAAATGAGACGAATTAAGCGAAAAAATTAAAAATTAAACTATTGATCATTTCGGCAAGGCCGTTTTATAAATGAAAGTGACATTACGAAATAATTCAAATTTCGAATGCTACTAACATTTAAAATATGATACAATTGGCTGAGTTTGTTATCAACGAGCCATTAAATCGAATTAAAAATAAATAAAAAAACTCCATATGCTCAATGAAATGAAAGAAGAAACTTAAATCTTTATTTCTGGCAGAGAAGTTTATAAAAAAGATTGTATAATGTTATCAAAATAGGATAAACCTATATAAAATTGTATAATATTAAAAAATTGTAAAGAAACATTGTAGAAAACAGTATAATATTGTTATATTTGATAAGGTTTGTAAAGAAATCCGTTTATAGGATCATGTTTTTATTTAAAATAAAATTAGTAAAAGCTACTTAAAAAGTAGCGAAGGAAATCCCAGGTTGTATTGGGAAATGCTTATGTTTGAATGAGATATACTTACGGATGTGCACGACTTTCGACAGGTGCAATGTAAGTTTAAAGGTCCTTTTGCAGTCGACTAACGATCACTATTCATCCATATATCTCATAAATAGGGCTTATCCTTATGCAACACAAAATGCCTTCAAATGAGACGAATTAAGCGAAAAAATTAAAAATTAAACTATTGATCATTTCGGCAAGGCCGTTTTATAAATGAAAGTGACATTACGAAATAATTCAAATTTCGAATGCTACTAACATTTAAAATATGATACAATTGGCTGAGTTTGTTATCAACGAGCCATTAAATCGAATTAAAAATAAATAAAAAAACTCCATATGCTCAATGAAATGAAAGAATAAACTTAAATCTTTATTTCTGGCAGAGAAGTTTATAAAAAAGATTGTATAATGTTATCAAAATAGGATAAACCTATATAAAATTGTATAATATTAAAAAATTGTAAAGAAACATTGTAGAAAACAGTATAATATTGTTATATTTGATAAGGTTTGTAAAGAAATCCGTTTATAGGATCATGTTTTTATTTAAAATAAAATTAGTAAAAGCTACTTAAAAAGTAGCGAAGGAAATCCCAGGTTGTATTGGGAAATGCTTATGTTTGAATGAGATATACTTACGGATGTGCACGACTTTCGACAGGTGCAATGTAAGTTTAAAGGTCCTTTTGCAGTCGACTAACGATCACTATTCATCCATATATCTCATAAATAGGGCTTATCCTTATGCAACACAAAATGCCTTCAAATGAGACGAATTAAGCGAAAAAATTAAAAATTAAACTATTGATCATTTCGGCAAGGCCGTTTTATAAATGAAAGTGACATTACGAAATAATTCAAATTTCGAATGCTACTAACATTTAAAATATGATACAATTGGCTGAGTTTGTTATCAACGAGCCATTAAATCGAATTAAAAATAAATAAAAAAACTCCATATGCTCAATGAAATGAAAGAAGAAACTTAAATCTTTATTTCTATAATGTTATCAAAATAGGATAAACCTATATAAAATTGTATAATATTAAAAAATTGTAAAGAAACATTGTAGAAAACAGTATAATATTGTTATATTTGATAAGGTTTGTAAAGAAATCCGTTTATAGGATCATGTTTTTATTTAAAATAAAATTAGTAAAAGCTACTTAAAAAGTAGCGAAGGAAATCCCAGGTTGTATTGGGAAATGCTTATGTTTGAATGAGATATACTTACGGATGTGCACGACTTTCGACAGGTGCAATGTAAGTTTAAAGGTCCTTTTGCAGTCGACTAACGATCACTATTCATCCATATATCTCATAAATAGGGCTTATCCTTATGCAACACAAAATGCCTTCAAATGAGACGAATTAAGCGAAAAAATTAAAAATTAAACTATTGATCATTTCGGCAAGGCCGTTTTATAAATGAAAGTGACATTACGAAATAATTCAAATTTCGAATGCTACTAACATTTAAAATATGATACAATTGGCTGAGTTTGTTATCAACGAGCCATTAAATCGAATTAAAAATAAATAAAAAAACTCCATATGCTCAATGAAATGAAAGAAGAAACTTAAATCTTTATTTCTGGCAGAGAAGTTTATAAAAAAGATTGTATAATGTTATCAAAATAGGATAAACCTATATAAAATTGTATAATATTAAAAAATTGTAAAGAAACATTGTAGAAAACAGTATAATATTGTTATATTTGATAAGGTTTGTAAAGAAATCCGTTTATAGGATCATGTTTTTATTTAAAATAAAATTAGTAAAAGCTACTTAAAAAGTAGCGAAGGAAATCCCAGGTTGTATTGGGAAATGCTTATGTTTGAATGAGATATACTTACGGATGTGCACGACTTTCGACAGGTGCAATGTAAGTTTAAAGGTCCTTTTGCAGTCGACTAACGATCACTATTCATCCATATATCTCATAAATAGGGCTTATCCTTATGCAACACAAAATGCCTTCAAATGAGACGAATTAAGCGAAAAAATTAAAAATTAAACTATTGATCATTTCGGCAAGGCCGTTTTATAAATGAAAGTGACATTACGAAATAATTCAAATTTCGAATGCTACTAACATTTAAAATATGATACAATTGGCTGAGTTTGTTATCAACGAGCCATTAAATCGAATTAAAAATAAATAAAAAAACTCATTATGCTCAATGAAATGAAAGAAGAAACTTAAATCTTTATTTCTGGCAGAGAAGTTTATAAAAAAGATTGTATAATGTTATCAAAATAGGATAAACCTATATAAAATTGTATAATATTAAAAAATTGTAAAGAAACATTGTAGAAAACAGTATAATATTGTTATATTTGATAAGGTTTGTAAAGAAATCCGTTTATAGGATCATGTTTTTATTTAAAATAAAATTAGTAAAAGCTACTTAAAAAGTAGCGAAGGAAATCCCAGGTTGTATTAGGAAATGCTTATGTTTGAATGAGATATACTTACGGATGTGCACGACTTTCGACAGGTGCAATGTAAGTTTAAAGGTCCTTTTGCAGTCGACTAACGATCACTATTCATCCATATATCTCATAAATAGGGCTTATCCTTATGCAACACAAAATGCCTTCAAATGAGACGAATTAAGCGAAAAAATTAAAAATTAAACTATTGATCATTTCGGCAAGGCCGTTTTATAAATGAAAGTGACATTACGAAATAATTCAAATTTCGAATGCTACTAACATTTAAAATATGATACAATTGGCTGAGTTTGTTATCAACGAGCCATTAAATCGAATTAAAAATAAATAAAAAAACTCCATATGCTCAATGAAATGAAAGAAGAAACTTAAATCTTTATTTCTGGCAGAGAAGTTTATAAAAAAGATTGTATAATGTTATCAAAATAGGATAAACCTATATAAAATTGTATAATATTAAAAAATTGTAAAGAAACATTGTAGAAAACAGTATAATATTGTTATATTTGATAAGGTTTGTAAAGAAATCCGTTTATAGGATCATGTTTTTATTTAAAATAAAATTAGTAAAAGCTACTTAAAAAGTAGCGAAGGAAATCCCAGGTTGTATTGGGAAATGCTTATGTTTGAATGAGATATACTTACGGATGTGCACGACTTTCGACAGGTGCAATGTAAGTTTAAAGGTCCTTTTGCAGTCGACTAACGATCACTATTCATCCATATATCTCATAAATAGGGCTTATCCTTATGCAACACAAAATGCCTTCAAATGAGACGAATTAAGCGAAAAAATTAAAAATTAAACTATTGATCATTTCGGCAAGGCCGTTTTATAAATGAAAGTGACATTACGAAATAATTCAAATTTCGAATGCTACTAACATTTAAAATATGATACAATTGGCTGAGTTTGTTATCAACGAGCCATTAAATCGAATTAAAAATAAATAAAAAAACTCCATATGCTCAATGAAATGAAAGAAGAAACTTAAATCTTTATTTCTGGCAGAGAAGTTTATAAAAAAGATTGTATAATGTTATCAAAATAGGATAAACCTATATAAAATTGTATAATATTAAAAAATTGTAAAGAAACATTGTAGAAAACAGTATAATATTGTTATATTTGATAAGGTTTGTAAAGAAATCCGTTTATAGGATCATGTTTTTATTTAAAATAAAATTAGTAAAAGCTACTTAAAAAGTAGCGAAGGAAATCCCAGGTTGTATTGGGAAATGCTTATGTTTGAATGAGATATACTTACGGATGTGCACGACTTTCGACAGGTGCAATGTAAGTTTAAAGGTCCTTTTGCAGTCGACTAACGATCACTATTCATCCATATATCTCATAAATAGGGCTTATCCTTATGCAACACAAAATGCCTTCAAATGAGACGAATTAAGCGAAAAAATTAAAAATTAAACTATTGATCATTTCGGCAAGGCCGTTTTATAAATGAAAGTGACATTACGAAATAATTCAAATTTCGAATGCTACTAACATTTAAAATATGATACAATTGGCTGAGTTTGTTATCAACGAGCCATTAAATCGAATTAAAAATAAATAAAAAAACTCCATATGCTCAATGAAATGAAAGAAGAAACTTAAATCTTTATTTCTGGCAGAGAAGTTTATAAAAAAGATTGTATAATGTTATCAAAATAGGATAAACCTATATAAAATTGTATAATATTAAAAAATTGTAAAGAAACATTGTAGAAAACAGTATAATATTGTTATATTTGATAAGGTTTGTAAAGAAATCCGTTTATAGGATCATGTTTTTATTTAAAATAAAATTAGTAAAAGCTACTTAAAAAGTAGCGAAGGAAATCCCAGGTTGTATTGGGAAATGCTTATGTTTGAATGAGATATACTTACGGATGTGCACGACTTTCGACAGGTGCAATGTAAGTTTAAAGGTCCTTTTGCAGTCGACTAACGATCACTATTCATCCATATATCTCATAAATAGGGCTTATCCTTATGCAACACAAAATGCCTTCAAATGAGACGAATTAAGCGAAAAAATTAAAAATTAAACTATTGATCATTTCGGCAAGGCCGTTTTATAAATGAAAGTGACATTACGAAATAATTCAAATTTCGAATGCTACTAACATTTAAAATATGATACAATTGGCTGAGTTTGTTATCAACGAGCCATTAAATCGAATTAAAAATAAATAAAAAAACTCCATATGCTCAATGAAATGAAAGAAGAAACTTAAATCTTTATTTCTGGCAGAGAAGTTTATAAAAAAGATTGTATAATGTTATCAAAATAGGATAAACCTATATAAAATTGTATAATATTAAAAAATTGTAAAGAAACATTGTAGAAAACAGTATAATATTGTTATATTTGATAAGGTTTGTAAAGAAATCCGTTTATAGGATCATGTTTTTATTTAAAATAAAATTAGTAAAAGCTACTTAAAAAGTAGCGAAGGAAATCCCAGGTTGTATTGGGAAATGCTTATGTTTGAATGAGATATACTTACGGATGTGCACGACTTTCGACAGGTGCAATGTAAGTTTAAAGGTCCTTTTGCAGTCGACTAACGATCACTATTCATCCATATATCTCATAAATAGGGCTTATCCTTATGCAACACAAAATGCCTTCAAATGAGACGAATTAAGCGAAAAAATTAAAAATTAAACTATTGATCATTTCGGCAAGGCCGTTTTATAAATGAAAGTGACATTACGAAATAATTCAAATTTCGAATGCTACTAACATTTAAAATATGATACAATTGGCTGAGTTTGTTATCAACGAGCCATTAAATCGAATTAAAAATAAATAAAAAAACTCCATATGCTCAATGAAATGAAAGAAGAAACTTAAATCTTTATTTCAGGCAGAGAAGTTTATAAAAAAGATTGTATAATGTTATCAAAATAGGATAAACCTATATAAAATTGTATAATATTAAAAAATTGTAAAGAAACATTGTAGAAAACAGTATAATATTGTTATATTTGATAAGGTTTGTAAAGAAATCCGTTTATAGGATCATGTTTTTATTTAAAATAAAATTAGTAAAAGCTACTTAAAAAGTAGCGAAGGAAATCCCAGGTTGTATTGGGAAATGCTTATGTTTGAATGAGATATACTTACGGATGTGCACGACTTTCGACAGGTGCAATGTAAGTTTAAAGGTCCTTTTGCAGTCGACTAACGATCACTATTCATCCATATATCTCATAAATAGGGCTTATCCTTATGCAACACAAAATGCCTTCAAATGAGACGAATTAAGCGAAAAAATTAAAAATTAAACTATTGATCATTTCGGCAAGGCCGTTTTATAAATGAAAGTGACATTACGAAATAATTCAAATTTCGAATGCTACTAACATTTAAAATATGATACAATTGGCTGAGTTTGTTATCAACGAGCCATTAAATCGAATTAAAAATAAATAAAAAAACTCATTATGCTCAATGAAATGAAAGAAGAAACTTAAATCTTTATTTCTGGCAGAGAAGTTTATAAAAAAGATTGTATAATGTTATCAAAATAGGATAAACCTATATAAAATTGTATAATATTAAAAAATTGTAAAGAAACATTGTAGAAAACAGTATAATATTGTTATATTTGATAAGGTTTGTAAAGAAATCCGTTTATAGGATCATGTTTTTATTTAAAATAAAATTAGTAAAAGCTACTTAAAAAGTAGCGAAGGAAATCCCAGGTTGTATTGGGAAATGCTTATGTTTGAATGAGATATACTTACGGATGTGCACGACTTTCGACAGGTGCAATGTAAGTTTAAAGGTCCTTTTGCAGTCGACTAACGATCACTATTCATCCATATATCTCATAAATAGGGCTTATCCTTATGCAACACAAAATGCCTTCAAATGAGACGAATTAAGCGAAAAAATTAAAAATTAAACTATTGATCATTTCGGCAAGGCCGTTTTATAAATGAAAGTGACATTACGAAATAATTCAAATTTCGAATGCTACTAACATTTAAAATATGATACAATTGGCTGAGTTTGTTATCAACGAGCCATTAAATCGAATTAAAAATAAATAAAAAAACTCCATATGCTCAATGAAATGAAAGAAGAAACTTAAATCTTTATTTCTGGCAGAGAAGTTTATAAAAAAGATTGTATAATGTTATCAAAATAGGATAAACCTATATAAAATTGTATAATATTAAAAAATTGTAAAGAAACATTGTAGAAAACAGTATAATATTGTTATATTTGATAAGGTTTGTAAAGAAATCCGTTTATAGGATCATGTTTTTATTTAAAATAAAATTAGTAAAAGCTACTTAAAAAGTAGCGAAGGAAATCCCAGGTTGTATTGGGAAATGCTTATGTTTGAATGAGATATACTTACGGATGTGCACGACTTTCGACAGGTGCAATGTAAGTTTAAAGGTCCTTTTGCAGTCGACTAACGATCACTATTCATCCATATATCTCATAAATAGGGCTTATCCTTATGCAACACAAAATGCCTTCAAATGAGACGAATTAAGCGAAAAAATTAAAAATTAAACTATTGATCATTTCGGCAAGGCCGTTTTATAAATGAAAGTGACATTACGAAATAATTCAAATTTCGAATGCTACTAACATTTAAAATATGATACAATTGGCTGAGTTTGTTATCAACGAGCCATTAAATCGAATTAAAAATAAATAAAAAAACTCCATATGCTCAATGAAATGAAAGAAGAAACTTAAATCTTTATTTCTGGCAGAGAAGTTTATAAAAAAGATTGTATAATGTTATCAAAATAGGATAAACCTATATAAAATTGTATAATATTAAAAAATTGTAAAGAAACATTGTAGAAAACAGTATAATATTGTTATATTTGATAAGGTTTGTAAAGAAATCCGTTTATAGGATCATGTTTTTATTTAAAATAAAATTAGTAAAAGCTACTTAAAAAGTAGCGAAGGAAATCCCAGGTTGTATTGGGAAATGCTTATGTTTGAATGAGATATACTTACGGATGTGCACGACTTTCGACAGGTGCAATGTAAGTTTAAAGGTCCTTTTGCAGTCGACTAACGATCACTATTCATCCATATATCTCATAAATAGGGCTTATCCTTATGCAACACAAAATGCCTTCAAATGAGACGAATTAAGCGAAAAAATTAAAAATTAAACTATTGATCATTTCGGCAAGGCCGTTTTATAAATGAAAGTGACATTACGAAATAATTCAAATTTCGAATGCTACTAACATTTAAAATATGATACAATTGGCTGAGTTTGTTATCAACGAGCCATTAAATCGAATTAAAAATAAATAAAAAAACTCCATATGCTCAATGAAATGAAAGAAGAAACTTAAATCTTTATTTCTGGCAGAGAAGTTTATAAAAAAGATTGTATAATGTTATCAAAATAGGATAAACCTATATAAAATTGTATAATATTAAAAAATTGTAAAGAAACATTGTAGAAAACAGTATAATATTGTTATATTTGATAAGGTTTGTAAAGAAATCCGTTTATAGGATCATGTTTTTATTTAAAATAAAATTAGTAAAAGCTACTTAAAAAGTAGCGAAGGAAATCCCAGGTTGTATTGGGAAATGCTTATGTTTGAATGAGATATACTTACGGATGTGCACGACTTTCGACAGGTGCAATGTAAGTTTAAAGGTCCTTTTGCAGTCGACTAACGATCACTATTCATCCATATATCTCATAAATAGGGCTTATCCTTATGCAACACAAAATGCCTTCAAATGAGACGAATTAAGCGAAAAAATTAAAAATTAAACTATTGATCATTTCGGCAAGGCCGTTTTATAAATGAAAGTGACATTACGAAATAATTCAAATTTCGAATGCTACTAACATTTAAAATATGATACAATTGGCTGAGTTTGTTATCAACGAGCCATTAAATCGAATTAAAAATAAATAAAAAAACTCCATATGCTCAATGAAATGAAAGAAGAAACTTAAATCTTTATTTCTGGCAGAGAAGTTTATAAAAAAGATTGTATAATGTTATCAAAATAGGATAAACCTATATAAAATTGTATAATATTAAAAAATTGTAAAGAAACATTGTAGAAAACAGTATAATATTGTTATATTTGATAAGGTTTGTAAAGAAATCCGTTTATAGGATCATGTTTTTATTTAAAATAAAATTAGTAAAAGCTACTTAAAAAGTAGCGAAGGAAATCCCAGGTTGTATTGGGAAATGCTTATGTTTGAATGAGATATACTTACGGATGTGCACGACTTTCGACAGGTGCAATGTAAGTTTAAAGGTCCTTTTGCAGTCGACTAACGATCACTATTCATCCATATATCTCATAAATAGGGCTTATCCTTATGCAACACAAAATGCCTTCAAATGAGACGAATTAAGCGAAAAAATTAAAAATTAAACTATTGATCATTTCGGCAAGGCCGTTTTATAAATGAAAGTGACATTACGAAATAATTCAAATTTCGAATGCTACTAACATTTAAAATATGATACAATTGGCTGAGTTTGTTATCAACGAGCCATTAAATCGAATTAAAAATAAATAAAAAAACTCCATATGCTCAATGAAATGAAAGAAGAAACTTAAATCTTTATTTCTGGCAGAGAAGTTTATAAAAAAGATTGTATAATGTTATCAAAATAGGATAAACCTATATAAAATTGTATAATATTAAAAAATTGTAAAGAAACATTGTAGAAAACAGTATAATATTGTTATATTTGATAAGGTTTGTAAAGAAATCCGTTTATAGGATCATGTTTTTATTTAAAATAAAATTAGTAAAAGCTACTTAAAAAGTAGCGAAGGAAATCCCAGGTTGTATTGGGAAATGCTTATGTTTGAATGAGATATACTTACGGATGTGCACGACTTTCGACAGGTGCAATGTAAGTTTAAAGGTCCTTTTGCAGTCGACTAACGATCACTATTCATCCATATATCTCATAAATAGGGCTTATCCTTATGCAACACAAAATGCCTTCAAATGAGACGAATTAAGCGAAAAAATTAAAAATTAAACTATTGATCATTTCGGCAAGGCCGTTTTATAAATGAAAGTGACATTACGAAATAATTCAAATTTCGAATGCTACTAACATTTAAAATATGATACAATTGGCTGAGTTTGTTATCAACGAGCCATTAAATCGAATTAAAAATAAATAAAAAAACTCCATATGCTCAATGAAATGAAAGAAGAAACTTAAATCTTTATTTCTGGCAGAGAAGTTTATAAAAAAGATTGTATAATGTTATCAAAATAGGATAAACCTATATAAAATTGTATAATATTAAAAAATTGTAAAGAAACATTGTAGAAAACAGTATAATATTGTTATATTTGATAAGGTTTGTAAAGAAATCCGTTTATAGGATCATGTTTTTATTTAAAATAAAATTAGTAAAAGCTACTTAAAAAGTAGCGAAGGAAATCCCAGGTTGTATTGGGAAATGCTTATGTTTGAATGAGATATACTTACGGATGTGCACGACTTTCGACAGGTGCAATGTAAGTTTAAAGGTCCTTTTGCAGTCGACTAACGATCACTATTCATCCATATATCTCATAAATAGGGCTTATCCTTATGCAACACAAAATGCCTTCAAATGAGACGAATTAAGCGAAAAAATTAAAAATTAAACTATTGATCATTTCGGCAAGGCCGTTTTATAAATGAAAGTGACATTACGAAATAATTCAAATTTCGAATGCTACTAACATTTAAAATATGATACAATTGGCTGAGTTTGTTATCAACGAGCCATTAAATCGAATTAAAAATAAATAAAAAAACTCCATATGCTCAATGAAATGAAAGAAGAAACTTAAATCTTTATTTCTGGCAGAGAAGTTTATAAAAAAGATTGTATAATGTTATCAAAATAGGATAAACCTATATAAAATTGTATAATATTAAAAAATTGTAAAGAAACATTGTAGAAAACAGTATAATATTGTTATATTTGATAAGGTTTGTAAAGAAATCCGTTTATAGGATCATGTTTTTATTTAAAATAAAATTAGTAAAAGCTACTTAAAAAGTAGCGAAGGAAATCCCAGGTTGTATTGGGAAATGCTTATGTTTGAATGAGATATACTTACGGATGTGCACGACTTTCGACAGGTGCAATGTAAGTTTAAAGGTCCTTTTGCAGTCGACTAACGATCACTATTCATCCATATATCTCATAAATAGGGCTTATCCTTATGCAACACAAAATGCCTTCAAATGAGACGAATTAAGCGAAAAAATTAAAAATTAAACTATTGATCATTTATTTCGGCAAGGCCGTTTTATAAATGAAAGTGACATTACGAAATAATTCAAATTTCGAATGCTACTAACATTTAAAATATGATACAATTGGCTGAGTTTGTTATCAACGAGCCATTAAATCGAATTAAAAATAAATAAAAAAACTCCATATGCTCAATGAAATGAAAGAAGAAACTTAAATCTTTATTTCTGGCAGAGAAGTTTATAAAAAAGATTGTATAATGTTATCAAAATAGGATAAACCTATATAAAATTGTATAATATTAAAAAATTGTAAAGAAACATTGTAGAAAACAGTATAATATTGTTATATTTGATAAGGTTTGTAAAGAAATCCGTTTATAGGATCATGTTTTTATTTAAAATAAAATTAGTAAAAGCTACTTAAAAAGTAGCGAAGGAAATCCCAGGTTGTATTGGGAAATGCTTATGTTTGAATGAGATATACTTACGGATGTGCACGACTTTCGACAGGTGCAATGTAAGTTTAAAGGTCCTTTTGCAGTCGACTAACGATCACTATTCATCCATATATCTCATAAATAGGGCTTATCCTTATGCAACACAAAATGCCTTCAAATGAGACGAATTAAGCGAAAAAATTAAAAATTAAACTATTGATCATTTCGGCAAGGCCGTTTTATAAATGAAAGTGACATTACGAAATAATTCAAATTTCGAATGCTACTAACATTTAAAATATGATACAATTGGCTGAGTTTGTTATCAACGAGCCATTAAATCGAATTAAAAATAAATAAAAAAACTCATTATGCTCAATGAAATGAAAGAAGAAACTTAAATCTTTATTTCTGGCAGAGAAGTTTATAAAAAAGATTGTATAATGTTATCAAAATAGGATAAACCTATATAAAATTGTATAATATTAAAAAATTGTAAAGAAACATTGTAGAAAACAGTATAATATTGTTATATTTGATAAGGTTTGTAAAGAAATCCGTTTATAGGATCATGTTTTTATTTAAAATAAAATTAGTAAAAGCTACTTAAAAAGTAGCGAAGGAAATCCCAGGTTGTATTAGGAAATGCTTATGTTTGAATGAGATATACTTACGGATGTGCACGACTTTCGACAGGTGCAATGTAAGTTTAAAGGTCCTTTTGCAGTCGACTAACGATCACTATTCATCCATATATCTCATAAATAGGGCTTATCCTTATGCAACACAAAATGCCTTCAAATGAGACGAATTAAGCGAAAAAATTAAAAATTAAACTATTGATCATTTCGGCAAGGCCGTTTTATAAATGAAAGTGACATTACGAAATAATTCAAATTTCGAATGCTACTAACATTTAAAATATGATACAATTGGCTGAGTTTGTTATCAACGAGCCATTAAATCGAATTAAAAATAAATAAAAAAACTCCATATGCTCAATGAAATGAAAGAAGAAACTTAAATCTTTATTTCTGGCAGAGAAGTTTATAAAAAAGATTGTATAATGTTATCAAAATAGGATAAACCTATATAAAATTGTATAATATTAAAAAATTGTAAAGAAACATTGTAGAAAACAGTATAATATTGTTATATTTGATAAGGTTTGTAAAGAAATCCGTTTATAGGATCATGTTTTTATTTAAAATAAAATTAGTAAAAGCTACTTAAAAAGTAGCGAAGGAAATCCCAGGTTGTATTGGGAAATGCTTATGTTTGAATGAGATATACTTACGGATGTGCACGACTTTCGACAGGTGCAATGTAAGTTTAAAGGTCCTTTTGCAGTCGACTAACGATCACTATTCATCCATATATCTCATAAATAGGGCTTATCCTTATGCAACACAAAATGCCTTCAAATGAGACGAATTAAGCGAAAAAATTAAAAATTAAACTATTGATCATTTCGGCAAGGCCGTTTTATAAATGAAAGTGACATTACGAAATAATTCAAATTTCGAATGCTACTAACATTTAAAATATGATACAATTGGCTGAGTTTGTTATCAACGAGCCATTAAATCGAATTAAAAATAAATAAAAAAACTCCATATGCTCAATGAAATGAAAGAAGAAACTTAAATCTTTATTTCTGGCAGAGAAGTTTATAAAAAAGATTGTATAATGTTATCAAAATAGGATAAACCTATATAAAATTGTATAATATTAAAAAATTGTAAAGAAACATTGTAGAAAACAGTATAATATTGTTATATTTGATAAGGTTTGTAAAGAAATCCGTTTATAGGATCATGTTTTTATTTAAAATAAAATTAGTAAAAGCTACTTAAAAAGTAGCGAAGGAAATCCCAGGTTGTATTGGGAAATGCTTATGTTTGAATGAGATATACTTACGGATGTGCACGACTTTCGACAGGTGCAATGTAAGTTTAAAGGTCCTTTTGCAGTCGACTAACGATCACTATTCATCCATATATCTCATAAATAGGGCTTATCCTTATGCAACACAAAATGCCTTCAAATGAGACGAATTAAGCGAAAAAATTAAAAATTAAACTATTGATCATTTCGGCAAGGCCGTTTTATAAATGAAAGTGACATTACGAAATAATTCAAATTTCGAATGCTACTAACATTTAAAATATGATACAATTGGCTGAGTTTGTTATCAACGAGCCATTAAATCGAATTAAAAATAAATAAAAAAACTCCATATGCTCAATGAAATGAAAGAAGAAACTTAAATCTTTATTTCTGGCAGAGAAGTTTATAAAAAAGATTGTATAATGTTATCAAAATAGGATAAACCTATATAAAATTGTATAATATTAAAAAATTGTAAAGAAACATTGTAGAAAACAGTATAATATTGTTATATTTGATAAGGTTTGTAAAGAAATCCGTTTATAGGATCATGTTTTTATTTAAAATAAAATTAGTAAAAGCTACTTAAAAAGTAGCGAAGGAAATCCCAGGTTGTATTGGGAAATGCTTATGTTTGAATGAGATATACTTACGGATGTGCACGACTTTCGACAGGTGCAATGTAAGTTTAAAGGTCCTTTTGCAGTCGACTAACGATCACTATTCATCCATATATCTCATAAATAGGGCTTATCCTTATGCAACACA
Organism: Micropterix aruncella; assembly: GCA_944548615.1. Lineage (NCBI taxonomy): Eukaryota > Metazoa > Arthropoda > Insecta > Lepidoptera > Micropterigidae > Micropterix > Micropterix aruncella. The sequence goes on from OX155967.1 coordinate 8,772,825, forward strand.
AAATGCCTTCAAATGAGACGAATTAAGCGAAAAAATTAAAAATTAAACTATTGATCATTTCGGCAAGGCCGTTTTATAAATGAAAGTGACATTACGAAATAATTCAAATTTCGAATGCTACTAACATTTAAAATATGATACAATTGGCTGAGTTTGTTATCAACGAGCCATTAAATCGAATTAAAAATAAATAAAAAAACTCCATATGCTCAATGAAATGAAAGAAGAAACTTAAATCTTTATTTCTGGCAGAGAAGTTTATAAAAAAGATTGTATAATGTTATCAAAATAGGATAAACCTATATAAAATTGTATAATATTAAAAAATTGTAAAGAAACATTGTAGAAAACAGTATAATATTGTTATATTTGATAAGGTTTGTAAAGAAATCCGTTTATAGGATCATGTTTTTATTTAAAATAAAATTAGTAAAAGCTACTTAAAAAGTAGCGAAGGAAATCCCAGGTTGTATTGGGAAATGCTTATGTTTGAATGAGATATACTTACGGATGTGCACGACTTTCGACAGGTGCAATGTAAGTTTAAAGGTCCTTTTGCAGTCGACTAACGATCACTATTCATCCATATATCTCATAAATAGGGCTTATCCTTATGCAACACAAAATGCCTTCAAATGAGACGAATTAAGCGAAAAAATTAAAAATTAAACTATTGATCATTTCGGCAAGGCCGTTTTATAAATGAAAGTGACATTACGAAATAATTCAAATTTCGAATGCTACTAACATTTAAAATATGATACAATTGGCTGAGTTTGTTATCAACGAGCCATTAAATCGAATTAAAAATAAATAAAAAAACTCCATATGCTCAATGAAATGAAAGAAGAAACTTAAATCTTTATTTCTGGCAGAGAAGTTTATAAAAAAGATTGTATAATGTTATCAAAATAGGATAAACCTATATAAAATTGTATAATATTAAAAAATTGTAAAGAAACATTGTAGAAAACAGTATAATATTGTTATATTTGATAAGGTTTGTAAAGAAATCCGTTTATAGGATCATGTTTTTATTTAAAATAAAATTAGTAAAAGCTACTTAAAAAGTAGCGAAGGAAATCCCAGGTTGTATTGGGAAATGCTTATGTTTGAATGAGATATACTTACGGATGTGCACGACTTTCGACAGGTGCAATGTAAGTTTAAAGGTCCTTTTGCAGTCGACTAACGATCACTATTCATCCATATATCTCATAAATAGGGCTTATCCTTATGCAACACAAAATGCCTTCAAATGAGACGAATTAAGCGAAAAAATTAAAAATTAAACTATTGATCATTTCGGCAAGGCCGTTTTATAAATGAAAGTGACATTACGAAATAATTCAAATTTCGAATGCTACTAACATTTAAAATATGATACAATTGGCTGAGTTTGTTATCAACGAGCCATTAAATCGAATTAAAAATAAATAAAAAAACTCCATATGCTCAATGAAATGAAAGAAGAAACTTAAATCTTTATTTCTGGCAGAGAAGTTTATAAAAAAGATTGTATAATGTTATCAAAATAGGATAAACCTATATAAAATTGTATAATATTAAAAAATTGTAAAGAAACATTGTAGAAAACAGTATAATATTGTTATATTTGATAAGGTTTGTAAAGAAATCCGTTTATAGGATCATGTTTTTATTTAAAATAAAATTAGTAAAAGCTACTTAAAAAGTAGCGAAGGAAATCCCAGGTTGTATTGGGAAATGCTTATGTTTGAATGAGATATACTTACGGATGTGCACGACTTTCGACAGGTGCAATGTAAGTTTAAAGGTCCTTTTGCAGTCGACTAACGATCACTATTCATCCATATATCTCATAAATAGGGCTTATCCTTATGCAACACAAAATGCCTTCAAATGAGACGAATTAAGCGAAAAAATTAAAAATTAAACTATTGATCATTTCGGCAAGGCCGTTTTATAAATGAAAGTGACATTACGAAATAATTCAAATTTCGAATGCTACTAACATTTAAAATATGATACAATTGGCTGAGTTTGTTATCAACGAGCCATTAAATCGAATTAAAAATAAATAAAAAAACTCCATATGCTCAATGAAATGAAAGAAGAAACTTAAATCTTTATTTCTGGCAGAGAAGTTTATAAAAAAGATTGTATAATGTTATCAAAATAGGATAAACCTATATAAAATTGTATAATATTAAAAAATTGTAAAGAAACATTGTAGAAAACAGTATAATATTGTTATATTTGATAAGGTTTGTAAAGAAATCCGTTTATAGGATCATGTTTTTATTTAAAATAAAATTAGTAAAAGCTACTTAAAAAGTAGCGAAGGAAATCCCAGGTTGTATTGGGAAATGCTTATGTTTGAATGAGATATACTTACGGATGTGCACGACTTTCGACAGGTGCAATGTAAGTTTAAAGGTCCTTTTGCAGTCGAGTAACGATCACTATTCATCCATATATCTCATAAATAGGGCTTATCCTTATGCAACACAAAATGCCTTCAAATGAGACGAATTAAGCGAAAAAATTAAAAATTAAACTATTGATCATTTCGGCAAGGCCGTTTTATAAATGAAAGTGACATTACGAAATAATTCAAATTTCGAATGCTACTAACATTTAAAATATGATACAATTGGCTGAGTTTGTTATCAACGAGCCATTAAATCGAATTAAAAATAAATAAAAAAACTCATTATGCTCAATGAAATGAAAGAAGAAACTTAAATCTTTATTTCTGGCAGAGAAGTTTATAAAAAAGATTGTATAATGTTATCAAAATAGGATAAACCTATATAAAATTGTATAATATTAAAAAATTGTAAAGAAACATTGTAGAAAACAGTATAATATTGTTATATTTGATAAGGTTTGTAAAGAAATCCGTTTATAGGATCATGTTTTTATTTAAAATAAAATTAGTAAAAGCTACTTAAAAAGTAGCGAAGGAAATCCCAGGTTGTATTAGGAAATGCTTATGTTTGAATGAGATATACTTACGGATGTGCACGACTTTCGACAGGTGCAATGTAAGTTTAAAGGTCCTTTTGCAGTCGACTAACGATCACTATTCATCCATATATCTCATAAATAGGGCTTATCCTTATGCAACACAAAATGCCTTCAAATGAGACGAATTAAGCGAAAAAATTAAAAATTAAACTATTGATCATTTCGGCAAGGCCGTTTTATAAATGAAAGTGACATTACGAAATAATTCAAATTTCGAATGCTACTAACATTTAAAATATGATACAATTGGCTGAGTTTGTTATCAACGAGCCATTAAATCGAATTAAAAATAAATAAAAAAACTCCATATGCTCAATGAAATGAAAGAAGAAACTTAAATCTTTATTTCTGGCAGAGAAGTTTATAAAAAAGATTGTATAATGTTATCAAAATAGGATAAACCTATATAAAATTGTATAATATTAAAAAATTGTAAAGAAACATTGTAGAAAACAGTATAATATTGTTATATTTGATAAGGTTTGTAAAGAAATCCGTTTATAGGATCATGTTTTTATTTAAAATAAAATTAGTAAAAGCTACTTAAAAAGTAGCGAAGGAAATCCCAGGTTGTATTGGGAAATGCTTATGTTTGAATGAGATATACTTACGGATGTGCACGACTTTCGACAGGTGCAATGTAAGTTTAAAGGTCCTTTTGCAGTCGACTAACGATCACTATTCATCCATATATCTCATAAATAGGGCTTATCCTTATGCAACACAAAATGCCTTCAAATGAGACGAATTAAGCGAAAAAATTAAAAATTAAACTATTGATCATTTCGGCAAGGCCGTTTTATAAATGAAAGTGACATTACGAAATAATTCAAATTTCGAATGCTACTAACATTTAAAATATGATACAATTGGCTGAGTTTGTTATCAACGAGCCATTAAATCGAATTAAAAATAAATAAAAAAACTCCATATGCTCAATGAAATGAAAGAAGAAACTTAAATCTTTATTTCTGGCAGAGAAGTTTATAAAAAAGATTGTATAATGTTATCAAAATAGGATAAACCTATATAAAATTGTATAATATTAAAAAATTGTAAAGAAACATTGTAGAAAACAGTATAATATTGTTATATTTGATAAGGTTTGTAAAGAAATCCGTTTATAGGATCATGTTTTTATTTAAAATAAAATTAGTAAAAGCTACTTAAAAAGTAGCGAAGGAAATCCCAGGTTGTATTGGGAAATGCTTATGTTTGAATGAGATATACTTACGGATGTGCACGACTTTCGACAGGTGCAATGTAAGTTTAAAGGTCCTTTTGCAGTCGACTAACGATCACTATTCATCCATATATCTCATAAATAGGGCTTATCCTTATGCAACACAAAATGCCTTCAAATGAGACGAATTAAGCGAAAAAATTAAAAATTAAACTATTGATCATTTCGGCAAGGCCGTTTTATAAATGAAAGTGACATTACGAAATAATTCAAATTTCGAATGCTACTAACATTTAAAATATGATACAATTGGCTGAGTTTGTTATCAACGAGCCATTAAATCGAATTAAAAATAAATAAAAAAACTCATTATGCTCAATGAAATGAAAGAAGAAACTTAAATCTTTATTTCTGGCAGAGAAGTTTATAAAAAAGATTGTATAATGTTATCAAAATAGGATAAACCTATATAAAATTGTATAATATTAAAAAATTGTAAAGAAACATTGTAGAAAACAGTATAATATTGTTATATTTGATAAGGTTTGTAAAGAAATCCGTTTATAGGATCATGTTTTTATTTAAAATAAAATTAGTAAAAGCTACTTAAAAAGTAGCGAAGGAAATCCCAGGTTGTATTAGGAAATGCTTATGTTTGAATGAGATATACTTACGGATGTGCACGACTTTCGACAGGTGCAATGTAAGTTTAAAGGTCCTTTTGCAGTCGACTAACGATCACTATTCATCCATATATCTCATAAATAGGGCTTATCCTTATGCAACACAAAATGCCTTCAAATGAGACGAATTAAGCGAAAAAATTAAAAATTAAACTATTGATCATTTCGGCAAGGCCGTTTTATAAATGAAAGTGACATTACGAAATAATTCAAATTTCGAATGCTACTAACATTTAAAATATGATACAATTGGCTGAGTTTGTTATCAACGAGCCATTAAATCGAATTAAAAATAAATAAAAAAACTCCATATGCTCAATGAAATGAAAGAAGAAACTTAAATCTTTATTTCTGGCAGAGAAGTTTATAAAAAAGATTGTATAATGTTATCAAAATAGGATAAACCTATATAAAATTGTATAATATTAAAAAATTGTAAAGAAACATTGTAGAAAACAGTATAATATTGTTATATTTGATAAGGTTTGTAAAGAAATCCGTTTATAGGATCATGTTTTTATTTAAAATAAAATTAGTAAAAGCTACTTAAAAAGTAGCGAAGGAAATCCCAGGTTGTATTGGGAAATGCTTATGTTTGAATGAGATATACTTACGGATGTGCACGACTTTCGACAGGTGCAATGTAAGTTTAAAGGTCCTTTTGCAGTCGACTAACGATCACTATTCATCCATATATCTCATAAATAGGGCTTATCCTTATGCAACACAAAATGCCTTCAAATGAGACGAATTAAGCGAAAAAATTAAAAATTAAACTATTGATCATTTCGGCAAGGCCGTTTTATAAATGAAAGTGACATTACGAAATAATCCAAATTTCGAATGCTACTAACATTTAAAATATGATACAATTGGCTGAGTTTGTTATCAACGAGCCATTAAATCGAATTAAAAATAAATAAAAAAACTCATTATGCTCAATGAAATGAAAGAAGAAACTTAAATCTTTATTTCTGGCAGAGAAGTTTATAAAAAAGATTGTATAATGTTATCAAAATAGGATAAACCTATATAAAATTGTATAATATTAAAAAATTGTAAAGAAACATTGTAGAAAACAGTATAATATTGTTATATTTGATAAGGTTTGTAAAGAAATCCGTTTATAGGATCATGTTTTTATTTAAAATAAAATTAGTAAAAGCTACTTAAAAAGTAGCGAAGGAAATCCCAGGTTGTATTAGGAAATGCTTATGTTTGAATGAGATATACTTACGGATGTGCACGACTTTCGACAGGTGCAATGTAAGTTTAAAGGTCCTTTTGCAGTCGACTAACGATCACTATTCATCCATATATCTCATAAATAGGGCTTATCCTTATGCAACACAAAATGCCTTCAAATGAGACGAATTAAGCGAAAAAATTAAAAATTAAACTATTGATCATTTCGGCAAGGCCGTTTTATAAATGAAAGTGACATTACGAAATAATTCAAATTTCGAATGCTACTAACATTTAAAATATGATACAATTGGCTGAGTTTGTTATCAACGAGCCATTAAATCGAATTAAAAATAAATAAAAAAACTCCATATGCTCAATGAAATGAAAGAAGAAACTTAAATCTTTATTTCTGGCAGAGAAGTTTATAAAAAAGATTGTATAATGTTATCAAAATAGGATAAACCTATATAAAATTGTATAATATTAAAAAATTGTAAAGAAACATTGTAGAAAACAGTATAATATTGTTATATTTGATAAGGTTTGTAAAGAAATCCGTTTATAGGATCATGTTTTTATTTAAAATAAAATTAGTAAAAGCTACTTAAAAAGTAGCGAAGGAAATCCCAGGTTGTATTGGGAAATGCTTATGTTTGAATGAGATATACTTACGGATGTGCACGACTTTCGACAGGTGCAATGTAAGTTTAAAGGTCCTTTTGCAGTCGACTAACGATCACTATTCATCCATATATCTCATAAATAGGGCTTATCCTTATGCAACACAAAATGCCTTCAAATGAGACGAATTAAGCGAAAAAATTAAAAATTAAACTATTGATCATTTCGGCAAGGCCGTTTTATAAATGAAAGTGACATTACGAAATAATTCAAATTTCGAATGCTACTAACATTTAAAATATGATACAATTGGCTGAGTTTGTTATCAACGAGCCATTAAATCGAATTAAAAATAAATAAAAAAACTCCATATGCTCAATGAAATGAAAGAAGAAACTTAAATCTTTATTTCTGGCAGAGAAGTTTATAAAAAAGATTGTATAATGTTATCAAAATAGGATAAACCTATATAAAATTGTATAATATTAAAAAATTGTAAAGAAACATTGTAGAAAACAGTATAATATTGTTATATTTGATAAGGTTTGTAAAGAAATCCGTTTATAGGATCATGTTTTTATTTAAAATAAAATTAGTAAAAGCTACTTAAAAAGTAGCGAAGGAAATCCCAGGTTGTATTGGGAAATGCTTATGTTTGAATGAGATATACTTACGGATGTGCACGACTTTCGACAGGTGCAATGTAAGTTTAAAGGTCCTTTTGCAGTCGACTAACGATCACTATTCATCCATATATCTCATAAATAGGGCTTATCCTTATGCAACACAAAATGCCTTCAAATGAGACGAATTAAGCGAAAAAATTTAAAATTAAACTATTGATCATTTCGGCAAGGCCGTTTTATAAATGAAAGTGACATTACGAAATAATTCAAATTTCGAATGCTACTAACATTTAAAATATGATACAATTGGCTGAGTTTGTTATCAACGAGCCATTAAATCGAATTAAAAATAAATAAAAAAACTCCATATGCTCAATGAAATGAAAGAAGAAACTTAAATCTTTATTTCTGGCAGAGAAGTTTATAAAAAAGATTGTATAATGTTATCAAAATAGGATAAACCTATATAAAATTGTATAATATTAAAAAATTGTAAAGAAACATTGTAGAAAACAGTATAATATTGTTATATTTGATAAGGTTTGTAAAGAAATCCGTTTATAGGATCATGTTTTTATTTAAAATAAAATTAGTAAAAGCTACTTAAAAAGTAGCGAAGGAAATCCCAGGTTGTATTGGGAAATGCTTATGTTTGAATGAGATATACTTACGGATGTGCACGACTTTCGACAGGTGCAATGTAAGTTTAAAGGTCCTTTTGCAGTCGACTAACGATCACTATTCATCCATATATCTCATAAATAGGGCTTATCCTTATGCAACACAAAATGCCTTCAAATGAGACGAATTAAGCGAAAAAATTAAAAATTAAACTATTGATCATTTCGGCAAGGCCGTTTTATAAATGAAAGTGACATTACGAAATAATTCAAATTTCGAATGCTACTAACATTTAAAATATGATACAATTGGCTGAGTTTGTTATCAACGAGCCATTAAATCGAATTAAAAATAAATAAAAAAACTCCATATGCTCAATGAAATGAAAGAAGAAACTTAAATCTTTATTTCTGGCAGAGAAGTTTATAAAAAAGATTGTATAATGTTATCAAAATAGGATAAACCTATATAAAATTGTATAATATTAAAAAATTGTAAAGAAACATTGTAGAAAACAGTATAATATTGTTATATTTGATAAGGTTTGTAAAGAAATCCGTTTATAGGATCATGTTTTTATTTAAAATAAAATTAGTAAAAGCTACTTAAAAAGTAGCGAAGGAAATCCCAGGTTGTATTGGGAAATGCTTATGTTTGAATGAGATATACTTACGGATGTGCACGACTTTCGACAGGTGCAATGTAAGTTTAAAGGTCCTTTTGCAGTCGACTAACGATCACTATTCATCCATATATCTCATAAATAGGGCTTATCCTTATGCAACACAAAATGCCTTCAAATGAGACGAATTAAGCGAAAAAATTAAAAATTAAACTATTGATCATTTCGGCAAGGCCGTTTTATAAATGAAAGTGACATTACGAAATAATTCAAATTTCGAATGCTACTAACATTTAAAATATGATACAATTGGCTGAGTTTGTTATCAACGAGCCATTAAATCGAATTAAAAATAAATAAAAAAACTCATTATGCTCAATGAAATGAAAGAAGAAACTTAAATCTTTATTTCTGGCAGAGAAGTTTATAAAAAAGATTGTATAATGTTATCAAAATAGGATAAACCTATATAAAATTGTATAATATTAAAAAATTGTAAAGAAACATTGTAGAAAACAGTATAATATTGTTATATTTGATAAGGTTTGTAAAGAAATCCGTTTATAGGATCATGTTTTTATTTAAAATAAAATTAGTAAAAGCTACTTAAAAAGTAGCGAAGGAAATCCCAGGTTGTATTGGGAAATGCTTATGTTTGAATGAGATATACTTACGGATGTGCACGACTTTCGACAGGTGCAATGTAAGTTTAAAGGTCCTTTTGCAGTCGACTAACGATCACTATTCATCCATATATCTCATAAATAGGGCTTATCCTTATGCAACACAAAATGCCTTCAAATGAGACGAATTAAGCGAAAAAATTAAAAATTAAACTATTGATCATTTCGGCAAGGCCGTTTTATAAATGAAAGTGACATTACGAAATAATTCAAATTTCGAATGCTACTAACATTTAAAATATGATACAATTGGCTGAGTTTGTTATCAACGAGCCATTAAATCGAATTAAAAATAAATAAAAAAACTCCATATGCTCAATGAAATGAAAGAAGAAACTTAAATCTTTATTTCTGGCAGAGAAGTTTATAAAAAAGATTGTATAATGTTATCAAAATAGGATAAACCTATATAAAATTGTATAATATTAAAAAATTGTAAAGAAACATTGTAGAAAACAGTATAATATTGTTATATTTGATAAGGTTTGTAAAGAAATCCGTTTATAGGATCATGTTTTTATTTAAAATAAAATTAGTAAAAGCTACTTAAAAAGTAGCGAAGGAAATCCCAGGTTGTATTGGGAAATGCTTATGTTTGAATGAGATATACTTACGGATGTGCACGACTTTCGACAGGTGCAATGTAAGTTTAAAGGTCCTTTTGCAGTCGACTAACGATCACTATTCATCCATATATCTCATAAATAGGGCTTATCCTTATGCAACACAAAATGCCTTCAAATGAGACGAATTAAGCGAAAAAATTAAAAATTAAACTATTGATCATTTCGGCAAGGCCGTTTTATAAATGAAAGTGACATTACGAAATAATTCAAATTTCGAATGCTACTAACATTTAAAATATGATACAATTGGCTGAGTTTGTTATCAACGAGCCATTAAATCGAATTAAAAATAAATAAAAAAACTCATTATGCTCAATGAAATGAAAGAAGAAACTTAAATCTTTATTTCTGGCAGAGAAGTTTATAAAAAAGATTGTATAATGTTATCAAAATAGGATAAACCTATATAAAATTGTATAATATTAAAAAATTGTAAAGAAACATTGTAGAAAACAGTATAATATTGTTATATTTGATAAGGTTTGTAAAGAAATCCGTTTATAGGATCATGTTTTTATTTAAAATAAAATTAGTAAAAGCTACTTAAAAAGTAGCGAAGGAAATCCCAGGTTGTATTAGGAAATGCTTATGTTTGAATGAGATATACTTACGGATGTGCACGACTTTCGACAGGTGCAATGTAAGTTTAAAGGTCCTTTTGCAGTCGACTAACGATCACTATTCATCCATATATCTCATAAATAGGGCTTATCCTTATGCAACACAAAATGCCTTCAAATGAGACGAATTAAGCGAAAAAATTAAAAATTAAACTATTGATCATTTCGGCAAGGCCGTTTTATAAATGAAAGTGACATTACGAAATAATTCAAATTTCGAATGCTACTAACATTTAAAATATGATACAATTGGCTGAGTTTGTTATCAACGAGCCATTAAATCGAATTAAAAATAAATAAAAAAACTCCATATGCTCAATGAAATGAAAGAAGAAACTTAAATCTTTATTTCTGGCAGAGAAGTTTATAAAAAAGATTGTATAATGTTATCAAAATAGGATAAACCTATATAAAATTGTATAATATTAAAAAATTGTAAAGAAACATTGTAGAAAACAGTATAATATTGTTATATTTGATAAGGTTTGTAAAGAAATCCGTTTATAGGATCATGTTTTTATTTAAAATAAAATTAGTAAAAGCTACTTAAAAAGTAGCGAAGGAAATCCCAGGTTGTATTGGGAAATGCTTATGTTTGAATGAGATATACTTACGGATGTGCACGACTTTCGACAGGTGCAATGTAAGTTTAAAGGTCCTTTTGCAGTCGACTAACGATCACTATTCATCCATATATCTCATAAATAGGGCTTATCCTTATGCAACACAAAATGCCTTCAAATGAGACGAATTAAGCGAAAAAATTAAAAATTAAACTATTGATCATTTCGGCAAGGCCGTTTTATAAATGAAAGTGACATTACGAAATAATTCAAATTTCGAATGCTACTAACATTTAAAATATGATACAATTGGCTGAGTTTGTTATCAACGAGCCATTAAATCGAATTAAAAATAAATAAAAAAACTCCATATGCTCAATGAAATGAAAGAAGAAACTTAAATCTTTATTTCTGGCAGAGAAGTTTATAAAAAAGATTGTATAATGTTATCAAAATAGGATAAACCTATATAAAATTGTATAATATTAAAAAATTGTAAAGAAACATTGTAGAAAACAGTATAATATTGTTATATTTGATAAGGTTTGTAAAGAAATCCGTTTATGGGATCATGTTTTTATTTAAAATAAAATTAGTAAAAGCTACTTAAAAAGTAGCGAAGGAAATCCCAGGTTGTATTGGGAAATGCTTATGTTTGAATGAGATATACTTACGGATGTGCACGACTTTCGACAGGTGCAATGTAAGTTTAAAGGTCCTTTTGCAGTCGACTAACGATCACTATTCATCCATATATCTCATAAATAGGGCTTATCCTTATGCAACACAAAATGCCTTCAAATGAGACGAATTAAGCGAAAAAATTAAAAATTAAACTATTGATCATTTCGGCAAGGCCGTTTTATAAATGAAAGTGACATTACGAAATAATTCAAATTTCGAATGCTACTAACATTTAAAATATGATACAATTGGCTGAGTTTGTTATCAACGAGCCATTAAATCGAATTAAAAATAAATAAAAAAACTCCATATGCTCAATGAAATGAAAGAAGAAACTTAAATCTTTATTTCTGGCAGAGAAGTTTATAAAAAAGATTGTATAATGTTATCAAAATAGGATAAACCTATATAAAATTGTATAATATTAAAAAATTGTAAAGAAACATTGTAGAAAACAGTATAATATTGTTATATTTGATAAGGTTTGTAAAGAAATCCGTTTATAGGATCATGTTTTTATTTAAAATAAAATTAGTAAAAGCTACTTAAAAAGTAGCGAAGGAAATCCCAGGTTGTATTGGGAAATGCTTATGTTTGAATGAGATATACTTACGGATGTGCACGACTTTCGACAGGTGCAATGTAAGTTTAAAGGTCCTTTTGCAGTCGACTAACGATCACTATTCATCCATATATCTCATAAATAGGGCTTATCCTTATGCAACACAAAATGCCTTCAAATGAGACGAATTAAGCGAAAAAATTAAAAATTAAACTATTGATCATTTCGGCAAGGCCGTTTTATAAATGAAAGTGACATTACGAAATAATTCAAATTTCGAATGCTACTAACATTTAAAATATGATACAATTGGCTGAGTTTGTTATCAACGAGCCATTAAATCGAATTAAAAATAAATAAAAAAACTCATTATGCTCAATGAAATGAAAGAAGAAACTTAAATCTTTATTTCTGGCAGAGAAGTTTATAAAAAAGATTGTATAATGTTATCAAAATAGGATAAACCTATATAAAATTGTATAATATTAAAAAATTGTAAAGAAACATTGTAGAAAACAGTATAATATTGTTATATTTGATAAGGTTTGTAAAGAAATCCGTTTATAGGATCATGTTTTTATTTAAAATAAAATTAGTAAAAGCTACTTAAAAAGTAGCGAAGGAAATCCCAGGTTGTATTAGGAAATGCTTATGTTTGAATGAGATATACTTACGGATGTGCACGACTTTCGACAGGTGCAATGTAAGTTTAAAGGTCCTTTTGCAGTCGACTAACGATCACTATTCATCCATATATCTCATAAATAGGGCTTATCCTTATGCAACACAAAATGCCTTCAAATGAGACGAATTAAGCGAAAAAATTAAAAATTAAACTATTGATCATTTCGGCAAGGCCGTTTTATAAATGAAAGTGACATTACGAAATAATTCAAATTTCGAATGCTACTAACATTTAAAATATGATACAATTGGCTGAGTTTGTTATCAACGAGCCATTAAATCGAATTAAAAATAAATAAAAAAACTCCATATGCTCAATGAAATGAAAGAAGAAACTTAAATCTTTATTTCTGGCAGAGAAGTTTATAAAAAAGATTGTATAATGTTATCAAAATAGGATAAACCTATATAAAATTGTATAATATTAAAAAATTGTAAAGAAACATTGTAGAAAACAGTATAATATTGTTATATTTGATAAGGTTTGTAAAGAAATCCGTTTATAGGATCATGTTTTTATTTAAAATAAAATTAGTAAAAGCTACTTAAAAAGTAGCGAAGGAAATCCCAGGTTGTATTGGGAAATGCTTATGTTTGAATGAGATATACTTACGGATGTGCACGACTTTCGACAGGTGCAATGTAAGTTTAAAGGTCCTTTTGCAGTCGACTAACGATCACTATTCATCCATATATCTCATAAATAGGGCTTATCCTTATGCAACACAAAATGCCTTCAAATGAGACGAATTAAGCGAAAAAATTAAAAATTAAACTATTGATCATTTCGGCAAGGCCGTTTTATAAATGAAAGTGACATTACGAAATAATTCAAATTTCGAATGCTACTAACATTTAAAATATGATACAATTGGCTGAGTTTGTTATCAACGAGCCATTAAATCGAATTAAAAATAAATAAAAAAACTCCATATGCTCAATGAAATGAAAGAAGAAACTTAAATCTTTATTTCTGGCAGAGAAGTTTATAAAAAAGATTGTATAATGTTATCAAAATAGGATAAACCTATATAAAATTGTATAATATTAAAAAATTGTAAAGAAACATTGTAGAAAACAGTATAATATTGTTATATTTGATAAGGTTTGTAAAGAAATCCGTTTATAGGATCATGTTTTTATTTAAAATAAAATTAGTAAAAGCTACTTAAAAAGTAGCGAAGGAAATCCCAGGTTGTATTGGGAAATGCTTATGTTTGAATGAGATATACTTACGGATGTGCACGACTTTCGACAGGTGCAATGTAAGTTTAAAGGTCCTTTTGCAGTCGACTAACGATCACTATTCATCCATATATCTCATAAATAGGGCTTATCCTTATGCAACACAAAATGCCTTCAAATGAGACGAATTAAGCGAAAAAATTAAAAATTAAACTATTGATCATTTCGGCAAGGCCGTTTTATAAATGAAAGTGACATTACGAAATAATTCAAATTTCGAATGCTACTAACATTTAAAATATGATACAATTGGCTGAGTTTGTTATCAACGAGCCATTAAATCGAATTAAAAATAAATAAAAAAACTCCATATGCTCAATGAAATGAAAGAAGAAACTTAAATCTTTATTTCTGGCAGAGAAGTTTATAAAAAAGATTGTATAATGTTATCAAAATAGGATAAACCTATATAAAATTGTATAATATTAAAAAATTGTAAAGAAACATTGTAGAAAACAGTATAATATTGTTATATTTGATAAGGTTTGTAAAGAAATCCGTTTATAGGATCATGTTTTTATTTAAAATAAAATTAGTAAAAGCTACTTAAAAAGTAGCGAAGGAAATCCCAGGTTGTATTGGGAAATGCTTATGTTTGAATGAGATATACTTACGGATGTGCACGACTTTCGACAGGTGCAATGTAAGTTTAAAGGTCCTTTTGCAGTCGACTAACGATCACTATTCATCCATATATCTCATAAATAGGGCTTATCCTTATGCAACACAAAATGCCTTCAAATGAGACGAATTAAGCGAAAAAATTAAAAATTAAACTATTGATCATTTCGGCAAGGCCGTTTTATAAATGAAAGTGACATTACGAAATAATTCAAATTTCGAATGCTACTAACATTTAAAATATGATACAATTGGCTGAGTTTGTTATCAACGAGCCATTAAATCGAATTAAAAATAAATAAAAAAACTCCATATGCTCAATGAAATGAAAGAAGAAACTTAAATCTTTATTTCTGGCAGAGAAGTTTATAAAAAAGATTGTATAATGTTATCAAAATAGGATAAACCTATATAAAATTGTATAATATTAAAAAATTGTAAAGAAACATTGTAGAAAACAGTATAATATTGTTATATTTGATAAGGTTTGTAAAGAAATCCGTTTATAGGATCATGTTTTTATTTAAAATAAAATTAGTAAAAGCTACTTAAAAAGTAGCGAAGGAAATCCCAGGTTGTATTGGGAAATGCTTATGTTTGAATGAGATATACTTACGGATGTGCACGACTTTCGACAGGTGCAATGTAAGTTTAAAGGTCCTTTTGCAGTCGACTAACGATCACTATTCATCCATATATCTCATAAATAGGGCTTATCCTTATGCAACACAAAATGCCTTCAAATGAGACGAATTAAGCGAAAAAATTAAAAATTAAACTATTGATCATTTCGGCAAGGCCGTTTTATAAATGAAAGTGACATTACGAAATAATCCAAATTTCGAATGCTACTAACATTTAAAATATGATACAATTGGCTGAGTTTGTTATCAACGAGCCATTAAATCGAATTAAAAATAAATAAAAAAACTCATTATGCTCAATGAAATGAAAGAAGAAACTTAAATCTTTATTTCTGGCAGAGAAGTTTATAAAAAAGATTGTATAATGTTATCAAAATAGGATAAACCTATATAAAATTGTATAATATTAAAAAATTGTAAAGAAACATTGTAGAAAACAGTATAATATTGTTATATTTGATAAGGTTTGTAAAGAAATCCGTTTATAGGATCATGTTTTTATTTAAAATAAAATTAGTAAAAGCTACTTAAAAAGTAGCGAAGGAAATCCCAGGTTGTATTAGGAAATGCTTATGTTTGAATGAGATATACTTACGGATGTGCACGACTTTCGACAGGTGCAATGTAAGTTTAAAGGTCCTTTTGCAGTCGACTAACGATCACTATTCATCCATATATCTCATAAATAGGGCTTATCCTTATGCAACACAAAATGCCTTCAAATGAGACGAATTAAGCGAAAAAATTAAAAATTAAACTATTGATCATTTCGGCAAGGCCGTTTTATAAATGAAAGTGACATTACGAAATAATTCAAATTTCGAATGCTACTAACATTTAAAATATGATACAATTGGCTGAGTTTGTTATCAACGAGCCATTAAATCGAATTAAAAATAAATAAAAAAACTCATTATGCTCAATGAAATGAAAGAAGAAACTTAAATCTTTATTTCTGGCAGAGAAGTTTATAAAAAAGATTGTATAATGTTATCAAAATAGGATAAACCTATATAAAATTGTATAATATTAAAAAATTGTAAAGAAACATTGTAGAAAACAGTATAATATTGTTATATTTGATAAGGTTTGTAAAGAAATCCGTTTATAGGATCATGTTTTTATTTAAAATAAAATTAGTAAAAGCTACTTAAAAAGTAGCGAAGGAAATCCCAGGTTGTATTAGGAAATGCTTATGTTTGAATGAGATATACTTACGGATGTGCACGACTTTCGACAGGTGCAATGTAAGTTTAAAGGTCCTTTTGCAGTCGACTAACGATCACTATTCATCCATATATCTCATAAATAGGGCTTATCCTTATGCAACACAAAATGCCTTCAAATGAGACGAATTAAGCGAAAAAATTAAAAATTAAACTATTGATCATTTCGGCAAGGCCGTTTTATAAATGAAAGTGACATTACGAAATAATTCAAATTTCGAATGCTACTAACATTTAAAATATGATACAATTGGCTGAGTTTGTTATCAACGAGCAATTAAATCGAATTAAAAATAAATAAAAAAACTCCATATGCTCAATGAAATGAAAGAAGAAACTTAAATCTTTATTTCTGGCAGAGAAGTTTATAAAAAAGATTGTATAATGTTATCAAAATAGGATAAACCTATATAAAATTGTATAATATTAAAAAATTGTAAAGAAACATTGTAGAAAACAGTATAATATTGTTATATTTGATAAGGTTTGTAAAGAAATCCGTTTATAGGATCATGTTTTTATTTAAAATAAAATTAGTAAAAGCTACTTAAAAAGTAGCGAAGGAAATCCCAGGTTGTATTGGGAAATGCTTATGTTTGAATGAGATATACTTACGGATGTGCACGACTTTCGACAGGTACAATGTAAGTTATATATATATATATATATATATATATATATATATATATATATATATATATATATATATATATATATATATATATATATATATATATATATATATATATATATATATATATATATATATATATATATATATATATATATATATATATATATATATCTTATATATAAAATTCTCGTGTCACAATGTTCGTTCCCGTACTCCTCCGAAACGGCTTGACCGATTCTCATGAAATTTTGTGTGCATATTGAGTAGGTCTGAGAATCGGCCAACATCTATTTTTTATACCCCTTAGTGATAAGGGTTGTCCACCCTTAACATATTTCTTTAATTTTTCGTCATTTTTTCAATTTCTTTATTTTTTTTATTATGTCGCATTAAAAAATACATACAACCCTAAATTTTTACCCTTTTATCACCAACCCCTATTTTTTAATAGCCATTTTAGTAATTTAATCATTTTTCATCCCCGGTCGATAACTGATCAATCGTCATTTAATTAGTTATCCCCGCCAGTTGTCTACAGGTGTCACTTCTGACCCAGTAAACAGCACGGAGTAGGGATGAGAACGAAGCCGGTCTCCTGTTTCTCTCACACAATAAGACTTCTCTCACTCCCTACACAGTTGTCGGCCATCATTATTGTTTATGCATCAAGTGTAGTAGTAACGTTGACAATTATTATTTTGCTATCTCAGTGTAACTCTCATATTAACTATTAATCATTCCTATTTTATTAATAATAATTAAATTATCAATTTAGAGTGTATTTTGCACGATTAGTTAATCAAGTGATTTTCATAACCTCAAAAGTACTCAACACGTGGCACGAGCTTCCACCAACAACGGCTTTTGTGTTGTAAGTATACTTTTTTTTATTTATATCGAAAATGTTGTTGGAAACGGTCAAAAAAGATTCGGTGGAATTTAATTTTTATTAAAATTGGGCAAACTTTTTTTTGTATTAATTTTTTTTTACCATTTCTAACCATATATTTTCGATATGATTATGAAAAATAAACTTTTTCGCTTTTGTAAAACAGCCTAATGTTTACATGAATATGTAAATGAATGTGTGTACCAAATATTAAATACATTATAACTAGGGCCAAGATTCTTGCCGTGATTTCATTTTAACATTTTACAATTAATGCTCTTAAGTTTTTGAAATTACGGCAAATATATTTGATCTTATAAAAATGTAATTTTAATTTTATTTTATTAAAAAAATGTAATTTAACAATTAAGATTTTCATAGTTTCCAAAAATTTGAATCAATCATTATGAATCTTTTTTTTGAAATATCGATGGAAATATTGGTTGTATGAGAAAATTATAAGAGACAATTTTTTTTGTAAAATTTAATTTTTTACAACTTTTGTCTAAAAATTTTTTTCATAAAATTTATGTTATTTCAAAACTGCGGCAAAAATCCTGGCCCTAATTATACCTTTAACATTTTTCATCATTAAGTAATTTAATTAATTCTATTTATGTGTGTTTTGTACAGTGAGCAATGCCAAGAAAACGCAAAGGGACTGATTTGAGCCGTAATACAAGTAAATCTCGAAGCTTGGGAAATAGAAGATCCGAAAGAACCAAAGAACAAATCCAGCAACAAAATACTGATGCACGTGTCAGAATCGCGCAATTGCGTCAAGAAGAGTCGGAAGATACACGAGCTGAACGCAATGAAGTACGCCAAATCGAACTGCATCTGATTTAATGAATACTGAAATGAATCGTGAACTGCAGTAGGTACCTACAGCACTGTAGAAATGGCAGCGATTGTTGCCCGCAATGTCCCACTAATGAATGAGGAACAAAGAACCATTTATGATCGCATTATGCTCGCAGTTTCAGTTGGACAAGGTGGGTTCTTCTTTTTGGATGCACCGGGTGGAACTGGCAAAACATTCGTTATTTCGCTAATTCTTGCTGAAATTCGATCAAATAATGGCATCGCATTGGCCGTGGCATCATCGGGCATTGCAGCAACTTTATTGGATGGAGGCAGAATAGCTCATTCATTATTTAAGCTGCCACTAAATATTCAGAATAACCCTGACGCAGTATGCAACATTAAGAAACAATCGTCCATGGCCACCGTGCTGAAACAGTGTAAAATTATCATCTGGGATGAATGTACTATGGCACACAAACATTCGCTTGAGGCGTTGAACAGGACATTGAAAGATATTAAAAACAACGACAAACTATTTGGCGGAACTCTGTTGGTCCTTTCAGGTGATTTCAGGCAAACACTTCCAGTCATTCCACGTTCAACATACGCTGATGAGATCAACGCTTGCTTAAAATCATCTCCATTGTGGCGTAATGTTGAAAAAGTACAGCTGAAAGTAAATATGCGCGTTCAAATGCTTCAAGATCCATCCGCTGAAACATTTTCAAAACAACTCTTAGATATCGGTGATGGAAAAGTTGCTATAGATGAAACTGGATACGTAAAATTACCGACCGATTTCTGCACAATCGCTGATTCGCAAGATACTCTCATTGAACAAATATTTCCCGATGTACACACACAGTACATAAATCATGAGTGGCTTGCAGAAAGAGCAATTTTAGCGGCAAAAAATGTAGACGTTGACAATTTAAATCTGAAGATACAAATGTTGTTGCCAGGGAACTTGGTATCATATAAATCTATTGATACAGTTTGCGACGACAGCGAAGCAGTAAATTTTCCCACAGAGTTTTTGAACTCACTGGATTTGCCAGGCATCCCACCGCATAATTTACAATTAAAGGTTGGATCTGCGATTATCTTGCTTCGTAATTTGAACCCGCCCCGGCTGTGCAACGGTACGCGATTAGTCATTCAAAAATTAATGAAAAACGTGATCGAAGCCAGCATTTTAAAAGGCAAGTCCGAGGTGAAAATATATTAATACCACGGATTCCTATTATACCTACAGATGTGCCAATTCAATTCAAACGTATTCAGTTTCCGATTAGATTGGCATTTGCAATGACAATCAACAAATCCCAAGGTCAAACGATGTCTATTTGTGGCTTAGATTTGAGAACACCATGTTTTTCACACGGACAATTATACGTGGCATGCTCTCGAGTGGGTAAACCATCCAGTTTGTTTGTGTTAGCTCAAGATGGACTAACAAAAATATTGTTCACGCTATAGCATTAAGAGATTGATATTGTTTGTTAGTGTTACTGTCGTAATTGTTTAATTAATGATATATAATTTTAAGGAATAAATTATAATAACTTAAAAATAATGTTTGCCTTTTGTTATTTTTATATTCCCTCATCGTTCACAGTGCTCCATGCCTATTTCACGCATATACCACATTCTTACACACTTACAATAAGTAAGCTATTTTTTGTCTACACTAGAAATTACTTAAAAATTATTTATATGGCAAAACAACGTTTGCCGGGTCAGCTAGTATATATATATATATATATATATATACCTATATATATATATATATATATATATATATATATATATATATATATATATATATATATATATATATATATATATATATATATATATATATATATATATATATATATATATATATATATATATATATATATATATATATATATATATATATATATATATATATATATATATATATATATATATATATATATATATATATATATATATATATATATATATATATATATATATATATATATATATTTACTTTCGAGCGACTGGAAGGAAGGATTGTTTGTGATATTTCGAGATGTTATTTGACTTACGTGTGATGTGACTTATTTGAAGTTTATATAGATAAATGACGATATACATTTATTTTTTTAAATTAGGCGGAGCGTGTGTGGGTGTGTGTCTGTCACGCACGCGTGTGTGTGTGTGGTTGTGTGTTTGTGTCCATCCGCCGACCTTGAGCCTAAACAGATGCACCGATTTAGTTAAAATTTCCAATGTAGAAGTTTAAACACTCAGTCATTTAAGCTCATTATATTTCCTATTTAGAGTTTTATAAAAATTGTTTAGGAATTTGTTTTTGAAACTGAACAACTTCTCTTATAATGAAGTGGCATGGTGTTCTTTTAGATAAACCATGGCTACAAAGGAGAGACGGAAACCAGGTTCCAGACAATATAAGGATTACAGCGAAGACATGTTGGAGGTGGCGGTTGACTTAGTGAAATCTAAGAAACTTCTTCATATAATGCGGAAAAGGCATTTCACATTCCGCGCAGAACTATCCTAAACAAGGCTCGTGGTGGTCATGACAAGAAGATCGGTTCGCCTTATAAACTAAGCCAAGAAGATGAAGCAAAATTTTTAAAGGTACACATCAATCATTTGTGCAATCTGTCATCGTTAAAAATCATTCTTTTAAATTGCTAGACATTCAAGGCACGTTTCCATAATATATTTATAAATTCCATCTAGTGCTTAAATTTTCCCGTTCTCATAAATAGACACACGTAGGTATTAATATATTATGGTATACTTTTTTAAAGGTGCTAGTAGCCGCAGCAGAGTTCGGGTTTCCAATAACACCATTGGAGTTGCGGTTGGTGGTTTTCGACTTTCTCAACAAAAACGGCAAGGAACATCTCTTCAACGGCAAGGCTCAAGGTGAGTGGTGGGCGAGGAACTTTATACGTCGGCACAAGGATGAGATAACCACAAGACGTACTCAAAATATAACAACATCTAGAGCATCTAAGTCTGCCAATGAAATTATCGAATATTTCAATAATTTGAGAGACAGCCTTCAAGGAATACCGGCAGAAAATATACTGAACTATGACGAGTCAAATTTGACTGATGACCCAGGCTCAAAAAAATGTATATTTAAAAGAAAAGTTAAACATCCTGAAAGTGTGATGGACTCAAGCAAAAGTTCCGTCAGTATAATGTTCGCTGTGACGGGTGACGGGCATTGTCTCCCCCCATATACTGTCTATAAATCAGAACATTTGTGGACATTGTGGTGCCAAAATGGACCCGAAAATTCAAGATATAACAGAACTAAATCAGGTTGGTTCGATCTGAAAACATTTGCAGACTGGTTTCAAACAATTGCGTTACCGTGGGCACAAGGTAAACAGGGTACAAAAGTTCTGATCGGCGATAACCTGTCCAGCCACCTTATTTTTATTTTATTTATTTATTTATTTATTTATTTATTTATCCCTAGTATTACATGATTAAATTTCCTATAGTATATTTTACATCATTTAGTCGTACATACAAAATGTGAACCCTGGAAATTTACTAAAGGTGCGGCTTCGGCGGGATTTTATCACCTCACTAGGCAGAGCCTGTATTGAGGTGATATTTAGTACTGTGTTCATCTGCCGGGTGTATAGGTATTTTATTTAATCTTGGGAAATCCTACAAGTGTATATTGTATAACTATTATAGTATATAGGTATATATGTTAAATAAAAATATTTATTAAATTAAATGAGATATAATATATATGGGAGATATATGAATACAGTTATGAGGCTAATGAGATAATAATAACAATAATAAGTAATATAAATCATCTGTGCACCTATTTAATAACGTTAGTTACTAACGACTCACAGTGCTCCCTCGTCGAGTGTAATAACCATAATGTTACCAGTCTTTTGTAGTGAGCGTCATTTTGAATGATTGTAGCTTGGCCTAATTGCGTGGTAAATATGTTATGGAGTTTTTTCGCTAGGTAAATATAGTGTCTTTGTCCAAAGGTCGTTCTCATTTTTGGTTGTACATGTCTGTCTTTATGTCTTGTGTCGTGTCTATGGGCGTTACTGGTCGGCTTGCTGTTGTCCCGTTGGAGTTCTTTCCTGTAGCATATCAAGACCTGCCGTACGTATAGCTGTCTTGCATCCAACACCATAAAATCCCTGTAGAGCTGGTCACTGGAGTAGCGGTATGGCTTCCTGGCTATAACCCTAATCAAGGCCTTTTGGGCCTTTATCAGAGGATCCAGATTTGTTTTGGCCATACCACCCCAGCCTAGTTGTCCGTATATTAGCAGAGATTGAGCTAACGCGTAATATATCGTCCTCAAGACATTGATTTCAAAGACGTTTCGAATATTTTTAAATACATACATTAGTTTTCTCATTCTTAACGCTGTGATGTCAACATGGTCATACCATTTTAGGTTATTGTCAATAGTGATTCCTAGGTATTTTATTTGACATGCTTTTTCCAATGGGTGGCAGTTGCAGTAGTTATCATAATTGCATTCGTGCAGTATAAGTTGCAATTCAGGTGATGGCTGCTGCCTCCTGTCGATACTAAAGGTCAAATACTTCGTCTTTTCCCTATTGAGTGGTAGCAAGTTTTTGTCTAGCCATTGATGGGCTGCTTTTAATCCAGTCTCTGCCTGGCCGAATACTAACTCCCATGTGTCTGCTTGGAAAAGTAACACCGTATCATCAGCAAATGACAGAACAGAGCCAGTTATTTCCAGTTGACAAAAGTTGTTGATGTACACGAGAAAAAGTAAAGGCCCCAACGTACTTCCCTGGGGAACACCGTAGTTGCATGGCAAGCCATCACTTAGAACATCGTCAATTTTCACTCTTTGTGATCTTCCCGTAATGTAGCTAGTAAACCAACTTATCTCGATGTCACCAAAACCAAGTTGTGTTAACTTTTCTAATAGTTTGTCATGTGGAACTGTATCGAATGCTTTAGCCAGGTCAAGAAAAATTCCTAGACATCGCTTATTTGCATCAATATTTTCTGTCACATACTTTGTGATAGCCAAGATTGCTTCAGACGTTCCTCGACCTGGTCTAAAGCCGTACTGACCGTCTGATAGAATACCGTTTTGTTCAAGATGGTGTGTCAGTTGTTTGGCTACAATTTTTTCCATGACTTTGCTTAAACTATTAAGCACAGATATAGGTCGGTAATTTTTGGGATCTGTTCTGACACCTGCTTTGTATATCGGAGTTACATTAGCCACCTTAAATTGTTTTGGAAATTCGCCATTTTGAATTGATAAATTAACCAAGTATGTTAGTGGTTTTATTATGTAGCGGTGGATAGTTCGGAGTGAGCTGCCGCTAATAGCGTCAGGTCCCGGGGCTGTGTCACTTTTAAGATCGAGTAGAGTTTTACATATATCAGATTCTGTAATTAATTTAAATTTAAATATCGGAATATTAGTTATTGTAGTTATATTATTTGTGATAGTTCCATGTACCTATACAAGAGTTCCTCCTATGCATGATGTCGTTAGATAAATTTACACCAACGTTTGTGAAGTAACCATTTAACGTATTTGCAATTTTCAGTTTGTCGGATATAATTTCATTGTTTGAGATTAGTTCGGTAACTTTACTTTTTATTTCTGTATTGGAGCTCAGTTCCTTGACTGCCTTCCATATTACCTTTGGATGATATTTGTCTCTTTCGATCATTTCCTTATAGTATTTTTGTTTTGTTTTTTTAATTATGCTTGCACATATATTTCTATATCGTTTATAATAGTTCAACAGTGTAATGTTTTTTGGAAAAGTTCTAGTTTGTTTGTGGAGCTTGTCTCGTTTTTTGATGCAGCTTATAATACCTGCATTTATCCATGGTTTCAGTATTCTGTGCTTACGTTTTTTCACTTTCGTCGTGGTGTTATTTTCAATGTGAATTTTCAGTGTGTTCACGAATTCCTCAGTAGCTGTATCTACGTTATCCGTGTAAATATTTTGCCACGTTTCGTTATTTAAGTCAATTTGTAGACCGTCGTAATTTATGTTTTTGTAAGCTTTTCATTGCCATAACCTTAACGTAGATATAATTCAGGCATGTGAAACCAACAACATCAGGCTCGTTTTTCTTCCGCCTAATTCAACACACTTAACACAGCCTCTCGACGTTGCTTACTTTGGACCTATGAAGAGAGTCTGGAGAGCTATACTCGAAAATTACAAATTCCAGAATCCCAGCACATCGTTAGACAAACGTGTCTTCCCAACTCTATTAAAGGAGCTCATGCTGAAAATGGAATTAAATAATTCCAAAAACATAATCAGCGGATTCCGGGCCACTGGAATAATTCCTTTGGATCCAGAAGCAGTGTTAAAAAAATTGCCAGATCATGATGATGCCGACAATAAATATTCCATTGACCAGTGTCTGTTACAGTACCTTGAGATAAGACGAGGATTGAATAATCCACCAAAAACAAAATCGAGAAATAAAAAAATTAATGTGCAACCAGGCAAGTCTGTCAGCACTGCAGATGTCACAGTGAACGTAAACGGAGAGACAGTAGAAACTAACCTATCCGGAATAAAAATTACGTCGAACATTCTCATTAAAGGCCGCAATAAACCTTCTCCAGAGAAAAATGATCCTGTATCTACTCATATTCACATAAATGTCACATCTGGAGGTAATGGCGACGTGGAACCTTGTACTTCTGCAACTAATTCTACCTTGTTAACAGAATCCTTACAGAGGCTTTCTGTTCCGTCAACTTCGTCGGGAGTCCTAAAAAGTCTTGACAAAAAGCATTCACTTCCCGGAAACTACCTGAAAAGAATATACACAGAAAGTTCATCCGACAGCGATGAAGACTACGAAAGTCGTATCACATTTACAGAGAGTGATCAGAGCGTGTATTCACCACACCTGGACGAAGAGTCAGATGTTGACTTATCACCGAAAGAAGCTCCGCAGGACAAACTTAGACTTAACTCACCTGTAGTAGTTGGTGACTACGTCATAGTAAATTATGATAATCAGTTTTATCCAGGCCAAGTAAATGCAGTTGAAGGTGATACATCTTTAGTCTCAGCAATGGTAAAATGTGGAAATTATTGGAAATGGCCAGTGAAGACTGATTCAATCTGGTATCAAACCAACGATATAATACAAAAAATACAGGAACCCAGTAAAATATCACGTCGCAATATATTCAAGGTGCCTGAGATTGTTTCACAAAGTTTCGGAAATTTGTAGTAAGACAACAATTTGATCCTTCACTAGCAGAAAATTTCAAGAATATTTACTTACTACCTTCATATAATTACTTCTATGCAAAACTATGATTGTTTTTGTACTGTGAACCATTTGTTTGTATTTTTTTCTTTAATGGCTAGAAGAGCCTTTTTTATGTTTTCCTTTTATTAATATTAATGAGATTACCGTACCTACTTATTAAGATACTCTTTAGCCATGATTCCTGTATAAAGACCATTTTTTTTTTATCTTTATTAAACCTAGCTGTATGCATGATTGCTAAATCGTAACTGACCGGATTATTGTAGAATGATCGGTTTATTTGCAATAAATAATTTAAATTTTATTACACCGTTTTCTTTCAAGCTTACCTACCCACACCCAAATCTTGCATAGATCAATATTTTTTTGTTTTGTCTTCATGTTATTAATCAAATGTTAAATATTGTTTTTATTCTTCAACTTCGACGATCAGATTGGAATGGTCACATAGTTTTTTTTATTTGTGGCATAAAATTGCAGCCATAAAAAAACTCTAAATTTTGCAAAATAAAATATAATACTTTAAATTATTTATATTTTCCTTATTCATATTTAAAATGAAAAGAAATAATCCAATAACTCTTAATATGCTTCACAAAATGATATTAAAACTTTTACTCGGTCATTGTGACAACCCTAATCAAGTTTTAGTTTTTGTATGAAAAGTTAGTCATAGCCTTAGTCAAGTTTGCCTAATCATCTATTTAGAAAATGAATGTTATATCACTCTTAATAAAGTCTAATTTCATTTGCGAATAAGATATACTCTATCCTTTTCTTTGACAAGATTTGAATTTAACGGCTTTTAAATAATAATATTTTGCCAGGCAAAGTTGTTGTTTTCCTGTGTCAATTTTGCCCAATTATTTAAAAGCCTGTAACACCAACAATATTAACAATATTGATATTGTGGCTTGCCAAGTAGCTAGAGTAGGTTGTCTCCTTCGTTCCTTCCTCAGAATGTTTATAACAAAAAGAGACAGAACTGTGTAATATTTAGACATTTATGCGAAAAATCGCAAAATCCAGGCAAAGTTACTGCCGCTGACGGTACCCATAAAAACTTCATGTGGAGATCAACTAGAAACCAAGATGATCTACGAGAATTCCATTCTACGATTAGAGCATAACTGCAGAGCTTTTATTGGCACAATCCAAGTGACAGTTACAAATAGAAACTCGTCAACGAAAGAAGATGATATATCACCATCATCCCTTTCAATTGCTGCGAAGACATCGATATGAAAATCAACACAATCAAATTGAAACCCATACCTATTAGAAATATTAAATTGGACGAATTTCACGATTTAGAATCGAAAATTAATGATTTTAAAGAAGAATTGTACAACACAAATCACGACATATTCCCCTACAAGAAATAGGCCTATTCAACGATAATAGCAATCATATCTATAATAATGATATTTTTATGCTATTGTTGCAAATGCTACAGGAGAACTTGGAAGCTGGTACAAGGAAAAAAAAACGACGACAAGAAATCATTCTGTCCTAGCATAAAAAAAGCATAAAAAAAGGAACAGGCTAACTTTCAGAGAGCTCACCTGTCTGCATTGTGAGCCTGGTGAGCTTTGCTCACACAATAACTTGGGTTTTTTGGAATACAAGTCGCCCGTGCGCTATGGCGATATATTAGAGCATAACTGCAGATACACTATCCGCACCTACTGTACTATCCTACACGTACCTACTGTCAGTCGCTCTGTTATTAATTTTTAAAAATAAGTTTTTATTGAATATTACTGTGTACTTTTCGAGCTATCACCGAAACAAGGACACTGCGAACAACTAAAGAAAGAAGTGTTTGCCTTTACTCCAAGGA
Organism: Micropterix aruncella; assembly: GCA_944548615.1. Lineage (NCBI taxonomy): Eukaryota > Metazoa > Arthropoda > Insecta > Lepidoptera > Micropterigidae > Micropterix > Micropterix aruncella. Next base: position 8,801,020 of record OX155967.1, read on the forward strand.
TTCGTGAGTAATCGCGCTTTGTTTTTTTCTGGAATTTTATTTTGTCCAACAATTGCTAACTTCATTTTTGGAGCGGAGCCAATAGAAATCGCAGCCGAGAAGACGTCACCACCGATTCGTCAATCAGCGACAAATAGCTGACTCCCAATTTTGCGCAGGCGCTGTAGCGGTATTGGCTTTTCCGGCGAGAAAAACAGTCGGAAAACCCAATCTCGTTCGCGACATTCAATACGAAAACATGCCCTTTGATCCGCGAGCGGTTTGACAGTTCAGTCAGCGCGAGCGGCGTAGTGTCGGACACCGATTGCGCGACGGATCGACCCGTTATCGATCGTGCGATCATTTAGCGATCCGGTGTACAAATATCACATAAATAAAATAATTTCGAATAAATTCGGAATTATGTCAGAATATAATAATGATAAATAAAAGTAATATTCGATTGTTTTAAAATTTATTATTTAGACTGTAAAATATTTGGTTCTTAAAAATAACTGAAATATAGAATATAATACAAAAATAAATCAGGAAATTTAATGAAAAGAATTGCGAAATTATTAGTTCGCAATAGAATTTCGTTTCGTTTTTGGGCGGGAAAACGAAGTTCGTTGACCCGCGGATTACCTCGCAGATTGTAAAAGGGTCATTCGTTTTCCGGCCTTCAGGCAAACCACTCCGAATAATCAAGAGATCCCGAGGGAATATTAGTGATACGGATAACTCGGTGAGTCCTGTTTAATGCTTGAGGGTTAGAGGAATCCCGCTATGGGTTCCCGATCAACGATAGGGAGAGGGCCGGCCGGGAAGATCGGACCACTGACGGGGGGCCGCTGCCCTCAGTCCTCCCTGGTCCAATCTGTCCTATCCTCTGGCCGCGCTGAGTGTTTCCTAACCCGAATATTGTGATCTGTGCAGGGATCTCTTGAAGGCGACCATCTCCGGCGTCTGGATCTCTTGAAGGCGACCATCTCCGGCGTCTGGATCTTTTGAAGGCGACCATCTCCGGCGTCTGGATCGGGAAGGCGACCAATCTCCGGCGTCTAGATCCTTGGAAGACGACCAACCTCCGGCGTCTGCATCACTCAAGGCGACCTCAAGGGAGGCGATATAGGGCGAGCACAGCAGCGAGATCTGGCGGGCATCAACCTCAGCTACCCCCAGGTTCCGGGAACGCAGATCCCCGGCGAGAAGAACCTTTCGGGCTCAAGCGGTGCGGCTAAAGACGAGGGAAGCCGTCCCTACAGACGTCCAAGGAGTAGAAGCCGACGGAGGCCTCGCAGGCGCAGTGCCCGGACTGGGAGTACTCTCGAGGCTATCCCTCGTTCACACGTTTTCCCCCTGGATCGTCAACGTCAACGTCCTTTTATTTTAACTTTACGTTTTTATCTAGTCAACGTTTCACTATTGTCACTTATATTTTTATCTTTCAACGCCTTTTTATTTTATTTTATAATTTTATCTTGACGTTTTGTTATTTTATCTTTTATACTTTTTTATAAATCGTTCTTAATTTAAATTTTAAAAACCTCAATAAACACAAACTATTACTGAGCTGATTGTTTCCGATTTCTCATTACGGAGCCGACCCTCGAGATCAGGTCTCTGCTCTTCTCTAATTTTGAGTTACCGGTCATAGATTACTTTATTCAACCTTCGGTTATCATAACGATAAATTGGTCGATTTTAAGTGTTTCGCGAACGTACGATACTTACTCGGCGCGGTGAAAATATTGCCGCGGCCGTTATACGAAAATATAGCATTTGACGTTTTCATACCTAAAATAACCCCTGTTTAAATCCAAAACTACAAATACCCAAAAATAGCATTTACAAACGTCACAGCGCATACGCTCCGACTACTGACTCGCCCGTAGAGTTCGGCAAGTCGCGACTATTTTGAGTCGATTAAAAGTGAGGTACATGACGTTTTGTAAACTATCGTACGGAGTCTAAAATATTTTTAATCGTACTCCAACTCCAATCGTACTCCCCAATAGATTCGACGCCAACGGCACATTGCACGATATTTCGACCGTTCTACGGCGGTCCTGTGAAATATCTATTTACGAAATACACTATATCTACAGTAATTGTAATAAAGATGTCCAGCAAGTGCATAGCCTGTGACAGTTCCCTACTAAAAAAGGATACTGTAACATGCATGGTTTGCGAGAAGGATTACCACTATACGTGTGCTGGAATGACGGAAGATAAGTTTAAAAAAAACAAGCAAGCATGGAAATGTTGTAAAGTGAAGAAGTCTGCTGGCGAAGATGGCTCTTCTAGTCCCTCGATGTATGACATCAGAAAGGAAATTTGTGCAGAATTCCAAAAATCTCATAAGGACCTAATGAAAAAGTTGGATGCCCTCGTAATCACAGTTAACAAGGTTAACAACGACAATGAAGAAATAATGAAAAGTATAAAACATCTTAACGACAATTACGAGGATATGAAGGCAAAACTCAAAAATATGGAATCGTTACCTCCCAGAATTAATACCCTGGAAAAATAAAATGTTGAGCTGCTTCGCAAAGTGGAATATTTAGAACACAAGATGGATTCCAAAGACCAAATTATGAATGAAAATAAACTGGAAATAAATGGGATACCCGCCTTAAGTCAACAAAACCATCGCCTGGTCGTTACCCAAATTGCATCTAAAATTGGGCTGAATTTACAAGAAGATGATATAATCTCCACATCCCTACTGGCTCGTAGATCCACAGACAACAGTGGCGGTGACACCGCGACCGCTTCCCGCGGCACGCGCGTGCTGCGAACGAGTGCAGAGCAATCGAGAGAAACGTTGGTTGTCTCATTTAAATCTAGTCAAGTACGCGATGATTATTTGGAGGCCAACAAAAAATACAACAAGGGTAAACGTACTCAAGAACAAAAATTAAATACTTCTGATATTGGCATGTCAGTGAATCAACCCATTTATCTGCAAGAAGCACTCACTCCCTTTTTACGCTATCTCTACCTACAAGCGAGGAAAATAGGGAAAAGCAGAAACTACATGTACGTCTGGCTAAAAAATGGGATCACTTGAGTCAAAAAAGACAACAACAGCCGTCCCATCACCATAAAATATTTAAGCTCTCTAGATAACATTTTGTGAAGGTTGTGTGCTCGTACCAATTTTGGAAACTCGAAAACTGCCACTGATAATTCCTTATTTTTGATTACGAAGTTCTACTCTAAACTAGCTTTCCTTATTCCCACGATGATTCGTTTTTACCTGAAGAATTTTTATTATTTTTTTATTACGATTTGTCATTATTTTAATATTAGGATACATTTTTGTATTTATTTTAATGATCATTACAATTTTACTTTCCACTATATTATTTTACTCTACTATTTTACCGTTTTAGACTTATTTTGTTTTGCTGATTATATACTTACATTTCACTATTCGATCGTACTCCACTTATTTGCTTCTGTAAAATTAAATAACATTTCTCATATTTAATTTTTTGACTATACTTATATGATGGTATTACTTTTTAATATTTTAGATGACTATCTTAATTTACATATATTTTTCTATTTCGCAATTTTAATCTTAAATTATTCTACTGACTATTACAACCATTCTGTTATTTTTAAAAATGTCGTAGCTTTATTAGCGGACTATATAAGCAATATCGTAATTTTTCTAATGAGCAAGTATAGAAATAGCCTATTTTTATTTCGTTATTTCTACTACATACAGTTAAACGTATTTTGCAATATGGCATGTTTATTCCTGTATTACACTGGCATTATGACGCTCCTGAAAAATTATGCATGTCTTTACCACGGGCGCGATTAAACTAGGTGAATTAATAGAACTTGAACCCCGGCCTACCCTGCAGTTACCTACTTGGGATTGTAAAAAAGTGCTATTGCAGTCCGGTATAAAATTACTCAGCTTGAACATTAGAAGTATAAATAAAAACTTCGATAAATTAATTGTGTTATTGTCTTCGCTGGATACGGAATTTGATTTAATAATCTTGACAGAATGTTGGATAAAAAATAAGATTCCATCTCAGCAACTAGATAACTATAACACCTACTATACTATAAATAACAACAGCCAAAATGATGGCGTCATAGTTTTCTCGAATAAATCCAGAAATATAAAAATCGAAGAAGTAATAATGCCAACGGCAAATTGTTTAAAAGCTATTATGAATAACTCAATTACCATACTAGCAATTTACAGATCCCCTTCTAACCCAATAAAACCTTTCATAGAGTCACTTTCAGATTTAATAGAGGTGAATGGGGGTAGAGACTGTGTGATTGCTGGCGACATGAACGTGAATATCCTAGAATCGAATACTATTACCAATGACTACCTGAGTATGCTTGCGGAATTTGGAATGAAATCAACAATCAATATGCCTACTCGCAAAAACGCGTGCCTTGATCATATATTTACCTCTATTAAAGCTGATACAATAGGAATTGTTTGCCTTAGTGAGCTTACGGATCACTTTGCCACTATATATTTATCTAGAAATAACAGTAATGTTCAAAATTGCAACGTTAAATCAAGAGTTAATATTATTGACTATAAAAGCATATGCAAAGAAGTTGAAGGAATTGATTGGAGTCCATTACTCTCCATTACTGATACTAATGAAGCTACTGACTATTTTATAAATATTTTAAAAAGAATAATTGTAAAAAATACCAAAGAGAAATATGTCCCCCATTCCGAACGGAAAATTAAGCCATGGATGTCTCCAGCACTACTTAAAAGTATAAGACGTAGAGATAAACTTCATGTAGCCCTTAAATTAGATCCTTCAAATAGTATTCTAAATCACGAGTATATCAGAATTCGAAATACCTGTAAAAACATTATAAATAAAACAAAAAACATGTATTACACTAAGGAATTTTCGGAAAATGCTGGTAATTCAAAGATAACTTGGAATCTTATTAATGAATTAACTGACAGGAGGAAAACAAATTACACAAATATAAAAGAAGTAAATATTGATGGGAAACTGACGTCCATTGGTACATGTAATACTAAAGATGTTGCAAACTATTTTAATGATTATTTTTCAAATATAGGATACAAGCTAGCCAGGAAAACACTGGATAACCTTGAAACTACAGAATCAAAATTGTCATGTAACCTAAAGAATGTAAAATATCTACTTGAGACTATATTTCTGAGGCCCACCGATAGCAGTGAAATTGAAACAATCATTAAAAGTCTAAAAAATAAGACGTCTACTGGGGAAGATGGTATTTCTGCTAAAATTTTTAAAGAATGCAGCGAAAATCTGATAAACCCGATTAGATATATTATTAATATAAGTATATCTTCTGGAGTGTTCCCCCGTTGCCTAAAAAAAGCTGAAATTACTCCAGTATTTAAGGGCGGTTTAGCTAGTGATGTTAACTGTTATCGGCCAATCAGCATATTGAATACATTGTCGAAAATTCTGGAAACGGCGGTCAAATCGAGGTTGATGTCTTTTCTAAATAAACATAACCTATTATCTCCTACGCAATACGGATTTCGTCCTGACAGGTCTACGCAGGATGCTATTGCGTTTCTATCCGATAACATAGTAAATAGTCTGGATGAAGGAGACAAGTGCCTTGTAGTATTCCTGGACCTTTGCAAGGCTTTCGACACAGTATCGCACAAAATTTTATTAAGTAAATTAGAAAAAAATGGCATTCGTGGGAAAGCATTGCAATGGTTCACCGACTACTTGTTTAATAGAACACAAGTTACGAAACTAAATGGAGCACAGAGCGTCGAAGGTCGTATACGTTACGGAGTACCACAAGGAAGTGTCCTAGGCCCGATTTTATTTTTAGTATACATAAATGACCTCTCCAACATTACATTAAAAGGAGGTAAAACAGTTCTATTTGCTGATGATACTGCCTTAATTTTCCGAGGGAAGACCTGGTCGACGGTTTACGAAAACGCAGAACTTGGTCTAAACAATATTTATATTTGGCTCCAGAATAATCTATTAACATTAAATAGCGAAAAAACAAACTATGTTACCTTTTCTATTACTGGCAAGCAGGACTTTATGCACACAGGTATAAAAATTCATACATGTACCCCAAAACCTCAAAATCATTTATTATTTAATATGCAATGTAACTGCACAACTATACAACATAAAACTCAAGCTAAATATCTCGGTCTCGTATTTGATAACACCCTTAAATGGGATGCTCATGTAAACGATGTGGCGACTAAAGTAAGGAGACTTATATACGTGTTTAAGTTACTTCGGAACGTGTTAGACTTAAAATCTCTCAAAAATGTCTACCATGCCCTTGCAAATAGTCTAATTTCATACGGTATCCTAGGTTGGGGAGGGTCTACACGTAATGTTTTAAATCCGCTTATGACAGCGCAGAAGGCGCTTCTTCGGGTTATTGCCAAAAAGCCTCGAAGGTACCCCACAAATGACTTGTTTGCAGAGCTGAAGATATTAGACATCAGGCAGGTATTAGCAAAGACAGTCTTTCTTAACTACATAAAAAGTAAAGATATTCACGTTAAAGCTGAGCATAAAATTTCAACGAGGAGCGCCACAACCTGTAAACACGTTGTACAGAAAACCCGAACATCCTTCGCCCAAAGACACTTTGGCTTTATAGGGCCAAAAATTTATAACCATCTAAAAGAATCGATAAAAACATGCCAAAACACTAAGTCAATCCAATTAAAATCTAAAATTACACAACATTTACTTCAACTTGGTAGAAATGAGGTGGAAAAGGCTATAAGTCATATTTTAAAGTAAAGGTCTGCATATTATTGTCATACATTGCACTACACTTTATATTTTAATACTATTTATTTATTTGTTTTACAAAGTTCATATTACGACATTTTATATTAATATTTATTTCCATGACCATGCTATATCAATATTTTAAATATAATTATAAGTTTAATTTGCATTCGCTTATCTATTTTCTATTTTATCATATTTTGTATTTTTCATTTTAATATTATGAGCACATGAATAAATCTTTGCTATACATAGAGTTTTCCTTGGTACGGGCTATGGCCTAGTTAGGCAGATTCTGCAACTAATACAATTGTAAATTTATGTTTTTGAATGAATAAAATTATTATTATTATTATTATTATATTCAGATTCATCAAGTGGTGAGGACAACATTCCATTAAGCATACTTAGTAAGAAATGAAACATGTATTAATTGATAATTTTCTTCTAAATACATACATAGCAACGGCAATGTTGTTTTATTTATCAACTCCATTACCAATTCTCAACTCCGTTACCCCTGAATTTCACATTATTAACGTTTTTTAATTATTCACTCAATGTATAACACTGCCACTTTTCTGATGCGTTTTCTTGTATGAAAATGCAACATAAAAACAATAAATAAATATAAATGTTTTTAGAAACCATTTTCCCACCCTTCCTGAGAATGACCAATATACATATACATCTTCTTTTAAAGCCAAAATTGATTCCTGGCTAAAACATGACGCCCGGCAAAATAGTCACACATTAATATACCGAGACAGTTCCCATCATTAAATCTTATCCCTGACAATTCTTATTATTATTGTTATTTTCGTTGCCTTTTTTTATTACTATTACTTATTCATTAATTTTGGTGACTATTGTTTGATATTATTTGACATTTTATTTTCGCTTCGGATATTTGTGAGCCACCGCTAATTGAGTGGCTGTCGTAGGTCATATGTTGCGGAATTCTATCATTCTTCTGAAGTTTCTTCACATACAGCCAGAACTTTTCCGGGGAACGTGTTATATCACATTGGCATTGATTTATAAAGTTCTTAAAACATTCTGCTTGGACGCGTCTTTGTCGAGCGCGTAACATACAAAAAGTGTCATAGTCAGAAGAATTATGGATTTTTTTCCATTTCTTGTGGTATTTAGACTTGTCCTTCATTATTTTTATTAAAGGTAAAGAAAACCAGAGCGGATGGCTATTTCTGGAAGGTTTGCAAAGAGGTACAAATTGTTCAATGGCATCGTTAACCCTTCAGACCTCGTGACTCGCAGTTAACCCCTCGCGTACCAGACGGCCCGAAACGTCCAGAATTGATATTTACCGTCGAACCCCAGACGGCCCGAAATGGCCAGGCGAGGCCGACCGCTAATTATGGATTATTTAATCTTACTGTCTCGCACCAACCACTTAGCCAGTAGTATGTGCGAGGAGCGGAGAAAATTCTCTACCGTTTGGTAGCCAGATAAGTATTTTTCGTCACGTTGACTAGCCACTACAAATTTTTGAAGATCCATAGTGCGGCGATCGCTCGGCCGGTAAACAAGACGTTCGAGACGTAAAGAGAAAAAACGTTCGTTTGTGTGATTATATCGTCATAATCGTAAGTTCTTTATATATTATAATGATACTATTATTTATTCGAGTAGAAATTTCATACCGAGGGCTTACCGAAATGAGTATTTTGAACAAAAATATTTCTTTTATCGCCAGTGGCTAATTTTTATCGTTAGTACAACTTTGACTAATAATTATGAATAATCTTTATTGCTTTACATAACGACGTTACAAATATCTAATAGCAAATTTCAATAGGAACATAAAACAGGTCTTTTTTAGACGATCGGTGTGACAGTTTCGGAGTAATCGTTTTTTTTCTGAAACGCCATCTTTTTTTTGAGACTCGCGAATTTCTTATGGGCCGTAAGGCACACATTAAAATTCAAACCGCGGGCCGCGAGGGGTTAACCCTCAGGTTGACTGCGATATCGAAGTCGCGGGGCCTGAAGGGTTAATAACCCTATAGAAATTATCTAATGCATCCTCTAAAGAACAGTTATTGAGCAAAGTCTCCGAATCGACGGTCGCAAGGCGAGCAGTGATGTTTAAATAATCCCCTTTGTGGTAAAGAAATTTTGGGTAAAGAGCATCCCGGAGAGGCTGAGGCTTACGACAGCGAAATATGATATCTAGTGAAGGATGATGAGCATCCTCCTTTACAAGGGGATGTTCAGATCTAACAACATTTACCAATTCCGTAATTAATATGAGATTTAGTATGCGGCCATTTCTGTTGGTGATACTGTTGTATTGCTTTAAACCGCAAAGAGATGATTTGTCTACAAACATAGATCCTACTGAATTAAGTGTACCAGAATGAACAAAGGACGCTCTTGACTGGGAATCCATTTAATATCAGGTAAATTATAGTCGCCAAAAATTAAGAAAATGTCATCTGACAATCTGTTACGGATTGAGACGAGACTGTTCATGAAACCGTCAAGCAGATTATAGTGAATGGAGCCTGATCCTGGAATATACTTGCAACACAACATGAAGGTCGACCTGAATGTGTAATGACGAGGCAGGAACAGTAACCCAGACGCATTCGGCCGAGCAATCGCTGCCCCAGTCGGGGTTGTACCTGGCTCGCAGTTCACGCTTCACGGCAATCAATGTCCCGCCGCCGCGAATCTGCCCAGTAAAGCTGTATTCACGATCCTGGCGGAAGACATCGTACCTCGCATCTATTATTTCAGCATCACCAAATCCACTCGATAACCAACTCCCTGTGATCATAATTAAGTCATTATTCTGTAATAGAATATTCTGAAGAAACTGAGCAGTTTTCAAACGCAAGCCTCTGGTATTTTGATAAAATACGTTTAAATTATAGCCAGTGAATCGATAGCGACCATAATATTGCGATAAACGTACAACGGAACATTGTTTGAAAACCAGTATTACGCGTGAATGTATGGGTAAGTTCGTATGTATCAGTAGATATGTCGCATCGCGAGTCCAGTAGACTAAGGGCAAGCAACTGGAAATATAATAAATAAATATATATCGTCGGCTTGGTGCGAAAAGTGGATAAGTGACATTTTGGTCGAAAATGAGTTATTGATGGATAACTGCTTCTTAGGGCATAAACTTTGCGTGCGAAAATTGACTAACGTCTATCTATGACCTTTAATGAAATATTTTATAATTAAAAAATATGGATAAATATGTGTGGAACATTGGTTTATTGAGAAATAGTGGCTAAAACACTTAACCACTTTTACTGTTTATCCTGTCTCCCATATTAATAAATTCACAACATGCCAATAGTGGACAAATGTTTTGACAACTTTTCGCATGATTATTTTCGGCAGTTAATTCGTTCCCGCGCTATTTATCTGTCAGACAACTAGATTTTGTTCTGCATTATTTTGCTAGTTTCTCTAGTTATTTCTGGTTTTTGGTGGAAAAATGAATCGCGCTGGGAAAATTATGGCATTAGCAATGAGAGAAAGTGACGGCACACCGTATTTGGACGAAACCTCAGATCATTTTGAACAGGTATGATTTCTAACCTCAAAAAGTTGTATTTTTAACGATATGCAAGGTTTTATCCTTATCTTTATACATTTTAGAATGCAAGTGAACAAATTTCCTCAAAAAGTAACGCTCAAAGTGCATCAATGGCTTCTACAATGGTTGTTGTGGACAGCGATTTTGACAATATAATTCCAAACAGTGAAGACGAACGATCTACTCTTGAAGCATCGGATCTCTTTATACACAGTTCACGTGAATATGGCACTAAAACATGGGTGTTTTCACCTATCGCTTCTACTTCCGAATCTGCACATCATTTACATAATATAGGTTTGAAAACTATCACTCGAAGCACGGCGTCTCCTAGCTGTTCAATAAGAGATATTATGGACGACGATTTGAACGTTATAAGAAACCTTGAAGAAGAATGGTCCACTCAATATCTTGATGAAACATCTGGTCTCTTTTATATGCAGAATACGCCGGCCACATTCCCGATTCCTTCTACTTCGAATTATAATCAGCCTGCCCTGGATCATGACATGGACAGTAATGTCTATTTATCAGACGACGACCCTGAATACCTTCCAGAAGAATTCATCCCACAAGAAGAAGAAATAATAGCAGATATTATTCAAAATAAACCTCTTGCAAGTTCCAATGGCCAGAGATGGAAGAAATCTGATCCGGCTAATTGAAAAAAAAACATACAGAAGTCTAATAAATATCAAGGTATTCCGTACAATGACAAATTTGGCAATGAAAGACAAGGAAAACAACCAAAACAAGTAGATTGTTCCAAGTGTCGATATACTTGCACCCAGAAAATTTCAGGACAAACTAGGGTGGATCTATGTGCGACATTTTGGAAATTAGGTAACTATAATCACCAAAAAGATTTCATTCTCAAACATGTCATCAAATTGACTCCAAAACGACATATCGAAGGAGTGCCAGATGAGAAGAAAAGAAAAGCATCCTTTAAATATTTCTTTATTATAAATAATGAGAGGATTAGGGTGTGTAAATTATTTTTTCGGACGACACTTTGCATAAGCTGGGGGCCAATTTAAAAGGCGTTCCACGATGTTAACTCGTTTGGGGTTTTTGCAGGGAAAGATAGGAGGGGTTCGGGAACACCGCACAATAAAAAATCATCAGCAGATATTAATAAACTGAAAAATCACATTGAAAGATTTCCTCAGATGGAATCGCATTATTGTAGAAAATCTTCTAAACGAAAGTATCTAGATTCAAATCTATCGATTTCAAAAATGTATAAAATGTATGAAGAAGAATGTCAGAAAGAAAACGCTGTACCGCTTAGTTCCGTCATTTATCGACAGATTTTTTGTGAATCTTACAACTTATCCTTTTATAAACCCAAAAAGGATCAGTGTGCAAGTTGCCATCGTTACAAAGAATCTCTTAAAGATAAGAATATAACGTTAGAAGAAAAACAACATCAAAAAAATGTATATGATGAACATATTGTTAGAAAAACCAGTGCCAAAAAGCAAAAGAATCTGACAAATGTCGATCGAATACTGATGCCAAGTTTATGACGGTTACAGCAGATTTACAGAGCCAGTTGCAAATTCCGTCTGCTGAAGTATCACTGATGTACTATTCTAGAAAGATAAATGCATATAATTTTACAATTTACGAGGGAAGGAAACCAAATGATGGTTATTGCTTTGTTTGGACAGAAATGGCCGGTAAAAAAGGGAGCAATGAAATAGCAACGGGTCTATATAAATGGATTTCCCAACTAACTCCAGAAATAACTGAAATCAGTATTTTCGCTGATACTTGCTCTGGCCAAAATAGGAATCAATTCATAAGCGCATTTTTCATATACATAGTTCAGACAACTCATCCATCATAGAACAAAAATTTTTAGAGTCCGGCCATACTTTCATGGAAGTGGATAGTATGCACAGCGCGATTGAAAGTTGCAAAAAAAATATGCCTGTCTATTCACTTCTAGATTGGCTAAATATAATGAGAATGGCTAGATCGAATAATAAAAGGAAAACTGCTAAGCCCTACCAGGTACGAGAAATGACGCATTCTGATATGATTGATGTAAAAGCTTTGGGAAAATTCATTATTTCCAATCGAAATAAAGACGAGAATGGAGATACTGTAAAATGGCTTAAAATTAAGTCTCTAAAGTATGAAAAAATGTACCCAAACATAATTAAATTTAAATACAGTCACGAAGGCCCTTACATAGCAATGCATGTCAACCCTAGATTAACGAGAGATAAAATAGTTACACGTTTTCCCTCTTTACCCAAGGCATACACTCGCTGCATTGCTATTAGTAATGTTAAAAAGAAGGATTTGTTACAACTTTGTAAGAAAGGCGCCGTTCCCACAGAGTTACATGGTTGGTATGAAGCACTGCCAAGTAAAGATACTGCTGTACCTGATATTTTACCAGAACCAGATTTTTTGGAGACTGATGAAGAGGGGGATTAAAGTATTCAGAAAATGTTGTGCAATTATTCGTAATATTAGTAATAATCATAATAGTTATAATTGTAATAATAGTGATAAATATTAATATTAAAAACACTATGTAATTAATCGTAATAATAGTAAATATCATAATAGGGGAGGGTGGGGCAAGACGGGCTAGGGAGGCAAGACGGGCACCCGTGTTTTCTACCTAACCAAATACGTTAGCAACAGGAAATAACTTGCGTTTGACGCATCTTTGCCCCGCGCCTCAGTTGCCCGAAAACAGCCACAGGAGAAGGGCGCGTCGCCGAGCTGCAGTGAAAAAACTAGATTTATGTAAGTTTGTTATTATATTTACTTCGTTTCTCACAAGCGACTTGATGGTAAAAATATTATGCTCGGAGTAAGTGGTGTGTATTATAAGGAGCACATTTTAATACAGTTTTAATCTAATAAGGCATTTTAAACATTACTTTAATTACTTTTAGGACAAATCTCGTTTATGACTAAAGTGAACCAAGGGGGCAAAATGGGCTATAGGGTAGCCCGTCTTGCCCCCGTCTTTTCCGTGTGTGATTTTTTCCTTGTTTTCTTTTTAGGATGGTGAGGACTTATAAACGAACAACTGATAGGGCGCAATGGACAGAAGAAAGCATGAGAAATGCAATCAAAGCAATCCTAGAAGGTAGAATGGGTGCTTTGTTGGCTTCAAAAACATTTGGGGTTCCACGAACAACATTGCAAAGAAAAGTTAATCTTGCTCGAAAATCTCCGAACATACCAATGAATATAAAAGTTCCATTGGGCCCAAAGACCACAGTATTTTCCACTGAAGAAGAAAACGAACTGGCGAGCTATATTATAGATATGGAAAGTAGGCTTTTCGGTCTTACAACTAGAGACGTAAAAGTTTTGGCGTACCAACTCGCGGTACGAAATAATAAGTTACATCCATTTAAAGAATACGTGAGTATGGCAGGGAGAGACTGGCTGTCTGGATTTTTACGACGTCATCCAAAAATAGCAATCAGGAAACCCGAAAGTACATCCGCTGCTAGAGCAGCAGGTTTCAATAAAGTCGTAGTGTCAGATTTTTATAAACTGTTGGGAAAACTCTATGATAACCATAAATTCACTGGCAACCGTATTTATAACTGTGATGAAACTGGTGTTTCAGTTGTACCAAAAAGCAGGTGCAAGATATTAGCTTTGAAGGCCCGCAAACAAGTTGGTGCACTGACGTCCGCTGAAAGAGGAGCAACTATAACAGTAGAGATATGCTTCAGTGCTACTGGCCATTATATACCTCCTATGATGATCTTCCCCAGAAAGCGCATGAAGCCAGAGTTGATGGTAAATGCACCGGAAGGAGCTTGGGGTGTATGCAGTGACTCGGGGTGGATAACAACAGAACTATTCCTAGCGTGGTTTAAAAAGTTTATCTCGTACACTGGGGCCACAAAAGAAAACCGTGTGTTATTATTAGTCGATGGTCACAGCACACATACGAAAAGCGTTGATATTATTGACGAAGCCAGAGCGAATGGCGTTGAGATTTTATCATTTCCGCCACATACAACTCATCGTCTTCAGGCACTTGACGTTGCTTTCATGAAGCCTCTTAGTACATATTACGATCAAGCAGTAACTTCATGGCTTCGTAGTAACCCTGGTCTTGTAGTGAGTACTCGGCAGGTGGCAGAATTGTTCGGTAAAGCATTCATAGCAGCAGCTACAATGTCGACAGCCGTGAACGGTTTTAAAAAATGTGGAATCTGGCCGTACGACTCCAACGTATTCACCGACGTCGATTTCATAGCTTCTATGACAACCGACATACAAGTTACACCATCTACTATAAATCAAAATTAAGGAAATGAAACCACAACTCAAAGTGAAGGAAATGAGACTCTTAGCCTAAATGTTCAAGGAAACAACGAAGATACAAACGAAGTTCAAAGAGAGAAGACAAATGACCTTAACTCTATAATAAATCCTCAACCTGGCTGTTCCTCGTGGATTGAACAATCGCAAAAAGTGAAGCCGTCTCATTCAGTTCAGTCAGTATTTGCATTAATTAGCCCAAAGCAAATACTTCCAGTGCCTGCGACTCAACAGCAGAAACGAGTATCGAGAACACGTGGAAAAACAACGATCATTACTTCGTCGCCGTACAAGGTACAACTTGAAGAAGCTATTAGAAAGAAAAAGGAAACTGAACAAGACAAAGAAAATAGGAGAATTGAAAGACAAAGGAAAAAAGATGAAAAAGAAAAAGTTAAAAAGTGCAAAGAAAAAGACCAAAAGCAATTGGCAAAAAAACGCAAAATTAAAAGGAAGATACGCACTAGGCCGGATAGTTTTACATCTTCAGACAGTGAAGATGAAATTGCAAACACTCCATGCTTATATTGCAACGGTCGTTACCTTGATTCAGAGGAGGGATGGATAATTTGTTTGGTTTGTCAAAAATGGGCACATTGTAGTTGCGCGGGTGTTGACGATGATGACGCTGAAGTGACTCACGTCTGCAGATTATGCGCACCAGACGAATAGAAAATATAAGCTGCAGTCAAAATACATATATAGCCCATCTTACCCCATACGACTAGCCCTTCTTGCCCCACCTATGGGGCAAGACGGCCATTTTGACATTTTTTGTATTTTTATTATTTTAAAATTTTTTGTGAGACGTAATTATTCCTGTTAAATGTAAATTTGTAGTTTGATTACCAAAGGATGTTAAAGTAAAGTTTTTGAATTGGTAATAATAAAAACTTGCGTTTTACTCATTGCCCAACCTTAAGTAGCCCGTCTTGCCCCACCCTCCCCTAATAGGTATAATAAGTCAACAAAAATATCTGAAGACTACCAGTATAAAAACTGTACATTTCTTCAAAACGAAATAACTTGAAACTGCGAAAAGTTGATAAGTACTATTTCATTAAAAAAGTGACGACGGTAATTTTTTACACAAATAAATAATACTGCATGAAAAAGAGTATTTTTTTCTACATTATTGGAGATATTTACATAAATAAAAACGAAATGCATCATAAAAATAACATAAAAAAAGAATCCGGCAATCTTCAATCGCATTTATCTCGAAACTATCTGAATGTCAGTTAGCCACATATATTAAATAGGCATTTTATATTAATACATTTTATATAAGTTGTTAGTATGCTATTAATAATAAAAAATATAATAATAGTAATAGGTAAATATATAACATAATAATATGGCAGTGGCTTCACGAATGAGGTGTTTTTATACTATGACGACAGGCGATAGATGTGGACGAACGGCAGAGGTGATAGTTTGCGAATCGTGTGTGCTCAAGATATGTATTGCAGGAGATGTATCGTTTTTCCGCAGATAAATCTTGCAGTGTTTAGTCCAAACGTATTGAAACCCCTTGTCTTTGGAGAACTGTCTGAGTTTGTGGGACAGTTCTTTCCGAAAGGGAGTAAGGTGTTCGTTGACGAATACTTGTTTCGCTGGGCCGGGGATCCCCAAATCGGCAGTCGTAATCCCTCGTCGTTTCTTAATAGCAGCTATTAGTTCGTCTTTTAGGTTTCGGCGGTTCAACTTCGCAATAATAGTTTTCGGACGCCCGGGCAAAGGAATTCGCTAGGCAACGCGGGTGACAAACTCGATGTCTGATGGATTCATCTGAACGTTAACCAAATTGGACAGTTTTATGACCGTCTCGGCGAGGGCTTCTTTGTTTTGTTCAGGAATACCTATAATATAATATGTGTTCGAATCGGCTGCCGATTCTATGAACACTGATTTAAAGTAGACAAAAGTAGACCTTCACATATATGTGTGCCATCGCTGAACGTTTCTCCATTATTAATCATTTCCCTAGGTATATTTCTGTCTTTCCGAAGTGACTATATAAGTCCATAAAAACTTTAGATTACTGCGAATTGTAGACTCGCATTCCTGAGTATAATATTTGAAACATTCAGATTGTAATCGTTTTTGACGAGCCCTCAGTAACGTGAATTCGTCATAATCAAGAGGATTACCATATTTTTTCCACCTCGTATGAGCTTTATGCTTTTCCTTAATTACTTTAATTAGAGGGACCGAATACCACTTTGGGAATCTCGAGTTACGGACGTCGGTTTGCGGCAAAAACTGCTCGATCGGGGTGTACAAGATATCGTAAAATTTTGCTACTAATGTTTCCAGGTCAGCACAGTCAAGACCGTCAAGATAGTGCGGCCAGTCGATTGAAGATAGAAGGTTATTGATACTAGCGTAGTCGGCTTTCCTGAATAATGACTTTATACGATTCTGTGCGGTAAGTAAGGAAGGATGACATTAGGATAGAACATTTCCAAAGATGGATGGTATATGTCCTCTTTCACTAGCGGAAAGTTAGAATTCTTAACCGAAATATCAGTGTTACTAAGTATTAGGTCAAGAGAGTTACCGTAGAAATTCCTAACCCGTTGTATTGTCGGAGTCCAGATAATGTGAGACTGTCGACAAGGACGGAACTGGTCCTGTCTGAAACGTTTATGGAACTTAGATAAGCCTCGTTTACAAGAGGTTGCTAACTTATTCTCGGGAGGTTGTAGTCTCCCATTACAATAAAATTATCATGTGGATAACGACTTCGCATATCTGTAAGAGAATTTTAAAATTCGGAAATGAATTGATGGTGCCAGCTCTTATCTCCTGGAAAATAAACACATCCAATGTGGAGAGCATGCGGTGCGCCTAAAGCCATCGAGGGAATCGTCACCCAAATGCATTCCATATCCCTGCTACAGGCAGATAACAGTCTTGGACTTAGTTTAGTACGTATAGCTAAAAGAACACCACCTCCCATCGCAAGGCCTGTATAAATAGGATCCCTGTCATCCCTGAATAACTCATAACGGTCATCCACTAGTTAATATACCATTGGTCAGCCAGCTCTCTGTGCAAGCAATATCATAGTCTCCGCTAATGACGTTTTGTAAAAATATTGAGGTTTTCGTACGTAAACCTCTTACATTTTGGTAATATATTTTCAGCTCGCCTTTAACAGTAAATTACAAGAATTTATAATATACCGAGCTGGTAAAAAGTAACCTCTGTAATCAACCCTCGAGAATAGCAACAGAACACATAAGTGTATTTATGAGAATTTGTGCGAATATGTGATGTTGTGTGTATGTGTATGTGGAGTACGAGAGATTATGATGGTATAACAGCGTTTAAGATGAGGAATAATGTATGACCGGTGAACCAATAGTAAATTATAGAAATCTTTGAAATTAAACAAAGTTAACCCGCTCGCTCCGTAACATCCATTTCGGGACATTTATGTCGGCCGCCTAAACTCCGTAATGTCCGCTACCGGACAAAGCGCTCGCCGCTGCGAAAAATGCAATTTACGATTCGAAACGTCGTACTATATGCTTTCTGAGGGCGCAACGATATGGCCAAAATATCTTTAATTCAAGATTTCCGTGTCGCAATATCGAACAACGATTTAAAAAGTGAGCATAGACGTCAAACGCCTAGTCTCCCGTCGGCAAATGCACGGCCGCGTACGGCTCCGCGAAATTGGTGATAAAAAGTGTGTGTGTGCAGTTTTTGAGTGTTATTTACTGGAGAACAGTGAGTAATATGCATTTTAAGTAGTTTCGGAATGAGGATTAGTCATTTGAGATAGTCCATTTGCTGTTTTTCACGAATTTTTAAAGAAAACACTTCGGCGACAACAAACGGCTCGGGAAAAAATGGTTGTTATTATTTTGTAATGTTTATGAAATATCCCGATATATTGCGAAATATGACATAATGTCGCTTTAATTTACTAACAAAATAAGTATTGCTTCATTTACATCCTAAGTTATCACATAATTAGGCGTATTTTGAACATTATATCTTGTTTTGTAATATGAATCGCGCAAAGAAACTTGTTTTGATAATTACTATGAGAGAATAGTGCGATTTTCCATAGTTTTTCGATGAAATGTGACTCTTTGGAGTATAGTAATTAGTTATTAGACATATAATAAGTCTATGATAAGACAATATAATTGAAAAAATCTAACGAATTTTATATTATGAGCATTCAAAGTTTATTATTAAGTTCGGACGCGGAAACTCTCAAAACTTTAGATTTTTCTAGAATATCAGACAAAGCTCAAAGTTCTGGTGTGATTTCTAAGAAGTGTGATGTAGTAATAAAGTTATTTTGAAAGAATTTTATATAAAAAAATACCATAAGTAGTCACAAATTAAAAATTTTTTTTTTTTTTTTTACGAGAATACATAAAATTTTTCTTGGCTGAATAAATAAATATTTTTGTATGCAAATAAATAAAAATAAAATATCGTTTAGGTAAAGCATTTAATAAAGAACATAACTGTATTTACAATTTTTGCATATTTTACGTATTTTGTGACAAAAAAATCGAAATGATTTTATAGGCGAGTTTTTTCAGTTTGCCAATTTTGTAATATTTATTCATTATTATCTTAATTGTTTTACGAGATAAGGTTATAATGTTTTATATGTCAAATTTCAATGCGATCATTTTTCTCTTTATCTTCTTTTAATCCGTTTAGTGGTTTATAAGTTATGATCGTTTTTCTCAAGGCCGTTGACTCGCGTCGATTTTTTGCCCGAATATGTCGCGCGCAAAAGTGATAGGTGAGTTTTTACTTCGCGAGAGGAGGGATTAAAAGTGAAAAGAAAGCAAAAGAAAAAGAGAAGAACATTAAGATAGTATCGTACTCCGTGACTGTAAGATTAATGCAGGTCCTGCGATTTTCTTCAGATCGATTTCAGTAGATATTGATAGGACCGGTGCTTTCTCCATCCTTCTCGCGCGAATCCTTCCTTGACGTACTCATAAAAACTGCCAATTGTGTTGCTTGCAAAGTTCGCGTGCCTTCATAAATAGGTTTTTGTAGTATGGAAAAAGATGCTCGTTCACGTACACATTTACCCGTGCACAAGGCATACCAATATCTGCTGTCGTGATGATCCCTTTTCGATGAATGCCCGATAAAATGCGATCCTTATTCAATCTACATCTCAGCTTGGCTACGATGGTTTTCATTCGCCCTGGAACAATGAACTTTGGCGTAACGCGAGAGCTGAACTCAATGTCAGCCGAAGTGAGATTAACTCCAGCTAATTTGCCAATTTTTATTATGGTGTCAGTATTGTTTTCTCCAGCTACTTCAGGTACGTTAATTATCTCTAGATTATTTAACCGATCCCACTGTTCTCGTCTGTTGTACCGAGACCTCAACATGATGATTTCGGATTGCACCTGGGGCATCTCTTGTTCATAATGGACCATCTTCTGCAATTTATTATTGTGCAGTTGAACCATGTCTTCCACACTGGAAATTCTTGATCTACAGTCCTCAACTGAATCTTTAGTATGACGCAGTTGTTCTCTGAAGTCTTTAATTTCAGTTTTTATCTGGGTTAAATCATCCTGCTGTTTTTTGAAATCATCTCGCAGTTCTTCGATGGCTGATAAGATTTTATTGCCTATATAATCCTGTGATAAAGATGTCTCACGAGAAGACGACGATAGGATTCATGTCTGGACTAAGATCTGGCCAGTCCATCGTCTCCAAACCAACTTCATCTAAGAATCGCCGAGTGATACACGCTGTGTGACACCGTGCATTATCATGTATTAAACAGAGTTTTTTTCCAATAAATCGTTCATACTGTATGACATGATCCAGGAGAATAATTTGATATAGCGTTTAGCATTCAGGCCTTCTCTCCGACCTCCCCCTGGCACGAAACGAAGTTGGACCTTCCTTCTAAAGAAATGCCACCCAACACCATGCAGGAAACGCCGCCGTAGGAGACTGTTTCAGCGAAGCAGCACTGCGAAAATCACTCACCTGGACGCCTGGAGACCCATCCTATTCTGTGACTGCCATACAGAGACATTCTGCTTTCGTCAGTAAATAAAACTGACCGCCATTGCTATATGCTCCAACTGACGTCCTCTCGAGAAAATTAAAGGCGCGCTTGCTGGTGGCGTGTGGTCGATTTAAGGCCTGTGACAGGTTTTTTTAGGAACGAGGTTGGATTTTTTCAAGCGTCTTCTGATCGTTCACTGACTGACAGCTACCCCTTGAACTTGTCTCAGCTCCTGCTGTACATTAACGCCAGCGAGGTCGCGATTCTGCAGTAACGTCGAAGCGATGTAACGGTCGTCTCTCTCAGAAGCGCATCGGGACCGGCTGCTATTTGGTCCCCGATTGATGGTACCAGTTTGTTCAAACCTTCTTTTTACTCTTGAGACGGCAGACTGACTAAATTCCACTTGACGAGCAACTGTACGTTGACTAAGACCCTGCTAAAGCAATGCCCTTAGCGGTATTTTTTGGTGTAGTATCCATACTTTTACGATAAT
The DNA here is from genome assembly GCA_944548615.1 of Micropterix aruncella. Classification (NCBI taxonomy): domain Eukaryota; kingdom Metazoa; phylum Arthropoda; class Insecta; order Lepidoptera; family Micropterigidae; genus Micropterix; species Micropterix aruncella. The sequence continues at coordinate 8,822,226 of OX155967.1, forward strand.
AATGAGTTTGGCTTACGGAGATTTTTTCGGATAAGTGACTGCTAAAAACAAACCTGTTCCGGGGGAATTTATGAGTGATTAAGACGCGGAAACTTTTTGCGACGAATAGCGTACTTTCCAATACTTCCGTTCAGTTATTATTATTTTAAAAAGTTCTGAACCGATTTTTATGATAAAGGTGTCATTAGAAAGCTAAATAATTATGCTATCATAAAAGTATATATTTGGTGTACATCCGGTTAGTCATTTTAGAAAAAAACTAGTTTTTATCCGAACTGAGGGGGTGAGTCGATTTAGTTGCTCGCAAGTGTATAAATAGTGAAATGTTAATACCTACATACCTAATTATTCTTTTTAATAAAATTTTACTAAAATAATTTGACTTATTGCGAATACAGTGAAACGGACACATGTACTAAACGTTTTTTCGCATTTTGGAACAAGAAAAAACAACTTTCTCGATTCATTGGTGGTTGTGGTTTTACATTTTGGCACAAAACACAATTTTCTATTGTGAATAGACATTTCAAAAGATATAAGCGTAATCTTCTAATGAAACCTTGTAAACCGTATGGTGGCGCGCGACGGACTAAGCGAGTGTTGAACTATGACGTCACAGGCAGCGAGCGATTAAAATGCATCCCCGTAATGTTTCGTTTCCGCAGTTCACTGGATCGAGGTTTCCTCTCATTAGATTTGGAATAGACATTTCAACTATTTGGAATAGACATTTCAAAAGATATTAGCGTAACCTTCTAATGAAACCTTGTAAACCGTACGGTGGCGCGCGACGGACTAAGCGAGTGTTGAACTATGACGTCACACGCAGCGAGCGCCGGCGGAAAAAAACTAGCGTTGCGTATCTATATTTAAAATTCCGTGTATAAGAAGTCACTAATACAATCATATATCGTTCTAGAATATCAAGATTTCCGTTTCTGTTTCTATATAAAATAACTGTTCTAACTGGTTGAAATTCGAAACGCGAGCACCGTTAAGTAAAACATAGAAGTAATCCGCCATCAGACAATGATAACGAATATTGGCGGCGTTCCCTGATAATACCATACATTGATTCACTCATTTCATCATTGAATATTCGATTCTCCCAAGAAAATACTCCGGCGTTTGCTTTAAACAGGCTACATCCCTTGTATATGACAAAAACCAGCATTACAGACCTACACAAAAGCGCAGAATCATTCCAAGAATTTTATAACCTGGATATCACCGGAGAACTGAACCTTTGGCATAATTTATGGGTGACGAAGGCTTTATCAGATGATCAATTAAGGGACATAGAAGTAGTTGATCTGTTCAACGAAGCCAACATTTTTTACCCTGCTGTCAGAAAGGCATTAATTATTTTAAGCACTATCCCATGCACCACGGCGACCGTCGAACGGTCCTTCAGTACGTTGCGAAGAGTTAAAACGTGGCTTAGAAGCACCATGGGTGAAGAAAGGCTTACGAGATTACTTCTATGGTTGAAATTCCAATTGGAATTGGATGAAATTCCAATAATTTTCAAATATATTTTTTAGGAAAACACCCTAGAATTCAGATACCAGAGGCAAAGAAGATTGCAAAGCAGACATCTGGCAACCTCCGGTGTGGACCAAGTTATGATGATTATAATTTAACGGTACGTAATTGTAGCAACCCGGTGGCGCAGTGGTTAGGTTGCCTAGTCTTACATTGTAATGTTCCGGGTTCGATTCCCGGCTGGGTCACCATTTTCCGTTGGGATAATAATTAACGGAATTTCATTTCAATTCTGTTGATCGAATGCAGCAACATGATTCCACACATGTTACTAGCACACATTCATATAAATACTTTATACTAGGATTGGATATAGAAGAATAGCACGAGATTACTTCTATGGTTTACAAATACCCTGATTTTTCATGGGACCGGATTGACACACTGACGTCTGGGGAGGTGGTGAACTTCACCGCCGCCATGACAGCCGTGGGAGGGAACAGATTCTATGGATTCAAGAGGGACTTAGGAGTGGTGAGGTCCACCCTGTATAAGTCCGCAGCATATGCGGGGTTTGAATTACTCATACGCCTCAATGGAGAAGGCTCTCTTAAGGCGTTCAGAGGCCGGGGAGCGAACATAAAGGCGAAGGCCGCCCAGGACGTGCTTATAGAGAGGTACATCGCTACGAAAACAGCAGAAGAACTTCCCCCAACTCCGGAAGGACAGGAGATCGTTAACGCAGCAGTCCAAGTAGTGGGTGCCCATCAGGCGTTGTTTATGTAGACACTCTTAAGTTCTTATATGTGTAATCATTTGTATCTTATTAAAAATAAAAAAAATAAAAAAATTATAACGTAGGATTAGAGATCCTGTTGCGTTATACCAACACAAGAAACAAGAGCGCCACCGCATTTATCTAAAACGCGGAAAAAGAAAAACATACCATGTTAGGTTAGGTGATGACCAAAAAATGAAAAAATAACCACAGGGTCGGGGAAAGGATTTGGTTTGTCACTAAATTTGGCAAAACAGAGGATAAACCTTCGCAATTTTAAAATAAAACTACAAATTTAAAGTTATGAAAACAAGATCCTTTAATTAGAGTAGGTAGTTTCTCCTTCTATCTCCTCTTCAGACATGTGGTACAGACTTCAGACATGTTGTATTTCAGGTTCAATTTAAGACATCCAGGCGAGAAAAACTCCGGGCACGGTTGACCGATTCGTGGAGTCGAATTTACATTCGTAAAATAAAAGGCGGCACAGGCAAAAACACGCGAAAAAGAGGACCTTGCTCACATTACTTTAAAAACGCCGCACTTCTGGTGCACACACCTCGCGGATCACTTTGCTTTTAACGGGTTTTTTGTCTCCGCTATCAGATTCACGCTAGAAAATCTGAACAACATCAGAGATCTGCAGCCTACGTTCGCCGCCTACGCACAATTGTTTGTTGGACCTCAAAATGTCAGAATGAGGGATCGGTATGACGGGATGACGGTACTAGAGGAGTGGCCACCCACAGCCGAGGTAGTGGAACAACTGGACCTTCCGACAGCGATGTCTCTTCTGTTTTTCTTGAGTGCCTTAGGGAGGATACAACCTAACGTCTATGCTGTAGAAATGATATCCACGATGTACCTCTCCTTAGCAAAAAGAGGAAACGTGACTGACGCAGTGATCGATAAAGTATCACAAGGCATCGCGGATGAGACTTCCATAAATGTTACTATGGATGTGATGGCTATTCGCCGGATCCACAAATTAACGCTTCGAGGGTGTTCCGGCGCTGGTTGGCTCTTCTCCCTAACGAACAAGTGCGACTTAAACTGATCTTGGACCAAGCTGCGGGATCTGGACTAACTGTTCTCCAAGTCCTAGCTCGCGCGGTTTACAAATACCCTGATTTTTCATGAGACCGGATTGACACACTGACATCTGGGGAGGTGGTGAACTTCACCGCCGCCATGACAGCCGTGGGAGGGAACAGATTCTATGGATTCAAGAGGGACTTAGGAGTGGTGAGGTCCACCCTGTATAAGTCCGCAGCATATGCAGGGTTTGAATTACTCATACGCCTCAATGGAGAAGGCTCTCTTAAGGCGTTCAGAGGCCGGGGAGCGAACAAAAAGGCGAAGGCCGCCCAGGACGTGCTTATAGAGAGGTACATCGCTACGAAAACAGCAGAAGAACTCCCCCCAACTCCGGAAGGACAGGAGATCGTTAACGCAGCAGTCCGAGTAGTGGGTGCCCATCAGGCGTTGTTTATGTAGGCACTCTTAAGTTCTTAAATGTGTAATCATTTGTATCTTATTAAAAATAAAAAAAATAAAAAAAAAAAAAAAAAATTATAACGTAGGATTAGAGATCCTGTCGCGTTATACCAACACAAGAAACAAGAGCGCCACCGCATTTATCTAAAACGCGGAAAAAGAAAAAAATACCATGTTAGGTTAGGTGATGACCAAAAAATGAAAAAATAACCACAGGGTCGGGGAAAGGATTTGGTTTGTCACTAAATTTGGCAAAACAGAGGATAAGAGCCAATACGCACTAGCGGCTAGCCGCTTTTTTGTTTTAATATGCAACCGCTCAATAGTATACACGCACTAAACCGCCATAAAATCTCAACCGCGGCGGTTTGTAGCGAGGCAGCTGCCCCCTTCGCGGCTAGCCGCCTCATCTTGACAACGCACTAGGCGGTTCCCACGGCAGCCGCGTGGTTCAGTTCGCGGCTATTCGCAGAGTCGTGTGCACGTCGCAGCCGCAGCAACAATGAATTTCGATACAGAGAAATTTATCGTTGAAGTACAAAAACGCGAAGCCATTTGGAATTGTGAAGGGGCAGCATATAAGAATAGAGATTTAAAACAGAGACAATGGGAAGAATTAGTGGAAATTTTCGGGAAAGAAGAGATGACAGCAGTGGAAAAAAAAAGCTTGTGGTTAGTATTTATTATATAAAGAAAATTACACACTTATGCATAGTTTTGATATTACTATTTTGAGTTAAATCATATTTCTTTGCCATTGCAATATCCCATCAGTCATAAAATACTCGGCAAACAATTCACGGTATCTCAAAGCACTTTTATCATTCCTTCTTACTCCACTTACTCCCTGAGTTATATTTTCAGCCAAGGGGGAACTGAGTGAGTCGTCAAAACAGTAACCATCTCGGTCTCTTACAAAATTATGTAGGATACAAGTAGCTTTGATGATATCTTTTGCCAGATCAATATGAACGTTTAAAGGTCTGTGAAATATGCGCCACTTGTTTGCATATATACCAAAGCTGCATTCTACATATCTTCTGGCTCTAGAAAGCCTATAGTTGAACGTTCTTTTGGTTTCATTTAAATCATTTCTTGCATAAGGTCGCATCAAATTCTTCGACAATGCAAATGCCTCATCGCCTACAAAAACATATGGGAAACTCGTTTCGCTGGTTTGTGAAATAGGTTCTGGCTCTGGAATATCTAATTGATTTTTTTGCATTTTTTCATAGAAAATCGAATTTTGAAATATTGACGAGTCACTGAATTTACCAAAAGCTCCAATATCAACCATAACCAATTTGTAATTACTGTCGCATTTTAATCCTATTCTGAACACTTCATTTTACAGACAATTTACTTACTGATTATGTAACATGATTTAGGAATTATTGCTTTTATTTTTATATTTTTACTCTGATTATTATTTGATGCTTTCCAAATTGGACTCCTTGATTATTATTATTATTATTGTTTTTTTATATTTGAAGATTCATACTTATTTTTATTTTTGGATTTGGTATTTCTATTTTTGATATTTATAAATGATCTTTTTAATATTTAGACAATGTAATGGTTGATTTTGTATAGTTTATTGACTTTCAGATTTCTAACGTGATTTAATTTTATTTTTGCCAGATATATTATATGTTTAAAATATGAATATTATAACAAAAACATTTATTAATTGTAAGTTCTATACCCTTACCGGGTTTTTTGGAATAAATAAACTTTGAACTTTGAACTTTGAACTTTGTGGAAAGTATTATCGGTGGCATTGAAGAAGTCATCTCTCGTAACAAGATCCCTGCGCCAGAGGCCGACTTACTGCGACAGGAAGTGGCTGTCTTTGTACGCAAGGCCAAGCTCCCACAGTCGAACACCACAGCCGCCCAGAGAAAAAGCTTAAAATCTCTGCGGGATAATAAGGACGTAATTGTGTTGCGGGCCGATAAAGGCAACGCAACCGTGATACTCGATACTGTGGACTACGAGCGGAAAATTGGGACGCTCTTAGAAGACGCCAACACTTACGAGAAGGTGAATTACAATCCCACGAGCAGAATTACCAGGCAAACGAGAGTTTTAATCGATAAATCTGTCACTTCCCTCCCAGAAATAGCTTATCTCACTAAACCACGTAACGTACAGCCACCGAAATTATATGGCTTACCTAAAATCCATAAGGATAATGCACCATTGAGACCGATTGTGAGCCAAATCGACAGCCCCACATATCCTCTGTCAAAACACTTGGCTGGTGTCCTCCAACCGCTTACGGGCAAAACGACGTCTTACGTGAAAGACTCGCGACATTTCGTAAGCATTATTAGAAGCTTAAAACTGGCCGAAGACGAAATAATGGTGAGCTTTGACGTCGAATCTTTATTTACGAATTTGCCCATTTCGGAGTGTCTTACCGTGGTGAGAGATAAACTAAGGTCTGAGGACCTCCCTATTAGCTACGCCGACATGCTTCAACATTGCCTGACATCCTGCTACTTTCTATGGAACGGCGATTATTACCAGCGCCTGATTAACCCTTAGGCTAATTAGGCTGCAGCCTAGGGCGCGAGGATCCGGGGGGCGCTGAAATCGTGGCTTCGCATGCACTAATCTAGCGACCGAGACGAAACATTAAAACTAAATGCGCTTGAGAGTCCCTGATTTTAACAATAAATTTTGAAATTTTAAAAAGCGCGCGTATAACAAACATTGACTTGTTACTCGAATCGGTCGGTGGTTGACCCCTTGTAGGCGCGGGATGAGGCGCGGGCGGAATGCATCAAGTCCGGAGGCGGAGCGACGCTATTGGTGCGCGCGCGTCGCGTGATAGGCCGCTCAGTCTCTATTCGTCTATTGTGGCATTGACGCGCTCCCACTGCTCTCGTACAATTGGACATGCGCAGACGGCTGCCATTTGTGGTCATCTCTCGTGAATCGAACTGTATACTTTGCCGTGCTTCATTCATTTGTCTTATCTCTTTCGAAATCGTCGTTCATCCGTCATATGAGTCATATCACGCGATCGCGTATATTCGTTTTTGGTGATTGATATTTATTGTCCTTTCCTTAGTGTTTCCGTATTTTTTTAAGACTATGAGTGGTAATGAGAATAGTTTGATAGTAAAAAAGCCAAGTGGAGCAGAATACAGGAAAAAGGCAAAAGAAAAGGAAAAGAAAATGGAAAACATTTTAAAACATACTCGTAAACTAGAAACATTTTTTACGAACTCTGCAGAAAGGAACGAAACGGTGACGAATGCTGCACTGTCGCCAGCGATTTCTTGTCCTGGTTCCTCTACCGCGGACTGTTACTGTTACGCTTCTCCATCCAACACTAGCCCTATAGTAGCGACGACGTCGACGATCTACAATGAAGACGAAATTCTAATAGAAGAAAAGTCGTCTATTCCATCAAGTGACCCTGCACTGTGGCAAGTAAATGATGAATTTCGAGATTATATTGTTAAAAATGGACTGCAGCAAAACGAAGAATTAGATTTTTCCAGATCAGAAAGGCAGTATCAAAATCAAAAAAGATTTCTATCTAAAAATATGTTTGAGAAAAAGCTTGTTAATGGCGAAAATGTGAAGAGAAGCTGGTTAGTATACTCAGAATCCACAGGTCACGTTTTTTGTGGTCCTTGCAAATTATATGGAGGAACATCCGTATTTGCCAAAAGTGGATTTAATGACTGGAAAAATTCTAATTTAATAACTGATCATGACAATTCTCCGGATCATCGTAAATGTTTGGGACAATATGTATGTAGAGGTAATCTTTTACAACGACTGGATACCCAAATAGTCAAACAATATAATGAAGAAATAACTTATTGGCGAAATGTATTACTACGGGTAATAGAAACAATTAAGTTTTTAGCTTCTCGTGGGCTTCCATTTCACGGTCAAAATGAAATTATTGGATCTGCACTAAACGGAAATTTTCTTGGCTGTATTGAGCTTATATCTAAATTTGATCCTTTCATGGCTGAACATTTGGTGAGATTTGGATAAAAAGGCAGAGGTTCTCCATCGTACTTATCATCCTCTATAATTGATGAATTTATTTTACTTCTCGCTGACGAAGTTCGACTTTCGATTATAGGAGAAATAAAATATTATTCGATTAGCATTGATTCTACTCCAGATATTTCACACACCGATCAGTTGACATTTATAATTCGTTATATTTTGCCTGACGGAGAACCTGTCGAACGTTTTGTCACATTTTTACCCAATTGCGGTCATAAAGGTGAAGACATGGAGAAGGCTGTTCTTGCGACAATTGATAAAACTTGATATTAAAGACTGTCGTGGGGAAGTTACGATAATGCTAGCAATATGTCTGGTCAATACAAAGGTCTTCAGTCAAGAATTAAAGCTGTAAATCCATTGGCTACTTTTGTTCCTTGTGCAGCCCATTCTCTACAACTCGTGGGATCGGCTGCCGCGGAAAGTAGTGACGAGTCAGCTGCTTTTTTTACACTGGAACAACAACTATACAATTTTTTTTCTGGATCTACAAGCAGATGGCAAATTTTGTTATCCAAATTGGATGAAAAATCGACGGTACTAAAAAATCTATCGAAAACTCGATGGAGTGCGCGAGCAGATGCAAGCAAAGACTTATACAGTTCATACAAACAAGTTCTGGAATCGTTAAACTCTATTTGCGAAGATGAAAATCAAAATAAAGAGACCAAAATAGAAGCAACAGGAATATTAGAAAAAATTAAAACTCTAGAAATTACAATAATGTTGTGCTTTTGGAACTCTGTGCTCGTAAAGTTTCAAATCGTTAGTGCACAGCTACAAGCAAGTTCTGCTGATTTATCTAACGTTGTTACTCTTTATGAGACATTACATGCTTATCTTGATACGTTGCGTGACGAAAAAGAGTTCGAAAATTTTGAATCAGAGGCAATCAAGAGATGCGAAGTGACTACATACAAAAAAGATGTAAGAAGAAGAAAGAAACCAAAATTTCATTTTGATGAAGCTAAAACGGGGCACATTGAGTTAGAAGGGAGACGATCTTTCATTGTTGATAATTATTATGCAGCTATTGATTGTCTTAAAGTGCACTTAAAAAACCGGCAAATTATTTATAATACAGTAAACACAAAGTTTGGTTTCTTATGGAAACTGCATGAACTAGACGACAGTGAATTTATTAGAAGCAAAGCAAAGGAGTTAACCCCTCAAATGTGAGGCGTCCCTTAAGGGATGCCTTGGCAAAATGTATACAAAATGTATATAAATTTATATAAATGTAAATATAAATGTAAATGTGCGCCGCTTTATAGTAATCCGCTCTATAGTAATGCTATAGCTCTATAGTAAACCCCGCTCTATGTAAATGTAAATGTAAATGTAAATATAAATTTATATACATTTTGCCGTAGGCAACCCGAGCTAATCGCCATTCATTTGAGGGGTTAAAACAACTATATGCCACTGATTTAGAAGAAACCTTTGCAGAAGAATGCGTCCATTTGGCGCAGTTTTTAAAATCTGACACCGAGGCCGAGCATTCTATTTCTGCTAGAACCCCAAAGGGTTTGTTGCAGTTAATAAAAAGTTTTAATATTTCATGCATGTTCCCGAATGTGGATATTAAGAATTTTTTTGACAATGAGTGTTACCAACTGCAGCGGCGAAAGGTCTTTTTCAGCACTTAAAAGAGTAAAAAATTACTTGCGCTCCACACTCCGTCAGCAAAAACTTGCAGCTCTCTCGCTAATGTACATAGAAAGTGATTTTTTACAAACTATTAAATTTGAAAAAATTGTGGAAAGATTTGCAAACGCTAAAGCACGAAAAAAGGCTTTTGTATAATCTAATAATAATATAAACTTAATTACTATAATTTTCGAATAAATCATTAATCAGTTGCAAAAATTTTTCACTTGTATGCTGCCTCTCCTCTTTTTTTTAATATTAAATTTTTATTTTTTCTTTAGAGTAAATATTTAAAAAATACTCAAGTCGAAGTAACTTCACACACTAGATGACCACGCTCATGGTCAATGGCAATGGCAACTAAGTTGTCTATAGAAACTTAGCCAATACAAGTCATGCGACCAAACACGGCATGGATTTGGTTTTCTACTTGGTAGCTTGCAGTCACTTGTCATGATTTTGGTCTTATAATGCGTGAGGTACTTTGTCTTTATGTACGGTCAGCTTAAAAAATGGTTTGCCAACCTAAGGTCGAATGTCATGTTACATGCAATCTGCAAGCGAAACTAACGTCCTTTAATCTACATGACTCATGTAGATTAAAGGACAACGTTAGTTTCGCTTGCAGATCGATCTGAAAACTTTTATAGGTAGTATGAACCATGTTAAAATTTTCACCCTACTACTCTACTCAGTTACTACTTTTTAGGCCGTCCGTAACACACCTAGCGGGGGCGCGTCTTCATAATTAGCCTAGGGCGGTCAGAACTCTTGATCAGTCGCTGATTATTACAAACAAATCGACGGAGTAGCAATGGGATGCCCCGTATCGCCGATAGTTAGTGACCTATATATGGAATATTTTGAGGAATTAGCCATAAAAACCTCCAAAATTAAACCCATTCTCTGGCTTCGCTACGTGGATGATACCTTCTGCATCCTGAAAGGCAACATTCAAACGGTGAAAGAATTCCTGGGTCATCTAAACTCCATACACCCAAAAATCAGTTTCACCTATGAAGTAGAGAAGGACGGCTCCTTACCATTTTTGGATGTCAAAGTGACGAGGAGAAGTGACAATACTCTCGGACATACGGTATATCGGAAGCCCACACATACAGACAGATATTTGCATGCAAGCTCACACCATCATCCCTACCATCTACGTTCAGTGCAAACGTCGCTCGTGAATCGAGCACGAGATCTATGCGACACTGAGCATCTTCCGAAGGAGATGGAACATGTCAATGATGTCCTTAGGAAAAATGGATACGGAAAATATCACGAGACACGCACACGATCTAATACGGACGAAACTCAAAAACCGAGCAGATCAAGAGCATTCTTACCGTACGTCAAGGGCGTGACTGATCGAATAAGTAAGATGCTAAACAGATTCGATATAAAAACGATCTTCAAACCGACCCAAAATATAGCTCGATTTTTGAGGCCTGTAAAGGATGTAATACCACTGCAAACCCCGGGTGTGTATAAAGTCGAATGCAGCTGCGGTCTAGCCTACGTTGGACAAACGAAACGGCCCATAGCCACGCGACTGACAGAACACATCAAAGCTGTTAAAAACGTTCAGCGAGAAAAATCGGCGATCTGCGAACATATATTGGATAGCGGAAGTAACCACTGGATACAGTTTCAAAATCCCATTGTTCTATCCAAGGAACAATTCTACTTTCCTCGCATGATCCGGGAAGCCATTGAAATAAGAAGAACTCCGAACTTCAATAGAGATGACGGCTACAAACTCTCTTCTACGTGGAACCCTCTTCTTAAAATGTTCCCGCCGCCGAACGCCGAACGCAAAGACGTAAAACAGGATACAGTGAGTGTTGTGTGCAAGACGGATTTTAAAAATTCCCGCGCTCCGAGCCCGGCCCCCCACCACCGATATAACCTACGCAGTGGCGGCAGCGGTTTGCGGCCTACCCGCAAAACAACGGACTGACAGCTCTTCAGTCTACCCTAGACAACGGCGGCTGCAACGTCACCGAAACGTCGGGTCCTACAAATTTCACGCGGTAAATTCGTTTTCTATCCTATTTATAATGCTTGAAATAATTAATGAAGCTCAATCTTCTGGACACAATTATAGCAACTCTACTTGGGACAAATCTACGTGGGATACACGCGATTACACGCGACCATATAACTATAACCAAGGACCGTCTCAAGGACATCCAGTTACAAGGAACAATAACCGACAGCCACCACCACCACAGTCGTCACGAATTCCAGCTAAAAATCAAATATGGAATGAAGAACCTGTGGTGTCTCCGGAATTACTATTACTACCATTTTTATTTTGTAATTGATTATGTAAGTTCATTGCGATTAAAACTATAACATAACAATTACAATAATAATTTTATTATTTCACTTACTTTAATGTTATCACTAATTTCTCTTCGGGTTTGATACAATAACGAAACCTTGTATCTTGTCCTTTGATAGTGTCATATAAAACTTTCAATAATTCTTCAAATGATGCAACACTCATTCTAACATAACCAAAAAATTTATCTTCGTACTTCTTCATTTCTTGAAAACATATTGCAAACTGGCCAGATTCGTTACGTGTTTGCAGTAAAGGATGAATCCAATATGTTTTTTTTTTTTGTTTCGTCGTTTTCGATAGTATAAATAAATAATACCAGCTACTTCGACGGCGTCCATTTTGTGAATGTGGCGCGGTTGAACCGCATCCCAACCGCGATTCGCGGTTAGCCGCCAGGCGGTGAGCCGCCTGTTCCAACCGCGTCAGGCGGCTAGCCGCTAGTGCGTATTGGCACTAAGTGCCGCCTAGCGGAACCGCTTTCAACTAAATGGGCGACTAAAGCCCGCGCTCCCGCTGGCGCCGGCGCCGGCGCCGTCAGTCGGCCGCACGCACGTCACGGATGCATGCGCCGTCAGTCGGCCGCAGCAACCCTTAAGGTCTTTGCCCACTGCACCGTATCATACCATGGCCGTAACCGTATCGACACATGCAAAAAAATATTCTTTGTATGAATTACTATCAGGCAACGCCCACTAGACCGTTCCGTCACCGGACAACACCGTAGCGTGCCATGACCGGAGCGTGAGAGATTTCAAGGCGAGAATATTTTGCCGGTGCCGATACGCTCCGTGCATGACACGCGACGTTGCCAAACCGGTGTCCGCAGGCAGCCACCCGCGTTGTTGCCGCGTATGCACCGCGTATGCACCGCGTATGTACCGCGTATGTACCGCGTTACAACCGCGTATCTCTGCGTCTTTTGGACAGCGCGGCAGTCGCAATCAGTTCTTTGACGAATGTGCCCGCGTGAGCCCACATCCGCAAAAATATGGAGGACGAAAAACTGATTGAATGCGTTCGTAAATATGAATTTTTATTCAATCTCCAACATCCAAAATATATGGATACAATAAAAAAAGATATGGCATGGAAGGCAATTTCAGAGCAACTAAAACAACCAGGTATGTTTATTAAATTATCGTTTATTTTTAATTATGTACATTACATAGGTACCCAGTCCAATTGACCATGAGCTGTTTGGAAGAAATTCGCGAATTGATCGCGTATTTCAAAAGCGGAAGAAACTGCGTTGCCTCCTTGACGTCGTAGGTTGTTAAACTGTACAGGAGTAGTTGTTTCCGTAAAAGTTACGGTTTCTCCACGTCTTATGAAGTTATACAAAATGCAAGTTGTTAATACAATTTTTTCAGCATTTTCTGGCTTCAAATGCAAACGTCTATTATAAAGACGAAATTTTTGAGATAAAATACCGAATGCATTTTCCACTACACGTCGAGCCCGGCAAAGGCGATAGTTATAGTGGCGTTTCTTATCATCATTAATCGACTGTTGTGATGGATAAGGTCTTAGAAGATTGTTTTTTAAAGGAAAAGCTTCGTCTCCTAATATAACACATGGTAAACTCACATTAGTCCCAGGAAGATTTTTGCTAATTGGGATATTAAATTTATTGTCAAATATAGCTTTTCCCATTTTCGATTTTGACAAAATACCACCATCACTATCTTTGCCGAAAGCACCGACGTTTACAGCTATAAAGTTATAATTCGCGTCAACCAAAGCCAGAAGTACAATGGAAAATGTTTTTTTATAATTGAAATATAGAGAACCACTATTTGGAGGTGCTACAATAACAACATGTTTTCCGTCAATAGCACCTACACAGTTCGGAAAATTCCATTTATTCCAAAATTCTCTAATGTTTCTTTCCCATTGTTCTGTGCCAGGCGAGGGAATACTTTCTTGAAACATGTTTTTTATTATAGCATCACAAACTTCTAACACGGCACGTCTCACAGAACTTAGTCCCATACGATAGCTAAAAGCGATGGTTGAGAAAGAATCACCAGTTGCTAAGTACCTGCAAACAAAATATTAATATGTAATTATTTTATTTTACAGCTGCAGCTTGTAAACAAAAATGGCAAGGGCTAAGGGATGCATACAGAAGAGCGTTGAATAAAAAGAAAGGCAAAAGTGGACAGGAAGCGAAAAATATCAAGAAATGGAAATACGAAGATGAGATGTCATTTGTTGCTCCGTTTTTCTTTGAAAAAAAAACTTTTTTGGAGTCCGTCGAGCTGACAAGCGATGATGAAGAGCCTAACAACGATCCTAACAACGAAGCACTTGAAATCCGAAACTGTAATTCCGGCAATGGGGTGAACGATACAGCTGCTATAGATGTTGCTAATTCTAACATTGAAAATGTTGCCCAAAATAATACTCCACAACATAATGAAACGAAAAGGTTAAAAGCAATAAAGAAGGTTAAAGTTCAGCCAGTGCTGTCAGCATCTGCTGTATTGATGACACAATTATTAAACGATCGAAACAAACATCCACAACGGGAGCACGACGAGCTAGATCGTTTCTTTTTAAATATATCAGGCACAGTGAAAAAGTTTTCACCTTACTTACAAGCACTAGCAAAAAACAAGATATTCAGTCTAGTTTCCGAAATGGAATTACAGCAGCTTGCACCACTTAGCATTACGCCTTCAAATCAATATGCATGTGCAAATGCCTACACTTCATCTCCGCCATCGACGTCGTCGGATGTTCCAAGTGCACCAAGTGCTACACCCATGCCTACGTCTCCTGATAATTGGAATGAAATATCTTCTAACCACTGGAATGACCAGTCCCAGAACATTTTTGAATGACAAACCAATTTTGCAGCACATGCAATAAACCATTGTCGCATTTAATTAAAACATTTAGTACAACAATATTGTTTCACTTACCGTAGACATACAGCAAGCATTTCTTTAGGAGAGATACATTCTCTAAAGTTAGTGTTTCTTTTAGCAATGTCATTTTCAATTTTTCTTAGCAATTCATTAAACTGGAATGATGACATACGAAAATATTGGAAAAATTTTTCTTCATCATCAGATAAGTGCTTAAATAATGTCCAATATTCTCCCTCAGCTTTTCGTTTTCTTAGAGCGTCGTGTGTCCAGTAGCGTCGATTCTTTTTTCCGTTTTCTGTTTCTTCTTCCTCGTCCAAAATAATGGCAATCATAGCCAATTCTCTAAAAGAGAATTGTCTAATAGCCATATCTATTTTATTATTTTTAAGAAATTGACAACACCTCCAAGCGTCCACGCAACACGAACACGTAAGCGAAAATGTACACCAACCGATAGAACCGGTGGTCCACTTTATTGAACGGGTATCGAACGGGCATGCTACGGTCATGATACGCGTTGTATACGGGAATAGAACGCTGTTGAACCGTTGCAGTGGGCATAGCAGTGTTCGGCACGCTTTTTTACGTGCCTGGCCCGTTCCTATTACGGTCATGGTATGATCCGGTGTAGTGGGCAAAGACATATAAAAAGAAGCCAATTTTACCGCGCAATCGATTCTGTTCGCTGTTAAATGATTTGTTTCTGTATTTAATCTACTTATTCTACACCTGTTTCTATCCGACAACAGATGGCGCTGATCGTAAATAGTGAAAAAGAGTGAAATAATGTAGCAAATGTTTTTTTATATTATCTTTATATAATTTGGCCCCACCAGTTGGGTCGCCATTTTGTAGCGTTTTTAATTTTTATTTATTATTATTTATTATTTAATATAATCCTATTTACTTTTAACTTAATATAATTTATATAATGTAAGATGTCAGATGACAATATCTCGCAATGATCATGATTGGCCACACTTTGGGCAAGCCATTTTGTAGCGATATTTTTTAATATATTTATTAATATTATTAATATTAATATTAATATATTTATTAATATTATTAACACTAACATTAATTAATATTATTCAATAATAATAATATTTAGCAATATTTGTTACTTAAACGTGCGCGACGTATCATCAGCGATAAGCGCTTGATGAAGAAGATTGAACGGAGAAGTGACTAGAAGAAGAGGATGATGCTAATATATGTATAAAGATATTCAAAGTATGCAGAGAATAGAGATTTCAAGTGAATAGCCCTGTTTTCTCTTGTACGATCTCCCTCATATATGAAATTCTCCTGTCCTGACTAAAATGTATTCTCCAAAAGAAGAAGAAGAATAATAATGAGTATTCTATGTGTCTAGACCAATTTGTTAGATCCTTATGCACTTGGTTTTAGATAGTTTGAATCAATTTGAGGTTTATAAGTTAAGATCGGCTTGTAACCTACACTTTTAAGATCTCGTCTCGATGAGAAATATTGATTTTTTGATGTTCTATGACACAATTCCTATCTAGGGGATTATCAAAGGTGTTCTATAGTTAGATACTTCCAGATCAATGTATGCTAACAGTTTTAAGTCACTTTCTCAATATCGATTGACGATTGCTCCAATCAGCTGGGATTTTTTTATAATGTCCTTATAAGTACGCTGTTGATCATTACTGAATATCGGACTTTGTTTGATTTGTCGCTGCACTATTTATCACACTGACGGATGCTACAGTCTTCTGTCAGTGCGTCGTGAACTCAGGAGTTATTTTTCTTATATATTTATTGGATTACGAGATAAATTTATACTAAGGCGCCAATCTCGCGTATCCCTTTACTGCGTTCGTCCATCCTTTAGTGCTGCATCTGATCTATCGAATCAATTTCTAATTACGATTTAGCTCAGTCTATTTGTATTCTCAGGTATGGTATTCTTTTGATTAAAAAATATGAACACTTTTTCCGGCAAAATATTCGATATATTGTAAAATAAAATTTTTAGTTTATACAGTTCATTTACATATATTATGGCTCTCTTTGTAGCTTTGCATTAAATAACAATAACAGGATAATATGACAATACGCAATATAGCACAAAAAAACAACTTATCATATCCTAAATTAATTGGTATGTAGAGTGAATTACGACATACATATATACATTTTTTCTTAGTTTATCGCTACGCTGGTTCACGGACTTTGTCTCACGTGAAACCAGGCAGTTTCAAATATCTCAATCAATGAGGCTTCGTCTTTTATTGACGGCCTGCAGTCCCAATCAAGTACTGGCCTTATAAAAAAAGGTTCACGCTAACAATGTAGTAGCGGCAGTACGAAAAGCAGATGGTATTGGCTTTCTATTTCAATTATAGCGCGAAACAGTCTAAGACGCATTTTTGTATTCATACTTATAACACATACATATTTGCTTAAAATATTAAAAAAAAACTATCAACAATAACAAGTTTTATAGTATGGCCAGCTTCGGCAGTTATAACGCACGGATATACTGCAATTATAATAATTTGAACAATCTTACTTGTATTAAGCAGCCATCCAATCCAATATCACATACCTTACACTAATTTAACATCTTTATACACTTCTTAATAACTAACACATAACAACAACAAACTGTTTTTTAAATTTTGACAGCTGCATCGTAGGGATGTCGGCCGTCTCGTACGATTGTTTTCGCCCCGTTCTGTTGAAAGATGTAATTGATTTGAAGTTGTCTTTGTGATTCGAAATCTATTGCGAATGTCTGTCTTGGTTCATTTATATGATCTCCTCGTGAATGTTTATTTAAAAAGAATATCTTTAATTTTTCTTCTATCTTGCTACTATTTGATTCTGCATGCTTATGTTTTCCCGCCAAAATTTGATGTACGTGGCGTCTATATAAATGTGTTTTTTACTGTTATTAAGTCGATCTTTCGTCGAATCTTAGCACTGGTTAATATTGTTGCTTTCCCGCCAAATAATTGATGTACGTGGCGTCGCTTATAAAGGGTTTTTACTGTTATTACGTCGATCTCTCGGCGAATTTTTAGCACTGTTTAATATTTTTGCTTTCCCGCCAAATAATTGATGTACGTGGCGTCTCTTATAGAGGGTTTTTTTTACTGTTTTTACGTCGATTTCTCGTCGAATTTTTAGCACTGTTTAATTTTGTTGGCTTTCCCGCCAAATATTTGATGTACCGCTTCTAATAAAATAAATACGTTTTAAAAAAACTTCACTTAGATTCTACATGATTTTTTATGGGAATGTGGACAGCATTTCTGCCCACATTCCCTCGTTTTAACTTGAACTTTTACATTTTCCGGCACTTTTTCGACGTTTGGGTGACGAGGTTATTACGCGGTGGTTCTCCTGGTAAACTGAATTGATTTTGGCATCGCCCACCGCCTTTTTATACCCTTCAAAATACGGCAATTTCTCCATTTTTAGATGTGCTTTTCACCCCTTCCTATGCAAAATAACGCGGCCATCATGCTTTTTCTGTCTGGTTACCAACTATCGTTTTTCCGCATTGGGGTTCCGTACCATTTCGTGCACATCGAGCTATTTTTGCACTCTTATTTCTTTAATTCACTCATTTGAGCTGATTTCCTTATTTTTCCCTTATAATCTGTATCCCCAGCATCTAATTTCTGCATATATATTAATTTTATGTTGCCTCTTCGCGGCGCCATGAGCTTCTAAAGGTACGTGTATATTTTTCCAAAAAGTATGTCTATTTCATTAACTATTACGGCTATTATTATTCATTTTTTTTCTACTATAATCCTATATGGTTTTTATAAAAAGTTATTCGGCGTTAGTAGGTTTTTCAGTGACCCATTTTGAAAACAATTCTTTACATCGAAATTACTCATCCGTTTCCTTTAAAAATATGTCACCTATGACCTTTTTAACTGGCTTCTTCGTTCTGTATACTCTAATATTTGTATTATCGTCGGTTTTTTTAGATATGGCTTTCCCTCCAAAACTTCCCGCCAAATATGCATATGACGCTCCTTGAGACGCTCGTCTGTTTTTTGTTAGTGGTCCACCTTAAAATTTCCTTTATTTCTGAACTACAGCGCCTCTAGTGATAAAAATTTGTACGATATTCCGACTCTATTTGATGTCAAAACATGGCAACACTTTCTTGCCGTGGTTAATTCCGATTTATTTTTCCGTCAAATCGTCATTTATTCAGTTTCAAACATTAGATTCTCCCTGTAAACTATCGTACAGAATATATGCTCTGCCTCATAAAATAGCTTATTTCATTGGCTTTATTCTAGTAAGTCTATCTACTGTGTGTTCTATCTATATCGGCTGTAATTAGCATTATCGTCTATAGCGGCGATTTTTCTTGTTAAAAGTACGACAATTTAATCATACATTGAACTGTCACTTCGAGGTCGGCTGCGAATTCGTTCCCGGCGATATTTAAATCTATTGCTAACTATTTATTCTGTTTTCAGGTTCTACTTTCGTTTCAGGGGATAGTGCTTATTATATACTACGTCTATAGTGCGTGTCGTCGCTGAAATCTTTCTAAATATCCTGTGTTTCTATCATGCATCTTTTGAAGACCCATTTTTGTATGTGATTTCGGCGTTTCTTTAATCATCGATTTTTCCTTTATTTTTCTCTAAAGCCTATTTAGTTTTATTTTATTTAGTGGTTTATTGCTATTACGCTTCATTTTTAACGAATATATAAACGTTTCATTGTTTTATTGAGTTTTAATCTTATTTTAATATATTTTTGTATTCCCTGTCAACGTCGGTAAAATTTATTTTACAGTTTATCTACTTATCGACTGGTAACATTTCTCGCGTATGCCGCTAGATGTCGCTACACGTTTTGAAATTGATTTAAATTTTGGGATCATGAATGAATCGACTAATTACTACTTTTACGTTTTGAAGACCATTCACCTTGCCTTCCCATTGCTGCGTATAGATGGCAATAGGTGTGCTTACTTGGCTTTGGTTTGGTTTAGATATTAAGTATTTTATTTGACAGGAGGCGTTCGATTTTATATCATTACAATACCCCCTCCCCAGATCGTTGCTCGCCCTCGAGGAACCACGTGACTTCATCATACGTGTAGTCAACCAGTTCTTACTTTAGCTCTTGGTTATAAAAATTATTTTTTATCGCTTCATGTCGCTCTCTTATTATTTCTTATCTCCCATTTTGAACTATATTATTTTATTTGATATTATGTCTATTGATGTGTCATCATATTTATAAATCCCCCTTATATTATCCTCATTATATTTATTTAGATTATGTATTCATCCTTTTTTTATTTTATTACATCTCCTCATTCAGGTTATATCCTATATTTATCTCCAGCTTTCATCATATTATGTTATACTTTAAATTCAACGCATCGTATTATATTTTGAGTTCATCATATTATATTATATTTGAGTTCGTTATGTTATGTTCTGTGGTATAACTGATCTACTTGTATTCAATAACATTCTAATTTGATTATTTTTAGAGCAACCGCTGCTTTATTCCCTTAAAAAAAATTATAAATTCTCAGTATCATATATTAATAATATTGATATACGTATGATAATAATCCAACTTTCAATCTCTCTCCTTCACTTCAATGTGCACCTGCTCAACAGAATTACTTCCGAGTCCTCGATCACATCTCCGCCTACTTGTTTCATCTCTCTCGCTATATTATCAATAATATAGTTATATATAAATACTACTTCCTTCCGTTGAAAAGTCTAAATTAATTACATTTCTTTCTCCGAATCACGCGTGCGCTAACCGATGAATTTTTAAATCCTTACACGGGCGTCACCTGAAACTTTATTCTGTCTAACTCACTAACTATGTTGAATATGCGAATGCCATGGCGAGTCTCTTGGGTACTATAATTAAATATTCGCCCTAGGCCACTGACCTGAGTACTCGACCTTGACGTACAAACCAAAGTTCGTACCTAAGCATGGGATATATCATATTTAAAAAAATATTATAACTGGTATGAATTTTCACGCCGAACTTACACCGTCTGTATAGATAAATTATGGTTAATCTAACGTATGTATACTAAACTGGACTATTTCTGTGCATTTACTGATATCAGATTTTTTTTTATGTTGAAGCTACTTCTCATGTAATAAGTCAGAATCCGGGATGTTCTCTTATCCTTTTCAGTCCCCTATCTTTCATCCATTCCTTTTCGTGGGTAATCTTCATACATCTCTTCATACTAAAATTACAACCCGTCATCGTCCCCATCTCATGTTAGATATTTTTAAAGTTAAAATTTGCGTCTTCATACTTCGCCTCATTCTTTTGGAACGTTACTGTATATCTCCTCCAATATTTAAACTAATTTAGAAACTTCTATTTATTTATTTCAACTTCTCAACTAAATATTATAGATAATAATTATTATATCTCCTATCTTCCAAAACCCCCGTCCCAATCTACACGAGCTCGTGAGAGGACCCATATCAGCCTATAATCGAATATTATCTCCTTATCTAGCAGCCCTGGGGAAAATTGCCAACGCACTCAACTCGTTGCATTATTTTGGAACCCTACGCTTCGGATTATTGGACGAACCTATTTAAACCGTCACCAGGCATTCCGGAGCGTCATGAATCACTCCTATTATAAACTCCTAACAAAAAAAACATCCGTCCTAGCCCTGCAGTCCTATGGCTTGTTCGCCGACATGTCAGTCTTCAGACCCACCGAAAAATCATCATTATCAACCCAAGATCATTTACTGCCACATCGTTGTTATCTTTATATATCGTTATCCTCCCTACAAATCGATAACCGTACGTATGTTATATGACATACGCATCTATATTATGGTATAAGGTTTAGCTCCCTAATACTTATTAAACATATATTTGTTATCCTCCATATATATGTTTGATTCTTCATTTTCTACACGTCATGTTTAAAATAAATTTAATAATTATTGTTTTAAATTGTAAACCTTGTATTATAACTCGTATTTTACTCTGTAACTTGTAAACCACTCCGCCGTCGTCTGGTCCCAAGTCCAGGGTGCGAAAGGAGGAGGGTGGTTGGCCTGCCGCGTCGACCAGAATCGGGTAACCGAAGAAACCAGGCAAGAAACCAATGGATAGTACAATTAATCATTCACGAAATAATGCTACCGCATCTGAGGCAGCCGATGCGCCAGCTCCGGGGACCAGGGATGCTGGTGAGAAGTTGGCAACTGGCCGAAAACCCAAATATTTTACACCGAAATCGGACATTCGAATCGCCGCATGGAATGTGCGAACGGGGCATCACGTCGGCCAAAAGGAAATCATAGCAATGGAATTAGCGAAATGCAAAATATCGATCGCCGCATTATCGGAATTACGACTCACGGGATCGGGAACAATGACAATTGATCCGCCAACAATCGACGAGACGATGACGCTATTTTATTCCGGAGGCGACAAACGAGAGGCCGGGGTCGGCTTCATGGTCGATCGCCGAGCTGCCGGCAGCGTTATTGCGTTTCAACCGATATCCGAGCGCTTAGCAGTTATCACCATCGATGGAACAATCAAGACCCATATCGTTTCCGTTTACGCGCCAACCGAGATGAGCCCGGATACGAACAAAGATGAATTCTACTACCAGCTTCAACACACGCTGGATACGATACCCCGAACCGAATTAATTATACTAGCGGGCGACTTTAATGCACATACGGGTGTAGATCGGACGGGTTGGGAAGAAACGATGGGAAGATTTGGACACGGCGAAATTAACGACAATGGACTACGCCTGTTATCATTCGCATTGTCGAACAACATGATCGTCGGAAACAGCATATTTCGTCATCCCCGCAAACATCAACTAACGTGGCGAAATCCGTCCGGTAAAGATTCAGCAATGTTGGACTACATTTTAATCAATTCGAGATTTCGATCAACAGTCAAAGACGTACGGGCGATGCGTGGACCCGATTGCGGATCGGATCACTATCTCGTTCGAGCGAAATTACAAATGCGACTACAACGAGCGAAGAAAAAAGCGCCACCACCAACCAAGAGAAACTGGGCATGTCTACAGGACCCAGCCATTGGACAGAAATTTCAAATCGCGCTATCCAACAAATTCGCAACGCTCGCAATATCAGACGATATCGACTTTGAAGAAATGCAATTATCGGAGTCCCTTGTGAAGTGTGCAACGGAGCTGTGCCCACCCATCCGTCGACGGACGCAGCAATGGATTTCGGACGACTGTTTAGATCTCGTCGACCAACGAAAACGGATGAAACACGTCAATTTCGAAAAATACCGATTATTGAACAAAGAAGTCCGACAAAGAATGAAATCGGAACGAGAAGCGCATTGGAATAACGTTGCAGCCGAATTGGAAGAAGCAGCATCGAGGCACGAATATCGGACGCTATACCAAACAATCCGACGGTTAGGCGGGAAAACAACATCAACGAATGACAACATCAAGAAATCGGATGGAACTTTCGTGATCTCCCCCCACGAGCGCCTGCAGCGGTGGAGGGAATTCTTTAATCAGCTGCACAATCACGATCCGCCTCAAGGTCCAGCACCGCAACCGCCGATTATCAATCAGCCGGCGAATCCGTTTTCCGATAACGAACCAACAATAAACGAAGTGAAAACGGCAATAAAATCGCTGAAAAATGGTAAAGCGCCGGGTCCAGATCAAGTTACCGCCGAGATGATCAAAGCAGGAGGTGACATTCTATTACAACAACTACATGTTCTCCTAACGCATATTTGGCAATCGGATCGTATTCCGTCGGCATGGAAGAAAGCCATCGTTGTGCCAATTTTAAAGAAAGGCGATAGCAGAGAATGCAAGAATTATCGCGGTATTAGCCTTCTTTCAATAGTCGGCAAAGTATTTACAAAAATCATACAGTCGAGGCTACAAAAACATCGAGAACAAACGAGCCGAGAGGAGCAAGCAGGATTTAGACCATATCGAGGATGCATTGATCAGATATTCGCTCTTCGTCAGCTAATGGAAGAAAGAATACGGTGCGGCAAACGAACAATCGTCGTCTTCATAGACTTTAAATCCGCCTTCGATTGCATCGATTGGAACAGCTTATGGAGTGCCTTGGAGACAGAACACGTGCCACCAAAAATCATTAAACTTCTCCAATCATCGTACGATGGCTTAACCAGCAGCGTTCGAATCCGTAACGATTTGTCTGAGGAATTCCCGATTCAAACTGGTGTTCGACAAGGAGACGTCGCATCGCCGCTACTTTTTAACGTGGTGATCGACGCGATTATGCGGAGAGCATTCGACGGTCGACGCGGAGTTAGATTCGACGAATCAAACTTCATAACCGATTTGATGTTCGCTGATGATAGCGCCGTTTTCGCCGACACTGATGCCGAAGCAACGGACATTTTATACGACATATCCGGAATTGCTCAATCATATGGATTGAAAATCAATGCGGATAAGACCAAAGTGCTCACTACGGACGGTTCGAAGGCCAGCGTTTACCTCGATGGAACCCAAATCGAACAGGTCCCACAATTCAAGTATTTAGGATCGTTGGTTACGGAAAAGAAAGTGGCTTCGACGGCCGATGTCCATAGCCGGATCGGTCAGGCAACAGCAACATTCGCCTCGCTCAAGTGGTGCATATGGAAGCGAATGAATATTACCATCAAAACCAAAGTACGACTATACCGAACGTTGGTTCTTCCCATTCTTCTTTATGGATCGGAAACGTGGACGTTACTACAATCGGACCTCAAAAAGTTCGAAGTCTTCCAAATGCGATGCTTGAGGCAGATTCTCGGTGTCTCACTCCGCGACCGAATTCGAAACGAGACCATTAGAGAAAGATGCGATCTAGTAACAACGATCGAAGAAGAAGTACAAAAACGTCGACTACGATGGTTCGGCCATGTTTGCCGAATGAACGACAATCGCTTGCCATGTAAACTTCTTTGGCGAGACCGTCCGACAGAATGGAGAATTCAGCGATCGGCACCGAAGAAAACCTGGCTAAATACCATCAAAGACGACCTTAAAAATCAACGATTGTCGGCTAGGGATGCTCGAGACGTGGCAAAAAATCGTCAAGAATGGAAGCGAATCGTGAATGGAGTACGATATCCAGCGGCACCGACAGCAGCGTATTGGCTGCGAGGGCGACCCCCTCCCCAATCGCCGGCTACGGAATAAATAATAATAATAATAAATAATCCTCCATATACATTGATAACCGGACATGTACTATATGGCACACGTTATTATATTTTTATCATAATATTTGTCTCTATTATATTTCCATATTTAACTACTCTAAAATATCTTGATAACAAAAAAAATATATTTATCTCTTGTCGCGGCTTATACCACACAAGACTTCATTATTATAAAATTTTACCACAGAACATATTTTCATCCTCATTATTTTACGGTATATAATCAACGTTATTCCGTATATGGTTATTTATTATTATTATATTATTAAAATACCCTTTAGGTTTAACTATTATTGTCGTTAACCTCCGGTTTCGTTGACTTCGACTACGTGATGTCTATCTTTAATTTATTTATTTATATATTTATTATGTAGTGAGACATGTTGTCCACTATTATTTATATTATAATATTTTTAAATTTCCCTTCTCTAATGATATTTTGATTAGCGGATGTTGCCAACTCCCTCTGTCATATAGTATATGTATGTATATATATATATATATATTCATATACATACATATATACATTTTTAATTATGTGTAACTACTTTAAACTAATTATCTTCTTGTCCTATGAAATGTCAACGCCTTGCTTAAAAGCAAATTTTTAATGACGACTCAAAAAGTTAAAACGTTTCAGTACAGTGTAAGTAAGGTTTGTGGAATAATGGAGTTGGTAGTTGAGGAATGTGAGTAGGATTGGTGGTTGAGGATTATGAATAGGATGCGGGTCAGGATGGAATGAATATTGTTACAAGGTACTGATAGGTAGTAATTAAATGGTATGTTTACTATAATATAATTCATTGACTATTCATATAATACAAGCAAATTACTTATGGTTATGTCCCTTAAAAGAACATCATAATAAATTATTAATCGTCAGTCACTATTAGTAGCGCTGAATAAAAATAGGCATTTTAAAATATATTTTAACAAAAGGTTGTGTATCCCTGCTCTATAATAATAATGGCATTATCTTTGCACTCTATGTATATATAATAACTTGTAAGTTTTAACACCGTCCGCTAACCTTCATTAAATCCTTGATATGAAATCTTCCTAACGGAGTGCCTTCTAAGGTTTTTAGGTCATAAGCATTCTCCGTTACCCTATTGCTTACCCTTGCTTGTACGTATCGCGGAGCTAATTTATGGGTGAAATATTCTATCTTGTTTGATTGAACGTGGTTACGTTTCCACACTATGTCACCTTTGTTAAAAACTACTCTTTTACGACGCAAATTGTATCTTTCTGAATTCTTTTTAAAATTTTCTAATAGCTTCTCCTCCACAACTTGATATATCAGCTCTAATTCCCTTATATTTTCGGTGCGCTGTTTAGTATCTGCTATCTCTATGTGTCTCGCGTCGCTAGGTACATAAGTGTTAATGCCGTGAAGTTTTCCATTGATATATGGTTCTCTTCCAAACATGAGAAAATTCGGTGTATATCCTGTACTTAAGTTAATGTGGTTATTCATTGCGAATTGGATTTTATTTAGGTATTTGGACCAGGTTCTCTGCCGATCGCCCGATAATATTCCTAGACTGGTCTTAATCACTTGGTTATACCTTTCTATAGTATTGTATTGGGGAGAATAATAGCAAGTATAGACGCGCGGTATTGCAAATTTCTCAAAAAATTTATCGAATGATTTGGACCGAAAATATTGTGCGTTATCTAAAATAATGGTTGCAGGTACTCCATACTTTAAAAATATTTGGTTTTCTAAAATTTCTTCTAAAGCATTTGGCGTTACTTTCCTTATTGGAAACAACCAAACGAATTTTGAAAATACATCTACCACGGAGAAAATGTATGCGTGCCCTGACAAGCTTCTAGGCAGCGCACCTATTATGTCTAAGCTGAGAGTATTCAATGGTTCATCTACTGCTTTAGGTTTTGTCATCCACCCTTGTGGCTTTGTGGTTGCTATTTTATATCCTTTGCACTTTTGACATGTATCTATATACTTTTCTACGTCTTTTGCTAAACCTGGCCAATAATAATCCTCCTGTATTTTTTTAATTGTTTTATATATTCCGAAGTGTACTCCTAAGTATCCATCATGGGTTTTTATTATGGCCTCCTGCCTTTCATCGGGTTTTAATATTAATTTCCATGGCTTCCTAGTCCCAAAGTTTTGTGTTTTAGGCACTACTAATTTATATAACCTATCACTTTCTATTTTAAAACCTTCTATTTCTGTCGGTGAATTCATTATTCGTTCGTTCAATTCGTTGTACCATTCGTCAGGGTTTTTTAATTTTGTAATTTCTACGTTGCAGACTTCATCCTGCTCTATACGTGACAACACGTCCGGGACAATATTTAAAGCTCCCTTCCGGTAAATAATTTCGAAGTCGTACTGAGACAGTAAACAACTCCACCTAGCCAAACGACCACTGGTATTCTCGAGACGGTTGACCCATTTTAGGCTATTATGATCGGAGTAGACTTTAAAGTGTACGCCATCAAAATGATGTTTGAAGTGTTGTATTGCTTTTAAAACTGATAATAACTCGCGTTCTGTCGTACTGTAGTTACGCTCTGCAGCTGACAAACTCTTGGAATAGTACGCTATCGGGTGTTCTTTATTATCATCCCCTGAAATCTGAGCTAACATGGCACCCACTGCCTTTCCTGATGCATCGCAATGAAGGTAAAAGATTTTACTATAATCAGGGCATTTCATGACCGGTGCTTCCGTCAGGGCTTGTTTTAATTTATCAAATGCTATTTGCGCTTCGGGGTTCCACACTAATTTTTGTACTATATTTTTCTTTCCCCCCATTAATTTATGTAATGGGTCAGCTATGAATGCAAAACCCTTTATGAAACGACGATAGTATGACGCGAGCCCCACAAAACTTCTAACTTCCTTTATGTTTCTCGGTATAGGGAATTCTTTTATGCATTTTATCTTATCTGGATCTGTAGACAGTCCATTTTTGTTTACTATGTACCCTAAGTATTTAATTTCTGGTTTGCAAAACTCACTCTTCTTCATGTTTATGGTTAAGCCAGCCTGTTGTAAACGGTCCTTCACAGTTCTTAATAACTCTATGTGTCGGTTGAAATCCCTCGATACTACTACTAGATCGTCTGCATAACAGTATATCTCTCCCTCGAACTCTAACCCAAAGATCTTATCCATTAAGCGCGCAAGCTCTGAAGTTGCATTGCACGTGCCGAACGGCATACGGACAAAGGCATACATTCCTTTACGTTCTACAACAAATGCTGTCTTAGGTATTGATGTAACATCTAATGGTATTTGCCAGAAGGCCTTACCCAAATCTATAGAAGACAGATAGTGGGCGTCCTTTAGATTATCTAATATTCGTTGTGAAAAAGCTACAGGATAATGATCCTTTTCTGTTATCGCGTTTAAACGTCGTGAATCTAAACATACTCTCATCGTCCCGTCTTTCTTTTCTACAGTTACCAGAGGGCTACTCCACTCTGACCTAATTGGTTTAATAACTCCTAACTTTAGCATCCGGTCTATTTCTAAGTTCAAAAGTTCTTGCTTATATGGTGACAATCGGTACGGTCGTTGTCGGACTGGACCGTCTTTTGTAATTATTTTATGTGTCACTAAGTGCGTTAATCCTAATCCTTTATGTTCTATTGAAATTTCATTGAATTCTTCCTTTAATGATTTTAATATTTGTGATTCACGTTCGCCTAAATCACCTTCCTCCAAAATATATTTATCCGACGTTATCTTTTGAACTAGACTGGCACAACGAATGAACCCCACCTCTTCATCTTCTAATTCGAAATCTATTTTTATATTGAAAACTTTCAAGAATTCTAGTCCTAATATCACACCTTCTTTTATGCTCGGACTAATAATAAAATTTAAATTCCGTTTAATTTGTTTATATTGGGTCATAATTTTTAACTCTCCTATTATATCTTGTATAGTTCCATCAGCCGAAGTCAACTCCACCCTATTCTTTTTTATTATATTTATATTATTTTTAAATGATGACACATACTTTTTTCCAATTATATTCACCGTTGATCCGGTATCGATCAAAGCTTTTAATTTTTTTCCCTCTATTATTATCATTATATATGGTCTTTGATCATTAATATCATCAGTTAGGGTACTATTGTATAGCCTCACTAACCCCCTTACAGTTGGTGAGCCTTCTATTCGTTTCCCGAATTCTCCTGACGAGATACTGGTCTCACTACTGAATCTTGATCATTCCTTACATCTCCCGACGTTCTATTTATATTATTTATATTTGATATCCCCTTATTATTATTGCATCGGGCGCATTCAAATTTTGTCACGCCCTCCGCACGACACCCGAAACAGATTTTACCCCTTATTTGCCGGCATGTGGTGAAGTGATGACCTACTTCCTCACATTTCAAACATCTAATTTCGTTCACAATTCTACTCTGTCCGGAGAAGTTATATCCCCCGCGCCCACGATTCATGTTTCCGCGCCCTCTACCTGATGTTTGGAATCTATTATTGTTAAACGGCATATCATTTGTATTGCGCTGGTCATTCCTAGGAAAGTCATTATAGCGCTTATTTTGATTATAGTTATTCTTTTCTATAACCGTCGCGACCATCGGTTTCTTATAATTTCCGCGATATACTTCTTTAACCCTTCAGGCCTCGGCCCCTCAGCCGATTAACAAGTTGATGTCCCAAAAATTTTTAGTAAAAATTTGTAAAAAAATTGAATTATGACACTGTCTCACTAAAACATTAATTAATGCCAATCCACTGTATCCATAATTAAAATAAAACATATTAACTTAATAAAACATAATAAAATAAAATAAATTAAATTAGAATAAAACTAAAACGGGGTCGTCACGCTGCATCGTGTTTTGGCCGATATCGGCCAATCGGGGCTTGAGGGGTTAATTGGGTTAGCTTCCTCTTTATTTATGTATTGCTCAAAGTTTTTCGCATACTTTACGAGCTCTTCGACAGTAGTCAGAATTTGTGCGCCTAATATGGGCTTATAACGATCGGCAACATTTATTTTTAGTATTTCTAATAAAATTGTATCTTTTATTGGTTCACGCAATAGTGCGTTGAAACCTCTAACCTCGGTCATATACTCTTCTATGCTCTGTTGGGGCTTTTGTTTTAGATTTCTTATGTGACTATCCATTTTAATTTGGTAATTCAAAGCTTCAAAACGCTCGATTAACTTCATCTTTAACTCGGACCATGTCAACTGATCGGTTCTCATTGAACGAAACCATTTCAATGCGGGTCCAGTTAATAATTCGGTAAATGATTCTACTAATGTATTTCCGCTAACGCGTCGAGACCTCAATCTATCCTCGCACGTCTCAATGAAATCCAATACTGATCCTTCCCCGGTAAACTTAATTCCCCAACGAAACACATCATTTATATTTCCCGCAGTCGGTGGCACATATGCACCTTCCTGCTTTATTATTTTATTTGAATTATTTTCATTTAAAGCGATATTATTATTATTTATCGTTGCCTCCTTCAACTGTTCTTCTAAATTTTTTATTATATTAGCCATATTCTCTCTTTCCTTATCTATGAAAACCTGATCAGCTGCTTGCTCTGCTAATCTATTATACTCATATAATGAATTATGCGGACTAAGCTCCCTATCGAACATGCTCCTAATACGGCCCTGCTCAATATCTAATGCTAATCGGCGTCTTTTTGACGTTGATGCGGTATACGACATTATTTATATTGTTATTATTTTTCTATATTGGAAATCTTTTTATTTATTATTATAATATTTTATATTTATTTTGCAATTCACGAGATGATATTATAATAATTTATGCAGACAAGACAGAACATTTATAAAGAAAATTAATAATTAAGATTCGCATAAAAAGATTAATTCGCACTTTCGCAGAACGGGGTTTATTATTATATCTTATAATGTTATATATCTTATAATCAACCTCCGATATAACTCCCTTGCTAATATTGCAAATATTTAACAAGATAACATAAAAACATTCAAGATGATCTGTGCGATGGTATCACCGTAACACAGAAAAATAATATTATAGTATTTGCTAGATAGTAATTACAACTTAATATTTATCATATATGTGGTGCGACCTTATTGTCAACACTCAAAAAACAAACAAGCAAACAATAAAATATTCGCGAGTGAAATTTCAAATTCCTCGCCCAAAGCTCACAAAAAGGACCAATATATACATGTATTAACATCCAATGATAGTATCCTCCAATGATAGTATCTATATATTTATTAGCCTCACCGATGAACGAACGATATTTATTCAAAAATATTAATTATTACTATGTTTATGTTCTACTAAGTAGTTCCCGTTCACTTTAAAATGTTTTAATCAGGCCCCGCGTTGGGCGCCATTTTGTAGCAAATGTTTTTTTATATTATCTTTATATAATTTGGCCCCACCAGTTGGGTCGCCATTTTGTAGCGTTTTTAATTTTTATTTATTATTATTTATTATTTAATATAATCCTATTTACTTTTAACTTAATATAATTTATATAATGTAAGATGTCAGATGACAATATCTCGCAATGATCATGATTGGCCACACTTTGGGCAAGCCATTTTGTAGCGATATTTTTTAATATATTTATTAATAT
The DNA here is from genome assembly GCA_944548615.1 of Micropterix aruncella. Classification (NCBI taxonomy): domain Eukaryota; kingdom Metazoa; phylum Arthropoda; class Insecta; order Lepidoptera; family Micropterigidae; genus Micropterix; species Micropterix aruncella. The sequence goes on from OX155967.1 coordinate 8,853,781, forward strand.
TATTAATATTAATATTAATATATTTATTAATATTATTAACACTAACATTAATTAATATTATTCAATAATAATAATATTTAGCAATATTTGTTACTTAAACGTGCGCGACGTATCATCAGCGATAAGCGCTTGATGAAGAAGATTGAACGGAGAAGTGACTAGAAGAAGAGGATGATGCTAATATATGTATAAAGATATTCAAAGTATGCAGAGAATAGAGATTTCAAGTGAATAGCCCTGTTTTCTCTTGTACGATCTCCCTCATATATGAAATTCTCCTGTCCTGACTAAAATGTATTCTCCAAAAGAAGAAGAAGAATAATAATGAGTATTCTATGTGTCTAGACCAATTTGTTAGATCCTTATGCACTTGGTTTTAGATAGTTTGAATCAATTTGAGGTTTATAAGTTAAGATCGGCTTGTAACCTACACTTTTAAGATCTCGTCTCGATGAGAAATATTGATTTTTTGATGTTCTATGACACAATTCCTATCTAGGGGATTATCAAAGGTGTTCTATAGTTAGATACTTCCAGATCAATGTATGCTAACAGTTTTAAGTCACTTTCTCAATATCGATTGACGATTGCTCCAATCAGCTGGGATTTTTTTATAATGTCCTTATAAGTACGCTGTTGATCATTACTGAATATCGGACTTTGTTTGATTTGTCGCTGCACTATTTATCACACTGACGGATGCTACAGTCTTCTGTCAGTGCGTCGTGAACTCAGGAGTTATTTTTCTTATATATTTATTGGATTACGAGATAAATTTATACTAAGGCGCCAATCTCGCGTATCCCTTTACTGCGTTCGTCCATCCTTTAGTGCTGCATCTGATCTATCGAATCAATTTCTAATTACGATTTAGCTCAGTCTATTTGTATTCTCAGGTATGGTATTCTTTTGATTAAAAAATATGAACACTTTTTCCGGCAAAATATTCGATATATTGTAAAATAAAATTTTTAGTTTATACAGTTCATTTACATATATTATGGCTCTCTTTGTAGCTTTGCATTAAATAACAATAACAGGATAATATGACGATACGCAATATAGCACAAAAAAACAACTTATCATATCCTAAATTAATTGGTATGTAGAGTGAATTACGACATACATATATACATTTTTTCTTAGTTTATCGCTACGCTGGTTCACGGACTTTGTCTCACGTGAAACCAGGCAGTTTCAAATATCTCAATCAATGAGGCTTCGTCTTTTATTGACGGCCTGCAGTCCCAATCAAGTACTGGCCTTATAAAAAAAGGTTCACGCTAACAATGTAGTAGCGGCAGTACGAAAAGCAGATGGTATTGGCTTTCTATTTCAATTATAGCGCGAAACAGTCTAAGACGCATTTTTGTATTCATACTTATAACACATACATATTTGCTTAAAATATTAAAAAAAAACTATCAACAATAACAAGTTTTATAGTATGGCCAGCTTCGGCAGTTATAACGCACGGATATACTGCAATTATAATAATTTGAACAATCTTACTTGTATTAAGCAGCCATCCAATCCAATATCACATACCTTACACTAATTTAACATCTTTATACACTTCTTAATAACTAACACATAACAACAACAAACTGTTTTTTAAATTTTGACAGCTGCATCGTAGGGATGTCGGCCGTCTCGTACGATTGTTTTCGCCCCGTTCTGTTGAAAGATGTAATTGATTTGAAGTTGTCTTTGTGATTCGAAATCTATTGCGAATGTCTGTCTTGGTTCATTTATATGATCTCCTCGTGAATGTTTATTTAAAAAGAATATCTTTAATTTTTCTTCTATCTTGCTACTATTTGATTCTGCATGCTTATGTTTTCCCGCCAAAATTTGATGTACGTGGCGTCTATATAAATGTGTTTTTTACTGTTATTAAGTCGATCTTTCGTCGAATCTTAGCACTGGTTAATATTGTTGCTTTCCCGCCAAATAATTGATGTACGTGGCGTCGCTTATAAAGGGTTTTTACTGTTATTACGTCGATCTCTCGGCGAATTTTTAGCACTGTTTAATATTTTTGCTTTCCCGCCAAATAATTGATGTACGTGGCGTCTCTTATAGAGGGTTTTTTTACTGTTTTTACGTCGATTTCTCGTCGAATTTTTAGCACTGTTTAATTTTGTTGGCTTTCCCGCCAAATATTTGATGTACCACTTCTAATAAAATAAATACGTTTTAAAAAAACTTCACTTAGATTCTACATGATTTTTTATGGGAATGTGGACAGCATTTCTGCCCACATTCCCTCGTTTTAACTTGAACTTTTACATTTTCCGGCACTTTTTCGACGTTTGGGTGACGAGGTTATTACGCGGTGGTTCTCCTGGTAAACTGAATTGATTTTGGCATCGCCCACCGCCTTTTTATACCCTTCAAAATACGGCAATTTCTCCATTTTTAGATGTGCTTTTCACCCCTTCCTATGCAAAATAACGCGGCCATCATGCTTTTTCTGTCTGGTTACCAACTATCGTTTTTCCGCATTGGGGTTCCGTACCATTTCGTGCACATCGAGCTATTTTTGCACTCTTATTTCTTTAATTCACTCATTTGAGCTGATTTCCTTATTTTTCCCTTATAATCTGTATCCCCAGCATCTAATTTCTGCATATATATTAATTTTATGTTGCCTCTTCGCGGCGCCATGAGCTTCTAAAGGTACGTGTATATTTTTCCAAAAAGTATGTCTATTTCATTAACTATTACGGCTATTATTATTCATTTTTTTTCTACTATAATCCTATATGGTTTTTATAAAAAGTTATTCGGCGTTAGTAGGTTTTTCAGTGACCCATTTTGAAAACAATTCTTTACATCGAAATTACTCATCCGTTTCCTTTAAAAATATGTCACCTATGACCTTTTTAACTGGCTTCTTCGTTCTGTATACTCTAATATTTGTATTATCGTCGGTTTTTTTAGATATGGCTTTCCCTCCAAAACTTCCCGCCAAATATGCATATGACGCTCCTTGAGACGCTCGTCTGTTTTTTGTTAGTGGTCCACCTTAAAATTTCCTTTATTTCTGAACTACAGCGCCTCTAGTGATAAAAATTTGTACGATATTCCGACTCTATTTGATGTCAAAACATGGCAACACTTTCTTGCCGTGGTTAATTCCGATTTATTTTTCCGTCAAATCGTCATTTATTCAGTTTCAAACATTAGATTCTCCCCTGTAAACTATCGTACAGAATATATGCTCTGCCTCATAAAATAGCTTATTTCATTGGCTTTATTCTAGTAAGTCTATCTACTGTGTGTTCTATCTATATCGGCTGTAATTAGCATTATCGTCTATAGCGGCGATTTTTCTTGTTAAAAGTACGACAATTTAATCATACATTGAACTGTCACTTCGAGGTCGGCTGCGAATTCGTTCCCGGCGATATTTAAATCTATTGCTAACTATTTATTCTGTTTTCAGGTTCTACTTTCGTTTCAGGGGATAGTGCTTATTATATACTACGTCTATAGTGCGTGTCGTCGCTGAAATCTTTCTAAATATCCTGTGTTTCTATCATGCATCTTTTGAAGACCCATTTTTGTATGTGATTTCGGCGTTTCTTTAATCATCGATTTTTCCTTTATTTTTCTCTAAAGCCTATTTAGTTTTATTTTTATTTAGTGGTTTATTGCTATTACGCTTCATTTTTAACGAATATATAAACGTTTCATTGTTTTATTGAGTTTTAATCTTATTTTAATATATTTTTGTATTCCCTGTCAACGTCGGTAAAAATTTATTTTACAGTTTATCTACTTATCGACTGGTAACATTTCTCGCGTATGCCGCTAGATGTCGCTACACGTTTTGAAATTGATTTAAATTTTGGGATCATGAATGAATCGACTAATTACTACTTTTACGTTTTGAAGACCATTCACCTTGCCTTCCCATTGCTGCGTATAGATGGCAATAGGTGTGCTTACTTGGCTTTGGTTTGGTTTAGATAATTAAGTATTTTATTGACAGGAGGCGTTCGATTTTATATCATTACAATAACAACGATTAGTGATTGCGATGCGATATGAAGAAATTATTATAATGTGTTTTTGCTTATGCACAGAACATGAGGCGACGCAAGGCGATTAGAATCGATGAAATTATGACGATATTGCAACAATCATCTGATGAAGAGGATGAGGTGACTGCAGTGCATTGCTCAGCCGATGTGAATGTGGAGTACGTGCGACCGGATGTAGATGAGGCAAGCGACCAGGAAACAATAAACGACGAGATTATTGAAGGCAATGCTGTGCTTGCTACGGATGTTGCTGGTATGGTCGAATTAGAATATGAGACGGCGGCGGTGGACACGGCTGGCTACGAATTGGAAGAGTGCAAATTCGCAACAACAACCCAATAAACAATGGATGAAGGACAATAGTACCATTGTGGACTCACGCCAAGCATGCTGCGCATGCCATAACTTAACCGATTTTTTCTTTTTTTTGTACGTTTGTTCGAAGGTAAAAACCAGGAAACGACATGCAACATGACCATACTTAAGACGTCCTGATGCCGGAACAATTACCAAATTGACAAGAAAACCCAATAAGGACAGGACCATTGGAAGCGGCAGATTCATATCAACAAGGAGGTTAACTGTAGGACATTACCAGAAACCACTTTGCCTTTAATATCATCAAAGTAAGGGAGTATGCAATGTTCCCATAACCGATACCTTACCCAAGTTCCTCAGCAATCTCAACTCTAGTAAAAAACGGAAACAAAAATTCAACTCTGTTACTATAACTCTAGGTATAATTTTAACAATTTTTTTTTTTCTTTAAAAACATGACACATTACGTCACATTTTTTCAAAACTCTACGTAGTTTACTCTACACCACCAGTTCTTTTTTCTGCAATCTTACGCATTTAATGGGATTACACCCTCTAGCTAGTAAAACCGTAATATTAGGTTAGGTTACATTAGTCATGAAATTCTCTTTATATTTTCTCTCATTCAGCAAACAAGCGAATGAACTCGATGTACCGGGGTACACACTATTAGGAATTAATTTTCATTTTTCTTTCTTCATTTTATTATATTCCCTTTTATTTCATTTCCTTCATTATTTCATAAATTACTTCGAGCAGCGTGGACGCTGCCAAGCCCACCTCCTCCGGCAATGTAAAGACTACGCTTTACATAAAATGTCCAAAATAAGGACCGGACATTTTCTTGGGCATTAACAATTAATATCGCAGCTGGCAAGCCACATCTCTTATCGGCCGCTGATAATTTGAAACGGCAAACCGCTTTTTACCCCCATTCACTTAGCTTCTTCTCCGGACGACGGCGAGTGCGTACGTCGGCGGGGCCGGCATGGCCCGGTCCCGCCATAATACAAAAAACCGTTGATAGAATAAAGCCGTAAACGCGTAGAGAGCTACATAAATTCATAAGTGAAATCAGCCAAGCAGCCCGGCGGACATCGCTCAAGGATATCTCTGGCAAGTCCCATTCATTCAGTGTATTTTCCAGTAAAATTCTTACCGCGCGATCTTACATCGCGTCGGTACCCCTTTTTGGGTTTTGAAGGGCAACCGTCCCGTTTTGAATCTCCGAGCCGTTGTCGACACGTAGACTCAATTTATTTCCTTTAAAAGATATTTAAATCTTCATAATTTAAAGTAAGATAACGTGCCACGGCCGGGGGAAGTGAATAATAGGAAAATTCCCATGATTTGAATAACCGCAAAACGCGTACATGCCTTCAGCCTTAATACAGGTCGGCGAAGCTAGGTCGTTGTCCCCATTTCAGCACACCATTAGAGGAAACCGACGTTCATGGTACCTGAGGGATAAATTAAAATACCCGCGAAATCGCGGCCATACCAATCCATCCTATCTTCCTGAAATTCCACGTCCACTCGCTCGCATACTTCTTCATTTTGAATATATACATTCTCACATTTAAAATACAACAGTTAACCCTCTCATTTAAAATATAAGTTCGAATATGATAACTGATTAAGACTTTGTAAGAATAAACTTACGGCCGGATTTCCACACTGTAACATATCTTTTGAATAAATACTGTACAGTCTTCAATCAGAATATTCTCTTTTCATTTCTGAAGGTTTTTTAAGGTAACAATCCGGAATACCAAGGGAGATTCCGGCGAGAGGTAATTCGGCAATCGACATATAATATCAAATACTCATTTCTATTGAAGGGACGACATTTAATTCACTTTAATTTCCATTAGCCTTTGATTAATATTAGATTCTTGGAGATAGACCCTGCGGGAATCATTCTAAAAGTGCATTATCATTTCGAGACACCTGATACGTCGGTCATTAATTAAATTGTTCCGAAACTTAGATTGCTTCAGTTAAATTATCATAATTAAATCATTTCAATTAAATCACTTATTCCAAAATCTAAAACTTAATATTTCTTAATTGATCCACGACTTAACTTCTCCCATAAACTAGACTTTCCCGTAAACTCAAGGTCGGCTGCCTGCGACGCAGGTACTCTCGCGTTAACAGGCGGATAGGCTAGTTTCACCACCCCTGAGGGCTGTTAGCTACCGGCACTTCCTATCCGTACTGCTTCCCAGTGGTAGGACATCCTAGCCGTCGGGAGTCCTTACGTGCAGTTTTGAGTGAACCGAACCAAGTAGTGAATACGGAACTGGCGCCCAGGTCGTTCTGACACTCATAAAATGAAAACCCTCACCTTTTTGTTCACGTATTCATGAAATTCATTCTTTAATTCAAAAATCATCATTAACATAGCTTTCCAAATAATCGGCACTCATTACAGAATCTAAGATTTATTTATTTTATTTTCCAAATTATAAGAACTATTAGGTATGCTTAAATTGTCATCAATAGAAAAGATATTCTGACTCAAAAACTAAGATACTTTTATTAGAAGCATGTTTAGTTTTTCTGGATAGTTATCAGACCCCTAAGGGTTATCGTTTACTTTTGGGACATGTTGTATATTAGTAATTAAGAGCGCACCGCGACTATGCCCGCGTAGACCACGATTTTGCTGACAAAAAGTATTATTACTCAGTTATTTAAAGTGACATAAAAAAATATATCCTAAAATCTTTTTGTTACAGGTACTCGTCGAAATCTTTACCCAAAAAGCCCACATGTAAGCACACCAAAAAAGGCAAATACAAATGTGAATCTTGAACCGAATGAGAATTTAACTTCTAATATGCAACAGCCAGTGTTGCAACCATCTTCGATGTATCATTTCCTCTTATAAACAATTGATAATATTAAATATACATATATAAAAGTTCAGAAATAATATATATATCAAACAATGAGTGTCAAACGCTCTCTACATAAAAATCCAAACGCGCTCTACGCGCTAATGCGTTTTCGAATGTCCTAGAAGACCGTTAGGTTTACATGGGTAGTTTGCGAGCCGGACAAAAAAAATAGCGGACGGTCATCCACTTTTTGGGTAGAGGTGGCCCGGGTCGCCGTGTTCCAGGCCATCATTCACATACAGAAGAGACCCGCCGATTCACTAGTTTTGCCGATTAGAAAAATTATAATGTGTTAAATTCAGTGCTCAATAATTCCAAGGTAGGATTTTTAATCTTATAGATACCGTTTAGCTAATATCTCCAGAAAATATAATGTGGTTTCTGCCATTACAGAGACGCACCCACGGTCCGGAGATTGGTTTTTTTTCTTCCTTCCCTTCTTATCTTTTTCTTAATTTTTTTATCTTCATACTACTTCCATAGTGGTTCTTTTTTTCTTTTCTTGTATAACGGTTAGCAAATCGCGAACTTTATATCTGTTTCACGCATAAAAATAATCTAGAAATCTCGGAGGTGAGAAGTAAAAATTTCTCTAATGTAGTAGAACGTTGTCTTATTCTTTTTATTTGTCTTTTCTTCTTCTTTTCTTGTTTTTGGAATTTCCAGTCAGGCCGAAGGGCCGTATACACATTTTTGTTAAAATATATATTCGGAAAGGTACCTCATACACTTAATTAGGTAAGATAGGTACGCGATGCAATCCAGTCGGAATTAATACCAACTATTTTTCTCTCTTTCTTTCTTTTTTTTATTTTTTCTGGGTTCTTCCTCTATCTTTTACATTTTCTTTTTCAAATAATATGTAAATTTTATGTTAAAAAAAAAGAGGAAACCGGTTACACGAAATCGGACGCGAGGTAGACAAAATTTGACTTGGGCCTCCCAAGAGGTAGAGGGTGTGACCTCCGCAAATAAAGATACCTATAGATCCCATTTAATATAACAGTCGATTCCGTCGTATATTAGAAATAGGTATTCCTAAAATTTGGGTTACATTTTTCGTATTGATTTCTAAAAAAGGGAAATGGGTAACGGGAATAATTCTCATAGTACCCGATAAGATTGGTTGCGGTTGGTACAGGACGGTTGCGACATATTCTAGCTATATCAAGCGTTCGATTTTTTTGTTTTTAAAGAGATCAAGGAGGTTTCAATACTTGCCTTTATAAAAAAGAAAATATTTAATATTTAAGTTCGCCATAAAGGAGCAAAAATTTATAATAATATTTACAACCCGCTGGGGTGAAAGAAAATATTTAATATTTAAGTTCGTCATAAAGGAGCAAAAAATTATAATAATATTCACAACCCGCTGGGGTGAAAGAAAATATTTAATATCTAAGTTCGTCATAGAGTAATTTATAAAATTGAATACTGCTGAATATTGTGTCTTTTCTTGTCTATTGTTCCTTTTTTTGATATCATTTCGTGAATAAAGCACACTTTTCTCTAAACCACAACAACCTCGAGTTATAATTTTCCATTTTTTTTCCTTGAAGAAAAGAAGGCGGAGAGGGAATATACAAAGTAAACAAAAAATATATTTAGTGACCTTTCTCCTTTCTCCTTGGTTTTATCCAGTAATTTCATTTTGTCCTGTCCATTTCATTTTCTTTGCTACCGAAGGAGTAGCGTCCGAAAAGGAAAAAAAACTAGTTTGACATTTTACTAGAAAATATTTCATTTATCCCTTTTCAATTAGTCTGCTAATATTCTTCTTCTTCCTTTCTTTTCTCATTTATTTATTTTCTCTTGGGGACCGTTTAACTCCCATATACATTGCAATACATTTTCATTTTAATTAGTAGTTTCCGCCATCGGCGTCATATTTTTTTTATTTCTTAATTATATTCGTATTTTTTATTTCTTGAAACTTCCCCTTTTGTCCATCATTCCATCTTTCCTTTTATTTTTTTATTTTTCTTGGCATACATTTCAGTTCATATTTGCTTGTTTTATTAATATTAAATTCATATACTCCTTTGCTGAGACTGCATTTCACGTACTTCTGACATATCGGCCATCTATCGGCCGCGAAATGAATCAAGGTTTCCCATAATAACCGGCCGCCACATAAAGAGGGCGCTGACCGCATTCCTCGTGAAATACAGTCGCCACAGCGGAGATTCGTAAAAAAAAAATAAAATAAAATTAGAAATTCACCGGGTTCTACTCAACCTGTTTCCCTCTCCATACCGGACGCCTCTTAAAGGCGGACCCCATTTCAATCAGGGACACCCATAGTTTCGTTTATAGCGCGCAACTCGCGCTCTCTGAGAGTTTCTCCCACGACCCCTCCGACATCCTTATTCAAACGAGCAGCCAGCCTCTCAGGTGGTGTCATCCTGAATCCCCCTAAAATTCGCCGCGCAGAAACCTGTTTTCCGGTGCAGGTCTGCTTGCTTTAACCAGCGAACCGTTCCAGTATTTGGTTAGTCTGGCGCCCATTGCTTCTATAGCTACATTAATATCAAATAATAAGTAAACACCTCTTATTGACTACCAAATTGCTGTCTTGCTTAATAACAATTATATAATACGAATTGCGTAAATAAAACTTAAATAAATAGAACGGTCTCGTTGCAAATACCATCTTCTACTTTCATAAGAACTTCTATTGCAGTAACAAAAAAAAATCATAAAGATAATTTTATTCTGAAATATATATCTGTAAAGCCAGTACAACCAAAACGATCAAGAACAGATACCAGGAAACCAAAAATCTTTTTCCAATCATTTTTATATTTCTGTCCACAAGTCCATTGTGCAGGAACTTGTTACATTATGCCTTCAAGCTTTTTGTAATGTTTTAAATATTGAACAAGGGAGAATAAAAGGCGTCACTAAAAGATTCACACAAAATGAGACTATTGCATCAGAGAGAAGAGGCGGTGACCGCAAAGAATTTGCATTTAGATCAAAATTGGAATCGGTCCAAAAATTTATTATGAAATTTAAACCTTTGTATTCTCATTACCGTAGGGGCAAGATAAAACAGAGAATGTATCTTGACCCAAGTCTTAACATTACTAAGATGTACGAAGTGTATGAGAATGAAGCCGCTCCCGGAATATCGGTAACCAAATCTTAATTTAGAAAGGTATTCGATACCTCTTCCAGCTTGACCTCCGTGAATCCTCAGTCCAGCTTGACCTCCGTGACAGACGTCAACAGAACAGATCTAGGGTGGGACTATATTATTGTTAATTATTGATATTTGTATAATTTTTATTAACTAAATATCTATATTTGTAATTAAAAGAAACACGAGGAATACGAAGTTGCATATTTTCATTCAATTACATCGACATCCCAAATCTGACTCCCGCCGCCGCCTCCGCCACCCGACAACGACCGACGGATACGATTGTGATTACGATAAGTCTTTGTGATCACTACTGGTGTCGTAAGTATGACGTTTTCACAGGTCAAATTTACGGTTAAAAAATTCTGAACTTCATAGGCGTATTTTCGATGACAGATGTCACAGAGGTCAAGCTATATTTTACGAACTATAATCATAAAAATAATTAAATTCACTCAAAGCAGAGGCAATAAACTGAACAAAATCAAATATCTCCTCAGGAATACAGTCATTCTCTTCCTTGTTAACCACGCCAGACGTTTATATTTCTTTTTACAGTAAGGGCAAACAAGGTCCGGTATTTTCGCCATGTCGTTTTGTGGGGTTTCGTCTGAGGTAGGGGGAATTCTTCCCCCCCCCCCCCCCCTGATAGGCCGCTTTGGGGCATATTTTACAACCTATTGTATGTAAGGCAAAACTGGGATCCGTATCTCATTAATATAATAATAGGTTAAGCAAAGAGTTTATTGAATTATTGAATAGTATTTTAAGTTTAATTGAATAGTATTTTGCTTTATGAAATAGTTTTATCTTTAGCTTGCCGAAATGTCGGCCGACGCCAATTCGCTCGTCCCGAGCACATGTTCGCCGTCGTCATCGACCGAGCCCGAATCAAGCTCGGCCACGCACGGAACCGCGCCACTCCGGGCACAGAAATGCCCCCACCGCTTGGCGCAGCAAATCATTGATCGCCCCCCTTTGACCTCCAGGCTCTCATAGACAGGGAGCTATTAGAGCTCGTCGGCGAAGAAAAGAACGAGACGTCCGAAATGGACCTCACTCAATCTTCCACGAAACGTCGCCGGCCCGATTCTCCTCAAACAGCGAATCCGAATCCGGAACCGCCCGATCCGCCGCCTGAGAGTCTGATGACCCAAAAAGGTTAAAAGCCGCAGCCTCATCCCAGCGCGATTCGCACGGCCCGCCGTCATTCGCAGCCGTTGCCGCAACCGCAACACAGCCACAACAGCGTAGACAAGAAATCGCCACCACCTCACAGGCCGCCATCAACAGTTCAGAGAGATTTCCCCCACGTCGCGTTGGGTAAACAAGGTTCTATCTATCATTTTTTCCGAAAAGCATTTTTTTGTATGGCAACATTCTAGGAAACATAATGGTTCTAACTGTATTTTTAAAATAGTCGAAAACGAAACCAATGCGGAGAAAAATAAAAGACTACATAGTTCTATGTGCAAATCAGCTCTTAGAAAGTGTAAAACAGCGTTCTATCTGCCTTGTGGAGTCAACAATGTTCTATCTGCAGTGACGTTCAGTTTTGAGGTTATGCAGTGCTGTGTTATTGAACTTCCCGGGTGCTTCCTCGCAGCCGTGCTCTCCTGTAATTGCGTGGCCCCACTTTGTAAACGTTGGCATAGCCGCATGATCCCGAGGTTTGTAAATTTTATGAACAAAATACTATTAATAATAAATCAATTTAATTTCAGAGACCTATTATGATTTCAAAGGTTATAATGTTCATAAGATCACTGAAACAGTCTTTGTTGAACAAGAATTGCAGATATATCTGTCTCTCGTCGGTCTGAACGTCTCTCCTAGACATCTAGCATCTAGGCAAATATGTATCAATCAACAAGGTTATTCACACAATTTGTATTTTACCCGATGCCAAAAATTATTTTGTTTTTCAATATAATCTTTATTTCAGACGGATCTTCATAGATGGTATAAAGGTTAATACCTCTGAAAAATAGTTATTGTCTAGTCCAATAATCACCTCTGAAAAATAGTAGTGCTAGTCCAATTCACACTTACCGGTTTTTTTATTTGCAGATTATGGAGGAAGTCATTTTAGATGAGACAACAGGTGAATTCATCACATTAATTGCTGAAAGAGAAGGTGAACCAGGAAGGCTGACCTCAAATATACGCATGCAAGATGTTTTGGACGAGTCGACAGGCGAATTTAGACGCGTTGCAGTTGAAGTGGAAGAAATTGATGTTCAAAGGAAAACTCTTAAACCTAGGGTTAATACCAGGAAGAGGACGCGAAATCAAGAAAACTGGGTTAAAAATATTCGAAGAGTGCGACATCAATCAGGAAAAGAATATGTATCAGTCCGCGGAAAAGCTGTCCCTGCAAGGAGTACCAAGAACAAGAAAGACTGTATCTCGGCATGTAAATATGGTTGTAGTCGTTTTATTACTGACGACATGAGGGAATATAACGAGAAGTATCATTTCATAATGTCGACTACAGAAAAAGTACCTAAGAAAAGAAGTACCTGCAACTCGGATCGCAAAAAGTATTCATACATTTTTTTCTTTAACGTTAAAGGCAACTCAATTAAAGTTTGCAAAGCATTTTACCTTACAACACTTGACATTTCTCAAAAAACTGTTTATGGAGTACATAATAGAAAAGATGAAGTGACTGGCGTGCCTGCATCTGACCGCAGAGGTAAGCACAAGAATCACAAATGCGTTGATGATGCAAGGAAGATGTTGGTACGCCAGCATATTGAGTCATTCCCGGTCATCGATTCACACTATTGCCGGTCCACTACGAAGAGAGGATATTTGGAATCTCTACTAAGCTTAAACAAAATGTACGAATTGTACATCGAATTCTGTCATGGGATTTCCGAACAACCAGTAAAAAAATCCATGTATTCTAAAATATTTAACGAAGAATACAATTTCGGGTTCCACATCCCCAAAAAAGATCGTTGCGATCTTTGCGAAGAATATAAGATGTCCAAAAGTGAGAATAGAGAAACTACTGAGCTAAAAGAGCAATATGATCGACACGTTACTGAAAAGAACAATGTGAGGCAATTAAGGCAGCAGGATAGAGATGAAAAAATCCCTGTACTTTGTTTCGACTTGGAAAACATAATTACTTGTCCGCGTGCTGAAATTAGTTGCTTTTTCTATCTAAGCAAATTAAATGTATACAATCTAACAGCCCACTTCTCTAAAACTAAGGTCGTATATTGTGCAATTTGGAATGAAACATTTGCTGGAAAATCTCGAAACGACCTTGCCTCTGGTGTACGCAAAATTCTTGAAGCAGTTTTTGACGACAATCCCGGATTGAAACAACTGACATTATGGTGTGACTCATGCGTGCCACAAAACAGAAACCAAATGATATCGTTTGCCATTTTGGATTTTCTAAAAGAAAATGAACATATTGACTTCATTAAAATAAAATACTCTACACCTGGACATTCAGCTGTCCAGGAAATAGATAGCGTTCATTCCTGCATTGACAGAGTTTTAACAGCGGCTGAGTTTTATTCTCCGCTTTCCTTCATTAAACTTTTAAAAAAAGTTGATACAAAGAAACCTTACAAAATACTACAAATGAATAAAAACGATATTATGGATTACGCTAACTGTTCTAAAAATCTTGAATACAGCAATGTACCTTACAAGCAGGTAACTGCATTAAAATTTACTCAATGTTATTTCACACTGTTTTATAAACCAAGCCATGGTATGACTGACTGGCTACGAGCTAACTTGCTGCGGGCTTCGATGGCTTCATCTACAAGAAGGAGAACGAATACCCGTGTAATTACTTTTCCCCGAGATATACCTACACCCACGCCTGTAAGAGAAAGAAAACAATTACCTGCCAATAAAGTAAAGGCGATCAAAGAAATGATGAAATGGATGCCGAAGGTTCACCAGGAGTACTTCAATGCTTTGTTGAGAGAAGTAGATGCAATGTAAAATGTATATTATTATAAGCATGTAAATTATGCCATAAATATTATGCTTAAATAAACAATAATAATTATTAAAAGCTTTTTTTTCACATTTATTTAACTTTAACCATTTAGGAAAAGAGGGTTCTATGTGCGAAAATCAGGTAAACATGGTTTTATGTTACGATAGAACCATATTGCTTTAAAATATTTAGTAGTGCAAATAAGTTGACTGATAGAACCTAATATTTTTAAAACTTTTTTATTTTTAAAACTATAAGAAATAAATAGAATGAAAACTTGTTTTAATTAATGAATAAAGTCATTTTGCAATTAAATGCTATTACAGTAATACTTTGCAAATTATATCTTTAAAAAAAAAAACATTGAACATTTGAATGCATTTTCCCAGAAAGTTGGTTTCATTCACTTAGAACCTTGTTTACCCAACGCGACGCCCAGTCATCGTGGAAAAACTTCCGAACTGGGAACGCCACCTCCAAGCCATCCATAACGAGCCGGGATACAGAGCGAACCTTCGCCCGATCGGCAACACCCTGGCCTTTAAGTTCACCCCGAAGAGCGCTGAAGAATACAGAGTCGTTCAGCGCTATCTCAACACGAAACCAGACCTCGCATGGCACACTTACTTGCTAAGCGAGGAAGAAGACATCAAGGTGGGTATCAGGGGCCTGACCGCTGACACCAACGGAGAAACGATAAAACGCGGCTTGGCAAAGGAAGGATTCGAAGCCCTCCACGTGAAGAAGATAGGAGGAAACGGCGTCTTCTTCGTAAGGATTAAACACGGAGAAAAGGCAAAAGAGATATTTGCCCTAAAATCCCTTCCGTGCTGCCCTGGCCCCACTCAATGCCCCAGATGAAAAGCGCCCCCACTATCAACGCATGAGATGCCAAGGTTGGAACCACTCCAGCCAAAACTATCATAGGCCGCAGCACTGCGTGATTTGCGGGGAGAACCATGCCTCAAAGGACTGCCCGAGGCCAAAAAGTGTACGACCAACGTGCGGCGAGCTGCGCAGGCGAGCACCCGGCAAATGCTCGATGCTGCCCGGCACGTGCAAAACAAGCGGAGCTGCTAGAAAAACGCAAGAGCCGTCGTACCGACCAGCCGCTAAGAGAATCAACCCGCCGGTTTGACCCCCCCGCCCGTCCCCGACAAACCGGCCCGGAAACCACACCGCAATCCCAACGCCCCCGCCGCCCGAACCTCTCCCGCCACCCGCACCTGTCCCGTCGCCCGCACAGCACCCATCGCTGCCAAAAACGTGAGCGGGTGAACCACAACGCCCTTTCACCGCGCCAACAACTGCGGTTATAAGGTGCAGCGCCTGCGCCGCCATTGTCGAACTCGCCGCCATAAAGTACGTTCCGATGCCAGTCTCGCCCGCCGCCCGCCTCGAGTACGTTCGGCAACCGCCAACTGCGACGCCGTTGGCCGAGCCCAGACAGGCAACAATAGGTTTATGGCCAAACGACCCCTTCCCGCCTCTCAGCCCCGCCCGACTACAGGAAGTCGCCCGATCGGTAAGAGTCAAGAGACAGGAGTACAAAGACATTGAAAAAGACTCCGAAAAAGAGGAGTGGACAACCGAGGCCTCGCAAGAAACCGGCCACGTAGACCATGGCAATGGACACGACCCCGCCCGTCATGGAAGCAAACGCTGCCACGATGTCTGCAGTCTCGACGCCAACAGCGCCGCCCCCACAAATAACGCTCGCCACCACCACACCGCCGCCAAGCATCGAGCCTACTCCCGCGCAGAAACTCCCTAACGAGGAGGGGCGAGGATGGGGCAGTCACATGATAATGTTAGACGTAGTGTTGAGACTTATCAAACCAGCAGAAGACCTTACTAAGGCTCGCAATGAAATAGAAGACCTGCGACGGAGAGTCGCTTTCGCAAGGCCGCCAGGTCCCGCCTTCCCACAATGAAAACAAGACTCCGAGTGATACATTGGAATGCGCGCAGTCTGCGGAGCAAACTCCAAGAGCTGCGCGTGTTCCTAAGAACAGGACGTTGATGTCATCCTGCTGTCCGAAACCCACTTGCTCGCCGGCGCACCGCTGAAGTTATTATTATTATTATTATTATTATTAATAATAGGCTAGCAGCTTTAGCTGATGCGCCTATATCACAACACTTATTTTTTAGTAACAGTTTTTGTTTTATGTTTTATATGATCGTCCAGTTTGTTCTTGAAAGCATTTATGAAGACAGCATTTACAACTTCACTGGGTAGATTGTTCCAAGATTCTACCACTCTATTGGTGAGAAAGTGCCGGCGAGGGTTCTGCTTGAACTTATTGTGGTACAGCTTTTTAGAGTGTCCTCTCAGGTTTGTAGTATTAGCAAGGGAGAACATATCTTGCAGCCTGGGAACGCTGTAGAAGGCGTTCAGAATCTTAAAAGTCTCAATGAGATCTCCCGGTTCCCTTCGCTCTTGTAGAGTGCTCAGGCCAAGCTCATCCAGCCGGGTTTCGTAGCTTTTATTTCTCAGCGCATTTGGCATTTTTGTAGCTCTACGTTGTACTCGTTCCAGCAGGTCAATATCCTTCTTGAAGTAGGGATTCCAGATCTGGTATGCATACTCCAGCATAGGTCGGACATATGTTTTATAAATCTTTAGGAAAAGCTCAGGGGTTATATGTGAGAAAGCTTTATTTATTGTATACAGCAATGAGTTCGCTCTCTTCACCATAGTTATGATGTGTGCCTCCCATTTTAAATCTTCTGCGATTATGACACCCAAATCCCTGTGTGTCTTCACACTGATTAAAGCATTTCCCTGAATAGTGTATGTTTTCCTTGGGTTTTCTTTTCCTATATGAAGGACGGTGCACTTATCCACGTTGAGTGACATTAACCAGTCTTGCGTCCATGCGGTAATGCGGTCAAGATCATCCTGTAGGTCAGGGTGCTGCGTGAGTGGGTTCCCAATAATTTTAGCGTCGTCGGCAAACAGGGAGTACATCATCTGTAGGATTGTTCGAAAGTCCGTTAGGTAGATACCGAAGACAATCGGGCCGATGACCGACCCTTGGGGGACTCCGCTGTGGACAGGTCTATTTTCGGAAAGGTCATCACCTACTCTCACTCTAAGTTTTCTATTGATAAGGAAGTCAGAGAGCCAGGTGTGGAGTTTTCCTCTTATTCCAAAATGTCCCAACTTCAGCAAGAGTCTTCTTATGGGCACCCGGTCGAAGGCTTTTTCGTAGTCTAGGTAGACAACATCGGTAGGCTGTCGTTGATCCCATTCTGTGGTCCAATGATTAACACAGGTGAGTAGATTAGTAACGGCGGACCTCCCAGGCACAAAACCGTGTTGTTCATCCAAAATTATTTGCTCGTTTTTGAGGAAGTTCTTTAGAGAGTTAGCAATAATTTTCTCCATAGTCTTGCAAACAATGCTGGTTAGGCTTATCGGTCGGTAGTTAATAGCTGAGAACTTGCTGCCCTTTTTGTACACTGGTGTAACTATGGCTTGTTTCCAGTCGCTCGGCAGCTGTCCGTCTTCGAAAGATTTGTTCATTATTCGTGCTAAGAGACTGCTGATAGACGGGGAGCATTTCTTCAAAAGAACAGCTGGGATTTCATCAAACCCCATTGCAGTTTCATCTTTAAACGTATTTAAAGCTTCCGCTACAGATGCTGGCGTGAATACTATATCTGTCAGGGAGTTCTCAACTCTAGGTACACTTACAGTTGGGAGAGGTCCATCTGGTTCTCGGACATAGGTATTCTCAAATTGGTCGACAAAGACATCAGCAACAGCTTTGCTGCCTGTTACAAGATTGCCATTATGCTTTAGTGCTAGTGGGACTCCAACCTTTGTAGATATTTGTTTGCGTATGTAGCTGTAGAAAGATTTGGACCCAGAGTCTTACCCGGCTACTTTGTATACAGAAGAGATGAACGTTCCCCCTTAGGGTATGCCTATTGCGCAATGGCAATTTTATATTAAGCCATTGGATGCAAAACGTACTATATCTGTTACTGAAGTAGCAGATATAAAAAATACTGCTTCTCTTATTAATTCTAATAAAGCGGATAAGAATCGTACTGTAACTCATAATAATGTATCAGATATTAAACGTACTGAAACTATTATAAATTTGTGGAACATGAAACGTACTATATCTTCTGCTACTGCTCCCATTGTAGCGGGTACTAAAATGAAACATGCTACTCCTAATCCAGTGGAGATTAAAGGTAATGTAATTTCTGATATAAAAATATCCAATATGGACCATACTAATGTATCTGAGATACGTACTGCTGGTACTACATATGTGATTGATAATATAAAACGTACTGAATCGAACTATGTTTGATTCTGCCTAAAGGCCCTTACAAGAAAGCGGACTGTCCGCGCGGACTGGGCCGCGCTACGGCCGCGAAATTTGTATTGCGTAATCATCATCCTAGTCAAATAGAAGGCGGCCTACCGCAGCGGATTAGTTCAGTTCGCGGCGGACAGCGAAACGGTTGCAATTTTTACAGAGTTCGCGCGCGGATTGCACAAATACAAGCACGCGATGGCCTTACGTGTTCTTAATCTGTGTTGTTTTATCATTTCCAGTCGCTTTTGAAACGTTTGGTGAGTGACCGCATCGATGTCGTGGAGTGCAAAGATGCGACCACAAACACACACAAAAAAAAGAAGCAAGCTTGGCAAGAAATTTGTGAAAGGTGCGTAATATATTTTTTAAATTTACCAATTGAAACGCTATAGGTTACGAGAATGTTACTCTGGCTAGGGATTCTCCTTTGGCCGATGACAGTAGGTTGTCAGTAACTTTGGCTAAAGGAGAAACACCCACCATGATATTACGTGCGATAAGTCATCGTGTAGTCGCTATATAATACCAGATTTTATGGTTAGCTTTAGTCAATTTTTGGAATTTTCTATGTCCTAATTTATTTTGATTTAACTTCAGCTTTAATCATCTGAATGGTCAGAAGAGGGACCAAAACTAAATCTTCAAGCAGTGGAGAGGGATGAAGATGATGCTAAAGCAGGTCGTGCACAACTACAGGACGGAGGTCAGAAAGACGGATGGTGGACCTAAACCTGTGGCTCCTGTTGTTGAGGATTTGGACCTCGTTGAAAAAATGCAAGACGAGTTCAGCGTTGACAGAAACCGTTTCGACAGCAATAAAAGTCCGACTCTTGACTATTATCAATTTAATGATTTTTATCTGACAGTGTATAATATATAACCGTGGTTTATATTCATAGCGAAATCGAGGAGAAATGCCAGAAGAAGATTCGGTTGTTGTTATCGAAGCGGATATTCATTTACCGCCACCCGAGTCAGACGCCACCTTCTGTTCGCTCATCGATACCCCTGTGACAACCCGCGTCACTGCAAACCGCTACACTGGGGCCGATTGCGGTTGTTTTCGTATTTATAAGGGCAGCCTAAAACTAAACCAAACAAGTGCATGCCCTAAAATTATTGAGATTGCGTTTCTCTTAATTTAGAACGTCACCTTATATGCTTGACGTCGTGTTTGTCTATGGAAATTAAGGACGGTTTCGCGGCGGCCGGCTGTCCGCCCACGCTCAAATGTCAAACAGCGGAGTGTAGAAGCACTTCTAACCTCGCTTCTAAACGTTTCTTCCGTCGCGTTTTGCGTTTTAAATTCGTTTTTGCAATGGCTTCCCAAGAAAACGGAAACAAGAGGATGACGAAAGAGCAGCAGAGGTGTTTGCTTGAGGCGATTTTGCGGAATCCCGAAATGGTAAACGGTACGTAAAGGTTATCAATTTTAAGGTGTGGTGTGGATCTAATTTATGAACAGCGATGCTTTGAGCATTCTAAAAGTTCAGTCTAATCATTATTGTAACGTGATTGCACTATGGCATGCCTCAAAAGCCGATTTATAAATGCGAAGTCACTGTTCATAGTCTTATAACCTCAAAAAATATATAACCTTTGCCGTCCACTTATGTCAATAGATTGTTTGTTTATTTATAGGAAACTCGATGTTACAAGTTCACCGGCGGCTGTGGGCTGAGGTGACAGAGACCTTGAATGCTATGGGGGTTAAGAAGACCCAGAAAGATTGGTTTGAGGTATGGTAATTGTGTTTTTATAGGAAATCTTTTTTGAACATTTTTAAATAAAATCTTGTTAAACTTTCAGACGTATAAATTGCTAGCCAGGAAGACGAAGCTGAAGCTGCGTAAGATAACAAAGGAGCAGCAGAGAACGGGAGGCGGCCCACCAAAGGAGCCGAAGCTGACAGACGCAGAAGACATTGTGGTCACCATAGAAAGGTGGTCTAGCATAGTCGGTCTACGCGGGACCACTGAAACTGTGAGTATTGCAGTTGAGAGGTTACCACGACCGAAGTTCTGTTGTGATCATCATGTCAGGTTGCCAATAAATAAAACGAATGACTAATATAATTAAATTATTTTACAGCGTATCCAAATGCTTTCGCAAAACGAACCGGTGGCTGGGCCGTCTAGCATGCAACAGCAGCATGACAGGGGTGTTTCAAAATCCGTAAGAATTTTTTAACTACATACAATTTTTAAATACTATTCTACTATTGAGTTTTAAGATTGAGCTATTTATTATTTTATAGGAAATGACGACTCCGTTGCATCGGAAACCGGGGAGCGGAGAGCGGGCAGCCGAACCGTCGATGCAGTGGGATCGGGAAGTACCCAGAGTGACATTTACCGTAAGAATGTTTTTGGTAACCGCTAAGCGTTGCGGGGAAAGGACGGTAGCACGAGCATTGTCAGCATATATAGTTATTTTTTTGATTGGCAGGAAACGCTCGAGGCGATAATGGAAGTACAGCAGGACAGAGCCATCTCGCCGGTCGCCTCATCGGCCCAGTCGCCTCATCGGCAGGACATACCAGACTACGTAAGTAACATTAAAACAAAATAGTAGACAGCTGAATGGTTTCATAATCTAATGGAAATATTTCCTCGCAGGGGTGGCAGCCGGCAGGATCGGCCGAAGGCGTCGAGGTGGAGGTGACGATGGTGGAAGCCCCCGAGAGCGGTGTGCAGAGCGCGCGGGAGTACAGCCCGCAGAACGTTCGAGTTGGCAGTCCGCAGAACTTTGGCACTGCAGCAGAACGCAGTCCGCTGGGTGTTCACATGCGCAACACGCAGACTCGCACTCCTCGGGGTCGTACTCCGCACGGGGCCAGAGCCTCTCAGAACAGTGATCCGGCAGTGAGGGCGATGATAGACGGGGCTGCAAGCAGGAACGGGCGATGAGAGACGGGGCTGCAAGGCAGGAACGGGCCATCGATCGTTTAGGGTTACGGATCCTAGCAGCCGCCGAAATGATCGCCAATGCGCTTACGCGTTCAAGCGATTAGTTTATTTTTCTTTATTTTATATTTTTCTTGAACCATTAAAAAAAACTAGGTAAAGTTTTATTGTTTTATTGTCAACAAACATTTATTCGTAAAATATCAAGGGAAATGTTTTCTCGGGTGCTTTAGGCCGCATTAAAAAATATATCGTCAACTGCGTTCAGAATGTTTCGCTGTTTCGCTCTCTATTCCTGAAATAATAAAGTTTCGTTTAGCCCATTCTGACTACTCCTAACACTTGTTTTACAAAAAAGAGACCCACACAACTTTTGGTATTGAATTGTTTCCGTTTTTGTGGGTTCGTTAAACGAAATATCTCCTCGATATTAAGCGAAATATCTCCTTGGTATCTTGTCTCGGGTCCTTCAAGCCGCATTCAAAAATAACATATCTTCAACTATTTCCCAAATGTTTCACTTCTCGTTCCCCATTCCTGAAATAATAAAAACTTTCATTTAGCTCATTCTTACCTCTAAGCCCCGGTGCGCACTTGTGGCCTGGCCGCGACGGCCAACCAGATACTGCGAAATGTATGGAATCGCCGTTGGCCGCACGCACTTGGTCGCGTGGCTTAAGCGCGCGCGGTCGACGACGATTCCATACATTCTGCAGTATCTCGTTGGCTGCCGTGGCCAGGCCGCAAGTGCGCGCCGGGGTTAACACTTGTTTATATAACTGTTGTTTTTCAAGAGACCCAAATAACTTCCGGTATTGGATTGTTTCCGTTTTCGTAGAGTCCGTTGGGCCGCATTAAAAAATGGCATATCTTCATTGTCCCAGACGTATTGCTCCTCGTTCAGCATTCATGAAATGAGAAAAGTTTCCTTTAGCCCGTTCTGACCTCTATTGCTGTTCTATTACAAAACAGAGGCCCACCAGGAGTAATGACTCCTCCGGCATTGGGCGCTTCTTCATTGGCCGACCCGGCTCCGACCCGACACCGGCACCGACATCAGTGGACGCATAATTCTATGAAATTGTACGGCACGCTGTCTCACTGGCCCGGCCCGACACCGACATGTCGGCGCCGGCGCCGGCATGTCGTCAGCAGCAAGTCTCCCACTAGTGTCGGCCCGGCATCGTTATGAATGTGTTGTGTACAAATGCTAGCTTCTATGTGTGCGTGCGAGCGCAGGTGCGGTGATTGCTCTTCCCTCGACCCGCGCACCCCGCGGCTCTCACATTATCGACGACGCGCACGGATTACGGATAGTACAGAACCTGTCACAGAACGATGCGTGCGACGTTTCTTATTTAAGTATGGCAAATTTTAAATAAGACGTCGTAACTTTAATTGAAATAGTGGAGTCGAAACCCTGTCTTTGGGATAAAACCAAAGAAGAAAGTAAAAATAAAATATTAAGGGACAAATGTTGGATTGAAATCTGTACATATTTAGAAGATAGATATGTAGAATTGAACGACGAGGATAAAAAGAAAACGAGTGAGTAATGTTATTGTTTATTATAATCAATTATGTTTATACATTGTTTATTATGATTCTTAGGTAATAAGTAATGCCTGATTTTTATATACAAAGTCTGAAGTCAGCTGGGTGAATTAAATTTTTGATAATTGCCACGGCAGTTGTCCTTCCTGACTTACAAAGTAGTTTGCAAAACACGTGCGTACTCCTTGTCCTGTTTTATGTGTCGACTGTGTTTTATCCATCAAATTTTGTAATCGAGAGCCGCTCGCGATCATTAAGTCTTCGTTTCGATGACCATCTCTTATGCGTACTATGTTATGTAAAATCACACAAGCTTTTACTATATTTTTCGAAAAAACCTTGGACACATTTATAGGTCGGTGGAAAATTCTCCACTTGTTGCTAAATATTCCAAAGGCACATTCTACATACCTCCGTGCTCTGTGTAGTCTATAATTAAAGACACGTTGTTTGACACTCAAATTGTGATTTGAAAAATCCTTTAAAATATGCTCGTTGATAGCAAAGGCATTATCGCCAATAAATATATACGTTACTTTCAAACCATCTGGTGCTATAGGTTTGGCATCAGGAATATTTAATTCACCCCGTTCCAATCTTTTGTAAAACTCTGTATCTTTTAGAATTGATGAATCACAGTCCTTTCCATATGCTCCAATATCGACAAACAAAAATTTGTAATTTGCATCCACAATTGCCAAAAGAACTATCGAGTAGTACTGTTTGTAATTATAATTCATTGAACCCGAGTGAGGGAAGCTTTCAATTCTAATGTGCTTTCCATCTATAGCACCGAGGCACATAGGGAAATTAGCTTTCTTTTCAAATTCTCGTGCAATGATTTCCCAATCACTCTGTATCATTTCTTTGAGATATTTGGAATGGAACGTGTCCCATATTTTTCTGCATACATCGTTTACAATTATACTCAATGTAGAACGTCCAATCCTAAAATTATAAGACATTTCTGTTAGCGTGCAGCCAGTAGCCAAGTACCTAAAACCAAAAATTTTAGTATTATATTTTTAACATTGTATTTATCATTTTTCCTCAGGAGACATTATAATGACTAAATGGGCAAATGTTCGAGATGCATTTATGCGCTCATTAAGAACAAAAAGTGGGCAAGCAGCGACAAAAAGCTATATATACGGCGAACATTTGCAATTTCTATTGAAGGTGGCACAAAAAGATACAACATATTCTAATTTTAGACCAAATGAATTAACACTGCATAATGAACTGTCATCCGACTCAGAAATACTAGGATCATCGGCTCCATCTGGCTCAGCTAAGAAACAGATTAGATCGATGTCACTGTCATCGCCAGCGCTAACTGCATCCGACTCAGAAAAACCTGGGCCATCGCAACCTGGTCTATCTCTCCCAGCTAAGAAAGTTTGCAGATCGAAGCGAGAATTAAATAACCTAGAGGAAGAAATTTTATCAGAACTGAAAAAAAGCCAAGCTGCAGGCCAATCTACTGTTCGAAGTGACCATGAAACACTGCTGTTATCCTTCTTGCCATACATACGGGATTTGAATGAGACGGAAATGATGGACCTTCAAATGGAAACACTGACCACAATAAGAAAAATAAAACAAAAACGAGTTCTTAACACAACATTATATCCTGGTCCAGCACGTTCCTTTGTACGCATTCGTTCACCTTCACCTGTGCTTCCTGCGACTAAGTACACTAACCGCTACCAAAACCTTGCTAGTGACTATACAAGCCCCTACCAAAGTCCTGAACAGACAACTAATATCAATCACCCATCGCCACTTGCCAATGCGAGTGGCTGCACTAGCCCCTATCAGCATCCTGATCAAGAACGAGAACAGAACATATACCAAACACTGTTCGATAACTGTGGGGTTGATGATCAATCATAATTTTATTTTTTTTCAATAAATAGTACCTATGCATATCTTGTTTTTTGTCTTCCTATACACTCCCTTCCTTATCAGACCTCATGAATGATTATTTTAGCTTATTAGCTTATAGCTAGATTAAATTCAAGGAATCGAACAAAAAGAAATGGATTAATAATATTTTACACGATTTAGTTAAGGTACCATAACCAACCGTGCAAAACGTTATTTTAAAATGAATGATTATAAATTAAAAGAAAAAGCATTTGATGATTATGATAATATGATAAACCTTATTAATTTTGCCTATTGAGACCGGAACCTTTGCAAGCGCCTAAAATATAAATATAAGCCAATTCCCAAGATTTGACGTCCCTTTCTTTTGCATTATCCCCAAGGCATTTTATTATTTTAACTTTAAAACATTGATCAAAAGATAAATTATGCGCCCTGGCATGCAAAGATATTGGGAGTTGGCTTTCATTTCCTACACTAGCCCTATGATTATTTAGTCTAATATTAAGTGGTGTTGTTGTTTCACCGATATAAAAGGCATCACAAGTCCTGCACAGAAGTTGATATACTATATTTTTTGAAATACAACTGCAATGAAAGGGAACCCTGTAACTATTAGTAGTATTTGGACTGGTAAAAAAAGGACTTAGATCTAACAGAGGACAAGTTTTACAACGTGGACGACCACAAGGTTGAAGCCCAAAAGTATTATTACCAATAGAGAAATTTTGATTATTTTTTGTTTTGTTTAATATTGATCTAATATT
Organism: Micropterix aruncella; assembly: GCA_944548615.1. Classification (NCBI taxonomy): domain Eukaryota; kingdom Metazoa; phylum Arthropoda; class Insecta; order Lepidoptera; family Micropterigidae; genus Micropterix; species Micropterix aruncella. The sequence goes on from OX155967.1 coordinate 8,879,638, forward strand.
AGGTGGTCTGCGGAAAGATAAAATTGGCGGTGAATCTAAGAGATCCTTAGTGGATGCATCATTAGAAATGATGGGGAATAAATCAGATAATATATCTCGCAGTTTCTCAGCACCAGGAAAATAAGTGGTGCTAAGAAAGATTTTATTATTATTATTATTTTTATTTGAAGAAATTTTAGGTTTTGGTATATATTTTACTTCAGAGTTTAGAATATGTTTATCCAATAGAGGAGCAGGGTATTTTCTTTCAAGAAGAGATTGCTTTAGATTATTGAGATATTTATCTAAATTTTCTTTGTTGTTAACTAAACGGTGTCCGCGAATGGACATTGAATAGGGAATGGATCTCTTGGTGTGAAATGGATGACAGCTATCAAAGTGTAAATACTGTTCTTTATTTGTAGGTTTTATATGAATTGCGGTTTTAATTTTACCTTCGGAAATTGTTAAATCAACATCTAAGAAAGTAATTTGTGATTTAGAAATGGTATGAGTGAAATTCAAAGGGCCAAAATTATTTAGGTCGTCAAGAAAGGTTGTTAGAGTAGTTTGTCCGTGTGGCCAAATCATTACTATGTCGTCAATAAATCTATACCATAATATGGGTTTTAAATTTTGCGTTTGAAGAAAATTTTGCTCGAATAATCCCATGAAAAGGTTGGCATACGAAGGTGCCATTCGCGTGCCCATAGCAGTCCCTTTAATTTGAAGATAAAATTCATCTTCAAAGGAGAAAGCATTACACGTTAAGACAAACTCGGCTAATTTGCAAAGAAAATCCGTAGAAGGTATTTGAGGATGAGGTCTCTCATCAAGAAAATAAGAAATGGCTTCCAATCCTAAATTATGAGGAATATTGGTATACAGGGATATGGCGTCAATAGTAACAAATAATAGGTCGTCTGACTTTGGAATTACAGTATTCTTTAAAATATCAATAAAATGATAGCTGTCTTTGATATGAGAATTTAGATTTTTCACAAAAGGTTGTAAAAAATAATCTACAAAAGCCGAAATTCTTTCTGTCGGAGAGTTAAAGCTTGCGACTATTGGTCGTCCAGGATTATTAGGCTTGTGAATTTTAGGTAATAGGTAAAAATTTGGAGTTCTGATAGGATCAGGAATTAAAGTTTTAACATCTTCGTCTGATAATTTTTCATTTGATTTATTTTGTTCAATATATTTTTTTATTTTCACTGCAAAATTTTTGTTTGGATCTCTAGATAGTTTTTTATAGAAAGTTTCATCTCTAAGTTGTCTCAAGCCTTCAGTAACATAGTCAGTTTTGTTAAGTATGACAGTAGTGGAACCTTTATCAGCCGGCAAAATGACGATGCTGGTATCCTTGCTAAGACTCTCAAGAGCTGCACGTTCATCTACTGACAAGTTTGATGTTGGCTTGAGGCTATTTAGAAAAGATGGCTCTGTTACTTTGTTTAATAAAATAGTAATAAAATTTTCTACCGGATGATTTTTTGGTAATGGAGGGGGTTCTTTATTGGAGTGTGGACGAAATTGAGCTAGTGCATTGTGTAATTTAATATTATTATTGTTATTCTTTTGATTTGAATGCCAAAATTCGCGCCATCTTAAATTACGACAAAATTTAACAACATCATTACCAAAACTAAAATGGTTCACATTTTGAGTCGGTGTGAAATTTAGACCTTTAGCTAATACTAAATATTCATTGTGGTTAATTACTTTGGATGACAAGTTTTTAACAGCATTTTTTTCTATAGGAGATGGACCTTGTATATTATTAGAATATGATACTGATGGTGTTATACTGTTATTAATTTGGTTTACTAATGTGGCACGTATTGGTACGGAATCTGATACTAATGGAAATATATTGTTAGTAATTTGGTTTACTGATAGGGTGTGCATCGGAGAGGAAAGAGTACCTTGGTGAACTGCTGGGATAACATTTCGAAGTGAATTTGAATTCCTTGTTTTGTTAACATTGGAATGACTGTAATTTGAAATGGAAACTGGATTCAAAATGTTTCGTGTATTGTTACTTGGGATAATGCAAATTTTCTGAAAGTTCTTTAGTAAATTAAGGAACTTTTTATCGTGTTTTAATCTAATATTTCGTAAATCTGTTACAGAATTGTTAACTATTTTATGAGCTTCTTGAAATAAGAAAGGAGAATGTGTTGTTATGCTGCTTTGCATGCCAGGGCGCATAATTTATCTTTTGATCAATGTTTTAAAGTTAAAATAATAAAATGCCTTGGGGATAATGCAAAAGAAAGGGACGTCAAATCTTGGGAATTGGCTTATATTTATATTTTAGGCGCTTGCAAAGGTTCCGGTCTCAATAGGCAAAATTAATAAGGTTTATCATATTATCATAATCATCAAATGCTTTTTCTTTTAATTTATAATCATTCATTTTAAAATAACGTTTTGCACGGTTGGTTATGGTACCTTAACTAAATCGTGTAAAATATTATTAATCCATTTCTTTTTGTTCGATTCCTTGAATTTAAATTTTCAACGAATTGTTCGATTTCAGAAATGTCACATATCTTGACGACGGCTGAGCCGAAATATTGATATACATTTTATAACAATCATTAATATTTAACCCCTCGCGTACCAGACGGCCCGAAACGTCCAGAATCGATATTTACCGTCGAACCCCAGACGGCCCGAAATGGCCAGGCGAGGCCGACCGCTAATTATGTTAGTACAACTTTGACTAATAATTATGAATAATCTTTATTGCTTTACATAACGACGTTACAAATATCTAATAGCAAATTTCAATAGGAACATAAAACAGGTCTTTTTTAGACGATCGGTGTGACAGTTTCGGAGTAATCGTTTTTTTTCTGAAACGCCATCTTTTTTTTGAGACTCGCGAATTTCTTACGGGCCGTAAGGCACACATTAAAATTCAAACCGCGGGCCTCGAGGGGTTAAGAAACACTAATCGCCTATTATTTTCCAGCATTCATTCTCGTCTCGCATTGTTGTGTTGCCGCTGTGTGAGGCCATTTTGATCGGATTCTAGTGCCACAGCAGGAAGCACCAGCAAACACTGAGGGAGGAGAAGAAGAAGGCGTGGAGTCACTCCTGGTCACCACAGACCAGATAAGTGCCCTTTTATTATTTTATCATTTCATTTATTTAGTGATAAACATAATTTCAATTTGAAAAAATAATAATTTACACATTTACAATCAAATATTAAAATATTACCTAATTTTAATTATATATATATATATATATATATATATATATATATATATATATATATATATATATATATATATATATATATATATATATATATATATATATATATATATATATATATATATATATATATATATATTACTGAGCTGGTATATATATATATATATATATATATATATATATATATATATATATATATATATATATATATATATATATATATATATATATATATATATATATATGCCAATTTAGTCAACTCGGTCATTGTGAAGTTATAGGAATTAAGTTTGGACTTGTAATAGAACGCAGAAGTTTCTCCTTTAGGACTCTGAAGCACTGCTTGCAGGTCATAGATCACCACTCTGTTACTCTCCATGGAAATATTTTCACTGTCAGTCTGTTTTTACAGTCGGCATAAATCCTTTTCTTTTATATGCGCATCGTATCGTTCTTTTAAACCTTCTTTGTCATCAACGGCATTTTTATACGCGACGCATAGATCACATTGATCTTTTCTTAGAAAAAAAACCCAATGTTAAATTGAGTGTTGAAGATTTTAAGAAACCTAAAAAGCATTTCATCACCTAAAAAAATAAATGTAATTAAATAATTGATAATTTGTTTAAAGAATGACAGACACTTTTGCATATACAAGAGAAATGTTGTTATTATTTCAAATCAAAACAAACACTTTCTTAAATGTAACAAAAAATGGGAATAAACTTGAATTCTATATGATTAAGAAACCAAAAGTGTCTAAATTCTAGTGCAAGCAATGGGTCAATGTGAGGACGAGACAGCGAGCTTGCTAAATGTTTCACATAACACATGAAAAATTTAAGGCGCATATGCACGCCAATGACCTTGGACGATGAGGCGGGGCCTATTGCTTTCCGCTTCCCCCGCCCGCGCTAAAAAATCACGCGACTAATGCCGAAATTTTGTTTGAAATTCATACAACGATTGCGAAGCGATAATATGTATGATGCAAAGCGATAATATTATATATATATACTCGTATATATATATATATATATATATATATATATATATATATATATATATATATATATATATATATATATATATATATATATATATATATATATATATATATATATATATATATATATATATATATATATATATAGTATATATATATATATGAAAATTATATATGTCGCTTAAAATATATATTAATAAGCGACGATATTTAAATATGTAAACAATTTAAAATTATATTTTTGAATGTTTTATTTTATACTATATTTATTTAGGTAATTACGTATTTTGGTAAGTACCACTCAATAATCAGAAAACTTATAGCGATCCTGTGTTATTAAAAAACTACTTTTCGTCGGTTTACTTTTTAGGTTAAGACCACATCAGAGATGTGTGAATCAATAAAATAATCGTAGGAGTATGTCATAATATAACAAAGCATATAGTTTTGTGTCTCTCTAGGACATCTCTAGGACCGACACATTCTTCTTCTACATCATATTTTTCAGACACCGGTTTATCTTCCTCACACAGTCTTATGCTTATATTTATGGTTTCTGGTGATTTCTCTTTATCATGTTCTTTCATTTAATAAAGTGTTTTATGTAATACTAGCTTTTCATAAACCGTTTCTTGATCTTCTTCAACTGCTGTTTCTTTGACTTCAATGAGCTTTCTCTTAGATGCAGCTTTACTTATCTTAGCTTCGATCATTTTTTGTTTTCTTTTATGGCCTTTTTTATATATTCAGGATCTTTTATTTGCATGTTTCTTGAATTTCTTGGGTCTATCAATTTGGGTAGCAAACAATCTAAATAAAATGTCTTTAGTTTGTTTTTTATTTCATTATCCCAGAAAGAGTCATCATTTGTTATTATTTCTGTTTTAAAGGCTCGTTTTCTCCATACCAAATACCTAAAAGGCATTTGGATGTATCTGTATATGTGAAGTTGCCCCTGTATCTGGAAATACCAGTTATGGGTTTTATTAATTTGTAAGATTCGATTTTTGCTAATTTTATAATACCGATTTTGATGGCTTCATCGATACCTTTCTGAAATGCAATGATAGGACATTTGATTTCGACGATCAAGTCGTCACCTACAACACCGTCGGGAGAAGCCCCGAGGAAGGGTATCTCTTTATCTATAAACAATCCGCATGGTTTTATATCAATATTTTTTTGCATTTTTAACTGTCCAATAGTTTACTTCTCATTATCTTTTCCATGCTTAGTTGATATTACGTGGGATAAAGAATCTTTGTATAATATATCCTTTACAAGATTAACGCAACTGATATCTTTACGTCTCTTTATAATTCTTCCAAAGTTTGAAGCTGTCAAAATAGTCCTTTTTATTTCCATCCACTCACTGCAGGTACTCTGCAGTACAATTTTATTCTGTATTTCATCTCTTTCCTCGTCAGTCCAATTTAAGTTATGTAAGAAAGTGCATTTTTCCTTTTCAAATATTTCTTGTAGCATGTCTGGTTTTTCACACTTTTCTCCATAATTTGCGTAATTTCCTTTTGAAAAAAGTAATTTGTTTTTCTTTCGACTGATTTTTCTCATATTGACCATCCCTTGCAATCGCTGCTTTTCCAAATGTTTTATTATGCCTGTGGGACTACGACCTATGACATTGTTGTAAAGGGAAGACATCAATTTGTGCGAGTTAAATGAAACTAAACAGGCTTGGCACCTTGTCTGGTAGGAACCTTTGAGGCTCAAATTTGTTCTTTTACCGCCAACAAGCTTCGCTACTATACTGTTAAACCGTATACAATTCATGATGTACTAAGTGTACATCATGAATTAAACTTGGAGCATGTGAAGCAACATTTGACATAAGGAAACAAATTCTACCCCAGAGAGTACTTGTAAAAAAAGTTTTGTCGGCTGTTTCTGATATCATATCTGATTTATTCATCTCAGTACAAAAGTTTGCTTTGCACCGACTATGATCGCCAAAAGCGTGCAATTGGGTAAATAGAAAATCATTATAGAATGGCTCAATATTACACCTTCTCTCTGATTCAGAATCAGTTTTGTAAATCTTTATGATCTTGCAAATTGTTTTTCTTGGGATCATGATTTTTTTCTGTGTCAAATACTTCCGGAATCTCAATAGATATTTTGTGTCCCTTTGTAGCTGGACTAATTTATTGCATAAGTTTCTAAGTACATGGTTTCTGCACTCATTTTTTTCTACCGTGAGGTGGTCATACGGTCGACTTTTCAATATTTTGGCGTATGTGTTGGAATCGCCATCAGAAACCATTCTGCCGTATATGAGGCCATGCATTTCAATTGAGCATTTGAAACCCTTTAGGAGAATATCGGATTCCATGCCAGTAGACGGACCGATTTTTACAGCACACGTGTGTTTTGTGCTCGATCTTTCTTTTTTCTGCTCTTGCACAGATACAGGAGTATTTGTTTCGTACGCCCAAAAATAGCACTTCACCAGTCCATTTACCAATTATGGTTGCTGCCCCAGACAAAGCGAAATATTTTTTTTTTGTAAGTTCTCTTCTCCAACAGCCATCTAGAATCACATCAATTATGGGAATCCCATTTTGCCTACTCTTTCTTCAGCACTCGCTATTTGTCTTTCTTTTATCGCAGCCTGATTCATCGAATAAATCGTTTTTTTTTAAAAATCTCTTGATATGATTGCATGGAAAATTAGTTGATTAAATAAAGTACCTACTTATACATGAGTTACATAATCTATTAGTAGGTATAGGTAACTAGGTGTTGTAGGTTGCAGATAATAATAATTATCTATTAGCAGGTAACTAGATAGGTGTAGAAAAGAGAACGCGAGAAACACCTACTAAGCAAAAAAAAACGGTTGTGTCACCCCAAAACTTTCCCGATTGGCGGCAGAAATTTAAAAATAATATGCAACTGGACTATTCACACTAACCCTAACTATATTGGCGCAAGAAATAAAAAAAAACGGGGAAAATTGGTAATCCAGGTACCCCAAATTTGTATGTTAGGTACCCCAACCTTTGGTCCTAAGTGCCCAAAAATCTAATAGGTTCCACCGACGGTTAACAGAAGCTTATATACCAAATTTCAGCTCAATCAGATTAATCTACTGTGCGCTATCGTGGAAGAATGCGTATGTTCACAATAACGAGTATAAACAAACAAACAAACAAACATACACGGCTGGGTCAATATTTTCCGTTGAGATCAAATTAATGGAATTGCATTTTCAATTCTGTCGATCGAATGCAATAACAAGACACACACACACACACACACACACACACACACACACATGTTACACGCATACATACATATAAACACGTCACAATAGGGTTAGTTGTAAGAAATTGTCATATGACAATAAACCCGCCCATTGTGAAATTTTCACAATAAAGAGTAGAAATAAACAAACATACATACACACATACATACACACATACACATACATACACATACATACACACATACATACACACAAAAGGAGATCGGTCTGAAAATGGTCTCAATCGTCTTAGGGGGTCTCAAAATGTATATTTCCGTCATCATCTCAAATTTCTTTTAGCGCGATCACAATACTTTCCTTTTTGGGAAAGTAAAATTGTAGGTAGATACCTACCTACCTACAATTTTTCGCTTTCTTACGTACACTTTGACTCTTTGTAGGAATAGATATTTTGTATTTTACTTCGTTCATTTTCATGGCCTTTTTAGCCCAACTTTTTGCAGCTTTCCTTATTGGCGGCATTTTCGATTATTTCAAAGTCGCAACACAGCAAACATATTACAGTTTTGCGGACGCAGATTGCAGCGCAGCGACACCCTCCTCGTCGGACTGTTTGTGGAACACTGGCGGCCGTCGCCTAAAACCATCACATTTATAGTATATGTAGTTTAAATTACTTTTTGTCAAACCTATTTATTATTCTAGAAAAAGAAACGATCAGTTTAAAGATAAATGTGTTAGCAATATTTAACTGCAAGTGCCATGAAAATATCACTTGCAGTTTAGAAGTAGTTACGTAATTAAAGTTGAAAACATCTTCATTTCAATATTTTTTTTTGTATAGTTTTTTATGTTCTACATTTTTTTTAAACGATCAGATTGAAGTTTATATATTAATGCTTGAGATATATTTTTTCTGGAATTGTCAGTAGGCTAATTCAAAAGTTATCGGCCTTCAAATATGATCGTTTCACGACTCCACGCGCCTTAAAACGAAACTGTTTCTTTTTAAATTTTAACACTTTTTTTTACCAAATTTGACTTGAAGTCAGCTGACGCAACACTGAAACATGGCTGTCTCGCTTTCGTTCAATCGCTCATTTCGTTCGGTGCCAGAGAGACGCGCATATTCATATTATTGCCTACGAGTGAGATAGGAACAAGTTTGATGTGTCTACGGATAGAGCGCGTTACCAGTATAAAAACTGCATAACTAGTTAAAAAATTGAAAATTTTGAGTTAAGTCAGTCTCGTTTTAGGTGAGCGATATATAAATCAGAGCAGGGACCTATAGATGACGTCACATCTGCAACTTTACGACGTTGCCAAAGGTACACTTGTCACGGCGCCCCGCGCCAGTAATTTGTCACCATCGTCCATGGACGGGTGGGTTCCGCGTGCCGGTGAGGCATGACCAGTGCGCTGAAGAATGAGAAGAATGAAGAAGACCAGTGCGCGTTCGATGAAGGAAGATAGTCCGACTCGCGGAAACATATATGTTACTACGGTCTCACTGAAACCTCTCTCATATCTAGCATCATGGACTCAGAAATCTTAGACCAACAGCGCTATGCAGTTTTTAGACGGGATAGAGATTATACGACGACCGGAAGTTCACGTGGAGGCGGCATTTTAATAGGTGTCCAACATCATATCCCTGTAACCTTACGCAGCGATTGGTCTTCCGCAGCAGAGGACTTATGGCTTACAATCTCCTTGCCGCATTCTAAGGTCAAAATTCATCTTTGTTGTGCCTATTTCCACCTAATAGTCATCATGCCAGTAACATCAATGAATTCTTACAGAGATTGATCGAGATCAGAAATAATCACCCTGATGACAGTTTTCTATTGGTGGGAGATTACAATTTTCCGAAGATACTATGGTCTCTTTCCGAACCTGGCCCTGGCCTAATACCTTCTAATTATACTGATATTTTAAGTTGTCATTTAATCGACACAATGTCGTTTCTAAATCTTACCCAATATAACTCCCAAGTCAATAAGCTGGGCCGCACATTAGACCTCGTGCTAAGTGATTTGACTTGTAAAGTTAAAAGTGCAATTCCTCTCGTACCTATCGATGAATACCATTGTTGTTTTTATATTTATGTAAATGGTCTACCTACCCTCTGGTTTTGGTATAGATCTTCTGTTCAAATTACATCATAATTATGCGATAGAAACTACTATGAAGAATTTTTGAGGTTTTAGCTCAATAAAGAAATGTATTCCCTAAAAACGTGCTTTTCTGCGCGAACAAATTTTTTTGTAATAATTATAGTTATATATGTGCCTAATAAGGAACCTTTTCAGTCTACTTAATTTATTGGTCAATTTATTTGTTTATTTATTTGTAGATTTATTTATTTACCAATTAAAATATTTAAATATTGTCTTATATATATATATATATATATATACACTAGCGGCCAAAATTATATGAACTTTATTTATTTTACGATAACTTTGGTCTGGCTGAATCGATTAAAACGAAATTACGACAACTAAACCTGCGTATTATACGGACCAAGTGTGATGAGTCACCCATATGCTATGAGCAAGATGCGCAATTGTTTTTGCGCGAACTTTTTGTTTACAAGTTTGGGACAGTCATTTTCGGTTGCTCTCAGGTGGGTGATTAACGTGTTGTTGACGCATCCAAAAAATAAACTAAAATACATAGGAGCTTAGTACCATCATGGTTAAGACACTGGCAGTCGCAATCTCACTGAGGCACAAATAAATAGTATTTGGCTTGGCCGCCGAAAAGGTCATTCACTGCAAGATCTCGCAGAGCAATTTAATGTAGCCAAGTCTACCGTTTTCGGTGTCTTGCGTCGGTTTGAGCTTCGTGGTGGTGCAATAGTGAAGAAGAACACGGGACGACCCCGAATTACCTCGAAAGTTGTGGATCGCAATATAATTCGCGCTTCTCGGGAGAATCCTCGCCGGACCGCGGCCGAAATATCGACACTCGTCTGCAGCCTAGAGTGCCCTGCGTCCTCAATTCGCACTGTTAGGCGACGCCTGCAGCAGGCTGGGCTTCATGGACGTCGTTCTGCCAAAAAGCCTTATATCAACAAGAAGAACCGAGCAGCGCGAATGAGGTGGGCGCAGGCGCATCTAAACTGGACCCGCGAGGACTGGTCTCAAGTACTCTGGTCCGACGAAAGTAAGTTTAATTTGTTCGGATCTGATGGTATAAAGTATGTAAGGCGTCCTGTGGGGAAAAGATATCACCCTGAGTACCAAACGCCCACCATGAAGCATGGCGGCGGGTCCATCATGGTGTGGGGTTGTTTCTCAGCCCATGGTATGGGTCCACTGCGCCGCATAGAAGGAAATATGAATAGCCACCAATATGTAGATATCTTGAAAAATACAATGCAACCATTTGCCCTTCAAAGCATCGGTCGATCCTTCGTTTTTTAGCAGGACAACGATCCAAAGCACCGGTCGAATCATGTGCGCGCCTGGATTGCACGCCGACGGATCACCGTGCTGGACTGGCCGAGCCAATCTCCGGACCTGAATGTAATCGAACATCTCTGGTACACCGTCAAGAGAAAGATAGCCGGCACGACAGCGAAGAATGCGACCGAAAAATTCAAACAACTGGCCGAGGCCTGGAGCCAGATTCCCTCCTCCGCCATCGACGCACTCATCGAATCCATGCCTCGTCGATGTCAAGCCGTGATCGACAGCAAGGGGTTTCCCACCAATTATTAAGACCAACTACTCTACCCTATCAAGCTTATTCTATTTCCCCTTATGATAAGTTAGCTATGTCTATTTGTAATAAAAGGACATTTTTTGTAATTTTTTGAAAAATGGTTTTTTTTTTTTTGTAATGAATATAAAACTGTAAACATGACTAACATCACATGTAATCAGCGTGTTTCTATGGCCTGAATACTGGCTTAAAATATCAATTCCACAGCACATGTGGTTGAAAAGTTATACTTAAAAAAATGAAAGTTCATATAATTTTGGCCGCTAGTGTATATATATATATATATATATATGTATATATATATATATATATATATATATGTATGTATGTATGTATGTATGTATGTATGTATGTATGTATATATATATATATATATGTATGTATGTATGTATGTATGTATGTATGTATGTATGTATGTATGTATGTATGTATGTATGTATGTATGTATGTATGTATGTATGTATGTATGTATGTATGTATGTATGTATGTATGTATGTATGTATGTATGTATGTATGTATGTATGTATGTATGTATGTATGTATGTATGTATGTATGTATGTATGTATGTATGTATGTATGTATGTATGTATGTATGTATGTATGTATGTATGTATGTATGTATGTATATATATATATATATATATATATATATATATATATATATATATATATATATATATATATATATATATATATATATATATATATATATATATATGTATATATATATATATATATATATATATATATATATATATATATATATATATATATATATATATATATATATATATATATATATATATATATATATATATATATATATATATATATATATATTTAATATTAGTTATTTATTTATATATACATTTTTTTTTTTTTAACAATGAGTGAACGATCGGAATGAATGAATTTAAAAAAAAGTAAATGTGAAGTCACTATGTCTTAAATACTATCACCCCAGAACAGATATACAATCTAGTGGGGTGATAAAATTTACACAAATGTCATCTTATCTGCATCGCAAAAAAAAAGTAAAGTTGTAAAAAAATATTATTATGTGTACCTACTTGTACCAATTTATCGTCTATACCGGCAAGGGAAGTACAGAGGAGGAAGGGGCCATTCGCGGGTTTTTAAGTGCAACTTCGAAAATTGTCCTCAAACTCATGGACGGACTCTTCGACAAAGGCTAGCGTATACATTGCTTCTTTAATGCTATCCCCTTGATGAGGTTCCTAAAATTTCGGAATACTGATGTGGTCGGTACTCTCAATCGTCGTCGGGTGAATGTGCCGGAAGATATTAAAAGTTTACCGGACAATGGTATCCTGCGGGGCGATAGGATAAGAAGACACTGTGGTGACATGTCTGTCACAGCCTGGAAAGATGTAAAACTGGTCACCATGGTATCCACCGATCACCCGGACGAAATGCAGATGGGACGAAGAGCGGGAGAAAATATTATAAAACCGGTGGTAGTGTCGGATTATAATGCTTCCATGGGGGGCACTCAAGACCAACAATTGGAACGAAAACGCGGGCTCAAGTGGTACATCTAGTTATTTAAGCACTTACTAAATACAAGTGTCTTAAATAGCCTTATTGTGCACCGACACAATAATGAAGAGAAAATTAGTCATCGGAAATTTCGTTTTCTATTAGCAGAGGAGCTTATATGCCGCAACCGCCCTGTTGGTCCAATAGTTGACGGTCAGGCGCGAGCGATTCGAGACATGGACCGCCTGGATGGTAACGATCACGGTGGGCACTTTAGCCACCCATGGTCTCCAAGAGTTGCTACTAACCGCCGGGCTTGCCGCTAATGCGCATGTTGTAAGGCGCGTGGGATAAGGAAAGATGTACCCTTTTACTGTATAAAATGCGGGGTCTCACTTTGTATTGGCCAATGCTTCCAAGATTACCATACCATGGAGAAATCCATGTAGGTTAACAAAGTGTTGAGTTTAACAAAGTGTTAACTAATGTATCCGTGTAAACCTTAGAATATGCTTGACCTGATTATGACCGACGTAACGTGCCAACACCGTTGACAATATGGAGTAACAATAACAATATCATTACATTATCTACTAAACGACTTCTGCGTACCTTCAAAGATAGCAGTATTTGAACGCTAACAATGTTCTTAGTATGAAGTTGAACAGGCGGTTGAACATCGCCGAAAAGTCGGGTGCTACAAACTTCACGCGGTAAATCCGTTTATATTTTTTTAAGTACTTCAAATATCGTATTTTTTAAATTCTTATGTGTTTGTATTTATCTATAACAAAGTGTGACATGGCAGAATCGGACTTTTGATAAAGCTAGTCAATAAGCAGCACACTGCTATTCTTAGAGGTGCATAGCCTATCAAAGAAAGCATTGGTCAACCAAAGATATTTATTATGTCTGGGCAATAACAATATAACCTCATAGCACGAAGTAACTATGAAGGTAAGTGTAGCTCTACCGAGTGGTTTCTTTGCCAGCGAAATGTCGATTGCTCGTTCCTAAATTACACTGGCCAACTTTTTTTCTGAATTTTCACTGAAAATATCCAGTAATTACTATAATCTAGTCTATATAACAAAAATGAGTCGGGTTTTATGTATGTTACCTAATAACTCGGAGCGGCTAGCCCGCTTTGGATGATTCTCTTTTTGTTTTGTTCATAATCACTTTGGCTATAAAAAATCTGGAAAATCTCTCAAAAAGTGAGAAAAATGTCAAAAACCGATTTTTTTTTCAGTACCGAGCTTGATCATAGATGGCGTTGTTTGACAAGAATAAAAATACGAAAATTCCATATAACTGTCGAATGTCAGCTTTCGCGCCGTGCCGCTATCTTGATTTTCGAATTTCGAAATTTAAAAAAAAAAACACTCTCCAGTACAAATTGTATGCAGACGGTTTTTCGAAATTTATGAAGTTTGTAGGACTCACATCTCACTCGATAAATGTTTTAAATAAATCTATTTTGCCATGGAAGGCTTCCCTCTGAACACCTACATTTCTAGCTAGATCCAATCTCGATGAACTATCCGTCATCGAATGTGACAGAGTATGGCTATACTTGTAGCCGTCCCGTTTTCTGACGAAATTATGCAATACACAAGCTGCTTTAACAATATCAGTAGTAAAATAAGGTTGCACTAAAATAGCATTTTCGAATACCCACCATTTATTTGATAACATACCGAAAGCGCACACCACAAATCTTCTCGCACGTGACAGTCTATAGTTGTTTTTTTTTTTCTCTGTTTAAGTTAGTGCTTGGATAAGGTCTCATTAAATTATGGTGAAGTCCAAAAAAGACCTAGTCACCCACAAATACATGCGGTAGACAATCTGCTGTACCAATAGTTAATGCCTTATCGTCCGGTAAACACAGCGTGTTATTTGTTAATCTTTTACCTAAATTGGATCTCTTAAATATTTGACTATTTCCTTCTCTCCCATAAGCGCCAACATCTGTAGAAGTAAATCGATAATTGGCATCTACCACAGCCAGTAACACGATAGAAAAATATTTCTTGTAATTGTAAAATAAGGAATCACTTTTTCTTGGATTTTTTAGTCGTATGTGTTTCCCATCGATGGCACAGTTAAGAAACTGTGCATTTGCATAAAAATCTGCAGCCTTTTGCAACCATATGGACTCTGTAGGTGTGGGCATTTCTACTTGGTGCAATTTATTCCAAATAATTTGACACGTCTTCCGCACAAAGTTTGCAAAATATTGTCGACATTCGTCAATATTTTGCAAACTTTTTAGAGAAAAATCGAAGACGTTTATAATGTGTATTATACAACCTATTCGTGATTCTCTGTATGTTAACCCGCTCAGCACGTAACATCCATTTGGGGACATGTATGGCGGCCGCCTAAAATCCGAAACATCCGATTTTGGATATCGCGCTCGCCGCTGCGAAAAATGCAATTTACGATTCGAAACGTCGTACTTAATGCTTTCTGACGGCTGAACGATATGGCCAAATAATCTTTAATTCGGCGGCGAACGGCGATAAAATCGAACGGCGATTTAAAAAGTCAGCATAGACGTCAAAACGGCAGTCTCGATCGGCCAGCGCCGCGGCCGCGTAGTTCCGCGAAATGGTGGTTTTGTGCAGTGTTTTGTGGATAACAGTGCAGTGTTTACTGGATAACAGTGAGTAATTTGCATTTTTAAGTAGTTTAGGCATAAGGATTAGTCAATTGAGATAGTCCATTTGCTGTTTTTCAGAATAAAGTTTTCGATGAAATGTGACTCTTTGGAGTATAGTAATTAGTTATTAGACATATAATAAGTCTATGATAAGACAATATAATTGAAAAAATGTAACGAATTTTATATTATGAGCATTCAAAGTTTATTATTAAGTTCGGACGCGGAAACTCTCAAAACTTTAGATTTTTCTATAATATCAGACAAAGCTCAAAGTTCTGGTGTGATTTCTAAGAAGTGTGATGTAGTAATAAAGTTATTTTGAAAGAATTTCATATAAAAAAATACCATAAGAAGTCACAAATTAAAAATTTTTTTTTTTACGAGAATACATAAAAATTTTCTTGGCTGAATAAATAAATATTTTTGTATGCAAATAAGTAAAAAAAAAATATCGTTTTGGTAAAGCATTTAATAAAGAACATAACTGTATTTACAATTTTTGCATATTTTACGTATTTTGTGACAAAAAAATCGAAATGATTTTATAGGCGAGTTTTTTCAGTTTGCCAATTTTGTAATATTTATTCATTATTATCTTAATTGTTTTACGAGATAAGGTTATAATGTTTTATATGTCAAATTTCAATGCGATCATTTTTCTCTTTATCTTTTTTAAATCCGTTTAGTGGTTTATAAGTTATGATCGTTTTTCTCAAGGCCGTTGACTCGCGTCGATTTTTTGCCCGAATATGTCGCGCGCAAAAGTGATAGGTGAGTTTTTACCTCGCAACAGGAGGGGTTAAATGGGTGAACAAGGTATTTACGTAAACGTTTCTTTTTGGTCTGTTTCAACCTTCGTTTGTTTAAGAGCAATAAAATTAAAATAACTACTGTTTTGGTGACAAACATGATCGTCCGGAAATTCGGAGAAGAATGGGTCATGTAGTATCGCAAAAAGCGCGACTAGGACGTAGCAGCAGCGGCCGAGGTGTGCATACAAAACGAGCGCACAGGCGCCTTGGCCGCTTTGTATATCAACTCCTTAAGTAGTCACAAATATAAAATTTAAAAAAAAAAAATTACGAGAAGACATCAAATTTTTCTTGGTTATTACGACTGAATAACTAAAAATTTTTGTATGCAAATAAGTAAAACAAAATAATAGTTTTGGTAAAGCATTTAATAAAGAACATAAAAGTATAATAAATAAATACAAACGGAGCTGCCATGGAATTCACCGACCGGAGTCGGGCCCATCATAATACTATTTTTTTTTACACTTCTGGGGGGTGAGCAGTGGATTCCGGACTTACGAACCGGCTGTGGTAGGTTTAGGACAGCTGTCTTGCCACATGTGAGCGTTCACCTTACCACCCATTCACTCCCCCTTCGAAGCCATAGAATTTGAGTGCTGGACGATAAACATTACTTTTATTAAGCTTAAACCCAGTATCTGTAAAGTTACTGTGTTGCGATTTCCTTAGTTCTATTATTTTTACATTGTTAGAACACGGTAATGGGAAAAATTAACCTATAACACAGTAAGCACTCAGTTACGGTGTTATAGCTTAAAAATATAAAATTTATCAAATTATTTTCCGTATTTAAAACACAATATCTAATTTAATTAATTAAACAATTATAATTTAATATATATTTTTATGCAGAATTCAAGTTCTAACTATTTTTTAACATTAAAGATTAAAAGAAATAATCTATATTAATTACTTTGTTCATGAAAACAAATATTTAACAACTGAACTTTGACCGCGTTTTTCTCAAAACGTCTTTTTTCAAGTTACTGTGTTTTCATTTACGACTGAAGAATAGTACAGCGCGCGCGCACTCACGTGACATTTTTTTTGTGATTTGCCATCGACCGTTTTTTCTTGTAAGTATGTTTGTTATCTTTTATTGATGTTGCTTTGAGATATATTATAAAGTATAAGGTTAATAGTAACCGGAGTGATTGTTTTTCTCAGAATAATGGACTCACGAAGACAGGAAGATAATATCTTAACCCTAGAATGCCCAATCTACGTCGTTTTGACGTGTATGCCGACGAAAATACGCTATCTCTTTCGCACGCACGACCGGATTGCCGCGACCGCTCGAACCAACTCAGTAGCTGCCGAGGCCTATCAGGAGACGGCTGCGTCACTTCGGTAATTTTTGCTATTTTGTAGTAATAGCAATGTTGCACGTCCATTTTACGTATGTTTGGGCTTTACGTAACTCTTGCAATTGTTCAAAATTTTATTATATTGTAGTTTTTATTAGATTATTGTTTTGTTTTCATACATTTCTCAATCAATAATTCTATTTCAGCGTAGAAGATACAATGGCGTCTCGTCGACAGTTAAATCAGGATGAAATAGCAGCTATACTGGAAAATGAACATGATTATTCTTCGCACGACACCGATTCTAAAGAGGAAGATTGTTTTTCCGAAAACGATGTCAGGAGTGACGTTGAAGACGAGATGGTGGACTACATAGATGATACAAATCCGGCAAACAGGCAAGAGGAAAATCCTGAGAACCCTGACCCTTGAGGTAACACTATCGACTTCACACAGAATTATTAGACTATCAAAAATAACCAGATATGGTCAATAACAAAAGGACAGTCCACGGGCAGGACTTCTGCTATAAATATTGTACGTACAAATAGAGGACCCACTCGAATGTGTAGAAATATTGTCAACCCTTTGCTCTGCTTTCAACTTTTTATGAAAGAAGAGATCATTGAGGAAATTGTTAAGTTCACAAACGTGGAAATAGTACGAAAACTTGAAGGAAATCTCAGCAACCTACAGGGATACCAATGAAATGGAGATCTGGGCTCTAATAGGAATACTCACATTGACGGCTGTTATGAAAGACAACCATCTATCTGCTGACGAGTTGTTCAATGCCTCATTCTTCGGCACTTGATATGTTTCTATATTGATGTTTGTCAAGACTGCATATAAAGACTTTTTTTTACATTTTAACAATTTAGGATTGATAAGAGTTGATATAATTCTAAGACAACAAATTTAAATTAGGTGATTTTTGTAAAATTTATTTAACTATAAGGAAAACTTCAGTTGATATCATTTTTTGTAAAATTTAGCTATGTTTCCAACGTTATTATTGTAAAAGAATAAATAAAAAGTAAACTTTGCTTAATAAATATATTTTTAATTTTATAAGACTATATATTAATTAAATGCAAATTATAGATGTATATAAGTATCTATCCATATTTGTATATGCGTAAATATTTGTAGTTTTATATTTGTCGATTTAAAAATAAGTGCTAACTATAGTTTAAGTTGACAGTGCACACTTAATATCGTCATTAAAAGTCTGCCTTAGAACAGGCCTAGGCCTAGTTAGGCGACTGTGTCAATCATTAAAAATAATGTCGCATCAATTTCTTGCTAACATCTTAATCAAATATGACATTAATTTTTTACTAAATGTGTTACTAAATAAATAAATAAATAAATAAATAATACCAAAACTAGTAGATATCGAAAATCAAATAATTAAATAAAGCAATTTCATTATTACACATCATTTTTACGTATGATTGGGCTTTATAGCGGCAAAAATATGATTGTTTTCTAGGGTTAAGATGGTTGGCAGAAGAACAAACTGATGATGAAGATATAGTAGAAAGTGACACTGAAGATCTGCTATTAGAAGAAGACTGCTTGTTAAAATCCCCACATAATACGGATACAGAACAGGAAGGCAGTGGCACAGAGTCTAACTTGGAAAATAGCGATCAATTTCAGGAACGCAGCACTCCAGCGGTAGGTTCAGAATACGAAGAAGATATTCCTCTAAGAACACTCAGAAACCAACATTATACGTCCAAACATGGTACTAAGTGGAGGAAATATCCTTATCCTACCACAAGAACACACACTCAGAACATTCGTACGCAACCCGCTGGGCCTAAAGAAGCAGCCAAAAATGCGAAGTCTGAGCTAGAATGTTTTGAACTATATTTTGATCAATCTGTCATAGAAATGTTAGTAATCTCTACTAACATCTATATTGAACAAGTAAGATCAAAATTTGTAAGGGAAAGAGATACTAAAGCTACGGATGTTTTGGAAATGAGAGTATTTCTTGGTGTTCTCAAATCCGGAAGACGCAATTTGAATGATTTCTGGAATAACACGAGGTACAGGTAGCGAATTAATTTACCTCATCATGTCACTAAAAAGATTTCGATTCCTTCTACGAGCAGTTAGACTTGACGATATTAGAGACAGAGACGTACGTAAAGAATGTGACAAGCTAGCTCCTGTGAGAGATATTTTCGAGAAACTTGTCGCTAACTTTCAAAAATTCTTTGTACCTGATACGCTAGCAGCCGATACAGCCTCGCAGAACACACCGGAATGACGAATTAGATAATAGATGAAATAATTAAGTAATGAAGTAATTAGCAAACAACTCAATTGCGCGACTGATTGCACATAGAGATAGACTAAGTAGCAATCACGTAATTACATTTCATGCAGTCGTATTAAATACCATATAGATATATATTCGATATAATCATAGTATAACATTTAGGATGACGAACGTCATCTTCATCATTTAGAATACACAAGAAAAAAAAATGTTTAATTATTCATAACACAGGAGCAATAGCGGATGCGTCACGTCTATCGAAAGCTCCGAATCACTGGGAGATGCGTGGTAGATTTTTTAGGCGAAGCCATTTTGTAAGATGAGCAAGGAATTGTTGACGCATCGACGAAATAAAAGGGCCCCCACCTTTGAGGAGGTAGCCATTATTAGTAGAATCATACGAAAGTTGAGACGTCTTGACTCCCATTTAGACTAGTTACTTACAAATAAATTAATTAAAGCTAAGTGCAACTTCGGAATAAAGTAAAATTATATTTTTTTTGCCTTTAATAATTGGCGAAACATAAAACATGTACAAACTTTGGCGAAAATGCCCCTATGAAGTTCTTAATTTTTTAACCGTAAATTTGACCTGCGAAAACGTCATACTTACAACGCCAGTAGTGATCACAAAGACTTATCGTAATCACAATCGTATCCGTCGGTCGTTGTCGGGTGGCGGAGGCGACGGCGGGAATCAGATTTGGGATGTCGTGTAATTGAATGAAAACATGCAACTTCATAAACCGCGTCAGGTGTTATAAAAAATCAACTGGACAAGTCGTCACCAAACTGTAAGTTATTTGCTTTATATTATATTTAATGAATGTTTACTGTCATTTCTGATTAGTATTTGGAATTTAGAAGGGATTTAAAAGGTATTTAATGCATGCTTTGTAATAATTTCGTCGCAATAAAGTGGCCGATGAAAGGGTTCCCAAAATATTCAAAATCTAGTTCTCAGCCACCGCGGCCGGTAAGTGGGGCAGAGATATTAAAATACATTCACGATTTTTGGTCAAACGACAGCTGCAGTTACTGCATATGTGGATAGAATTGTAAAGATTAATCAAAATATTTTAAAATCAATTTCTCGGCCGTCATTATGATAGCGAATAAGTTTTTTACGTGTTTCGTAATTTATTATGGCCGACAACTAGATCAAAGGTCTAATTATCGGCCTATCCTACTTCTATGCGAGTTTTTCGTGGCCGATAACTGGACCAAAGATCTAATATATCGGCCTATCTTAATTATATGCAAGTTTTTGGTGGCCGATAACCATATCAGAGATCCAATTACCGGCCTATATTATTTGTATGCAGGTTTTATAGTGGTCGATAGCTGGAAAGGTACTATGACCCTATTTCCGGCCTTGCCGAAAGAACTCCAGTTAGTTTCAGGTGCTCCTTCGCCTGTCCTTTTTCCTCATCCCCAACACAATACTAAGAAGTTCCAATAAATTTGCGCAAACAGTCCTTTTGTCAAGGTTGTTTTAATGGTATTTCACTCTCTTTATAATAAATATTTATTATTATTTTTGGGGCAGGTGGAGACAAAAATGATGGTCAACCCCAAACGAAAAAAGTTTCAATACAGTGAAGAAAATCTGAAAAAGGCTGTAGATGAAATACTTAATGGATTGGGGATAAGAGAGGCAAGCAGGAAGTATGAAGTGCCCCGTGCCACACTTTTTGTATGCAAGACGTGCCTTCTTAGACAATATCTTCCTATATAAAATCTTAAATAGCCATATTAATTCTGCACCTCTTTTGGGCAAAATTCTTTTTAAAATTCCTCGGTCTCCCTCTTCTCGTTCAAAAGATACATTTTATATACCCTCTTTTCACACGAACTATGCGAAAAATACCTTTTTCAGACGGTCATGTTTACATTATAATAAAGCTTCGAATGTCCTAGACATATTTTCCGACACGTTGGTTAGTTTTAGGAAAAATTGTTTTTTGGTTGTATTAGTTGCTTTGGTTGCTCGGTTTAATAAGTTATTAGTGTAATTTTGATTGTAATTTTCGCCTTGCTACTATTTATAATGTTTTGTAGTAATTAATGGTAATATAGGTCTATTTCTATTATGTATTATTTACACACAAATGTATATGACTGTTTTTACCTAAATAAAAAAGAAAGAAAAAAAAGAAGCGTCTCAAAAAGATTGCCATTTGATTCTGAAGATCAACTGAAAAAAATCCCAAACCACGTATTTGGCAAGAAAAATATAAATACTACTTCGCAACAGGCTGTTAAAAGTAAGACTTTTATTTAGTTATATTAAATAATCTTTTTTAAATAACCCCGAGCCTTCTACTGTTAGATTAAAGCCAAAGAAGCAAAGTATTAATTGTTCACCCATATAATCACCCACTACCCCCTGCAAGTACTGCCTGTTCAGCGATATAATCATCCACTACCCCTCCACTCTCTATACACAAGATTGACATTATGTCAGGCTTCAATTTCAAGTTTATAACTTCGGCAGTTTCATGTATTCATGTTTATAATATAAGAAATTGAAAAATTATGCACCATTAATATACAATAAGTAAAAATTCTGCTTATTTATCTACATTATTTTTGGAAACTATTACAGAGGTCACTTCTGGGATTATTCAAGGTAAAACGAATTACACTATTCTCTGAAAATCACGATCCATACGAAATCAGAATAATAACAGAATATGTGAAAACTCCAATTTATTAAAGAGAATTAATGTTGGACTATAAATTTCAATTTCAAGTTTATGAAATGCCTAATTATACAGGGTGTTCGGCAGACGGTTGTACATACGATTATGACGGACAAGTGAGGTCCTCACCTACATGCTTGGCCCCAAAAATTTAACCTAGGCCTCACGATTTTTTTAATGATTTTTTTTGGTAATATGGCGAGATTTTTCATTTCCATGGCTTTAAACTCCATTAACTTCATTTAAAACTGATAAAACAGTCATCATATTTTTTTATTCGTATCTAAATTAGTAGCAGATTAATAAAAAAAAATATTTGGTTCAGATAATCACCATTAAAAAAAAAATGCCCTAAAGTACAAAAACACTTTAAAAATAATCTTAAATGTCAATTTCGCATTGCATTAAAAAAAAAGAGGTAGAGCGCTTCAAATTTAATCAAAACATCTCTAAGTTATGCCCTTTCTATTTACGTATTTTATTTCAAAATAACAGGAGGTATTGATCATTTCACTAAAACTGCCATTTTTTTATGAAACTACTTTTGCAGAAAATGAAATGATTTGCTTATTTAATAAGTGGCTAAAACATTAAATAAGGCTACGATGTTACTTTGGGATGGTTACACAAAGCAGGTAAAAATGTTGTTTCACTTTTACACAGCATCTTATCTTTGCTTTCTTTCAGCCGCCGCCGCAGTTCGCCATCCAGGTAGAAATGTTATTTCACTCTTGAGCATTCATAACGTATCTTTTTTCTCTTTCACTCACGGCCGCAAGACGCTTCAGACTGAACGAGCTGTGCACTGTGAGTGATTGAGGCCAGTCGAGACTTGTCTGTCTCTGCGATATAACGTTAGCGCTCGTTTCTTTTCAGTTGTTTTTTGTTTTTCATTTTGTTGTTTTTTGTTATTGTTACGTTTTTTATTTGGTAAATGGCCGAATTTACCAATGAAGAGTACGCGGACATGATAGTGGCGTACGGACGGGCGCATTGTAATGGGCGTGAAGCACGTAGAATTTATCATGATCTCTTTCCGAACCGTCGTTTACCCAACCACCAGACTTTTGGGAATACTTACCGACGTTTACGGGAAACTGGAAATTTACGTTTACATGAACCGAGGGTAAACGTACAACAACACAATGTTGCCATTGACGAACAAATTCTTGCCCAATTTAACGAAGATCCTACCAGAAGCATAAGAACAGTAGCCGCCGCACTTGGCCTAGGTATTTGGAAAGTGTGGTCTGTTCTCCGAGCAAATGAACAGCATCCTTTCCATTACACTCCAGTACAAGGTATGGTTTTGTGCAGATTTAGTCCGTTAACTATTTTTGTTGATAACAGTGTATGTAATTAAATTACATATCTGTCATCACCACATGATTACATATCTGTCATCACGATCAAACTACTAAACGACCCAATTTCATACAAATGGTATTGAAAAATGTTTATTCCGTAGAATGCGTACGTAATTCTTAAACATATTTCATTTGTTCTAGCTCTTGAAGAAGGTGATTTTGCAAGACGTATCCAATTTTGTCGAAATTTGCTCCACACTGATGTTGACGATGTTAACTTTTTAAGGAGCATATTGTGGACGGATGAATCCAAATTTGAGAGAGAAGGCAGTAAATTATCATAATTTACACAATTAGGCAAATAAAAGACAAAACCCTCATTTAAAGCAACAGAGAAGATTTCAAAGAAGATTTAGCGTGAATGTTTGGGCAGGTGTCATAGGAAACAGGCTAATTGTACCTCATTATTTGCCTGACCGCATCAACGGCGCCAACTACTTGGGAGTTTTTACAAAACGACTTGCCTGACTTAGTGGAAGAAGTCTTCCAAGAAGACAGACCGATGGTCTTTCAGCATGACGGCTGTCCGGCACACTGGAGCATTGCTGTTAGGGAGCATTTAGATAATGCTTTCCCCAATTCTTGAATTGGTCGTGGTGGTCCAATCCTGGCCTCCGCGATTGCCAGACCTCACCCCATCTATTTTTACGTCTGGGGAAGGGCCAAGGATCTGGTTTATGTTAAAGAGGTAGAAAGAAAATCGAGAAGAATTAATAAACCGAATCAACGGCGCTTTCGATACTATGAAAGCAGAGATGTTATTAAGAACTACAACGGTCGAAATTAGAAAACGATACCGAGCGTGCATACACAATGAAGGACGGCAATTTGAGCAACATTTGTAAAATTAATAAAATTTATTATTAACTGACTTAACACGTTCAACGCCGTATCGGACAATGGTGGGTGACACTCTTTACTCTTATGGAGCCAGTTGACAAACATAGATTTTGCCAAATTTCATCGACGTATATTTTGTGGTAAATATATAGATTTAGTACCAAAATATGTGGTCTATTTACCCCGGCTTCGTGTTATTACTTTTTACTTAGTTATTGAGCGTCGCACACCATTGTCCGACGCGGCCTCCGCGGGGGAAAAACCGAAAATCCGTTGCATAGCGCCGTGCGGTCCCGGTGTCACCCACCCGCCGCGCGCCTCTGACTCGCGCATTCGCATCCCCGCTTGGGCTCCGATCAGTAGTGACTTCCGTCGCCAAGTGTTTGAGACGTGCGCGTAGTGGTAACAAGTATTGTTTTTACGAGTTTTCATCATCATGATCGACTTTGAAGACTTCGAAATAAGCCATGAAGACTTGACGCAAATGGATACTATAGAAATTAATTTCTTCAACCAAAGTCTCCATATAAGTTCTGATGAGGAAGATAATATTCAACCCTGCCCATCAAGACGGCGTCGAGTTATCGTATCGGATAGTGAGACCAGTGATGCTGAAATTAATCGTAACATTCAAGATCTTGTGGAATGTTCACCGCCCACAACATGGACAGATCCCAAAGGTAATCAACGGCATGTCATTGCTTTTACAGAATATCCTGGAATGCCGTTAAATTTACGCATGTTAATGACAAACAAATCTCCAGTTGACTTCTATACGCTTTTGGTGACGGAAGATGTTTTCCAACAAATTGTCGATGCCACTAATGCTTTTGCAGTTGCTAAGATAACAAATACGCAAAGAGCCACGAAGGCTGCACGCATTCGCAATTGGTCGCCAACTAACCTTGCTGAGATGAAAAAATTTTTTGGCTTGATTTTGTATATGGGTTTGGTTAAATTACCAAAAATATCCGATTATTGGTCTAGGGACGAAATCATGGGACAACAATTTCCACGAACCATAATGTCCCGTAACCGGTTCGAATTGCTCCTGCAAATGCTCCATTTTTCACAAAGAGACGAAGACAATAGGATGGATCGACTACATCGCGTAAGAAACTTGTTGAATATCATGAATAACAATTTTAAGAAGAATTACACACCAGGCGAGGGCTTATGTGTCGATGAAAGTGTGGTGCCATTTCGAGGACGTTTAATATTTCGCCAATACAACAAACAGAAGCGTCATAAGTACGGTATAAAACTGTTTAAATTGTGCACATTGCCAGGTTACACGTATAAAATTAGCATTTATGCTGGCAAACAGAACGACGAAGTCAACACTACACCGGCGAATGTAGTAATGACATTATGCGAAGACCTGTTGAACAAAGGGCATACACTCTACACAGACAACTGGTACACTAGTGTCGGATTAGCTCGGGAACTTTTAAAAAAAGAGACTCATCTTGTAGGGACTTTGAGAAAAAATAGAAAACATTTTCCCAAAGTAGTGGTTTCTACCAAGTTGAAAAAGGGACAGTTCATAGCCAAAGAGAGCGCTGATGGAATAACTGTTATGAGATGGAGGGACAAGCGCGATGTTCTAGTTTTATCTACGAAACATTCCACGCGTTTTGTAAGAGTGATGAAACACAACAAAGTGACCTCAAAGCCGGCAATTATTCTCGATTATAATAAAGCCAAGGGTGCTGTTGATTTATCTGATCAAATGTCAGCATACCAGACACCCCTGCGAAAGACCGTAAAATGGTATAAAAAAGTCGCGATAGATTTGATTTTGAATGTGGCTGTTGTAAATTCTTTAATTCTCTATAAGAGCGTCACCAAAAAAAGTATTCCAATTGTTGACTTCAGAAAGGAAATCATGAAAAGTTTACTGGCTGAAGATATACTATCTGAAGTTCCTCCGCCAAGACCAAAACGAGAAAAACACGAGCTGGCGAAAAAAGAGGGAAAGTCTAAAGAAGTCCGACGTCAGTGCCAACAATGCTACAAGGAGAACATGGCTACCCAAGGACGTTTAGTGGCTAGAAATAAAACCAAAAAAGTCACTACTTTTTGTAAAAGTTGTCCGAACAAACCATTTCTTTGTTTAGAATGCTTCATTAAAGTTCATTATAATCACAATAATATTAAAGATCACAATAATATAAAGATCAGTTAGAAGATAGTTTTTTATGTTAAACTTTTGATTGCAGCCATGAGTGTTATTACTATAATATCATTAAAATTTAATAAATGGTTTGAATACTACATAATGGTGTGTTTTCTTAAAATATTTATAACGTTCTCATATTTAAAATCGTCTTTGTAAACATCTTTAAAGAGATAATTACATAGTACCACTCTCAGTAAAAGTTGCTGACCAGCAAAAAATTTTTTTTTCTTGTAATCAGAATAGTTTGCAATAACCAACTAGTATGGGGTAGGCTAGAGGGCCGTGCGGGTCCCTTTTCATACGATACAGCACGAGTTTCCTGTCCGTCGGCTTGCCATAGAGTTTTATAAACTCCTCTGACTCGCGGTCAACTGTGGTCGACGCGGCCCGAACGGGAGAGTTTGTTGTCGCCCAACTGTGGTCGTCACGGCTCGAATGGAATACCTATTTTTTATCATCGGCGTTCAACGTGTTAAGTGTTTTCTTTATTAAACTAGTGTAGGTATCCTTATTAGGTAAATAAATAAAAATGCCAGTTTTGGTGAAATGATCAATACCTCCAGTTATTTTGAAATAAAATACGTAAATTGCATACCAATAGAAAGGGCATAACCTAGAGATGTTTTGATTAAATTTGAAGCGCCCTACCTCTTTTTTTTAAAATGCAATGCGAAATTGACATTTAAGATTATTTTTAAAGTGTTTTTGTACTTTAGGGCAATTTTTTTTTAATTGTGATTGTCTGAACCAAATTTTTTTTTTAATAATCTGCTAGTAATTTAGATACGAATAAAAAAATGTTGACTGTTTTATCGGTTTTAAATGAAGTTAATGGAGTTTAAAGCCATGGAAATGAAAAATTTCCCTATATTACAAGAAAAATCATTAAAAAAAATTTGTGAGGCCTAGGTTAAATTTTTGGGGCCAAGCATGTAGGTGAGGGCCTCACTTGTCCGTCATAATCGTATGTACAACCGTCTGCCGAACAGCCTGTATATGTAATCTAAATACAAATATAATTAATAAATGAAACGCTTTTACCGATATTTTTTTTTTCAGAGTTGACTCCAAGGAATAAAAAATAATTGCCTGAGTGAGAGGACCAGATTTATTGTCACCGAGAAGAAGTACAAAAATGGTTGACGACATCGAATCACCAGTATTAAAGGACATAATAACTTCAGCAACGAAAAATGAACATCGCAAGTCCCGAGGAAGATGCTGGACAAGATTGAATATTGATATTGTACACTAATTGGATAAGAATTTGTTAATTTGCTATAAATACCTCTTGTCATGTACATCTTGAGAAATTTCCTCGCGAAAATAAAACGATTTGTACCCCAATTGCATAAGAATATTTTTGTTATGTTACTAGAAATATCTTTTCTCGTGTACGTCATGTTCGTTGTATCGTACATGTTGTTTCACTTTAACGTGAGCATTATTTACAAGTACAAACATAATATTATACCACCATATTATAGTGAAATAATATGTAAGAATTGAGAATTTTCCTCGCGAATATAAAAAGTGTTTCTGCACCTTGTAACAAAAATCCAAATTTGCGTGGCATGTTATGTTTCAAAAACATGTTGCACGCATTGCAACATGTTTCGCTTGTATTTCTCGTGTTTTTTTTATATTGGTCTTACTCAGTTTTTGAGTTGTTTCGGAATCATGGTTCAAAGTCTCAAAACATATCTCCAAAACAATAAAAAATCGCT
Organism: Micropterix aruncella; assembly: GCA_944548615.1. Classification (NCBI taxonomy): domain Eukaryota; kingdom Metazoa; phylum Arthropoda; class Insecta; order Lepidoptera; family Micropterigidae; genus Micropterix; species Micropterix aruncella. The sequence goes on from OX155967.1 coordinate 8,908,227, forward strand.
AAAAGCTTTGACATTGGATTTGTCAGAATAGAAATAGCCGTATTGCACGGCCCAATAAAAAGTGACCCTTCTGGTGTTTTTGCCATGACAAAAAAAAAACAAGAGATTTACTTAAAAAATCGAGTTCAAAAGAAATTTTTTAATGAATGTAATAAATATTACATTAATATTACTATTTTATTGTGAACATGAGTTGCTATGAGTTTTTTTTAAATCTCCTAAAGTTGGTATAACTGCAGGCAGTCCAGTCTGTCCATCCTAGCCACAGTAATTGAGGGGGCACGATTTTTTCCAAGATGGCGCAAGGCAGAGTACTTCTCACTCGCGCCGGGCGACTGAAAACTGGCTAAAAGCGGAATAATCCGCCGCCGTTAAGGCACTTGAAGTGCAGTATTTTAAAGTGATGTGAACAAGGTCCTATTTTCTGGTAAGCGTTTAATTCCTTTGGGGTTTCAATGAGATAAACGAGTTTTGTAGTAATGGTGTGTTTCTCTTTTCGTCACAGCGGGTTTTTGGCTGTGCCGCCTTTTTTATTTTCCAATGTAAATTCAACTATAAATCGGCCCACCGTGCCCTGACTTTTTCTCGCCTGGATGTCCATTTGAACTGGAAAACGTATCACATGTCACATGTATGAAGTCTGTACCCCATGTCTGAAGAGGAGATAGGAGGGAGCTACCTACCTGCTAATTAAAGGATCTTGTTTTTATAACTTTAAATTTGTAGTTTTATTTTAAAATTGCGAAGGTTTATCCTGTTTTGCCAAATTTAGTGACAAACCAAATCCTTTCCCCGACCCTGTGGTTATTTTTTCATTTTTGGTCATCATCTAACCTAGCATGGTATTTTTTCCTTTTTCCGCGTTTTCGATAAATGCGGTGGCGCTCTTGTTTCCTGTGTTGGTATAACGCGACAGGATCTCTAATCGTACGTTATAACCTAATAGTCACTCTTTGTAGATTTGTACCCCAATTGCATAAAAATATTTTTGTTATGTTACTAGAAATATCTTTTATCATGTACGTTATGTTCGTCGTATCGTAGGGTGGATGCACAATTACAAATGGGCGTTCTTCAGCTGATTTCCAAGATTAAAAATAAAAAGTCATCAACATTGACATTTGTATCTACGTCTCCAGGTATACGCCAATTTAGACCTCAGAAGAGACAGTTGTCTTCGAATCCAGGTCCGTCTGGAATCGATAGCAACGTATATCGGTCACCGCCGCAACCTCAGACAGCAACTGGAGGTCAATACTATGTATCTCTGGTGCAGTCAGTGCATACACAGCAGTTAAGTCAACAACAATCTCAAGCTGATACTATAAGCCAGTGTTACATGGCATATGGCCAATCACTATCTCCTGATGACGTCGTATCCGAGACATCATCAGTGTCGTCAATAATTTTGGTAGCCCATAATTCTTTTTATTTCACTATGTTATTTTGGTTAGGTTATTTTGCTATATTTTTACATACAATAAATCCAAAAATAAAATATTTTCTTACCTTATTGCTATTGCTAGCATCTGCATGGGTTGAATACAGTTCCTCATAACAGTGTCCTGGCGCTGTATAACAATCTTTAATTTGTCGTGTAACTCATAAAATGATGAGACGGACATACGGAAATAGTTAAAGAATTTCTGCTCATGTTCTAATAACTCACCGAACAATATATAAAAGGCCCCCACAGGGTGTCTTTTTTGAACCATAGGATGCACCCAATATATCCTATGCCTTTTCTCTGGAGGCGGCGACGCTGCCGTCGCAGCAACAGCCACATTGCAACAATTCGTTTACGGTCCATCGCCACATCTGGCACAGACAACACTGTGGGCCTACGCCCGGGTCAGCGACAATCGGCCCGGAATCGGCTGCGTGTGAAAGTCATGTAGCCGGCGCCGGCCCAATGCAGGGTGGATTCAGCCGGCACGTATGAAGCTACACCAACTGCAATATTTCAAGATTGAAGTATGACTAGCGTATATGTAATTACACGACTGCCCAACAAAAAAGGAGTGTAAGTGTTCAGGGTTTATCTATGTATATTTTCCGTTTCTTTATTCCACCTTAACTTCTATACGCTTAGACCGATTTAGAAGGGTGTTGTATTTTTAGAGTCGCTATGACATCCCGAGTGTCGTAGGATACCTTTACTGTCCAAATATCAAGTGTGTAGTCGTATCTGTAATATTTTTTTTGTATTTTTGCTTACTTTTCTGTTTTTTCTTTCACTTTTTTAGTGTTTAGTGTCGAATAAAAGGTCTGATTGACTACATTCCAGAAATATACATGCATCTACAGTGGGTGGCCATCACATTAGGACCACACAATATTTTTGCAATGTTTTATGTGTAAACCCTTAAATTTCATATATTTATAATTATATGTGGTGTTATTATTTATTAAATGATGAGTTCATTATATTATTAATCTATTATAAGCATAAAATTTTCAGTTGGCACCACTGGCTGTAAACTGTCAGCTGTCAAATTCATTCTCCATAACTGAGAAGTTGAAGGCTATAATTGGCACGTGTGTTTTCCCCAAGTTTTTCTGATTTTTGTACTTTATTGTTTATAATATTCTTAAACCAGGTAAATTGAAAGGTAAGTAGTAAGTTTAATATTAAAATTTTATATTTTTAGAGTGATTGGCCCAAACAACTGTATATTTTTAGAGTGATTGGCCCGAACTCATTATTCTTAAGTTATCACTTGAAATTTTCAAATATGGGGAAGAAATGTGACGTTTCACCTTAAAAAGTAGGAGAAATCAAATGTCTCCTGCAAAATACACACTATTCTTAACGAGAAATTGAAAAATTGGTTGAGGTTTCTCACCAGACTGAGATGCGGGTGAAGAAAAAAATTGACAATGGCGAGGAATTTGTTTCGAAGAGACCACCTTCCAAACGGAAAACCACCCCCAGAGCTGATCGCACTATCCGAAACATCTGCCCGGAGAACCGAAAAAAACCTCTAAAGGTTTTAACACAGATGATACAGGAAGCAGTCGCTGTATCGGATCGAACTATTCTCAGAAGGCTTAAAGAATAGGGGTTGACATGTCGTCGCCCAGCCAAAAAACCAAAACTCACTCCTTCCATGAAGAAAAAGCGGCTAGAGTGGACTCGAAATCACCGACACTGGTCTGTGGAACAATGGGAAAAGGTATTTATTGAAAATTTGGTGATTTATGAGTTATAATATGTTTGAATTTATTAAAAAAGCATTATTTCAGGTCTGCTTTTCGGATGAATCGCCATTTCAAGTGATGATGGACAAGACAACCTTTGTTCGCCGGAGACCCAACGAAAAGTTCCATCCTGACTGTATTGTGGAGACAGTAAAGCATCCACCCTCCGTCATGATCTGGTCTGTCATTTGTGGGCAGGTGACTGGGCTCCTCTACAAAGTGAATGAGATGATGAGACAAGACCAATATAAAGATGTCATAGAGAACCAATTGTTACCTTAAACATCGGATTGGTCAAAAAAAGAGAGCAACTGATCTTTATGCAGGATGGAGCACCCTGCCACATGGCAAAAAGCGTTATGGCTTATCTCAAACAAAAACAAAATCAAGGTCCTGCCTTGACCTTGCAACTCGCCGGATCTTAACCCGATTGAGAACATTTGGGAGCTTGTGAAAAGAGAAATTGGGAAAGAAGTAAACACAACAAAGCAAGCTTTGATAGAAAAGATCATCCAAATCTGGCACCATAACCCTGACTTGCCAGAAACCATAAAAAAAATATTTCAAGCATGCCAAGGCGTATTGAAGCTGTAATTGTCAACAAGAGAGATTTCACCAAATATTGACATATATTTTATAAAATATGTAATACCATAATAAATGTGTGAATTGTCAATGGTTTTTATTTTATTTACATAAAGTAATGATCTATGAATGAAAACATCAAATATAAAATACTCTCTTGTTATCACACTTGCTTATAAAATTTTCCAAACTCAATAATTGCAAAAATCTAACAGTGGTCCTAATGTGATGGCCACCCACTGTATATGGATAGATAAATAAACAAAAAAATTATAAATAAATCTAATCAAAATAACTATAAATACAATAGTTCACTCCTGTAACGGCAGTCGTGTTTTTTTCCTATTTTTAATATATTTACTTGTTATATATGTTATACACATAATTATAAAAAAAACAAATGCCCGCCTTAGAACAGGCCATAGCTTAGTTAGGTGATTCAAGTATTACTAGCAATATTTATAATATATTTTTTAATACCTATATGTTTTTTTCATACAATCTTTATTAAATGATGAAGTTTGTTTGTGATAAGAATGGCCTAGCTTCCGGAATTGTTTTTGTAAGAAGCTTAAAAAATTCTCTTTCTTAAAAAATTGAGAATGCTACATATTTATAGTACTACGTAACATATGTTTTCGGGTTTCATATTAATAGGTGTACGTAATATCTGGAATCTTGAGGCTATTATGCCGAATGCATTTTCAACAACATTACGAGCCCTCGAGTCTATAATTATAAATCCGCTTGTCGTGATCAAGTTCTCTTTGTGCATATGGCGTCAGAAGATTTTTGTTCAGAGCAAACCCTTCATCACCAATGAAAACGTAATTTAAATCGTTAACGTTTTCGTTTCTTTTTGGTAAATTTAGTTGATCTCTTTATTAGTTTTTTGGAAAATTCTGTGTATTCAATAACACCTCCATCAGACATTCTTCCGTTTTTACCGATGTCGACGAAAATGAACTCGTAATTTGAATTGACCAAAGCTAATAAAACCATGCTGTAAAAGTTTTTGTAGTTATAATATTTCGCACCAGAATTAGCAGGTGGAACAATTCGAATATGTTTTCCATCCAGAGCTCCACCACAGTTAACGAAATTCCAGCGATCTTGGAAGCCTTTAGCAATTTCCAACCATTCTTCTTTGTTTGTAGGAAACTGAAAAAAAAACATTTTAATTTTATTGTTCCAGGAACCTACCCAACTTCCAAGAGGCAAAAAGAGGAAAACGAAACCAAATATCATCGATAGTCAAATTAAATTCATGAATGTTTGCACAGACGCATTAAAGAAAAAGGAAATGACAGAGTACGAAGCTTTCTCTATAACAATTGCAAAGAAATTGGAGAAAATGAATAGTATTCAAGCATTACATGCTGAAATACTAATACATTCAGTGTTACGTAGGGGATTGTTAAATCAATTGATTCGACGGATATTTGTGATAAACAATGCAATAAAACTATTATTTTATCTGTTTCTAACACACCAAGGCCGTCATCTTCAACTTCAGTACACACTGATGTTACCTACCATTCACCTCCTTCATCTATGTCAGCAATACATCATCTGAAGAGGAGTCGAGTCACACTAATCTAGCATAAATCCTTTTTGAGTGTTTTTCTTTTTATTTATTTTTTTATATTAAAATTGTGTTTTATAATAAAGAGTGCATCTTTGAACTAAAAATGTATGTAAAAAGTGCTCTTCTCACTTGAATAAAACTCATTTAACAAATCGTTCTTTTACTTACCCTCATGTAATCCTTACTAAGCACTTCATAAATAACTTTACAAGTTTCCGGTATTAATTTACATAAGGCTGATTTAGAGATCCCAGTATTAAATTTCAGATCTTCAAAACTACGATCGGTCGCTAGAAACCTTAACGTAGCAACAAGCCGTTCTTCTGCTGTTATACATTTTCTCATTACTGTATCCTGCTTTGTGATTATGTGGCGTACCATTCCACAGTCAAAACCGTGCGGATCCAAGGACGGTCCCAGGGGGGGGGGGGGGTCAAGGGGGTCATGACCCCCCCAAATCTTAAATATATGGCTTATAATAAGCTCCTTATGCAAATACACTTGTTTCCATACATAAATTATTGTATAATAAATGGGAACTTTGTTTTATTTACAAACCGTTAAACCAATCTCATGGCCCATAACAGCGACCCCCCCCCCAAACCTTAAGCCCATAACTGTGACCCCCCCCAAAATGTAAGCCTAGGACCGCCCTTGTGCGGATCTATCCACGATCTCCAAGAGCTAGTCGAACAGTTTTATGGAGAATAAGACCAGGCTTTTGTACAAACGAGTTTGTACAAAAGCCACCCATTTGTTTTATCGAGTGTCCAGGATTGTCTACGCACAGATGGAACGTCAAAATCCGCTGGAGTCGTTGAAAGGGGAAATCGTGGAGGTGATTAAGATTTTGGAAGAATGCTCGGAGATTGTAAGGGGTCCCAGTCCTTGTTTGCTGAGACCTATGGCAGAGTCAAGGGAAAATACGGTCCCGGAGAATTCCTTAGGTACGCAAGGGCCCTCCGTCAGTCATTTGTTTGTTCCGGTGGTTGAGCCAGTAGTTTTTCCGGTTCCTTCGACTTCTAGCAACGAGTTCCCTCGATCCCGACCTGATTCAGTGTTGGTTGATGTACCTTCTCCTGCGGTTACTTTTGATCCTTATCCAAAAAAAGCACACCCCTTGCACAGCTAGACATATTCTAGCTGGCTGCAAGGTGGCCTTGGATCAAGGACGGTACACTTACCGCCACGACAAAGTCCTTGCTGTTATTCGCGAGGTACTTAGCCTCTCAGTGGCTCGTGCCAACAAGGGTTCCACAGTATCCTCCAAACCCCCAATCCAGTTTGTGCGGGTTGGCTCTAAAGGCAAAAAACATCTCACTGCAAAACCTTTCTCAATAATCGAGAAAGCTTCAGATTGGATTATGGAGGTCGATTCGGTCTCTAAGCAGTATAAATTCCCTGAAAGTCTCGGATGCACAGCCCTGCGTCCAGATATAACTCTTTACTCTCTATCTTGGAAGATGGTCCTTATCGTAGAATTAACTGTTCCATGGGAATCAAATATCCCAAAAGACCACGAGTACAAATTAAATAAATACCATGACCTCGCAAATGCCGTCACCCAGAACGGCTTCACTGTTCACCTTCACGCGGTGGAAGTAGGCGCTCGTGGCCTGCCAGCTAAATCTTTGTTTCACCTTTTTAAAGATCTTGGTCTCTCCAGGAAAATAATCAACTCCTTCCTAGAAAAATTATCTAAAGCCGCGATTTCTGCATCTCAAATTCTATGGCTTCGAAGGGGGAGTGAATGGGTGGTAAGGTGAACGCTCACATGTGGCAAGACAGCTGTCCTAAACCTACCACAGCCGGTTCGTAAGTCCGGAATATACTGCTCACCCTCCAGAAGTGTAAAAAAAAAAAAATGTATTATGATGGGCCCGACTCCGGTCGGTGAATTCCATGGCAGCTCCGTTTGTATTTTATTTTTACTACCGGCCGTCTGGCTCGATGGGGTATTCGTCTATCTGCTTTTGATTTTGAGATCGTCCACAAGAAAGGTGTCGATAATGTGGTTCCTGACACGTTATCTCGGTTGCTTCACGTTTCCTCTCTGTCTGTTGTTTCCGACTCATGGTACGACGATTTGTTTAAGGCGGTGTCTGAAAATCCCGCTGGATATCCAAATTTCCAGATTAAGGACCATGAATAGTTTAGGTACTCTAAAAGCAAGTATCAACTCACCAGTTGTTACGATTGGAAGTTAGTTGTTCCGTTGCAGCTTAGAGAAAAGCTTATCCGAGAAAATCATGAGTCTGATTTGGCTATGCATTTTGGAATTTTTAAGACACACCGTCGTATTTGTCTTCGCTACTTTTGGCCTAATTTACATGGAGATGTAGTTAACTTTGTTTCCAAATGTGAAACATGTCAGCAATACAAACATTCGAATATTTCCCCGTTGGGTCAGCTAGGAAATCCTAAGTCCTGTGCCTTCCCGTTCCAAATGGTCTCGGTCGATCTGTTGGGTCCTTATCCGATGACGAGGAACAGAAATATGCATTTTCTCGTGGTGATAGATTGTTTTAGCAAATACTGTCTACTTTTTCCGTTAAAACGAACTACCAGTAAACTTGTAAGTTATGTCGTTGAACATAATGTTCGCTATGGTGTTCCGCAGTATTAAATTTCAGACAACGGAAAACAGTTTATCGGTAGGGAGTTCACTGAACTGATTGCGAAATATAACATTCCAAAAGTATATTTAAACCCGAAATATTGCCCTCAAGTTAATCCAACTGAACGTCAGAATCGTAGTGTGGTCACTGCGTTATCGTTGTGTGTAAAAGACGATCATCGCAGCTGGGATCTCTATCTTTCTGAAATTCAGATGGCCATTAACGTGGCAGTCTCGGAATCAACAGGGTTCAGTCCATTTTTCCTAGTCCATTGAACCAATTATGAATGGTTCTTTTTATGCTCAGACGCCGGAATCTCAAGCAGAGGTTATTTTTGGTAGTAGGTTGTCTTATGCTCAAAATTTGAGTGAATTATCTAACATTTTTCATGTAGTGCGGCAGAAATTGGTAAAATTACATGCACATAATAAAGTTTACTATGATCGTAAACACCGTCCTGCGGAATTTCAAGTAGGCGATATGATCTATAAAAAGACTTATTATCTAAGTAATGCTGGGAATTATTACATTTCCAAATTTGCCCCAAAATATGAAAAATGTAAAATAATTAAAAAACTCTCTGCGTTGGTGTACGAGTTAGAAAATGCTAAAGGGAAGAATATAGGTTCCTGGCATATTAAGGATTTCAAATTAAATCCTCAAGGTTCTAGATAGTTTTGTTTTATTACTCTTTTATTTTCTCGTTAACATCCATCTGAAAAGTTTTAATAGTAGTCCGACTAGTTCGACTCTTAATGTTTTGTCCTTTATAAAGGTGTGGTACCGATTGGTTACTATCACTGAAATCATTGTGTTTGTGATCAGTCGTGCTAGGAATCTTGACTAGCACCACTGTGGTTTGAATAGGTATCGTGAGAGGGAAGTATGCAAGGAGATGGTATACAAGGCAGTAATGGACAGTGTCTCGGCAAAATAGTTTTATTTAGAATTAACTACCAATAATATTAATATTAAAATATTCATAGTACCGTAAGCAGTTTCACAATCTAAAAACAAAACATAATAATATTATCGCAAATACGACACACCTGCATTCGCCGAAAACCCGGCCGCGGGTTGCTACATTGCACACAACAAAGCCGTGAATATATGTATTCTACAGTTTTGAATAAGGGAATCACCAACATAGCATATTAAAGAAACCATGGAAACGAGAGGCAAGGAAAATAACAACAAAAAAACAAAGTAACATAATTTTGTTTTAAAATTTTCATTCTTTCACGCATATACAATGTAACAAATGAGTCGTATAGAATCAAAGGCGGATAACTGTCAATTTAGTCAAAATAAAGTTATGTGTGTGGCAACATAGGAAATTTTGAATACTTTTAGTGTATAAATTAATTTAGTTTCAAAAATAGATATATTTCATAGAAAATCCAATCACAAATCGTGGTTTACTTTCAAATCCGACTATCTGTGAACGGTGAGAAACAAACATGGCCTTCTTCGCCGGACGACCAATCACAGGCGAGCATTTTCGATGCATTGTAATGGCGGATTCGGCAATTTCCATACATTACGTCGAGTGATTTTTATTGATTTATTGGAGATTAAGCGTATGCAGTTCTAATAATTCACTGAAAACGCAGTCATGGAGTGTAGCCCCACAACGGTGGCTAATGGGCATTCACGAAAACGTCAGAGGGATCCCTCAACCTGGAAACGAAATGTGGCGAAGAGAGTGAGGTTAGTACCGTAGCCAGGGTTGGCACTTCTGATATTTTTTGATTCAAGTTCAGTGTATTGGTTTTTTATATATTTAAGGTATTCAGCAAAATCACTACCAGAAAGAGTCTGTGAACATTCAACTGAAGCGCTTCAATGTGGCAAATTGACAATGGCTCAAATAATGCAATAGCATACTAAATGTTATGCCCACCGAGAAAAAATGGAGTAAGATGGGCTTATTTTGAAGTTTTGTACAGTTAGGCCAGTAAAGCACAGGCCTGGGTTTAAAGGTTAAAGGCAAACTGCTACAAAATATGCTGTCATTGTGGACCAAGGAAAAAAAACCCATATGTAAAGAATTCTTTTTATCGATATTTGGCATAACGAAACACAGAGTAGCATATGTCATGAATAGATTATATTACACTGCGGAATTTCCCGCTGAAAAACGTGGTGGCAACCACAAAGAACACATATATGCTGCACAGAAAGAGTCCATCCACAACTTCATTCAGAAACTAAAATGTGTCGAGTCACATCACTGCAGGTAAAGTAAATTTGCAGAAAGGAAATATCTGCCATCAGACCTCGACATCTACAAGTTGTACAATATGTACAAAGACAGCGAATTTTCAAATCCAAATGTCAAGAAGTCATACTTTCGTAACATTTCTAATAAACTTTATAATATTGGCTTCGGATCGCCTAAAACATATGCCTGTTCTATGTGCTTGGAGCTACAAGAGAAAATAAAAAACGAAAGTGATCCTACCAAAAAGTATGTACTGATAACTACGAAAAAAGTCCATACGTTGAGAGCTAAATCGTTTTTCGAAATGTTGCGTGATGAAGTGGATGGATTAAAAATCATCTCATTTGATTGTCAGAAGAATCTTCCCCTCCCAAAATTACCTGACCAGATAACTTATTACAGTCGGCAATTATATCTCTACAATCTCACAATGGTGGAGGGATCTTCTAGACTTCCATTTACAAAAGAACGTATTTTTGCATACGTATGTACTGAAAACGAACATAACAAAGATTCGAATCTTGTTGCATCCGCTGTATACCACCGTCTTACCGAAACGGACAAAACTAATGTTGATACTATCCGATTGGGTGCCGATGGATACGGCGGCCAAAATAAGAATTGCATTGTTGTGGGTGCCTGCTGCGAATGGCTTCTGAAAAATGAATCAATTAAAAAAATTGAAATTGTGTTTCCCGTAACTGGACATTCATTTATGCCTGCAGATCGTGTGTTCGGAGTGATTGAGAGAAAATTAAAAAAGAAGGAAGTAATTTTACATCCTAGCGAGATCAAAGACATTATCGCGGAAACGGCGACATTGGTGGAATTAGGTACAGAGTGTCCCGTTAAAGACTGGAGAGATTCTGTTAAAAATGTTGACAACTTCATGGCCTATGAAGTTTAAAGAGTGCAAGAGATTCATTCTAACACGATCCAAAAAACATGGAAACGTCCTAATTCGAGGCGAACTTTTTTATAAAAGTGATGTTGAGCAGGCAGTGAGCGTGTGCCAAAAAGGAAAAAACATTCAAATGATTGAGCCGCAAACTTTGCCCAGTGGTGTACCTGTCAACAAAAATAAACTGCAAGACGTGAAAAAATTGCTTGAAAAGCACGTTGGTCCTGAGTGGATGGATTTACGATGCTTAGAGTTTTACAAAAATCTACTCACGTCACAGGAGACACTAGCTGCTCCCCCTGAAGAAAACGCATGTGAATATTGCGAAGAACCTTTAGATGAAGCCCGCGATCTTCGCATATAAAATATATAAACATTGACATCCCCCCTCGTAGTAGTAATACTAGCCCGACTAGCTTATGGTCGAGTTAATTTTAATTTGTTTTTTTTTTATTTTAATTGTAAGCCTATTTTTTAATTTAATAAAATAAGAAAATTCAATTCAATTTGGTGTATTTCTGACAACCCTCTTACTACCTTATTTTGATTACTGCATTTGTTTGGAATCAAAGCTGGCTATCTTACCTGAGCTTGGTATCAAAAACAGCTATCTGCAAAGCTCAGTATCAAATCTGGCTATATGCAAAAAACAAATGCTAGAAATTGCTATAGTTTCAACCTTTTTGAGTTTTATATTTTTATTCTAGATTCCTTAATGATTACAGATTCAATTATATAAAAAATAACTTATCTAGGTACCAAACTCGGCCTTTTAAGCGTTTTATTTAAATTGCCATTATTCACCCATTAATCAGATATCCGACTTTGATTCTATACGACTCAAATAGAAATAATTGACTTTATAATTTATTTGAGCCACATTGAAAGTGGAATTATAAAGTGACATAACAAAACAGTTTTTTATTCAACCTTCAAGCGGTAGAGACAAAAATATTAGAGTCAGTGTTCGGAAAACTTTCGATAATTGAGTGCATCACAAGAGAGAACTTCGCGAGACCAGACTTCGACCGGACCGAGTTTATAACCCGACCCGACGATATCTACGCTTCGCAGGAGTATCGCGCAAAAATCAAATCAAAAGAAATCGATAACACCACAGCAGGGCTACAAAAGAAAACGAATCGAAGGAAATGACACCGAAACGGATGTGATCACCATGACTCCAAAACGAATCGAAGGAAATGACACCGAAACGGATGTGATCACCATGACTCCGGCGCATCTTAACCCCAACCCAAACAAGACTATCCCGCCGATAGAATTGTTCCACCCGGAACTAGCTCAAGACAAGAACAAACTAACTGAGGTGAGAAAGATCGTCGAACGCACCACGGCGACGATCAAAATTAAAAATAGCAACAACGGTCGTTATTCAATTCTCGCCCCGAATGCGGAAAAACGAAAAGAAATAATAAGGGCACTGTCGGAAATGGACAGAGAAATGAGATTTGTCGCACCGGTACCAAAACAAGAACAGACTCACGCTACAAGAGTCGTCATCCGCGCCGGCGACTTCGACGAGACCGAAGAAGTAAAAATCGCGGAGCTACACAGATGTATCGGCATCAAACCTAACAAAGTACAAAGACTGGGCAACGGCGGTAGAACCGGAGTTCCCACCAACTTGTATATCTTTGACGGCAATGTGAAATTCGAACAGATCGAAAGAGCCGCGCGAGAATCTTGCGAGAGCTACTTTTCGCAGGGTCAAGTGAAAGTCGACAGATACAAGCCAAAACCGGACAGAATAACGCAGTGCAAAAATTGCTGGCAATTCACCCACACTAAGTCCGCCTGCCATGGAGCGGCGAAACTGAGAACGTTCGCAATCATCAACGAGAATGGCGACAGCGTCGAGGCGTGTACGTCGTGCAGGACTCCCGGCCACGGAGCTAATCAAGCATGCTGCCCGAAATTCCAAAAAGCAATACAGGCGCGCCGTAACCATCTCGAAAGGACGCAGGACGCGCTCGAACAGAAAAAGAGAACGCGCGCGCTCAACGGGCGGGACCGAGTAGTAGTCCCGCCGACACCCCAGGGCGAACAACAGCAACATAATCAGTGGAGACCGCCGTACGCGTCGGTCGCCGCGAAAGAACCCCCTCAACAACAGCAGCAGTCGTTCGCGCACCAAATGCATAACGAATTTCAACAACTAAGACGAATGATGGAAAACCTCGCGCAAACCATCACCTGCAGAATGGACAACCTCGAAAGCCGTTTCAATGGCTTGCAACTACAATTCCAACAGATACAACAGTGGTGATCGGGGGCAGCAAAAAGCCCTACCGATCATCAATATCCTGCACCTAAACGCGCAGGGTCTGAGACACAAGATAAACGAACTCAGAAGACTGGTATTCGAGGAAAGACCGCAAATTGTAGTAGTCAACGAATGCAAGGTCGATTTTGAAAAGTGGAAACTAAACATAATCGGATTCGACAAAATATACGACAGCCACGCGGAGCACTTGGTCACTGCCATGTACATCCAAAAAGGCCTGAAATGGACACAAACCGAGGTAACACCGGGTTGGCGTGACGAGAATCGACGCATCGAGGGAGTTGCGATCGATCTCTGCACCGACCACCGCACGGGCGCCAGTGTGAAGATCAAAGGAGTCTATATAGGTGGCAACAACAACGTCACCGAGATCGAACGTGAGGCGGAGGATATGATCAACGACGCGGCCTCGATCATCATAGGCGATTTGAATCTCAGACTCGTCGAACTGGGACACACGAGCAGCGCCGGACTCGGCACTCGCTTTCGAGATTGGTCGATGCAAGGTCTGTGCGAGTTTCATCACACGGGCCGTTGCTCGAGACCGAACAGCCCCGGCAACACGATCCTGGACGTCGCTGTGGCCACCCACGAATTGCAGACTGAGCTACTCGTCGAGACAACTGAGGATGCTCGAGTCGGACCATGCACCGTGGAGGTTGAAGGTGTACATGCCGACCGATATAGAAATCAAACTTACTCGCGACATGCGATCTCTTCGCGAGGACGAGCAGAGATCGAAAGACTTTCGCTATCGCATTCACGAGACAATGCGAGAAGTCGAGAGAAACATCGAAAAGGACGAACAGTGCGACGTCTACGTCGACAGACTCGAACGAGCAATCATCGAGGCCCTCGACGAATTCGCGCCTCTGAGACACCGCGACCAGAAGGAAGACCTACCACTCGAGATTCAGAATGCGATCCATGCGAGGAATAACGCCAGATACTTGCAATGGCGATTCAGACGAAATGCCAACAGATACCCTGTCCTCAGAGCTGACTACAATCGGAAGCAGAAACTCGCACGTCGGCTGATCACCGACTGGAAGGAAGAGCAGTGGATGAAGGTGATTGAGGACCCAGAAAACAACCGCTCGAAGATGTGGAACATCCAACGCCGCATGAAGGCACCGCCAACGAAAATGCCGACGATTGAGGGATGTCGCTCGGAAACTGAGACGATAGACAGTCTGGTGAACGCCGCGATCGTAGCTGAGGCGAACATCGACGAGAAAGACGAGGGTGACGAGACCCGCACCCCGTTCAAACCGCTCGACGAGACATGCGAGGCCGAGATTAAGTCGGCGTTGAAGAAATTAAAAAATAAGAAAGCACCCGGACCCGACGGCATACGCGGCGACGTACTCAAACTAGCGGGAGAGACATTCCTGCAAGCCTATCAGCCGATACCAAACTATTGCCTCCGCACGGGATACTTCCCGCGACGTTGGAAGCACGGCGAGTGCATCTTTCTGCACAAACCAGGTAAGGAACTCACGAAACCGGCCTCGTACAGACCAATCACGTTGCTCTGCATAATGGGCAAACTCCACGAACGTCTGGTTCTCTCGCGCATTCAGACGACGGCCGACAGACTGCAGCCGCCGTTTCAGCACGGATTCACCCGCGCCCGTGGCACCGGCACACAGATCCTGCGTACGGATAAATTTATCACCGACGCTCTCGACGCGAAAGACAGCGTCGCGATGGTCTCGACCGATCTCTCGAAGGCGTTCGATTCCATAAATCACAGAGGACTGATCAAGAAGCTGTACGATGCAGAAATCGACAACAACGTGATCAAAACGATCGAGAATTACCTCAGCAATCGCACCACGAGCGGTTCGTTTCGAACGACGAAGGGAACGGTGATGACAGTGCCGCACGGGGTGCCTCAAGGATCGATCCTCGGGCCCGTTATCTTCAATCTGTACGTCTCGGACATATGGAAGATCCACGATGACATGATACCGCTAAAGTTATCGCAGTACGCGGACGACTTGTGCATCCTGACGAGATCGGCAAAACCGTTCGAGGCGTCCAGGCGCGCCGGACGCTCGGCCGGCACGGTGATCAACTACTACAAGAGATGGGGGCTCAAATGTAATATCGACAAAACGGAATGTATAATGTTCACCGCGAAACGACAGCACCGTCCTCGATTCATCAGAGTGGAGGACGAATTACTTGAATACAAAAAAACGGTCAAATACCTAGGTGTTCACTTTGACCAACGAATGACCATGCAAGTTCATACTGATAAAGTGATTGAAAAGGCGAAAAGAGTGCGAGGTGGCTTGAGCTCCATCATCGGGTACCATTCCAGAATCGACGCGTACATTAAACTGGCTGTTATCCAAGCGTGTTTACTCCCGATTCTTGACTACGGGGTGGTGCAGTTGCTGCCACGCTACAGCAAAACGAACCTGCTGAAAATAGAACGCCAGTACAGAATGGCGCTGAAAACATCTGGCCAGCTCCCGAGACGTCTCTGCACGGAGACGCTCTGGGAGATGCTCGACACTGATCCATGGCACCTCAGGGCGCACGACCTGAACGAGGACATGCTGCGCAAACTGGCTCAACTGCACATCGAAGATCTCGAGGCGCCGGGCAATCGGTACCTCGGCCACGGCCAACACAACCCGATGCTCACGAACATTCGACTTGGCGAGGTTGAGTACGTGAAACGCGCAGAAAGAAAGCGGCAGGTTAGCAAACGACCAACCGCTCCTCGCCCGCGACTCATCTAGCGAACTAAGTGCGCGAGTGGCCAACCATGCACTAAAATAAAAATAAGAAAAATGTCACAAAAATAATAAAAATGAACATAATTTGGACAATTACCTACATTAGTTCTACTTCGTTAACATAGTTTGTAAGTTGTACATATAACGTAGATCATAGCTATCATAGTTCGTAAGCTGTACATATAACCTAGTCCGTAAGAAAATTGTAAAATCAGACTAACACGCGAATAAACCTGCGGGACTAACATCGTCTCTCGTGGAGGCACCACTCAGAATGCTCGCGCATCTACTGGTGACACGTTCGTAGTAATAAGTTAGCTGACACACCCGAGTGCGTGCACAAACGCAGCGGACTGAAAATGTAACATACAAAACAGGAAAATAAATTAATTCTGATTCTGATTCTTCAAACGGTAAGCGACAATAACAGCTTATAATACCTTTATGCCTCAATTATGCGAGCGGCTAGCTTTACAAACTAGTGGAGACTAGATCGATCAAATAGGAAAAGAGATCGCTGCGGAATCTGCAAAAGGAGACCGTACGATACAAGAGCTTAAGGTCACCTTGTATCGCAACTCGATCGAGGAGAGACACTCCTCTACGAGTACCTGGTGTGCCATCGGCAGTAAAACGCCAGTTCACATCACCCCTGGGTGCCACCAAAATTGCACCTTGTCATTCTATGGCTACCCTAAAATAAGGTGGCAGATAAACTCTAAACCCGATAAACGTTATATAGACTATATATCCGATGAAGATTTTTCAACATTTATTGATTATGATGGAGCGGATTTAGATTCGGATGAATGGAAAGGATCGGATACGTCTGAAGACAATGATGTAAATGATAGTACGGTAAAAAAGGGGCTACGTAAATCTAAGAAGAAAAAGAGAATGGTGGATGATACACCAGAAGAAGTTGTGGGTGAAGCAGGTTTGAGACAAAAGAAAAAAAATTTAAAGAGGGAACGACAACAAAAACGTTCTGTCGGTGATGAATATGTACGGAAAGGGTGGCAAAGTTGTAAATACCAAATCCCTCCAACTCAATCCATGCAGTGGAAAAAAATGTGGTAACAATTGCATAAACATATCGCTTGAAAAGAGGCAACAGGTATTCAATCATTTTTGGAAACTTTCAGTGGACCGCCGACGAGACTGGATCGTAAGTTTAACACAAAAACAAGCTATAAAGCGTAAGCGTGTCAGCTCAGAAAGGCGTAGCACAAGTTTTAAATACCACATTAATAACGGAGAAGGAAGAAGGGTCGTATGTTTACAATTTTTGGCTGCCACTTTAAACATTTCATCAAAATCCATCTACCATACGGTCAAGAACTCTGATTGGGGCTGTGCTAAAGAAGATTTACGAGGCAAATGTATACCGCCAAATGAAACAAAACCAGCTACTATTGAATCCGTTATAAATTTCATCAAAAGTTTGCCTGCAGTCGCATCTCACTATTGTCGGCATGATTCCTCCCGGGTCTACTTACCACAGGAATTCAAAAATATTCCAAAATTGTACAATATTTATAAGAAACAATCCGATGAAAACGTAGTGGATTTTGTTAGTGAAAAAGTATTTCGTAGACTATTTACAGAAGACTTTAATATTGGTTTCCACGTGCCCAAAAAAGACAAATGCTTGAAGTGCTTGAAATTTGAACAGTCAGATACTACAGATCCGGCAAAAGCGGAAGAAAAATATAGTCACGAAATTGAAAAAACTGAAAGCTACAACCGCTTCTTTGCACACAAAAATATCCATAAAAGTGATCCCAGCACTCTATGTGTTAGTTTCGATTTGGAAAAAGTTTTAAACACTCCACACGGAGAATCTATGCTGTTATATTATTCACGAAAATTGGCTGTCTAATTTATGTTTCTATGAGAATGGCACACGCAGGGTATTTTGCTTTTATTGGGATGAGTGTAAAGGCAAAAGGGGAGCTAATGAAATATCCAGTATCCTCCATAGATACATAAGATCGGTTGATAAAAGGGGAAACATAAAAAACTTGCTGCTTTACTGTGACTGCTGCCCTGGACAAAATCGGAACCGGGTAGTCTTGGCGATGATACACTCCGTTTTGCAGGAGTGCAAAAATCTTGAAACAATACAAGTAAATTATTTACTTACCGGTCACACGTATATGCCTGTAGATAGTGTGCATGCAGTTATTGATGCCAATTTAAAGAAAACAATCATATATGCACCATCGCAATGGTACACTGTGTTCAGCACTGCAAGAAAAGATCCCTTTCCATACGAGGTTGAAAAAGTTGGTTTTGAAGATTTTTATAAATGGGACTCTATAGCTGATAAATATTTTAAAGGTAATTTAATGGGACATATAAGTAAAATTAGGATTGCGACGTTTAAGAAAAATACACCTTCAACTATTACAATCAAGTATACAATGAACAAATCTGCAAAGTCGAGTGTAATTGAAATTCAGTCAAAAACTAAAGTGCCTCTTATGTCATGCTATCGATCATATCTGCCAAATTCAAAGCTGAAATATGAGGACTTAGCTAAACTGTGTAGGGACAAAGTTATACCCACTCATTTCCAACATGAATATATCAAAATTCCACATTCTTCAACTGAAAAAGATACCTTGCCTGAATCAGACATCGAAGATATAGATACTAAGATATAGATACTAATAAGTCTTAAATAAGTATTTCCTTAAAGGAGAAAAAACTGTTTTTTTTCTACTAGTTCTTAAGTGTAAGTCTATTAAAAACTTACTAAATATCACTACAAATTAGTTTATGCGCTGCCTTCGGTTTCAATTTTAATTAGATAGGTTAAAATAATTTCCTTATTTTTAAGTTATGATTGTGTTACCTACGTTATTATTTAAATTGATAAAGATATCCAATGTCAACTTAAGAATCTTGATTCAATACGTATAATTAAGGTGAATCGTCTTGGTCGCATTACATACAGATTTCATTTCCCATAGGAACCGAAAATATTACCGTATTCCTTATTTGTTTGATACCAAAAAAATGTACAGAAAATTACGTCCCTGGGAAATAAATGTCAGGAATTTTCGATGCTTAAAAGGCGTTCATTTTGAATTTCAAACTAAAATAAATTTCACTATTGTCTACGCTTGTGTTAGTAGACAGTGTGAGCGAGTGGGTTTGCTCGCGAGTGAGCGCGCCAACAAGCCATGAGACAGCGCTATGTGAAAGAATGAAATGGATGTCGCCGATAAGCGGCGCGGGCGGTCGCCGCAGCAGAGAATCGCAGTAATGTTTATCAGTGGTAATGTTGCCAAGCACCTAGGCGCAACACTATCGCAGTCAATTAGCCTTTGAATAGTTTGTCAACGAGGTGTACCCCTACTTACTTACTTTTCCAAGTTTAATTGTTAGTTAAGTTAGTTTAGTAGTTAGGTGTACCCTACTTACTTACTTTTTCCATAAGTTTAATTGTTTAATTCAAAACCATGAAACGTGCATACCAAAAACACGAATATTGTGGCCCAAAACCAAATAGTAAAAGGAGCAGGGCTATGATGAAACGACATCATGGCGTGGAAATGACGTAAGTACCTTATACCTATCTATTATAATTGTATTTTATACCTATATAATTAGTAGAGAGAGGGGTCATTCCTTACCAGTCGTCATTAATAGTAGATTAACAAATCTATGTCCTGAAGTAAACTTTGGAACACTGAACCTTTATTTTAGGCGACGTGAAGCCTGGAATAACGATGGGTCTCTTGATAATATTAGAAATGCGCCTGCGGATATACCCACCCAACAGGAAGAACACGCCAACATAGCAGGTATACAAAATAATGTAAAAACATATACACGTGTACCGAAAATGCACGTGGACGCCTGGCGTACTTCCCAATGTAAGTGTAACATGTCGCATCGTACGTTTTATTAATCACACTGTGTATTCTAAATTCAATAATAAAATTAATCCATTTTATCACGTGCAACTTATCATATAAATGACCATGGTGAGCCAGTTGAGCGCTCTGCAATCGATGAACCAATATTGTGGCCTCAAGCAGACCCAACTTTGGAGCAATTTGTTTTATCAGTGGAACGGGACACATCTAAACCACTCGAAAACCTACATGGATATAGGATTGTCGACATAAACCACGTCATGAACTGGGCCATAAAATTGGGAGAACATAGTCGGATGTGCACTGGATCGGAAATCACATTTACGAAAGAAATCAAGAATGGCTTTCATTCCAAATTCATTTTTCAATGTTTAATTTGTGAACGAGTATTTGAACGAGAAACTGAGAGTGAAAAACAAAGAGCTAATAAATCTTTCGTGTGGGGCACTCTCACTTCTGGGAGCTATTACACCCAAGCAGCTCACATAATCAACATCATGGATGTTCCAACCATGTCGCAGCAGCTGTTTCACAAAACGGAAAAAAAATTAGGAAGGATCTGGGAACAACATCTAGCTGAAGAAATGCTTAAAGCAGGCCAAGAAGAAAAAGCCATCGCTTTAGCGAAAGGGAATGTAAGCGAAAACGGCTTTGCTTTTATATCGGTTTATGTTGACGGGGGTTGGTCCAAAAGGTCCTATGGTCATAATTACAATGCAGCATCGGGCATCGTGAGTAGCTAATTTCTAACTTTTAAATTTGGTTTAAAACATTTGTACCAAATGTTTGGTGATGTTATAAATGCGTTCACTTTCAGGGTTGTATTATAGGCAAAGAGACCAAAAAATGCCTACATTTAGGAATCAGGAACAAATATTGCTGTATCTGTGAACATAGCAAAAACAGTCCTAAGCCTCACGACTGTTGCCGAAACTACACTGGGCCTTCCACCGCTATGGAGGCGCAGATTATAGTGCAAGGTTTCCAAGAAAGTGAGGCTCTTCATGGATTGCAATATTTGGAATTTATTGGGGATGGCGACTCTTCAGTCTATGCCAAACTGCAAGAGAATGTATCGTATGGGAGGCAAATTCGTAAAATCGAATGCAAAAACCACATAATTAAAAATTATACAAAAGCTTTATATAAGGTATTTTTTTAACAGAATTTTAAATATGTTTTTTTTTATCATTTTGCCAATGGTTAGTTGTATTTCAGATTTTAGCTAATACTAAACTGCCTTTGCAAGGAAGAAAAATATTGAAACCAAGGGTCAAAAGTCTCAGTATAGTGGCAAGAAAAATTATCATACAAAATTCAGGAAAAGCAGAGATAATGAGATCTGACCTTCGGAACGGCCTTTGCCATGTATTTGGAGAACATGACAATTGTGCATCATATTATTGTAAATGGAAGAAAGCCAAGGATGACGGTAATTTAGAGGTAGATCTATCCGTGTCTTTATTTTTATGTTCGTGATAAAGAACAAAAAGTAATTTTGTAAAAGCGTACATATGCAAAACCTTTTTTTAATAACATGTGATTGTTTTGATTTCATAGTTTCCTCACGATACTAATGTGCTTCCTAACATTAAACAAGAAGCAGTTGTGTGGAGTCTCATACGTACTGCTAATGAGGCCATCGTTATGAATGCGGGGAGACTGACTACAGAGACAACAAATGTAGCAGAAAATTTGATGAGTGTATTGGCAAAATTTAATTGTGGCAAACAAATTTGCCTCACCAAGCAAGGATCTTTTCAGCGTAGAGCTCAGCTTGCAGGTTAGTATTGAAATTTAGGTTAATCCTATGTGTCCCGAGTGTATTTTTACTGTTTCTCCCGAGTATTATTTTACTGCTTAATATTTTTACTGTTTACTGTAGAAATCCCTTGTCTATTTTTACTAGTTTAAACAAATTGTAGGTTAGGTAACTCATCGGTGCTCACTAATACTTAATTCTATTAATATAAATGATCTTACTTTATGTTTCAATAATTTTATTGTAGGTCTTTCTCGAAATAGTGGAAATTCTTGGCATTTGGATGCATGGCAGAAGGTATATAAGAATAGCCCGAGTGCTATTCTTAAATCCTACATTCTACGTAAAGAAAAGTCGAGACTGAGGCAACAGAAATATGTACGCCGTCGACTATTCCACTCAAAACCAACAGCCACGACAGACGAACATTATGGTCCTGAGGCTGATAATCCCGCTCCAGAATTTTCCCCCGAGGAGATGGCAAAAGAATTGGATGTGGTGTTAAAAAATATGGAGGTAGGTGTTTAAAAAAAAACCTGCCGTGGGATATATTGAATAATATGTATTTTGTAAAAGTAGATTTATACCTATTTGTTTCAGATGACACAACAAGATATTAAAATAGTAGAAGCTAGCACCAGAGATCAGCATGATAGTGAATTATACAAAACGTACAAGGATAAAATATTAACCAGCTCACTATTTGGCATAGTAAATAGCATAATTATATATATATATATATATATATATATATATATATATATATATATATATATATATATATATATATATATATATATATATATATATATATATATATATATATATATATATATATATATATATATATATATATATATATATATATATATATATATATATATATATATATATATGTATATATATATATATATATATATATATATATATATATATATATATATATATATAAAAAAATATATATATATATATATATATATATATATATATATATATATATATATATATATATATATATATATATATATATATATATATATATATATATATATATATATATATATATATATATATATGTGTATAAATATATATTTTTATACATTTTTAGGTATGTAAACGAAAAACTACGACACCATGTCATGGACACGTTAAAACCATTCTTTATGGTAGTAAATTTTCAACAAGAGCAACCATTGTCGGGCAGCTAAATGAGCCAGTTATACAAGAAAGATTTGCGGTTGAAAATAATAAACAGATACGTAAAGCTGGTCTATATGTAGATCCGGAATACAATTTTATTGGCGCGAGTCCTGACGGTAAGAAAATTGGAAATCAATAGACTTTTATTCAGCTAATTAAATAATTACACAGCTCTTTGTAAACATTCAGGGTGAAATGCATCATTTAGATACCCTTCATAATTTTAGGCATAGTAATTGGTGAAGAAGCAGTGCTTGAAATTAAATGTTTTCCATCGCTGGAACAGTGGGAAGTAAAAGAAGAAGAAGAAAAAAAAGATAGTGAAATGAAACAACGTAAAAGGAAAAAAACAAATATGGACACCACAGGATTAACGCTCGTTCAAAAGGCTGCGGCAATAAAACCCAACTTCCCCCTTATTTTTCAAAATGATGGCAGTTTAGTTATGAACATGAAACACAATCATTTTTATCAGGTAAGCTTCAGAAGCTTAGGTGAACCTGTTTACATAATTTGGTTTATTTGTCATTTTTAATGTATGATTACAGGTGCAAGGTCAAATGAGGGTCACGGGAATGAAACTTTCCTATTACGTTGCGACAGCACGGTTATCGGACCCTCTTACTATCGTCAAAGTGAATGCTGATTATCAGTTCATAGAAGATATGATGAAAAAACTGGTACACTTCTATAAAACTTGTGTAATACCAGAAATAATCCTGAGACGAGTACAGGGTGGAAGGGGTCGGTGCATCGATCCCAGTGAAATAATCGAAGCCAGGACAAAAAAAAAAGACTAATTTATCTTGTCTTTCGCAGATTTCACGACAAATGTGGAATTCCGTCCGTTTTTATATTTTATATTTTAGAATATATATTTTGTGATGCTATATTTCCCGAACTGTATCATTAAAAAACTGTCTATAGTGTGAATGGAATAATACAAACTGGGTTGTATTTTTTTTGGAATTTTACATTTAAAATAAACTTGCGGTCGCGGGACCGCCGTCAGGAACGAAGTTCTTTACAATTTTACAAATATAAACACGTTTATATAATTGCTATATCGAGCGGTAACGCTTTTTCGTTATTGGGACATTCCATGCAAAAGAGGAAAATGATATTTTAAAATTCAATTAATTATCTTATATAATTCAATATATTTTCACATTTTGTACTTGTATCATCGGCCACAATGAGCTGTCCCACCAGCCACAATGGCTTGTCCCACCAGCCACAATGACCTGTCCCACCACTCACAATTATAAATATTTATTTTGTTGCGTCTACGAACGTTAGCAATCTATTTTTGTAAGAAAACAAAAGCATAGAGTATATATTTTACAACATAGAAACAGCTATAAATAGGATAAAAACGATTTTACCGCGTGAATTTAGTAGAACCCGTCGTTTCGGCGCTGTTGCAAGAGATGTTGTCCAGGGTAGATAAAGTAGACCGTCCAGGGTAGCAGTCTACCCTGGTCAACGACGCATGCAACAGCGCCAAAACATCGTGTTCTACTAAATTCACGCGGTAAATTCGTTTTTATGCTATTAAAAACAAAAAGAAATGTAACCGTAAAAATGTACAGGGGGATATACCGCACCGATTTCATTTTGTGATAAATCGTTCAATTTTCTCTTATAAATCTTTATTGTGATATTTAAAACTAAATATGACTTTCGCAACACTTTTGAATTTTGTTCTTATTTTGACAACATTATATATTTGAATTTTGTACTTATTCAGTCAACGTAACGACATTTCGTCTGTCGTTTTCGGCGGTTTGCACGCCTTGAATAAACTTCGTTCCAAAAAATATATTTATTTCCACCACTATGACCAACCCTTGACTCATAAAAAGGTTTAAAACGAATTTACCGCGTGAATTTTGTAGCACCCGACGTTTCGGCGACGTTGCAGTCGCCGTTGTCCAGAGTAGATTAAGAGCCAGGCTGCAACGTCACCGAAACGTCGGGTGCTACAAAATTCATGCGGTAAATTCGTTTTAAACCTTTTTATAATGTCAAACAAACACGATAGTCTTCAATTTCATAACCCTTGACTCTTTTAGTATTTCACCAGAAGGGTGTTATAGCAACGGTCTTTACTATGTATAGGTACATAGTAATGTATACAATTACGTACCTACAAAGGTTCTTAGTTTCCAAGTCAAGTAATTCCATTTATACCAAAAATATATTGGTATCGTCTGGCAGCACTGCTCGGATCAGCCGGTCTAATAATTGTTTAGCGAAATACGCACTTTCGTGGACTGCATAAGAGCGTAATTTAAGTAAAGGTGTGCTGCCGTCCGCAGCACCGCTAGCATGTCTACTAATTGTTTAGCGAAATACGCACTTTCGTGGACTGCATAAGAGCGTAATTTATGTAAAGGCGAGCTGCCGTTCGCCGCAAGACTGTGTGCGTATATGAAAGTTCACTATATCTGAACCGAAATTGGTCTGTTTTCCCCATTAATTTCGTAATGCGGTTGATTATCGCGGTGATACGAAGTACATCGAACCGTGTATATGTAAAGTTCCCGGTAAATTTATTTCGTAATTTTTACTGCACTGAGAGCTAAAAATCGTATTTTTCTGTTAATATTGCTTACAACGCCATCTATTATCAGAATAGTTTCGTCGGACCGCGACGAATCACCTTAATAATTATTCTTACTAAATACGATTTTTTGACTGATATATTGATTAAGTCTTGTTAATTTAAATTATGTCAACACTTTTATAAAAAATTCTGTCAAGAGACTTATTTATTACAACTGCGTAACAATGCAAAGCATACTAAAAATTACTTTAAATTTGGTATCGTAATATTAGCCAAAAATAATATTGTTTTCAAATTTTTCTACAATTTCCTGTTTGATGTTGGTTTTAAAATGGTTTTATTTAAAAAGTTGGCGATTATCTATAAAAACGGTATACTTTTTAACTGCAATTACAACTAACTACAATTACGTTTAAATACAAATTCAACGAGCATTATTTAGTAAAGTAAGTACTGTTCCTTTATTTTAACATATATTTTTGTTTAGAATTTTTTGTCTTTTTTATCTATTAAACAATTGTGTGAATAAAAAATAGTCGTTTTATTAGTTGATGATGGGTAGGTATTTTTGTAGGTAGAGGCTATGCTATTTCTCCTTTTTAAACCAAGATAATATGAAATACTTAGGTCGATACCTAAACAAAATTCATCCCTTGGATATAAAGTCCCAGATAAACCCTATCGAATCATAAAGCGTTAAGCAATTTTACCCTGACTATAGAAAAGTGTTTCTATTATTTAGGCTTTTTTTCCATACCGAAAGTCTGTAAAAATACCTATTTAGGACTTCTTTCCTACCTGAGAGTAAATGTCGCTTGTCGGTTGGTCGTTTTTTCCTGTTAGCGATTTTGATTAAAATATTACTAAGCGACACTAACTTCTGAAATAGCAAGAAAAACAAAATTATATATATGGCATTTAATAAAGAATAAAAATATCTTTTAAATGAACTATGAATTACGCCAATAAAATAAATAGAAAATTTTATACGAATTAAAAACGAAAAATTTAAACTTCAAATGGCTCCCCTGTAAAGTTGGCTATATAATAAATAAACTGAACTGAACTGAACTTGACCACCGGACTTCCCTCACCCGACCTGAAAGACTTCGAACTCTCAGTGTGGAAAGTTGCGGGCGGAGCGACAGAATAGCGAACTGGACGAATGAAGAGAAGGATCTCTTGAAAGCCAACTGGAGACCATCCTCGATAGCGACGTACAAAGCATCCTGGAAGATATGGTCGGCATGGGCTAGAGAGAAGGGTGTGCCCGAAAGAGACCCCAAGGGCAGACGTAGCGAGATTTCTATGCTACCTACATAGGGCTAGGGGCCTGGCCTACAGAACCATCCTGGTCTATAAATCCACATTGTCGACATTCTGCAGACGTAACTTCTCGTCGGACTTTCTGGTAAGGAGGATTCTAAAGGTGGGTACTGACCAACGTTACGAGGTGTAATGTAACATGTTACACAGCGAGTATTCGTGCAGTCAGTACGTCGTGTTACGGGGAAACCAGCGAGCAACGAGCCGCTCGTTGCTCGCTTTGAGTGCTCCACCCGCCTGTCGGTTTTTTGGCGAATCCTTTGACTGTTACGCGGTTCAGTCAGTACGCTGTTGCAAGTCGTCACGAGCGCACGCGCTGCGTCGCACGTCGCGCGCGAGTCTTTCCTCTCGTAATTATTTCATTTATTACTTGAAACATGGAGTGGAACAAAGAAAAAACTGTATTTTATAGAAAAATACACAGAAGAATCATTGTTGTGGAACCCAGCTCATCCAGAGCATTATAACAAATTAAAGAAAGAAGACGCTTGGGATAGATTGGCTTCGTTACTCGACAGCGAAAGAGAAACGTGTAAAAAGAAAATGACAAGTTTACTGGCATCATTGAGGAGGGAAAAACAAAAAATTAAACAATCAACTGGTACAGGAAAAGGTATGTAATTATTTATTAAGTTTTATTAAGATTTTTTGGTGGCGTGACCGTTTTGCAATATTAACTCTGTATTAACGGTTAATCCCGGGTTAATCCCGGTGGTACAAGTGAGAGATACAATTTGGTTTTATATTTAAATATAATTTTACAATTATTTTGCTAGCATAGATTACGATTGCTAATTTCAACTTAAATTTCAGGTGCAGAAGAAGTGTACCATAGTACTTGGTTTGCATACAAAGCTATGATATTTCTACTGGATAGAAATACACCTCGTGCCACAACTGATACTGTAAGTCCATTTTAAGCATAATTTTCTTGCCAGCTTACAGACCCTTGCTGAATGCAGTTTTCAGCAACTTCATTACGAATATTGTGAGCAGATCTTGTAGCCCTTCGCGGTCTTATTTGCAAGGGTAACATACTAGTCATATCATTATTACATTCTCTCCAGTTTCCTAATATGACCTGGCCGTTCGATTCTTCGTCAAAGCTACCTGCAGGGGTATATACATGAGTATTATTACCTTTCCTTAAAAAATTGTGAAGGCATGTTATTGCTGTTACCACAGATGTCGCGGTTTTCGGTTCTAACAACATTGGTTTCCGCAAAACTCTAAACACTGCAGATAATATACCGAACACATTTTCCACCACTCTACGAGCTCTGCAAAGTCGGTAGTTATATATTCTTTCTTTAGAACCACGTTCATGATATCCTGCATATACTTTCAACATATTTTCGGAAAGAGCAAAAGCTTCATCGCCAACAAAGTAAAATGGAATTTCTTCTGTTCTTGCTGGCAACGCAGTGGGTTGAGGGATGTTTAGTGCATTATTTTTTAGTTTTTCGTTTAATTCACAGTTGTTGAAAACCCCTCCATCAGATATTCTTCCTTGACATCCAATGTTTACATACAAAAAGTTATATTTCGCGTCAACAACTGCCAGTAATACGATGCTGAAGAAACCCTTGTAATTATAAAATTCACTTCCACTGTTGATCGGTGACTGCAGTACAATATGTTTACCGTCGATTGCGCCTAAGCAATGTGGAAAATTCCACAAAGTATCATAGTCATTTGCTACAACCAGCCATTGCTCCGGTGTTTCTGGCATCTGAAATAACGATTTATATTTATTTTCAGCTACGTGAACGTGAAGGTGCTTCAGAACAACCGCCTGATGATTGCCCTCCGCCTGCCAACAAAAGCGACAATGATTGCCCTCCGCCTGCCAAAAAAAGCGACAATGATTGCCCTCGGCCTCCAAAAAGGAAGAAAGCAGTAGCCCCAACCCCGGAAGAGATAATGGCATCTACTTTCGATATTTTAAAAAAGAAAACCGAGCAAACGGAGTCAACTTCGCACAAACTTGACGAATGTGAAGCCTATGGTATTTATTTGGCAAATAAATTAAGATCTTATTCAAAGTCAACAAAAATGCATGTGCAGCATTACATATCAAATATATTGTTTAGTGCTGATCGCGGTGAGTATGACTATGTTGGCATGACTATCTGCAATTCTTCACAAGGATACTCTACACGACCAACAACTTCAAGAGCCTCATCGATGCCACAGCAAAGCCCTGAAACACCTGCATCAAATACGTCCGATCAAAATGACTATGGGTCACCAGCTATGAGTGAACAATTTCTATCAGAATTTGGTGATTTAATTAATTAATTTGATGTGTAATGACTACTTTTTCTGAAATAATTAAAACATACATACCTTTACATATTCTTTTAATGCTCCAATAAGGGCTTCGCTGACCTCTTTCACTATAAATCCTATTAGTTGCTTTGATATCTTGAAAAGATATTGCATACTAGTATAGGAATCTCCTGTAGCATAAAAACGAAGCGTTAGTGCTAATCGTTCCGTGACACTGATTGCTTTTCTATAATTTGTATCTTTTTTAAGTACTTTTGGTCCAATTAAATTCAAGAGTTCTTCAAAATCGATCGGAGACATGCGTACAAAGTTTTTATACTGTCCAGTAATCATTTGGTTTTTTAATATTGCTATCAATGACAAACCACCACATACGCCTCTGTTTTTAAATAAGTTTGATGTCCAGTAACGTTTTTTCTTCTTCTTAATTTGGATGAAACAATAATTAAGTAGAATCAAAGATACCAACACGTCCTCACTGTCGGCCATCTTGAGTGAACTGGCGGCGAAAGCGGAGCACAGAGTTTTGACGAGCATGTTACGCCGATTTTAGAGCACAGCGAACATGCTCGATGCGAACATACTCGTATGCGAATGTTACATTACACCTCGTAACGTTGGTCAGTACCCACCTTTTGAGGCATAGCCCTATCAAGACCGCCCGCCCGACAAGCTCCGACTTGGAATCCTGCAACACTTGTGAACTGGCTCGAGCATAACGCAGTCAATTCGGAAAGCCTATACGATGTGTCGAGAAGGACGGCCGTCCTATTACTACTAGCCTTGGGGAGAAGAGTGCATGACCTTACCCTCCTGAACATATCCCGAGAGGGCTTTATCGACAAGGGCTCATATATCGTCTTATGGCCAGAGTTCGGATCCAAGACAGACACAAACAAACACAGACAATCGGGCTGGAGACTAGTGGATGGACAAGCCCATAAACCCAGTCTACTTGCTCAGGAAACTGAAAGAGCTCAGCGGGAATAGACGGGGTCGGCTGAAGTCATTGTTCCTAAGTACAAGAGGGGAGACCCAACCAGCGTCCAGAACTATAATAGGGAACTGGATAAAAACCCTCATGAAAGAAGCGGGCATAGACGCCACCCCGGGCAGCACAAGATCAGCAGTCGCCTCGCAGAACTGGATCGAGGTCTCCCAACGGAAGAAATACTGAGAAGAGGAAACTGGACCCGAGAAAGCACCTTCCAAAAATTTTACAGGAAGGAGATCCAGAAGAGCACCCTACCACCAGGGAACCTTCTGGCAGCCCAGTTTAACTCGGAATAACCCCGTCACCATGATGATTCCGATTTCCGGCCTCTCGTTTCTCATTCCCATTTCAGGTTCATCACATAGCATCATCGGAGCGGTCACCGGGAGATAACAAACAATCTCTCAAGGGTGGACATCGTCAAGGACCACATAACATAGGAGTTTTGCCTGAAAATAAAACTCTTATTATGTGCTTGACGATGTCCAGGACCCAAACGAGCCCTACCTGGTGATCAGAAGCTATGCGGAGCAAACGCTCGGTGAAAGACGGGAGAGGCGGGCGTCACGCCCGCCCCTCCCGCCCACGCCGAGCAGCGCGGGGAGGGGGGAAATGTTGCCAGAACGCAAAACAAGGCCGAAAAAAGACAGGGCACTCTCAAGGGTCCTGGACATCATCAAGCACATAATAAGAGTTTTATTTTCAGGTAAAACTCCTATATTAAAAGTGACTAATTTTGCAGCAAAAATAATCAGAACAACATGATGCAATGTAACAAATGTGATGAAGTACTCATCAGCGATACTGAAGATGACCAAGAAAAGAATATTGGATGTGACGGCTGTCCAAAATGGTACCACCTGAAGTCTACGAAGTTTGCTAATCTCAACTACAACGTCGTGTGCAATCAAAGCTTCAAATGCGATGATTGCATTTTTTTAAATAAAAGACACTTAATAACATGAAAATTTAATCCCTGATTTGATATGCGATACACCACAAAGACACAAATGTAGTATTTTTGTTACGAGGCCCGACACATTTTTTACGCAAATTGTGACTTTTTGATTGGTTTTCTTGCCTAAAGTATAAAGAACTTCAATTAAAATATTAATTAAATTCATAGATCTGTTCTTGACACAAATGCCCTTAGAAGTAGTTTTTTTTACTAGAATTATGAAAAATCCTATTCTTTGGCTGATGTTTCGATTTTACGCTTAGGTTTTTATTCTTAATCGTAAAATATGTGCCGAAATAATTAGATTTTTTCATAATTCTTGTAAAAAACAAAAAATTACTTCCAAGAGCATCTAGTAGGGTAAGATGGGGGAATGGCGGTCACGTTCAAGTATCTAACTTCCCGAAACATTTTAATAAATATACGTGTGCTGCCATCTAATGTACATTCGTGTAAGCTAATTTACGAGCCGCCCGCCATGTTGCATTGCGGGCGGGCGTCCTTGGGAGCTTGACATGTTTGAGCGTAGTTTGTTGTTAAAATCTGGATTTCCAAATAAAGGTTAGTTTTTATATATTTATACGGGTAGATATGTTTTAATTACCAATGATTACATTTGTATTACAGTCAATCTGGGTAACTTAAGCTTTCAATAAAACATTGGCCCATGTTCGTCAATTCGCAGTTTTCAATTTATTGACACGTTCGTAATTGCAGGATATATAATGGAGCGTTCGCGAACACGACGCGTTTAGTTTACGAACGATCTACGAGCTGTCAAAATTATTATACATTGTCAGAGCGTCACATTTCGCCCGCATCTTGGAGTCTGATTCTCTTCTTCTTTGGAAGAAGCGACAAAAGTCAACTATTTTGGCAACAAATTCCTGGCGGCTGGCGGTGAGTAACGTTTTTTAGTGATTGAAATATACTTGTAATGCGAAATAACCAAAAATATCATACGATTTTGTATTTATTACGACGAGATAGACTAAAAACATACGCGGGGTTATTTTAATCTTAAATCAGGGTAACTTTGTCAGGGTCAATGTTACCCTGATTTTTCTGAAAATCGACGGCAACTAGACTGGGTAACTTGGCCAAATCATATTTACATTTAACATTGATATTTTTGCAGGGTCTTCGTCATCATGCCTAGAAAATCAACTCGTCCAAATCCAGGAACCCGAAAATATGGGACGAAGTCTAATTACAGCAAAGGTGATTTAGAAACAGCCTTAGAGAAAATAAATTCATGCACTATGAGTCAGCGAAATGCATCCCAGGTGTACAATATACCCAGAAGTACCTTGAAATATAAACTCAAACAGCAACATGATCGTGCTGTAGGCAGACCGACGGCTTTAACTCTTGAAGAAGAAAATACATTTATACGACATATTGTTACAATGGCTGATCTTGGATTGCCTATTGGAATACAAGATGTAAGGATATTGGTTAAGCGGTACTTATGTAACGCTAAAAAGAATATTTCATTCTTTAAAAATAATATGCCTGGATGGGAATGGGGAAAACTTTTTATTGAGAGACATCCTGAAATCAAGCAAAGAATTGCTCACAACATCAGCAGAAAGAGAGCACAAGTCGATGAAGCAAAAATTAACAATTTCTTTGATCATATTTCTAGGGAACTTGCCGACATTCCGCCTGAAAATATATTTAATTTTGATGAAACAGGTTTTCACGATGACCCGAAAAAAGCTAAGCTACTTTTTCGTCGTCAGTGCCGCAATCCAGAAATAATAAGAAACTCCTCAAAATCTTGCTATACTGTAATGTTCTGTGGAAGCGCTGGTGGTGAAATGATACCGCCTTTCCTTATCTTTAAAGGAAGCCAAAAATGGTCTGATTGGCTCATCGGTGCACCGCCAGGTTCAAGGATGGCAGTTACTAAATCGGGTTGGATCGATGCTGACATCTTCGATGAATGGTTTCAAACGCATTTTCTTCCATTCCTTTCGAAGAAGGAAGGCCCAAAGGCCATAATTGGTGATAATTTAAGCTCTCACATCACAATGAAAACATTGCAATTGTGTGAAGAAAATAATATTAAATTTATATGCTTGATTCCCAATTCTACCCATTTACTTCAACCACTCGATGTAGCCTATTTTAGCTCTCTTAAATCTAACTGGAGGACCGTTTTAAGTGACTGGAGGAATACTCAGAGGGGTAAAATAAAGAATGCGCTGCCGAAGAATTTATTTGCCCAATTACTACAGAGAACTCTGCGACATGGAGAACAAACTGCAAAAAGAAATATTCAAGAAGGATTCAAAGCTTGCGGTATTTACCCCTTAAACCGTGAAATTGTTCTACAAAAGCTTCCAGATTATTGTAAGCCAATTGCAGAACTTAACCCGCGCAGCACGTAACATCCATTTGGGGACATGTATGGCGGCTGCCTAAAATCCGTAACGTCCGCTACCGGGTGTGGCGCTCGGCTCTGAAGAAAATGTCGTTTAAATTTCGAAATGCGATTGTATATTCTATCGAATGATGCCATAAAATAGCCAAATATGCAACACTATGAAATTGCTCGATTGCCGCATGCGATGTTAGAAATATGAATTACTACATCCCTTACAAAAACGATGACATCATTTCTGACGACAGTCGCCGATCGGCCAGCGCGCGGCGGCCGCGTAGTTCCGCGAAATGTTTGTTTTGTGGATATAAGTGCAGTGTATACCGGATAAAAGTGAGTAATTTCCATTTTTAAGTAGTTTAGGCATTAGGATTAGTCAATTTAGACAGTCCATTTGCTGTTTTTCACGAATTTTCGAAGAAAACACTTTGGCAACAACAAACGGCTCGCGAAAAAATGGCCGTTTTTATTTTGTAATGTTTGTGAAATATCCCGTTATATCGCGAAACATGACGTAATGTCGCTTTAATTTACTAATAAAATAGGTATTGCTTCATTTACATCCTAAGTTATCACATAATTAGGCGTATTTTTAACATTATATGTTGTTTTCTAATATGGCTCGCAAAAATGAAACTTGTTTTGATAATTACTATGAGAGAAAAAAGTGCGATTTTCCATAGTTTTTCGATGAAATGTGACTCTTTGGAGTATAGTAATTAGTTATTAGACATATAATAAGTCTATGATAAGACAATATAATTGAAAAAATCTAACGAATTTTATATTATGGGCATTCAAAGTTTATTATTAGGTTCGGACGCGGAAACTCTCAAAACTTTAGATTTTTCTATAATATCAGACAAAGCTCAAAGTTCTGGTGTGATTTCTAAGAAGAAGTGATGTAGTAATAAAGTTATTTTGAAAGAATTTCATATAAAAAAATACCATAAGTAGTCACAAATTAAAAATTAAAAATTTTTTTTTTTACGAGAATACATACAATTTTTCTTGGCTGAATAAATAAATATTTTTTCCGTATTTTTGTATGCAAATAAGTAAAAAAAATATATCGTTTTGGTAAAGCATTTAATAAAGAACATAACTGTATTTACAATTTTTGATATTTACAAAAACTGTATTTACAAAAAAATCGAAATGATTTTATAGGCGAGTTTTTTCAGTTTGCCAATTTTGTAATATTTATTCATTATTATCTTAATTGTTTTACGAGATAAGGTTATAATGTTTTATATGTCAAATTTCAATGCGATCATTTTTCTCTTTATCTTTTTTTAATCCGATTAGTGGTTTATAAGTTATGATCGTTTTTCTCAAGGCCGTTGACTCGCGTCGATTTTTTGCGCGAATATGTCGCGCGCAAAAGTGATAGGTGAGTTTTTACCTCGCAACGTGAGGGGTTAATCAATCTGTGGGAGAGACCTTTAAAGAATTTTTATATGAAACCAGAACAGCTAATTTGGGAACAATTCAGAGGAGGAAATTTCAGATACCTGTAACTGCAGGAAAAAGTGTTTCGTCGGAGGAAGTAGAAAACTATTATAAAGCCAGAGAGGTTAAGAAAAATAAACCTACAACTACGAAGAAGGGAAGACCGCTGGGATCAAAAAACAAAATAAAAGCAATGAAAAAAAAAAAGCTTGACGAACCGTCGAGTCAAGTCAGCAATGGAAATCCATCCGTTCCTCTACACTCTTTGTCTCCACAACCTGGTTCATCGGGACTCAGTCAATTCAATGGAAAATTACAGCAAAATGAAAATGAGAAAAATGGAAGTGATGACTTGAGCATTGGCAAAGAAAATGAACCTCCTTCGTATAAAATTGTTTCTACTACATTAAAAGAAATTTTGCCAACTGTCGAAGAATCGGAAACCGTTGAGGAGTATGTAGTCGTTGATGGAACTCTTCAACCTGATCTTGAGGCTACAGAATTGTGCGTTGGAGACGATTGTATTGTAAATTGTGAAGGGTCAATATTTCCCGGTAAAATTACAAAAGCATTCTACCCAAAATTCAGAATCGCACTAATGCAGAAGTCCATGGAAGGCTGGAAATGGCCCATTAAGCCAGAAGTATTTGAATGCTCGATTGCTAGTATTATTAAGGCGACGCTGTTGGCTAACACAAATTTGACTTTTTCTTGTCATAGGCGAGGGGGGAAGCCGAGGAGGGAGACGAAACTGTGGAGTGCAACTTATTATTTTTCAAAGCCATCTATCGGTATACTGCCGAACCACTTGATTACGCGCGAGCCGCGATGTAATGGCGTATTTACACGTGTCGATTTTCGCCATGCGGCTAATCGCTTCACGAATCGACTCACAAAGCCGCATCGCCACCCCATTTACACAGGGACTGAAATCGCATGCGATTAAGTCATTATCTTCGAAAATGTTGAGCAGAACAGGTGTTTTACGTGCCTGTATCGAAATTATTAGTAAATTAATTACATACTCAAGATTTGCTCGAAGAACAAAGAAAGAAGAAGGAAATAAGAAAACGTAAATTTTGGGTACGCGGGTGGATTTCTCGATGCAAGCTATTGGGTGCTTAGGATTCTTTATTGGTGGAATGGAGTTCAGAAGATCCTGATTATTTTAAAAAACGATTAAGAATGTCTACAGATCTGTTTGAGATTTTACTACACAAAGTTACTCCGCTTATCCAAAAATGTGATACTAATAAGTGTGAGGCGCTTTCAACGAAAACTAAATTGGAAATAACCCTGAAGTTCTTGGCTACCGGTGATAACTACTCAAGTCTTGCAGAGTCATTTAGAGTTCCAAAATGCACGATTTCTATATTTTTAAAGGATGTATTGGATGATATATATAATGTTTTACAAGAGTATGTTACGGTAAGTGAAAGTCATAATTAATTAATTAATCGTAATGCTTTTATTAAATATCACAATAATCATTTTGCAAAGTATTTTCATCCAAACATTATTTAAGAGCTTGAGATAGAATATCGACGTTCACTTCGTATTGTTGTCCAGAATTTTCTTGTGTTGGTAGTAAACAGCCTTCAAAATAGTCTTCTTCATTATCGAGGTGACGAGAAACTGAGGGTCCGGAATTCGACGTATCGCGTGTATATTCTAAGGTTGAACTCGTAGGTCTAAAAGTTGAAAGGTGGCGAGAAGTTGAGGGTTTGGGAGTCGAAGTATGGCGTGTATCTGAGAGTGAGCTCACAGGTCTAGGAGTTTGATGAGAATTAATGTTTTTAAACCTTTCTTGTGACAAATAAGTATTAATAAAATTTTGACAAATAATAGCATTTGCTAATGGTAAACCACGTAATTGGTTTGCCACATGTTGACCGAATGTGTCAAATTCATCATGACGGATACTTTGAGCTAAAGATTTCAATCTCCCGACTGCTTCTAAAACAGGCGGGTCTTTATTTTGGGCACGCTCCGTACGTTTCTTTGGAGACAAAAACTTTTTTTTTCTGCAGGCTCAGTGTTAGATCCTTGTCCCAATTCATCAAAATATGATGACGCATCGCTGTTTGTATTCACCGCTGAATCCTCGCTTTCTTTTCCCTATAACCAAAAAATAAAACGTTCATTTGTTTTAGGTGCCATCCACAAGAGATCAATGGATGAAAATATAGAAAGATTTTTTTGATTGCTGGCAATTTCCTTTTTGCTGTGGGGCTCTTGACGGGAAATACGTCTTAATACAAAATCCACCACACGGCGCTTTCGACTATTATAATTACAAAGTGCTATAGTGGATGTACATTACCGTTTCATATCTTATATAGATGTCGGAACTAATGGACGCATGAATGACTCGCATATTTGGAAAAAATCAACATTCTACAATGCTCTTCTAGCCAATAATTTGGAACTGCCTAATAAAGCCGCTTTCATTGGTGATGATGCTTTGCTTTCCCTTTGGCAACAAATATAATGAAACCCTATTCAAGACATGAAGGTTTGGTACACAAATAAAAAGCGTTTAATTACAGACTATCAAAATCACGCCGAATTGTAGAGAATGCCTGTGGTATAATGGCTTCACGGTTCGAAGTATTCATAAAACCTATATCTTTATTAGGAAAACGGCTTTATGACTTAAAACGGCAGTTGCAAATTAATAGCTAGAAGAGCATTGTAGAATGTTGATTTTTTTCCAAATATGCGAGTCATTCATGCGTCCATTAGTTCCGACATCTATATATATGTAACGGTAATGGGCATCCACTATAGCAAACAACACCACAATATAACCGCCTTTGTAATTATAATAGTCGGAAGCTCCGTGTGGTGGATTTTGAATTAAGACGTGTTTTCCGTCAAGAGCCCCACAGCAAAAAGGAAATTGCCAGCGATCAAAAAAATCTTTCTGTATTTTCATCCATTGATCTCTTGTGGATGGCACCTAAAACAAATAAAACTTTTTTTTTTGGTTATAGGGAAAAGAAAGCGAGGATTCAGCGGTGAACACAAACAGCGATGCGTCATCATATTTTGATGAATTGGGACAAAGATCTAACACTGAGCCTGCAGACCAAAATAAAGACCCGCCTATTTTGAAGCAGTCGGGAGATTAGAATCTTTAGCTCAAAGTATCCGTCATGATAAATTTGATACATTCGGCCAACATGTCGCAAACCAATTACATGGTGTACCATTAGCAAATGCTATTATTTGTCAAAATTTTATTAATACTTATTTGTCACAAGAAAGGCTCAAACACATTAATTCTCATCAAACTCCTAGACCTGTGAGCTCACTCTCAGATACACGCTATACTTCGACTCCCGAACCCTCAACCTCTCGCTACCTTTCAACTTCCAGACCTACGAGTTCAACCTTAAAATATACACGCGATGCATCGAATTCCGGACCCTCAATTTCTCGCCATCTCGATAATGAAGAAGACTATTTTGAAGGCTGTTTACTACCAACACACGAAAATTCTGGACAACAATACAAAGTGAACGTCGATATTCTATCTCAAGCTGTTAAATCATGTTTGTATGAAAATACTTTGCAAAATGATTATTGTGATCTTTATAATAAAAGCATTACCATTAATTATGACTTGCACTTACCGTAACATACTCTTGTAAAACATTATATAGGTATAGCATACAATACATCCTTTAAAAATAATGGTGCATTCTTTAAATCTAAATGTCTCTGCAAGTCTTGAGTAGTTATCACCGGTAGCCAAGAACTTCCAGGATTATTTCCAATTTAGTTTTCGTTGAAAGCGCCTTACGCATATTAGTATCATATTTTTGGATAAGCGGAGTAACTTTGTGTAGTAAAATCTCAAACTGATCTGTAGACATTCTTAATCGTTTTATAAAATAATCAGGATCTTCTGAACTCCATTCCACCAATAAAGAATCCGAAGCACCCAATAGCTTGCGTCGAGAAATCCACCCGCGTACCCAAAATTTACGTTTTCTTCTTTCCTTCTTCTTTTTCTTCTTCTTTCTTTGTTCTTCGAGCAAATCTTGAGTATTTAATTTACTAATTATTTCGATACCGGCACTTAAAACATCTGTTCTGCTCAACATTTTCGAAGATATGACCTAGTCGCATGCGATTTCAGTCACCTGTGTAAATGGGGTAGCGATGCGGCATTGTGAGTCGATTTATGAAGCGATTAGCCGCACGGCGAAAAACGAACCGTGTAAACACCCCATTATCATGCAGACTCTGAATGCGACGCATCGATCGCTCGAAAATATTAAAATTTGCTACATTGAAACTCGCCGTTTTGAGTCTGTCAGCCCTATTACATTTTTTTTAATGCATTATTGGATGCTAATGAATATTTCTTCCCCATGTTTTGTGATCGATTCCAAGTTAGCACCTTTTTACAAAATAATATCTTGAAATAGATCGCGTTAAACAGTAAAAATAAGCGACGTAGCGCCTAAAGCATTACCGCCGCAGCTTGCTGCCACGCACGGACTGGACTTGCCAAGGGAAAGTCGAGCGGGGCGCTATACACGGAAGGACTATTTTTGCTTGTGCAAGATGACATTTTACTGAAATTTCGCTTGACAAATAAATATTTTTTTGGTTTTTTGGAAGATTGTAATGGAAAAAGTAAAATAATTAAAAATAAAGCAATGTTACATTTTGAACATTTACTTCGTTCTTATTACCAACATGGTTTCAAGTTGCTAACCCTTATAGATTCCAAGAAAAATGCTATTTACAAAAAAGTGAGGACTTCAGATTTTATTTATTTTTATTAAGAAAAAAATCAAAACATTAAAATTCGACATCGTAGTATAAAATATTGAAATTTTTTCTACAAGACTCATATTTTTATTATTATTTAAATGTTCTCGGGAGTCACGTAAATTTGATCGCAAAATGTCAGTTTTTCACTGTTTGGGAGAGGTAGTCACCTTAAGGTACTAAATCGCAGCCAAATTGTAAAAAAAAAAGATTCGGTTTTCATCAACGACAACCTTTTGAATGAAGTATGGGGTGAATAGCACTCCCTTTTTCAGTACATTTTTTTGTAAAGTGGGGTGACTCATTTCGTAGCTTTTAATTTTAGTACTTCTATAATCATATAATTATGTATGTTTTGCCGCTTATGGGTCCATTCCACATTTCTACCTTTTTGTTTTATATTTCTAACGTTTGGCCAATAAAACTTCGATGCTTCAATTTTAAAACTTTTTCTTTTAATACGGGAATGTTAGAAAATGAAAATATTTTTTTACAACATGTTATATTATATTCTTACGAACAAAATAAACTAAGGCTGAAGTTAAAAGGTTGATTCAATTTAAAGAATGCACGCAAATTGGTGTATACGAAAATGGCTGTGCAAAGTTACCCTTTTGTATTTTTAACATTAGCCCACACTTTCAGCAGTGATTTATACACCAAATGAGACTTTTTAATCAGAAATCTATGTCAATTAGTAAAGTGTGGCAATAAAAATCACCTATAAAAAGATTAAAAACATAATTAGACTTCTAATAAGGGAAATATTACAAAACAAAGCAGAAAAGTGGGTCAATATTACCCAGGTTGACTGTATAACATTTAATGTGCCGGTTACATTTATAAAAGTTTGTTTAGGTTTTTAGTGACGATTAAAAAATATTGTTTTGGTGTTTTGGGGTTATGCCAGTCATTTGAAGCGGGAAATGGCAGTCACCGACCGGCATTACCCCATATCAAAATATAGGACAAGTTTTACATTAGTTTAGATTATACTTTTGTTTAATTAGTGGTTCAAGATTACTTATTTTTCTTGCGTAGATGCCGCGGAACAGAGCAAGGACAACAGCGAAGGCAAAATGGAGTAGACGATTTAGAAAACGCCGTTCAAGATGTACGTAATGGAGTTTCCATACGGAAAGCTTCGTTGAAATTCAGCATACCCTTCAGTACACTTCAAGAGCGTATCAAGAAGAATCTTCCTATTACCGGACCTTCTCTAGGAAGACATTCCACTTTCTCACCAGAAGTAGAGAAAGGTATGGCTGAGAATATAAAACTTCTGGCAAAATTATTTTATGGTCTGAGTCCACTGGAAGTTCGCCAGGCAGCATACGTTTATGGTGAAAAACATAACATAAAGCACAGGTTTAACAGGGAGAGACAGCTAGCTGGAAAAGATTGGCTATATGGATTTTTAAAGAGAAACCGTTCGGTATCTATCCGCCATCCTGAAGCAACCAGCATAAATCGCGTGACAGCATTTAATAAAGAGGAGTTGTTGTTCTTTAAAAACTTGGAAGACGTTATGCAGAAACACCAGTTTACTGCATCAAAAATATATAATATTGATGAGACCGGTATTAGCACCGTGCAAGACCCTGGTACAATAATTGCCGAAAAGGGACAGAAGAGGGTAGGGTCAATTACAAGCTACGAAAGGGGAAAAACTATCACTGTCATTTGCGCTGTGTCCGCTGCAGGGTCCTACATACCTCCTATGTTTATTTACCCAAGGCAGAGAATGTCACCTCAGTTGTGCAAAGATGGCCCAAGTGAAGCTATTTACCACTGCTCGAAAAATGGCTGGACAAACACAGATTTATTTATGATATGGCTCAAACACTTTGTGAAGTTTGCAAGACCGACGTCATCTGAGCCTATTCTTCTCGTGCTAGACAATCATTATAGCCATGTGTCTTTGGATGCATACTTATTCTGTCGAGAAAACTTCATTGTTGTGC
This sequence comes from Micropterix aruncella, assembly GCA_944548615.1. NCBI lineage: Eukaryota > Metazoa > Arthropoda > Insecta > Lepidoptera > Micropterigidae > Micropterix > Micropterix aruncella. Next base: position 8,949,986 of record OX155967.1, read on the forward strand.
TCTCCATTCCACCACATACCTCTCACAGGATGCAACCGTTGGACGTCTCATTTTACGGACCCTTAAAAACCGCTTTTCATAGGCAATGCGATTTGTTTATGAAAAGCCATGCTTTGCAAAAAATTACTCCGTACGATGTGGCTTCTATATTAAACAAAGCCTACTGTGACGTGGCTACAATCCAGAAAGGGGTGTCAGGATTTAAAGCATCGGGAATTGTGCCCATCGATCCTACCGTTTTTGGAGATGAAGATTTCCTGGCTTCAAGCTATCTGTTGGGCACTCAAAATGACACTGTTACTGTGATGAATGATTCCGCAGCTAACCTTATGGATTATGATCAAGCAACACCTACACCTGAGGTCAATTATTTGCCAGGAAAAAACACCCAAGTACAGAATGCTCATAAAGCCAATACTTTGCCAGGAACAAGCGCCCAAATACAGAATACTTCTGAATTCATTAATTTACCAGGAACAAGCGCCCAAATACAGAATACTTTAGTTAGTTAGTTATACTGGGCGTTCCTCCGCAAGTCGACATCCAGTGTGCCTATTTTGCGTGTAACGGGGGTAGCGCTATTCCACCCACCCCAGTTCCTCGACGAATACCAGCAGGGCTTTCAGGTTTCCTGCCGCCTCGCGCAGGGTGCCTGGGGTCCCAAGGTGTTTTGTCCTGTATACTTCTACCTGTTCACAATCTAGCAGAATGTGTTTTGTGGTTTCTTCCGCCTCCATGCATGCTCTGCACATAGGGCTATTCGTTCCGCCCATTTTGAAGAGGTGTTTGTTTAGTGTGTTGTGTCCTGTTATCAGTCCCACTAGTTTGCGTAGTTGGGGCCTTTTTGTCCTTAGAAGTGTTTTGGTAAGTTTGTGGTTGTATTCCATTACTATTTCTTTGGTTTGTCTGCAGGTGTCTATCTCTTTCCAGTGTGTTTGATGTAGTTGTTTGTAGTGGTTGTCAAGTTGGTTGTTTATGTGCGAGTATGGTAGGGGCACGATAGGTTCGGGTCCGTATGCCGGTGTGTCTGAGCCCTTACGGGCTAGTTCATCCGCAGCATCGTTTCCTCTTGAGTTACTGTGTCCCTTGATCCATTGCTGTGTCACCTTATTGCCTTTTCCGCATACCTCGAGGAGGCTTTGATGACATTCGTATATAAGCCCGGATGTGAATCTATCGCTTCCCAGTGCCTGTAGCACTGACCTGCTGTCCGATAGAATACATATGTTTTCGTGTTTTAGCTGTCGTTTCACTGCGTTGCAAGCTTCTATTATTCCCATACATTCTGCTTGGAATACTGTGTTGTGTGCTCCAAGTGGTTTGGAGATGTGTATATTTAGGTCTTCCGAGAAGACACCACATCCTGTACCTTTGTTGGTTTTTGATCCATCTGTGTAGATTCTTAGGTCCGTTTGATTCAGTGCTTCTTTTGAGTCTTCTGTTAATGATATGGCATATTCTTTCCAGAAGATCATAGTTTTGGGTATTCTGTCGATTGCCGCATCCAGCATTGGAAAACTTGACAGTATATTATCATATATATTCAAATGCGGTGTTTTATATTTGGTCCATAAGTTTAGATTCTTTAGACGAGTAGCCGTTGCGGCTGCTTCTTTTTGTATATGTAAGTGTAGTGGTAGAAGCCCTAGCATGATTTCCAGCGCCGCTGTCGGAGTTGTTCTCATGCAGCCGGTCGCCGCTATACATGCTAGCCTTTGCACTTTCTGTAGTTTGTTGATTGCAGTAGTAAGTTGGGTGCGGGGCCACCATACTACAGCTCCGTAGCTTATCATTGGTATTATTATCATATTGTACAGAATACTTCTGAATTCATTAATTTGCCAGAAACAAGCGCCGAAATACAGAATTCCGAACTTCTATCTGTATTTACAAATACACTTTCCCCGTCTAGCGATAACTTAACGCCTAGTAAAACTATATTGTCTCCGTTGCCGCTTCTAACAATGACACAAGCTAGAAACGTGCAAACAACAAACAACACTCTGCTATATTGACAGCAACACCTCTGAAAGCGGATTTAGAAAAAAAGGAAAGTAAGAGAGTAGAAAAACTGTCAAAAAACAGTAAGAAAACTGACACAAAAACAGGCAAGAAAACTGACAAAAACATCACCAAAAAAAAGAGACAGCAAAAGAATATCAAAAAAACAAAGACCGCTTCAGAATTTAGTTCTTCGGATAAGGACATTCTGGCTTCCAAGAAGCAGAAAATTTATTTAAAATCTCTCACGTCAAGCTCAGACTCAACAGACGAACACGATCTGGAAAATATTTGTGACGATGACAGCGACGATGATATTTCTCCAACAAGAACCCAAGAAACATGTTTCATCTGTAAAGAGTTCGGAAAGAACGAGATTTGGTATAGATGTCGAGGTTGCGGGCGGTGGGCTCATAAAGATTGCAGCGGTGCCGATCACCCAGGTAAATATCTGTGTGATTATTGTGAGCGCGAACAAAGAGTTGTAAAACATCTTGATTTCTGACTTTTTATTTACGGCTTTTGGATAATTTCTTTAAATATAATAAACAGTGCATTACTTTAAAAATATCGTTTTAATGATTTATTTAGTTTATTATTTTATTTTGGAACTATATCTCACTGTCATTGACCAACCGTTATTACCCCAATTGGTGACCGTCATTGCCCACAAGGTGACTGGCATTACCCGCAACCTGCGGGAAACGGCGGTCAACGATAGGTTTTAAAAATGTATGAAAATATGTTAAGCTTCTTAAGCTTTACAATTTTTTCCTCATAGGACATAAAGTTGATTAAATTAGCTGTATAAAAGTTCAGTTACTTTTGCTTCAAGTTCTTTAGGTAAAAAGTTATATCGTTTCTTGCTTAAGTGACCGCTATTCCCACATCTTACCCTATATCAAGGATAGATCTATCAATTTACTTGAATTTAATATTTTAATTGAAGTTCTTTATACTTTCGGCAAAAAAACCAATCAAAAAGTTACAAATTGCGTAAAAAATGTGTTTTTTTAATAAGGTCTTTTTAATATCTCTTGTTTCATTTAATAAATATCATACCAGTATAAAATGTGTGTTTTCATTATTTCATTACAAAAATGGCAGCCGATAACTAGGAATATAATGGCCGATCAATAGTTAAAAAAGGCCGAAAATTGGAAAATATGAGCTTTTCGGGAAAAAAAAATCATAAAGAATAAAAGAAACATTTTACAAGTAGTTTAATAAAAAACGATAATAATCGACTATATTTAGATCTGTTTACGTCCAGTTTCATTTCAATATAGGGTTAGTGCGCTACTTTTCTGACCAGCGTCAATTCACGACCATCGGGCTGTCTTGCCATTACATAAACCTAGTAAATAGTGATTCCAGACCTAATAAAAGCCCACACAAAAATGCTAATGAGCATTAGTGATAAATGCACTGTTACGGCAAACTCGAATTGACACATTGCACAACACTACGAAGCAAAGAATAAATATGTAGTTTGTTGCCCATAACCAAGCAGTGACAACGTGTGTAAAGTTGCGAAAAAAATAGCGCCCAGGTCGCCAAACCGAGGTATGTATGTTTTTCATTGTTTCTTTCGCTTTTAGTTGCATGTTTTTATGGTTTTATTTTGTTTATTGATCAATGATGATATTTTATGAAGTGAAATACCCATAATGACAGTAATTTTTGAAAAAAATCAGTGGTCGAAAACTGAATTAAATATATGAACAAACTACCACTTTGCGGCCAGGTGGTCGGATAACTAACTTAGATGAGCAAAGTTAGTTTTGTCCCTTTCACACATTGGACTTATTAGCAAACAATAGACCACTTGGTGTCTTGCTTCTTTTTAGTCTTTTATTAAGGCAGTCAATTTGCGACCACCCAAAGTAGTGTAAAATTTGCGAAATCCAAGTGTCACTTTTGGTTATGTGGTCGAAAACTAGAACACCATTGTAAGATACCTAATTGTCGACCACTTCATGTTTTTATGGAAAACTAGGCGGCCGTAAAGTGAAATTCTATAAGCAAGCGACCACTTTGCGACCAATATTGTAGCCGTATTGATTTTTATTTATTAAAGTTAAGGTTCCGACCGATTAGAAAATATTTTATTAATTTAAATTACCATAATATAACTTAGTTATCAGTTTTCTTAAAATCAATATTAATACGAAGATTCAGACATACTTTTCTTTAAATTGCTGTTTCTTTTTTTTTTTCCAAATGACTAAGTAGATATAAGGATTATCTCGTCATATACGTCTACGTAAATTATATACATTTCACGGCTTCCACAAATACACAACAATGTCTTTGAAAGTCGAGTATGTATTAGAAATCTACACTTGGGTAATAGGTAATTTAAATCCGATATTTCAGATGGCACCAACAGGAGCAGCGCGCAAGAAAAAAAAAACTGTAACCTATACAGAAGAGTCTTTACAAAAAGCTCTCGTTGACATAAGGGAAAACAAAAAAGGAATTCGGGAGACGTGCAGGGAATATAGAATTCCAAGAACCACAATACAGGATAGATTAAGCGGCAAGAGCAGTGACGTGCTAAAAACTAGGGGACCCGACCCAATTTTGGGAATTGTCGGTGAAAGACGCATAGTTGAGTGGGTTATTAATTTAGCAAAATGTGGATTCCCTATTAAGAAGGATGCGCTATTAGACACTGTACAAAAAATTATTAAAGACGGAAAAATAATAAATCCCTTCAAAGATGATCGCCCAGGGCAGACTTGATACTCAAGTTTTTTGAAGCGACACCCTGAAGTGTCCCGTCGCTGTGCGGAAGGCATCAATAAGGCTAGAGCTAGAGTAACGGAACAATCAGGCTTTGGTTTCGAGAGCTCAAGGACTTCCTTGATGACACAGGCCACAGTAACATTTTACAATGTCCCAACCGCATATTTAATGGTGATGAAAGTGGTTTTGCGCTCTGTCCCGAAACTGGCAAAGTCCTTGGGCCTAGAGGGTACCGAAATTTATATCAAGTGAAATCGTCAAATGAAAAGGACAACCTGACAGTTTTAGTAACGTTTAATGCAGATGGGCAAACTTGCCCACCGCTCGTAGTGTTTCCATACATTCGTCCGCCCAAGTCAGTCGTCCAAAGCATGCCTCCCGAATGGTGCTTAGGCAAAAGCGAAAGTGGCTGGATGAGGAGTGATGTTTTTTTCGAATACGTCACCAACGATTTTAACAACTGGATCGAGAAGAAAGGCATAGAAAAACCAGTATTATTACTAGTTGACGGACATAAGTCACATATGTCGCTGGTGTTGAGTGCTATGTGTGAAGAACTTGGCATAATCCTATATGCCTTACCACCAAATACTACGCATTTGCTTCAACCAGCCGACGTGAGTGTGTTTGGACCCTTGAAAGCATACTGGAAGAATACAGTAAGGGCGTTCTTATCCAAGCCCGAAAATGTAAATGCCCAGGTTACAAGAAGCAACTTTTGCAACCTTTTCCGCGACGCTCTACAAGATGTCCATATGAGATCCAACATGATAAAGGGCTTTGAAAAATGTGAACTGTACCCATTCAATCCCGATGCGATTGATTGGACAAAATGTGTTCAAAACACAATCGAGAATCTAAACAATGCTCAAACGGAAAAACAGCCAAAAGAGATTTCAAACGCTGACCTCATATCCACTAGAAAAGTAGGGGAGACCGGGGTCAAAAGTAACATGGGTCAAAAGTAACAGCGACTATAAACTCCCAGGCCTACGTGCTTTCGAGAATTCAAATACATGGCCATGACCCTGCCACGCGGTCCCCCCTCCCGCCAGTAGCTCGCCACCGCCGGCGCAAAGCAGACGTTTGGGGAGCGGCGTTTGCGTTTTCGATAGTCGCTCTAAAACTAATTGTTGCTCTAACCTATATGGATGCTGATTTCGATGTAATCGCATTAACCGAGTGTTGGATAAAAGATACACCTCCCATGCAATATCTTGATAACTATGATACGTACTTTTCAAGAAATTGTGTAAAGAAATTACAAGCAAAATGACGGGGTAATCCTATTCATTAAAAGTACTCTTAACGCCACCGTAGTAGAGGTTACAATATCGGAAGCAAATTGTTTAAAAATAACTGTGGAAAGTACACTAGTAATAACCGCAATATTTAGGTCTCCATTCACACAAAACACCACCAGTTTCACTAATTCACTATCGGATATTCTCGAGATGGACAAGGGTAAGGACTAAATTCTGTTCGGAGACTTAAACATTGATATTTGAAATATAAGAAACATGTAAAACTATACAGATTACCTCTGTTTGCTGAGCGAGAGTGGTTTTACTTCTGAGATTAATAAGCCTACAAGAGGAAAGGCTCGTTTGGATCACATATTTGTAAAGACTAAACTTGAGGCTGTAGGTATTGTATGCGATATGGACATCACCGATCATTTCTCGACGATAATAATGCTAAAAAAACACAAACATGCAAAACACGGAATACGCCAGAATCAAATGAAATTTTTAGACTTTCCATAAAATTAGTAAAAGCTACATAAAAAGCAGCGAAGGAAATCCCAGCTTGGATTGGGAAATGCTTCGTACGGCCAAAGTGAGCGTTCAAAAAACGTACATTTCATATTTTTTTACAGAAGCTACCTCGGCAGACGACGTCATCTGCATCAAGCTGTCGGACTCTGACGACGATTTAGAGGAGGTGGTAGCCGCCTACTCGCCGACGCCGTACTCGGCGGAGGTGGCGGCCGGCGCGGCGGCGGCCTCGGCGGCCGAGGCGCGCCAGGAGGCCGCGGAGGCGGCGGCGGCGGCGGAGGAGGCCCGGCAGGAGGCTGCCTTCGCGGCGGAGGTGGCAGCGGAGGAGGCGCGGCAGGAGAAGGCGCGGCAGGAGGCTGCCTTCGCAGCGGAGGTGGCGGCGGCGGCGGCGCGGCAGGAGGCTGCCATCGCGGCGGCGGCGGCGGCGGCGGAGGAGGCGCGCCAGGAGGCTGCCTTCTGGGCGGAGGTGGCGGCGGAGGAGGCGCGGCAGGAGGCTGCCTTCGCGGCGGCGGCGGCCGCGGAGGAGGCCATCGGAGATGACCATATCGTCATCTCCGATGAAGAGGATATTTGAAATCATTAAAATTGAAATTTGTGTCACATATTTTTTCTTAATTTAATTCAAATGCACCCCAGGAGGCGCGGCAGGAGAAGGCGCGGCGGAGGAGGAGGCGCGGCAGGAGGCTGCCTTCGCGGCGGAGGTGGCGGCGGAGGAGGCACGGCAGGAGGCTGCCTTCGCGGCGGAGGAGGCGCGGCAGGAGGCTGCCTTCGCGGCGGCGGCGGCCGCGGAGGAGGCCATCGGAGATAACCATATCGTCATCTCCGATGAAGAGGATATTTGAAATCATTAAAATTGAAATTTGTGTCACATATTTTTTCTTCATTTAATTCAAATGCACCCCAGGAGGCGCGGCACCACTACTACTTTTTTGAGATAATATCGACGATATTACAGTCTCAGTGAATATTTATATGGCAACAGGTATGTACATTTTCTCATTATCTATTGTAACAATAGAACTAAGCGTGATATTCTTTCAATTTGGTGCAGATGACGGATTGTCGGTTCGGGGTCAAAAGTAACAATTCGCTCGGGGTCAGATGTAACTGTTACTTTTGACCCTGCGGTGATCATCTCCACTTTAATTTTTTTTACAGTCTTGCCAGATTATAATTCCTTGTTTTTTATTAATTTCAGGATGCCACGTAACAGGACAAGAACTACAACCAGAGGCCTGGCAGAACAGTCGTCTTATGAAGCGGCTTTTCAAGACCACTTGCAGCTTAACCTGAGCATTAGAGCTGCATCGAAGAAACATAACTTGTGTCATGTAACGCTATACCGGTACGTAAAGAAACGCAAGAATCAGCCAGGTGAAATTCTTCCTCCAGTGGGCTACCGCAGTGCTACTCAGGTATTTACTGATGAGGAAGAAAATACACTCATGGGCTTCCTGCTCAAATCTGCAGAGTTATATTATGGTTTAACGCCTAAGGATGTACGAAAGCTAGCTTATGATCTGGCTCTCAAACACCATAAGAAAATCCCCCCCTCGTGGGTTGAGAAAGAGGTAGCAGGAGTAGACTGGTTGACTGGATTTTTAAAGAGATTTCCGCAATTATCGATTCGGTCACCCCAAGCTACTAGTCTCGCTAGAGCAACTAGTTTTAACGAGACCAACATAAACGCCTTTTTCGATAACTTGGCAAACGTCATGGACAGATATAAATTCGAGCCAAAAGACATATGGAATATGGACGAAACCGGCATAACAACGGTGCAAGCTCCGTCTAAAATCGTGGCTCGAAAAGGTATCAAGCAAGTTGGAGCCATTACATCTGCCGAAAGAGGAACACTTGTCACTGTGGCTATTGCCATTAACGCACAAGGAGGCAGCACGCCTCCATTCTTCGTCTTTCCCCGAATAAGATATAACGACCACTTCATACGGGATGGTCCCATTGGTTGTGCTGGTGCTGGTAATGCCAGTGGGTGGATGCAAGAAAAAGAATTCGTGAAATTTTTAGAACACTTCAAGAACCAAGCCAGACCCAGTCAAGAACATAAATGTTTATTGCTCTTAGACAATCACGAGTCTCACATCTCCGTAAGTTGTCTTGACTTTTGTAAGTCAAACGGCATCGTGCTCTTGTCATTTCCCCCTCACTGTACACATAAGTTACAGCCTTTAGACCGAGCAGTGTACGGTCCATTCAAATAAATGGTAAATGCAGCATCCGATAGTTGGATTCGAAACCATCCAGGGAAAACTATGCAAATATACAATATTCCGAGCATCGTAAAAGAAGCATGCCCTCTCTCGGTATCAACAGCTAATGCAATCGCTGGGTTTAAATGCACTGGGATATGCCCATACAATAGAAACATTTTCACAGCTGTGGACTTCGCTCCATCTGTGGTCACGGATCGACCGTCCCCTGTTTCTGAAAGGTATCAAGAAAGTAGCAACAGCCACGTCGTCACTTCGGCATCCCCAGACACTGTTAACTTGAACCTAAGTCCCGAAGCTGACGGACCAGCCTTGGATACACACCCACCTACATCGACTCAAGGAAACAATTCGGACAACGCTACCATGATTGCTACCGCTCCTATTGAACCTGTGCCAGGCCCTAGTGGACTACAAGCTTCTTTTTCACCAGAATCAATTAGGACCTACCCAAAAGCAGGCCCTAGACTGCAATCCAACAGAGGCAGAAAGAAGAGAAAGACGGCGATATTGACAGATACCCCAGAAAAACAAGCAATCGAGGAAGAGCATGAACGGAAAATGAACCAGGCGAAAAAAAAACTATTGACTAAAAATGCTAAAGGAAAGAAAGGAACAATAAAAAAATAAAATAAAAAGCCAACAATTGATATCGAAAGTGACTCATCATCTGAAGAAGATGTGTTCTGCTTAGTTTGTGTGGAGGCTTACAGTAAAAGCAGGTGGCGAGAAAAATGGATACAGTGTATGGACTGTAAGGGCTGGGCTCATGAGGAGTGCACTGATGGAAACAAGCTGTATATATGTCATAACTGTATGTCTGATTAGTGTTTATGTAATTAGGAATGTATCTTTAAATGTTTATGGTTACTTTTAATGTGTAGGGTAAATGGAGGTATTATCGTGATATAGGAAATATCGTGATAGTTTTTAGAAACGTTGTAATGGTATTACCTATCGCGCCACGCCAGTGAAACGTTGCATACAGGTTGCCAAGTGAGTAATAAAGATAGCACTATACAAACATTTGCGCTTGAACGGCCGTGAAGCTAGCTAGGAAACTTTTAGTCGGCGATCTGTCAAAATCTCATTGTTTTGGTAAAGTGAGCTTGTTGCCGTGGATCTCATCAAATTTTTAATAAAAACAACAAGGTAAGCACTCGTTTTTCTTACGTTATTCATAGATGAGACTCTCCTCAATAGATAGGCGATGTTGTTCATGTTGTGCTGTGGGTATTAATCTAATAAAAGCTTATTTTCTACAGAGCGTTTGTTAGGTTATTTTCGCAAAATATGCGACGAAGTCGGGGGTGCCAAATTTGGTCATTTTTAATAAAATATGTATGTATTTTATCAGTTAACTAATTGCAGCAGGTTATGGCATATATCTTTGAGATTATATGACCATACTTTATATTTTAATATATAAAAAAAAAATATATATCACGATAATACCTGTCACTATTTTGTTTTTGTTTCAGATGGCACGAGCACCTAAAAAACGAAGACAGTATGCGCTTTCAGACATCCAAAATGCTGTCAAAATGGTTCTCGAGGACCATGCTACAATATATGCGGCCTCGAAGGCAACTGGAGTACCCTGGAGCACTATAAAGGACTACGTAACCAGAGAAGACAAAACTGTTGCCAAAATTGGTCGCCCCTTCGCTCTACGTTCGCCGGTCGAAATAAAGTTATTCAATTACATTTTGGAGATGCAGGAACTAGGCTTTGGACTGACCGTTCGCCAAGTTAGAGATGTCGCATTTCAACTAGCAAAGTCTTGTAACAGACTAAACTACCTGAACTATGACTGTGAACGATCTAAACGAGAAATCGCGAGTAAGTGGTGGTGGCAATCATTCAAAGAAAGATACGGCCTATCCTTAAGGGTAGCAGAGAATTTGTCAGCATATAGGGCATCCATGGCCAATGTAACGATCATCCAAGACTTCTACACCAAACTTGAAAACAAACTTGATGTATTGGGTCTGAAAGATAGTCCTAATCGTATCTGGAACTGTGACGAGACTGGTCTCAACTATGTTACCAACAGAGGAAAAGTTGTTACCTCTATAGGCAAAAAATATATATACAATCGCACATACGCCGAGAGGGGTGAAAATACTACATTATTAGGATGCGTGTGTGCAGATGGAACATGGATTCCACCACTTATAATATTTAAAGGTGTGAGATGGAGTGATAACCTGAAACGCGACGCTTTGCCAAATGCGATGGTAAAACTATCACCCAAAGGATGGATCAAGGCAGATCTGTTTATGGAATGGTTTCAGTTCTTTATCAAGGCTATTCCAGATGGTCGCCCTGTAATGTTGCTTATGGATTCACACGCGTCACATATTACCCCGGAAGTAATTGATCTGGCGAAACAAAATGAAGTTTATCTTTTCACTTTCCCGGCTCACAATACTCACATATTGCAACCGTTAGATGTGGGAGTTTATAGATCACTTAAAAGTCATTGGAACGAGTGTGTGAAGGAGTACATGATCCGTCATCCAACCCAGAAACCGGACAGAACTCAGTTCAATAGCATTCTTAACCCTGCTTATTTCAAGGCCTTTACATCCAATAACATTACCAACGCTTTCAAAAAATGTGGGATCTATCCATTTAACAAAGACGCTGTTCCCCTCGACGCTCTGAAACCATCTCGATTAACGGAAAGAGTCTTAGCACCAGAAGCATCAATACAGGAAACGAACGAGAACGTTGAGACTGGAGACCAACCCGCTGTGTTATCCGCCATTGACAACATACTGGTATCCCCAACCCCTTCGTCTAAAAAGAAAATTACAAATAGGAAAAAAATTGATTCTTCCGCAAAATGCTTGAACGACCAAGTAATTTCTGAACCTAAACCATCCACATCAGCGTCAGTATCTTCAGCAACTGCGTCTTCGACATCAGTGTCTTCGGCGTCAGCACCAATGTCTTCAGAGTCAGCATCACACCCATCATCTACGAGGCAAGTGAGCAAGAAGTCGAAGTACTCCGATGATGATTGGACGTGTACCAAGTGTCTGGTAAAATATTCCTACGACGTCAGAGAAAAAAATGGCCAGGATTGGGTACAGTGTTCATACTGTACCCGGCCATATCACAACACATGTCTGAACATTGCACCTGGTGAAGATTATCTGTATGTAATGTGTGATATATGTTCATAACTGTATAGGATAAAATATAGGATTAGAAATAAGTGTTCTATATTTAAAAAAAACCAAAATAATAATATGTATTATTAATAAAACATATTTGGACTTATTTGTATTATATTATTTTTGAGTTTGCTTTGATTTCGATTTTAAAAAGTTATCACGTTATTAACTCCCTATTGTCACGAAACTAACTTCCATATCATGATATTACATTACTTATTGTTAAGAGATTATTTCTAAAAATAAAAGTAACTGAGTGCATTTCATTACGTAAGTACACCATAATTTTAATGTTCATTTATGAGCGCACAAATGAGGAAAATATGATATCTGATAGTGAAACAGATCGAGCTCCAGAACTGATTTTGTAACTCATATCACGAATATACCTCCATTTACCCTATGTCTAATAAACATATTTTATTTCTTTTACTTGGTTCTTTTCATTCAACTTCCACGACGCTTTTAAATGTTACTTTCTACCCCGTTAAGTGTTACATTTGACCCAGGTCCTGGGGTTAATTGTAACAACCGACATGTTCAGAAAAACATGTCATAAAGCTCGACTCTTCCGTTTAATAGTGATTAATATCGCTTGTATTATGAGAAGAAGGGTCACTTTATTAGCACTGATAACTAACTATAACCTAAAGGTATTACTTCTCTTGTAACATGCTCCAATATCAAAATTGTTACTTTTGGCCCCGGTCTCCCCTACTAAAACATTTGAAGCCTACTCTAGCAAGGAAAGACATTGACGTAAAAATAATCCTAAAAGAGCTAAGGAAACTTAAAAAATCTACACCAAAATCGCAAAATGAAGTACTGTACGCAACAGAGTCGGAAGATAGAACCGGGTCCACTATTCGACTGTCCACATCACTTCAAGTTTATCCTGATATGGATACCATAGAACCCATAAATCAGACTGCTAATCTTCAACTAGAAAGTGCACGACTTTCAACTTCAAGCCTTCACCAAACACTTGCAGGTCCATCACTCCAAGTTTATCCCGATGTGGATACAATAGAACCCATAGACCAGACTTCTAATCTACAACTAGAAAGTACACGACTTTCAACTTCAAGCCCTCGCCAAACGCTTGCAGGTCCATCCGCCTCGTTTCTCGAAGACATAAACCAAGTAGCTGCTAACTTGGAAATTGAAAATGTTATTACAAGCCCCCTTCCACCACTAGAAAATCTCTCTATTACGTTTGTCGAAACCCCTTCCACATTTCATCTGTCGGGAAGCTTTATGGAAATTGGATCATTGGTATCAATGGATGATGTAATCATCATACCGTCTCAAATGAGTACACAAGTCAATACAGTAATAAAATACACCGAAGTCAATGTACCAACCCGAGACATTCAAGTAAATTCACCTAGAGTTCACGTCCAAGTCAATGTACCAACAGAAGATATCCAAGTTATTACACTAATAGAGGACACCAATATTAATGCACCAACAAAATACACCCAAGTGAATTCACCTAAGGAGTATACCCATATTAATACAGTAACGAAAGACACTCGAGTTATTGCAATACCCGAAGATACGTCAATTAATACATCAAAGGAAGATACAGAGATTATTACACCAACAGAAGATTTTCGTGTCAATTCCCTAAGAGCGGACGCCCAAGTCAATGAACCATTATTGGACCCATTCAGCAAACATTTATTTAGTCCTGAAATTAAAGAATGAGTTAAAACAAAGAATGTAAGAACTCCAGCAGCTATATCTTCAGCAGCATGGAGGAAATATTATGAAGATAAAGAGAAAGAGAAAATGAAAAAGAAAGACGAAATTCAAAAAAGACAAATGGAAAGAAGAGAAAATCTGAAAAGAAAAATATTAGCCAGACAAGATCGGGAAAATAAAATGCGGGAAGATTCGAAAAGAAAGAAAATGTTAAATGCAGGAATGCGGAAGAAGACAACAATTAATCGAAAGATTCTTTCGATTAACCAAAATCAAAACGTCCACAACAAAACCTCTGTCAAGTATGACCAATGTGAGGACATTTTAATTAGTGACATCGAAGAAGACGAAGAAAAAAATATAGGGTGTGACTCATGCACAAGGTGGTATCATTTAAAATGTACCAATTTTGCTGGACATTCACATGTAGATGTTCAGGAGCGACCTTTTAAATGCAACAAGTGTATTTAAAGGGTTCATCGGGAAGTTCAGAATGGTGAATGGTTGATTTGTTTTTTTTTTGTGTCAAATAAAAAAAAGTTGTAAAAAAATGTTTATAATTTGAAGGCAAAACAATATCTTCTCCGTATACCTATCTCCTGGTCTTCAAAATAAAAGGCTTCGGCTTTTAATATCCTCAGAGTCTCACCATGTAAGGACCATACCTGTGGCCGGAAACTGGAGTAGGGGAGCGGAACCCATTATGGGATAGGTGCCTAATATGGGATAGTGGGTTATTTCGAATCTGAGGCACTGCCATCTATCGCACTATGGGTGTATCAGTAGCCCGTATGGTCGCACGGCTATGTTGAACCGCCTGGACGCCAGTCTGCTCGTACCAACGAACGAGTGCAGTCCACGCAAAATTTTTGCTCCGGAGATTGTTACGTGCATGTATTGGAAGTTTACTTTTGCTAAGGTAGGTTGCTAATTCATCTTTATAATGTGTTTTTGCTTAAACTAAAAACATTTATTTTGACTTTCATGTGTTATTTGTTGCTAATATCACATAGTATTTTTGTTTTGAACACGTGTTTGCAAAACATGACCTTGCCCTAATATGGGATAGCGTGGGGTGCCATGTATGGGATATCCCATATTAGGATAACTACTTTTATAATGTAATTTTAAATGTTTTTTTTTTTAAGATGGATAAAGATGAAAATAAAAAGCGGAAGAAATGGGATCCCGAGCAAATGATACGTGCATACAATGCAGTAAAAAACAAGGAAATGGGATACCTTAGAGCTTCTAAATTATTTTCTATCCCAAAGTCGACTCTTGAGCGTTATTGCAAAAATGAAACGCGTACAATAGAAGATCTGAATGCACTGAAATTGGGTAGAAAGCCGATTTTCTCTGAGGATTTGGAACGGGAACTGGTAGAATATAGTTTACTAATGGTGAATAAATTTTATGGGCTAAGAGCTTCGGACATTCGCACTTTAGCGTTCCAACTTGCTTTAAAGAATAATATACCACATCAGTTTAATGCGAAAACAAATACCGCTGGCAAAAAGTGGATGAAAAAATTTTTAAAACGAAATCCTACTTTGTCCTTTAGGACACCTCAAGCGACATCAGCAAATCGTGCAAAAGGATTTACAAAAGCAAAAGTTGACGCATTTAACGACATCCTCGAAGTCGAACTTCCAAAAATCAACTTCGATGCAACCAAAATCTACAACGTAGATGAGACCGGAGTAACTGTAGTACAACATAAAATGGAAAAAGTGTTAAGTTTAAAGGGCCAAAAACAAGTTGGCGGGATTTCATCAGCAGAACGGGGGGCTCTTATAACATTAGTTACTTGTATGAGCGCATCAGGACATTTCGTTCCTCCATTATTCGTTTTCCCCCGAGTGCATATGAAGGAGGAGTTGAAGACTGGTGCCCCACCAGGCTCTCAGTTTGCATGCCATAAATCTGGATGGATACAGAGTTATATTTTCACACAGTGGGTGGTGCATTTCATTGCAACTGTCAGGCCAACCAAGGAAAATCCAGTTATAATGATTCTCGATGGCCACTTTTCTCACACCAGGAATATGGATGTTATTGACTTATGTCGAGATAATGGGGTTATACTTATATGCCTCCCACCGCATTCGTCTCACAGGATGCAACCATTAGACGTTTCGTTCATGAGTCCTTTTAAAACCTACTACGCTAAAGAAATTGATACATGGCTGAAGCACCACCCAGGGCGTGTTGTGACGGCGTTTCAAGTCGCAGAGCTTGTTGGGAAAGCATACCTAAGGTCTGCTACAGTGGAGGTCGCTGTAAATGGATTTAGAAGAAGCGGCATATTTCCATTCGACCGCGATCATTTCAGAGACCACGAATTTGCCGTGCATGATGATGATGGAGTAGATGTGGACACATCTATACCGCTAGTCGTAAATGCTTCGCCAACCACGCCTCTACCAATTTTAAGCGCTGAACCAAAAACACCCCCCTTGACTTTAAGTGCTAGATCAACCACATCTAAACCCACACCAACGTTTACAGCTGCATCAAATCTATCTCCACAGCCATCAACATCAACTTGTGGTGTTAAGATAACGCCGTGTTTCCTTATTAAGCCCACTGATATCAGCCCTGTACCTCAATTAAAAAACAAGCCACCTGATGCACAGAAAGCTCAGGGTAGAACAGGAAAGGCTCTATTAGTGACTAGTTCACCATACAAAGAAGAGCTCCAAAAACAGCTAACACACAAAAACACAACAGGCCCAAAAGTAAAATCCAAAGGTAAAGAAAGTAGGAATAACAAAAAAGGACCAAAGAAGATGCCTTATAAAAGGAAGATAGTTGAAGAAAGTTCATCTTCATCTGACAGCGAGGAGCCACCACTGATGGAATCTGATGACAGCGAGGCAAACGAGGATGTGGACTGCATTTACTGCTTGAATCCATACTCAAACGATATTGCAGGAGAAAAATGGATCAGGTGTACCAAATGCTTTCGTTGGTCTCATGAAATGTGTGCTGGCGTGGACGCACTTATTGTTAACTTTATATGTGAAATTTGTCTCTCTTCTTGAATTGTTATAATTTATTTTGAATAAAAGTGTGTTTTGTAAACATGGAATTTAAATCTCACAATTAAACAAATATGTAAACCTAATATGGGATACCATCCCATATTAGGAGTATATGACGTCCCATATTAGGACACCTTTTTTTTGTTGTACAAAAAGTCAATTTTTTGTTCTTTTTAATGTGGTGGAAAATATTAAAGAACTAGGGACATACTTTTCATAGGACTATAAGAACATGGAATTTGTAATGAAATCTACTTGGTTTAGTATGTATTACATTAAAGCTTCTTTTTATATAGCACTTCAACGAAAGCTATCCCATAATGGGGTCCTCTCCCCTACCATGCGGTCGGAAACTGAATTTTGTGGTCGCAAACTAATAAAATTGCCATTATTTATAAAATATATATTTATGATCAAACTAATGATTCTACAGAGATTTTCATGTTTCTTCAGAAAACCTAAATAAATAAGCTACAAACTTGTCTTAGTCGCTATTGTCTCAAATGCGACTAAGACATTTTCATTTGAGACATTTGTCTCAAATGAAAGGAACGCTTTGTTTTTTTAATCTGAAGTTCAAAACTGCACTAAGTGGTCGCAAACTAGCTCACCTACCCTAATAATGCATTATCCTTCAAATAATTCACAAACTTCAGAAGTCCCTAAGTTGGCCGATAGCCGGTGAATCCACCCTATTTAGGGAAAATCAACAAGCAATCTTCAAACATTTTTTTATTTGCGTTTCTTGCAAACCCAAGAATTTTTTTCGGGAGGTAAACCATAACAAACCTTTTTTTAAATCTGAGAAGAGGAAACCTTAGAATCTATCAACGGGCGGGGCCAACATTATATTGTTAACTACAAACAAGTAGACATCCAAATAATAACTACAAACAAACAAGACCCGTAACTAAAATCAAGTAGAAATCAAAGAATAATGCAGGACAAATGATGGTTTCGCCAAAATTTTGAGCAAATCGAATAAAACAAATGCTGTCAATCTCGATTGGCATTCGTGCGTCACGGCAAGCGAATGTGTAGCGAAACAAAACGTAAATTTAAACTAAATCGAGTGGATTTCGAGCTGTTCCTATTAGAAATACGTACAAACTAAATCGACCACGAAATCTCAGAGAAAAGCGACAACGTATTCTGACAAAGCGAACTCCAACACAGCGGAAGTTTGAACTCGGAGAAACCTACGATTCGTCGATTAATTTGGATGTTTTTCGACACTGATCATGTTTTTCGATGGCGGATAGGACAAAGGAAAGCTATTTTCTTCACTCCAAGCGGCCCATCGTGGAGACTTTGCAAAAAGTAAGGCCTTGGTAAGGTTGGAAGTTGAACGGATTTGGGAAGATTTGTGATGGGTATGTGGTATCTTCGAGGGAGAAACGTGATAGCTCATTTACACTCTCGCGTGACTCTCGCGGTGCTCTCGCGCGAGGGGTGCGAGGAGAAACTAACTGATCATATAAATAGGGAAAACTACAAAACTGGCTACCGCGCTGCCGCGCACGCATGACGCAACCAGTGGGCGGCCACCTTAAGTTCCATAGAAAGAATATTTGTATGGAGCGTAAGACTATAAAAGCGGCAACTTAACCATGCCACAATAACACGGAATGCGGTTGTCAGCCTGCGAGACGCGTCTGCCCACTTATGCGCGAGCTGTATATTGTCTTTGCTCTGACCATACATACTGCGCGCGCATACGCACGCATAGCGTCCGCACTCCGCTTCCGCTCTGCTGTCAGTCGTGAGTGTTATCAAAGTGTTATCAGTCTTATTTATAAACGTAACTTAAAATTTGCGATGCGTCTCAGACACAGCCGAGCGAAAATCGTGATTTATAAACGTTGCCTAACGCTAGGACACGGCTCAGTCGCATCCTATCTCAAACGTCACTGCGAACCGGTGGGACCGTGTTTAGCGAATTAAGTACAGGTTTTGTGGCTGTGTTACTCAATAAAATGGACGATTTATCGGTTTATTCGGTATTTTCTGATAATCTGCAGATGTTAGGACAGAAGCGGGTATTATTGCAGTATAGGTACCTCTTCTAGATTGTTGATTTTTTAACGTCACCAGACTATATTCACCACGCTGATTCCGAATCTGCAATAATATTTATTCGGTCTCAATAAATAAGCGAGATATAGGCATTCAAAAAAGCGCCAAACCCATACATTTCGGTAGTTTTTTTTTAAAATAATACATAAACACCTATTTGGCGGTAGGTTAGGTTTTTTTAAAACAACCTTAAAAACTGAGGTAAAAAAAAAAATTTTTTTTTTTTTGTATGTAAATTTGGTTTTGAAAATTTACGCGTCCGAAGCTTTTTTCTTTCACATTTAGCATTACAATGATCTAACCTAGTAGTATTTCTTTGTTTTTTCGATTTCTGAGAAAGGTACCTACTGCAATAATTCCCAGAAGCGGCCTACCAAAACATACAAAAAACATTTTGACCCGTTCACCGAGTTGACGGAAGACGAATTTCGATATAAGTATCGATTTTCTAAAGTGAACTTTATGAAAATAGGCATTAAACAGTATTAAAAATAAAACTAATCAGTCATACAAATTACTTTTTATTTCTTTCAGACTCCTGATCTAAAATGGCCATTCTTTCTAAATAAATCGCCTCGTTATGCCGCATCATCTGCTCACGCAAAGCAATTTTCGCTCATACAAAGCAATTTCCCGCTTCTCTCTATTCTCCAACTGTTTCTTTTGCAGAAGAAACAGCTTGCTATTGCGAATTGCACCTCAACATACGCAACCGACGACCGAAAAGATCTGACAGTTCGATGAGCGTTGTGTACGCAAAACGCGAAAATAGCCGTTTACATCACTGTATTGCCAGGATTAAATTGACCGCCTAGTGCTCAGACACAGCGGAGCTACGTAACGCTTATGTATCGTTTATAAATAAGCATCGTATGCGCTGTGTCCTAAGGAGATAAGTAGTGCGTAACTAAGACGGAGCTGAGACGTGTCCCAAGCAAATCTAATAAATAAGACTGAATGTGCGTTGTTGCTTACCGTTTGCGTCGCTTGTGTTTTACGTCTTACCGGCTTCCCTTTGGATGAGAAACGGTAAGCTGGAAATTTGGAATGCTGGAAGCAGAACCCGCGTGGTATAACTGCAGTATAGGAACCTCTCCTGGATTTTTGATTTTTAAACGTCACCGGACTATATTCGCCACGCAGATTCCGAATCTGCAATAATCTTTTGTCGCTCTCAATAAATAAGCGAGATATAGGCATTTAAAATTTGCATACTAAACGTCAAAAAGACGGCCATATTGCTTCAGAAGTAGTGTCGGAATATACTTAGTCGATATACCGCGAGTTCTCTAATATCGATAACAATTCGCGATTTTAGAAAAATGATGGCATGGTCGTGAAAAAACATGTGCGATATTAAAAAATAATAGTCTATTTTCGAGGGTTTTTTCAATGACTTTGCGTTTTGATAACAAAAGGTACCCTGAAACAATAGAAAATTCCTAAATATCTGAATATCCCCGCAAGCAAAAATTTTTTTTCGAATTTCGCGCGAAATTCGAAAAAAAATTTTTGCCTGCGGCGCTATTGAAGTTAACATGACAATAGAAAATTCCTAAATATCTGAATATCCCCGCAAGCAAAAATTTTTTTTCGAATTTCGCGCGAAATTCGAAAAAAAATTTTTGCCTGCGGCGCTATTGAAGTTAACATGACAATGTGTTAGCGATATTTCGTTTTTTTCCAAGGTTTTTACTAAATGACTTTGGTGATAATGACAAAAGGTAACCTTAAACAAACGAAATGTCTTCAATATCAAATTAACACCGCAGACAAAAGAAATTCGAAAAAAAATTTTTGCCTGCGGCGCTATTGATATTAACATAAGAATGACAAAAGGTAAACTGAAACAAACTAAATTTCTTCAATATCAAATTAACACCATGTGTTAGCGATCATCTAAAACAATTGCACAATTTTCGTAGATTTTACGAACATTTGAAATTTGGTGTATTGATGACTAAAGGTAACCTGAAACAAACGACATTTCAGTATATCTTCTGTCATCAATACGCAAAGTCATTGAAAAGACATCGAAAATAGTGCCCTTTTTTAATTTGCGCGAAAATATGTATTTTTCCAATCGCTTTTGTTCAACATATTTCAATTAATCTTAAAACTCTCCAAATTGTCATAATTTCTGTAATATCGCTAATTGTTATCGATATTACGATATACTCGAAAGTGTCAACACGGTAAGTACAAACAAAATGGCCGCAACTTTGTTGACATTGGGATAACAAATTTGAACGCCTATATCTCGCTTATTTATTGAGATCGAATAAAAATTATGGAAGATTCGGAATCAGCGTGGTGAATATAGCGGGGTGAATTTTATTTTGGGCCATTTTAGGCTATTTGTTTACATATAAAATTTAAAGTTTGAATGCCTATATCTCGCTTATTTATAGCGACCGACACAATTTTCTTCCAGATTTAGCATTAAAATGCTACAATCTATTAGTGTATATTTTTTTTTTTTTTTTTGGTGAGAGGTTCCTATACTGCAGTTATTCCAAACGCGTTAGTATTCTTTCATGGTAATATTTTTTATAATATTCTATTTTTTATAGAATCTCGACATGAAAATGTCTTCTCTCTTGCGCCTAATTAGTCCGCAAACTACACATTTCTTATACATCGTCACTTTCCGAGAGGCGGCACAAAACTCGAAAAACCCAAAACGAAGCCGGTAAGACGTAAAACACAAGCGACGCAAACGGTAAGCAACATCGCACAACACTTTGATAACACTCACGACTGACAGCAGAGCGGAAGCGGAGTGCGGACGCTATGCGTGCGTATGCGCAGAATGCATGGTCAGAGCAAAGACAATATACAGCTCGCGGATAATTGGGCAAACGCGTCTCGCAGGCTGACAACCGCATTCCGTGTTATTGTGGCATGGTTAAGTTGCCGCTTTTATAGTCTTACGCTCCATACAAATTTTCTTTCTATGGAAGTGGCCGCCCACTGGTCACAAACAAACTACACGCACAGCGAGTCGGCACCGCTATGACGTCAGAAAAATGTATGGGAAAGAGCGAGACGGACATAGTCGATGCGGCCATCGCTGGCGAATGTGATTGGGCGTTTACACTCTCGCGCGAGGCGCGAGGCGAGACGCAAAACCATATCAGTAAACAAATGGAACAGAGGCAAAGCTTCTAACGAGCGCGCTCGTTAGAAGCTCGCTCGAGCGTACAAAATGTTTACCTACTTGCTAGAAGCTTTGCCTCTGTTCCGTTTGTTTACTACATGGTTTTGCGTCTCGCCTCGCGCGAGAGTGTAAACGCCATAGTGGAGCGGGCATAATATAATAATGGCCGCCAGCATTCTAGCAGTGACATTTGGCCATATTTTAAAATGGAAAAATACCATCGGCTTGGCAAAAAAAACTCAAATATGGCACAAGTCATTTGTATTTAATTTCAAACCAGACTTTTATTGATTGTTTTTATCCACGGACGAGTTTCTAGTTACCGGCATCTTTGAAGGGGGTGAATCAGTACGGGCAAATAATAAATTTCTTATAAAAATTTGTGGAAAAAAACATCAAAAAGCCTGTTTTTTTTATTCGAAAAAAATATATACTGAAAAATTGTATAAAAAGCGTTGAGCACGATGCGCCATCTAGCAGTAGGTAAAACATCGATAATATTGTTTATTATCGATATTTTACCCACCGCTAAATGGCGCCGCGCGCTCAAGCATTTTCATTTTTTCTTTTCAATAGGTATATAGAATTTACAAATTTGCCACAAAAAAAAACAAATGTTTTTAAACAAACGTTGCTTACCTGCTCGTACTGATTCACCCCCTTCAATGATGACGGTAACTAAAAACTCACGCTGTATATGATAGGTAGGTATAATAAATATTACTATTTTGACACAAAATATATTTTTTGTCAACAATCAATGATTAAGGGTCAATACGATAGCAAAATTATGCAAATAAATCCCTTTATATCACAATATCAACATATTGCAGAATTCTACAATGACATGGACAATCACTTTCCCGAGTACATACAATTATATACTGATGGATCTAAAATTAGGAATCAAGTTGGCTGCAGCATTTTTGGCCTGAAGGAAAATTTAAAAACATTTATAAAACTACCTGATATGCTTTCAATATTTTCAGCAGAGGCTTTTGCAATAAAACAATGCCTTAAATATATAGAAATTAAAGAAAAAAGAAAATATATAATAATTACAGACGCAAGAAGCGTATTAGAATCGCTTGCTTCATCATCCATAGAAGCAAACGTAAATTATCTTATTTATGATATTAAAGAACTTTTATTTAAATTAAAACAAAAAGGCTATACAATACAGCTAATGTGGACTCCGGCACACTTTAACATCTATGGCAATGAACAAGCCGATAAAATGGCAAAAATTTCGGCTACAACAAATGTCTCAAAATATCCCTGCAGTATACCTTACAGCGATTATTATCCGGAAATAAAACAAAAGACGATCAAAGAATGGAACTTAATATGGAAAAACACAAAGTTAACTAAGGGGAAATGGATGGGAGAAATACAAAAAACTATCAATATGAAAAGTTGGTTTGAAAAAATTGCATACCGTAATAGACATTTTACAGTAATTGTGTGTCGCCTTCGCTTAGGACACGGTCAGTTCAACCAACACTTAAATAAAATAAATTTATCTGACACAGACATTTGCAGACACTGTAATCAAAACAGCGAGACCATACAACATCTTATTTTAGAATGTTCGACATTTAATATAGAAAGGCTTATTCTAATCCATGAACTTCAGGAAATCTACAAACGGAAGCCAATACCGATAGATATCCAAACACTTTTAACTAATATACTGACATATCAAGCGATATATAAATATGTTTTATCAACATTCGAATTTATTTAAAAAAAACTGTTAGAATTAAAGGGTCCCATCAAACTTGCAGAAGGCAAATTTGCAGACGGCAATCTTGCAGACGGCATTCTTGCAGGCGGCAGTTTTGCAGAAGGCAATCTTGCAGAAGGCAGTTTTGCAAATGTCAAAATGACCTAACCTAACCTAACAGAAAAACTTAAAACATTTTTTTAAATGTTTAGTTTGATGTTTAAAAGTCATCCACTACAAGGATGCCGGTAATTAATGTCACTTCGATTTTAGGGAAAGAAAAACCTAACCTAACCTAACCTAACAGAAAAACTTAAAAACTGTACTGAAGGTTGCCGCCTGCAAGGTTGCCGCCTGCAAGGTTGCCTCCTGCAAATCTGCCCTCAACAAATTTGGAGCTGTCAAAAGTGACATTTGTGCAAAATTGCCGCATGCAAAACTGGCGCCCCCCGAATTAAACCTAATAATGTGTAAACAAGCAATGAAATGTATAATTTAAGAACTAAATTTATGTTAATGTTATAAGTTCTTATTTGTAAATCATTGAACGAAACAATGTATATACCTATTTTAAAGTTATGATATTAAAAGTGTGTAATGTGAATATAAACTGTATGCGTAATATGTTTAGGTGTAATGGATTTATGTTCAACACCTGTCCGATTTTGGACAAAAAAAAAAAAAAAGCGAGGCTACAAACTGGGTGGTGTCAGTTGGTGTCAGTGGGTGCATTCACGGTGCATTCACTAATCATAATAGATAGTGCATAATAATGCACCCACTTTTCTCTTGGTCGGCGCGCGTATCGCTTGCGCGTTGGCAGCGTCTTTTACGCAATTAATTCGCATTAATTTCTTTGACTGCGGCATCAATTTGACTGAACGGCGTATTCGCTGAAAAATCGCGCACTGTCGTAGCATCAGCGTTTTTTGGACTTCAGGAAAAATTGCGTCGCCTGCTTACTGCAAACAAAATATCCTCCTATTCTCCAAATCCTAAAGCGGCCCCCTGTCTATTCCGTTTTGCAAGCCTTACGTGATAGCCGCCACGAAGTGAAGAATTAAATTTATAAACCCAATCCTAATAACCTACAAATCCATGGTAATCAAAATAAAACTCGGCTACAACTCGCTCCTGCTATCGACTGACTGGCTGGATTCGCTGTTAATCGGATTGTCGAGAAATTCGTTGGTTTAACAAGATTCCTTTGCTAGAAAATACTTCTTTCGTCTGGTTGACGATAAAAATGATTGCTTGGTTTATTGATGGCGAAAGGCCAGCTTTCGCATTCTGCTTTCGTTATTAAATTTCGTGGGTTTTATGTTGCAAAAGAGTTATGATTGTTATGATTCTGTTTTTTTTTGTTCTGTTCGCTTTTCCTTATATTGGTTGTGGCGATAGGCGTGATTCAATTGCTCTGTTGGTTAAAATTATTTGGTTCTGTAAATCAATGTATTGCTAAAAGTATCACGAAAGAATATAGACGGTTCTGGGAATGTATCAAGGGAATACTGGTTCTGCTTGCTGTTCGATTGATTCACATTTAGTCGCAATGTTGGTTCCGTAGAGATTATAAACTGCATTTAAAATTTGAAATTGGCACCAATGTCATTTATTCATTTTGCTGATTTAATATAATGTTGGTTAAAATATCCGTGATTTAATCACTCTGTTGGTTAAATATATAAATAAATACAAACGGAGCTGCCATGGAATTCACCGACCGGAGTCGGGCCCATCATAATACAATTTTTTACACTTCTGGGGGGTGAGCAGTGGATTCCGGACTTACGAACCGGCTGTGGTAGGTTTAGGACAGCTGTCTTGCCACATGTGAGCGTTCACCTTGCCACCCATTCACTCCCCCTTCGAAGCCATAGAATTTGAGATGCGCAAATCGCAGTTTTAGATAATTTTTTTAAGAAAGAGTTGATTATTTTTCTGGAAAGGCCAAGATCTTTAAAGAGGTGAAATAGAGATTTAGCTGGCAGGCCACGAGCGCCAACTTCCACCGCGTGAAGGTGAACAGTGAAGCCGTTCCGGGTTACGGCATTTGCGAGATCATGGTATTTATTTAATTTGTACTCGTGGTCTTTTGGGATATTTGATTCCCATGGAACAGTTAATTCTACAATAAGAGCCACCTTCCGAGATAGAGAGTAAAGAGTTATATCTGGACGGAGGGCTGTGCATCCGAGACTTTCAGGGAATTTATACTGCTTAGAGACCGAATCAACCTCCAGAATCCAATCTGTAGCTTTCTCGATTATTGAGAAAGGTTTTG
Organism: Micropterix aruncella; assembly: GCA_944548615.1. NCBI lineage: Eukaryota > Metazoa > Arthropoda > Insecta > Lepidoptera > Micropterigidae > Micropterix > Micropterix aruncella. Next base: position 8,975,932 of record OX155967.1, read on the forward strand.
TAGTTAAATGTTTTTTGCCTTTAGAGCCATCCCGCACAAACTGTATTGGGGGTTTGGAGGATACTGTCAAACCCTTGTTGGCACGAGCCACTGAGAGACTAATTACCTAGCGAATAACAGCGAGAACTTTGTCATGGCGGTAAGTGTACCGTCCTTGATCTAAGGCCACCTTGCAGCCAGCTAGAATGTGTCTAGCTGTGCAAGGGGTATTGCTACAGAGGGGACAAGAACTATCCTCGGCAAAGCTCCAACGAGCGAGGTTACTGGGGTCTGGAAGTGTATGCTGAAAGGCATTCAAATAAAATTTCAGCATCTCTGGCGTCCAGTCATAGAGCATTACCTTCCAGTGCATTGGAGGCGGAATGCAAAAGTCCCCAATTGTTGTCCAATCATTCTGGCATTGAAGGCCAATAGCATGAGCCATACTCTTGCTGTCGTAATCTCCCCGCAAAAGAGACTTCTTCAAGTCCACGTCGCTCGTGGTTGTACTGCCATACCCCAGACCAGTGCCATTCTGGCTGATTCCAGTAAGGAACTTTTTGTGGAAGTCTACGCGGGCTTGTAGATCATTTGAATCACTACGGCCACTTATTACGTGCTTCGATATTGCCGGATCTTTGGAATTGCACAGAATCGAATTTTTGGTTATTCTGGAGTTGGCGTAGAGCAGAGAGGGCAGTTTAAGCGCTAGCCCAAAATTTTGTTTGGACCTGAAGAGAGTCGAGGGGTCAGCTGGTTTGGCTAAGGACAGCCAGGATTTTAAACTAGCTGTCACCAGCGCATCTAGACGGGACAGTTGGGTTTTGGTAAAATCGTAAATAAGAAAGGGCCATGACAAATGTGACGTTAGATAATTGTCATAGATCCAGGCCTTACGAGGGCCAGAAATTAGCAAGGCATCTATTTTCGCCAGGCAACTTTTGAAATGCTCTATAACATGATCGCCCGAGACGTCTTTTCCCTGATGGGTGATTTTTCTGCCGAGAAATTTGAAATGATTGTTTGGGTCTATAAGGGAGATATTAGAGCCCTTATAGACCAATTTGGGGTCATAGGATGTAAATTTTGTGCCCATGCGGGCGAGTCCAAGGCAAAAACATTTGGAGGGCTTCACTTTTATACAGCCTGACCAGTCGCAGAAAAGCTCCACTTTCTGTAATAGCAGGGAAAGCTGCTTGGGGCTTCTGGTGATGAAAGTTAGGTCGTCGGCAAAAGCGAGGCACGACGAGGTGTATTGGCCGTCTGTTTTAAAACGGTAGCCCCACTTCCTGTCAAACTGGGTCAGGCTTTCCAGCAGTATATTAAAAACTATATTAAAAATCGTCGGGGAGAGGCAACAGCCCTGAAATAGTCCAATTGAATATGGTATAGAGCGGGTAGTCCATTCTTGCGTTTTAACATGGAAAGTCAGACAGTTGTAGTAGGAGGCTACAATGTCACGCACGACTGGTGGGAAGTTGTACCAGCGGAGTGCAAAGTGGAGGAGACTGTGTCGGACTGACCCAAAGGCATTCTCTAGGTCGAGCCAGCATACATTGATTTGGCGTTCGTGCTGTCTCGCATCCTTGATGGCAGCAGCCAGGAGAGAATTGTGCTCGAGGCAGCCCGAGACGCCACGCATGAAGCCTTTTTGAACTGATACTCCAAGGTACTCATTCCGGTGCATGAATTCGCTCATCCTCGTGTGGACTATGCTAAAAAAGATTTTGGCCACAGTGTCTGTGAGAGCAATGGGCCGAGCGTCCTTTGGTCCGGTGCAAACTGGGACCTTCGGAATTAAGATGACTGTCGCTCGGCCAAAATTCTGTGGGACTACACCGCTATTCCATATATTTCGGAAGATGGATCCTAAATATTGCAGAAGGCAGGGGCATTTTTTGTATACTAAATAGGGAATACCATCGGGACCCGGAGTAGAGCCCGACGGCTTCCTCTTTACTTGATTAAGAATCTCATCTAGAGATGGAGGTTGAGAAGCAAAAGCTACCGTAGGCAGGGGCGGAGGTGTAATGCCCGGCGGAGGGCTGTAATTATGGAGCCGCATTGGGTCCTCATACGTGGTCGAAAAATATTCCGTGGTTATTTCTTCCGGGATTTGGATTTTTCCCTTGGCGGCAGACAAAACCGTTTTGCTGTAGTTAAAACGGTTTTTGTCGAACCGGGCTTCCTCTTTGGATTTGAGAAATGCTGCCTTGCGCTTGTCGTTTTGCGTTGCTACGCTCTGTATGAGTTTTAGTATAGAGCGGTACGCGCGCGAGAAGTTGTGGCAGAGGGCTTTATCCCCGGCTTTCTTGGCTTCACGTAACTGGCGACGAAGTAGCCGCTTTTGCCTACGGAGCTTTGCCTTAAATGCGTTTTCTCTGTGAACCGGGTCGACATGGGTAGATTTTGGGTAAACACCTGAGAAGTATTCATGGACCGCCACCTGGAAGGACGACAGCTGGGCGCTGGCAGGGGCATTACGGTTCACAGAGTGGTCAAGAATAGAAGTTAAATTATTATTATGAAATTCCCAGTCCTCTTTCGCAAGTGAAGGGAATTTTAGAGGAGGGAAGGATACGATTTGCGCGGGTAGAGGAGACCGGTCGGGTGACAAACTGCGGGCAGATGTGGAGTCAAGGGACATGTGAGGTTCAACTCTGTCCGTGACTCCTTGCGACGGTTTAAGACACTGACGTGCAGCGTCGCTATCATCGTGCCCAGCAATGTGTTTTTTTAACCATGCTAATCGTTTATATTGTTTCCCGCAGATAGGGCAAGCAAGGTCCGGTGTCGTTTTAGCCGTGTCGTTGTTTGGGGTTTCAACTGGGGTAGCGGGAATTTGTTTCTGTAAATTAGCGTATTGCAAAAAGTATCACAAAAGGTTACAGACATAATACTCGTTCTGCTTGCTGTTCGTTTATTCAGATTTGGTCGCATTGATGATTCCGTAGAGATTAGAAACCGTTCTCACATTTTTAAATGGCATTTGTTTCGCCGTTCCCCACACAACATGTTTAAATAAGCATTAAATACAAATACAGGCATTAATAATTTAAAAAAAAACTTCCAAACTTACAGTACCTACATAAAGAGTGAAAACAATTTATCTTATTCTGACATAAACAAGTAGCGCAATGCCCACACCTTGAAGAGATGCAGGCTCGCTGTAAAAATATCAAAGTCTGACGCTGTCGAACATAGCGCATTTATGTGCCGCAAAGCTCGGGTAAGCAGACTCCATCGACTAAGGTTGGTGCGCGAGGACGGCTCCGCAAATAGATTATGAGTGCGAGCACGATTATAATTGTCCGGAACAAAGAGACAAACCTTTGCTAGCATGCTAGGATTATCAACTCTTCCCCGGATCAGCTTGAAAACGTAGGCCTTGGCGAGCATTTCTCTATGCAACTTAAGAGAGTTATAGCCCACTATGCCTAGTAGAAAACTAGTAGGGTATAAGTAAGGATAATATCCGTACTTTTATAATAAATACAAACGGAGCTGCCATGGAATTCACCGACCGGAGTCGGGCCCATCATAATACTATTTTTTACACTTCTGGGGGATGAGCAGTGGATTCCGGACTTACGAACCGGCTGTGGTAGGTTTAGGACAGCTGTCTTGCCACATGTGAGTGTTCACCTTGCCACCCATTCACTCCCCCTTCGAAGCCATAGAATTTGAGATGCGCAAATCGCAGTTTTAGATAATTTTTCTAAGAAAGAGTTGATTATTTTTCTGGAAAGGTCAAGATCTTTAAAGAGGTGAAATAGAGATTTAGCTGGCAGGCCAGGAGCGCCAACTTCCACCGCGTGAAGGTGAACAGTGAAGCCGTTCCGGGTTACGGCATTTGCAAGATCATGGTATTTATTTAATTTGTACTAGGGAATACCATCGGGACCCGGAGTAGAGCCCGACGGCTTCCTCTTTACTTGATTAAGAATCTCATCTAGAGATGGAGGTTGAGAAGCAAAAGCTACCGTAGGCAGGGGCCTATTTTGTGGCCATTTCTTCCGGGATTCGGATTTTTTCCTTGGCGGCAGACAAAACCGTTTTATGCATATTATATTAGTTAATATGTCCGTAATTCAATCACTCTGTTGATTAAAATTATTTGGTTCTGTAGATCAATGTATTGCTAAAAGTATTAGAGAATGTTAAGACGTAATACTCGTTCTGCTCGCTGTTCGATTGATTCAGATTTAGTCGCAATGTTGGTTCCGTAGCGATTATAAACTACATTAACATTTTGAGATGCGCAATGTCATATTTAATTGTTTTGTCGTTCCCTATTTTGTTACACTACTGGTTATAATATCCCTGATTCAATCACTCTGTTAATTAACATTATTTGGTTCTGTAAATCGATGTATTGCTATATTATCACGAAATGTGATAATATAGCAATACATTGACGTAATAGTCATTAGCAATATAGACGTAATAGTCATTTTGCTCGCTGTTCGTTGATTCAGATTTGGTCACTATGATGGTTCCGTAAATATTATAAACCGCATTGCATTTTGCCTTTACCTCTTTTGATATTATATTAGTTGAGATGTCCTTGATTCAAACACTGTTGGTTAAAATCATAATTTGGTTCTGTAAATCAATGTATTAAGAACCACGAAAGGTTATAAATGTAATACTCGTTCTATCAACATAAAAGTATCACAAAAGATTACAGAAATATTAGTCATTCTGCTCGCTTTTCATTTATTCAGATTTGTTCGCAATGATGGTTTTGTAGAGATTATAAACTGCACTCACATTTTAAAATGGCATTTGTTTCACTGGTCCCTATTTTGATATTATATTAGTTAAGATGTCCGTGATTCAATCACTCTGTTGGTTCAAATTATTTGGTTTTGTAAAGCTATTGCTAAGTAAAGCTGGTTTTGTAAAGCTGTTTTAAAGCTATTTGGTTTTGTAAAGCTATTGCTAAAAGTATCACGGAAAGTTAGTCGTAATACTCATTGTGCTCGCTTGTTCGGTTGATTCAGATTTAGTCGCAATGTTGGTTCCGTAGAGATTATAAAACGCAATCACATTTTGAAATGCGCACCAATGTCTTATTTATTCGTTTCGCCGTTCCCTATTTTGATACAGTATCGGTTACGATATCGGTGATTCAATCACTCTTGCTAGTTAACATTATTTGGTTCTGTCAATCAGTGTATTGCTAAAAGTATCACTAAAGGTTATAGACGTAATACTCGTTCTGCTCGTTGTTCGTTTATTCAGATTTGGTTGCAGTGATGGTTCCATAGAGATTATAAACCGCATTCACATTTTCTGTCCAATGTCATGTTTATTTGTTTTGCCGTTACCTATTTTGACATTAAATTAGTTATGATATTGGTGATTCAATCACTGTGTTAGTTAAAAATATTTGGTTCTGAAAATCAATGTATTGCCAAAAGTATCACGAAATGTTAGACATAATACTTGTTCGGCTTGCTGTTCGACCTTTAGAGGAACCCAGCGCTCAGCCGACGAGTATAAAAACGGGTCGTGGGGGAGCAAATCCTCAGGGAAAAGGTCGACTCGCGGAAGCTAGAGCACTCCTGGGAGCGGACGACCTTGATTTTACTTTGGGGAAGAGGAAACGAAAGGACCCCGCTTCTTAGGGGGAGGATAGAGGGATTCGACAGGGATGTGGATCTCCGCCCGTGTGCTTTTATGCGTATATACCTTCTACTAAAATTATCTATGGCTTCTGAGGTTTTACCTGAGGTGCTTAGAGTGCGAATTCAGCGATAACCTGCGATGCGTGGGAAATGCCAGTTTCTCGCGACCTGTCACTTTGACGTTTCGCAAAATGGCGGCGCGAGCGCCCCCTGGCGGTCGTCTGCCGCACTGCTTGCGTATTCAACTATTGATCTGCTGCGCCTCGGTTTGGAACCTCGCTAAGCCTTATCACTATTGATAATTTTTACCTTTCACCTTTTCGGTGAACGGGATATTAAATATTTAAAAAATACTTTATTAGTATGTCCTTTTTAATAACCCTGTTTTCGTAGTGAAACAAAAAGAAAATGAAGTGTTATAAAAGAAATAGCGTTTTATATAAAAGAAACAATGTCGATTATTACAATACCGTTTTATCGCGTTTCGCATCGCGTGAGAGCGCTGCGATTACAATTATGAAAAATATATATAAAGAAGGTTACAATTTTTAATCGTTACTGAGCTATCATGTGGGACGGAGTTTACCGCGTGTCGCGGATTCCGGATTATATTTTATAAATAAAAACGTGCAGATTTTAGATATATCGACCTCGTTTAATGCCTAGGCTGAGCGGAGTGGAAATAAGGACATATTTGAAGGAATAACATGCGGATCGCTGTGATAAACCCCGATTTAACCGAGTCGCCTGATGGCGACTCGGTTAAAATATAATGGAATTTAGTTGGCGCTTCTCGGCACGGAATTACGGCTTAGGCGTTTAAGTACGGGTTGGAACCTTGTTATAATACATTAAAAATTTAAAGCGTGGTGGCGATAAGCGCGTGGAAAAAGAACGACCTTAACAGATACTTGTTCACCCTTGCCTGGGTAATGGGAGTGTAGATGAGATGCCAGCGATCACTGCTGCTATTTAAATATATGTTACACTGATTCTAAGACTTTTTACAAATGAAGTGTCCTCCGATGGAGTCGACAGAATAATGTCCAGGGCCCGCGGCCTGAGCCGCGGGCCCCGTCTGGACGACCGTCACGCTTGGTGATCTGGGCAAGAAGAGAGAGCCCTCTTAATTTCGCCCGTCAATTCGGTGCGTATTGTTTTAAACAATAGTGAGGGTCATTGTCTAAATCGCCGTGTACGGTTAATTGCTTTATATCGCATTATCGTATCACGGCGTAATGACTAATATTATATAATTTATAGATTAGCAAATAATATGCGACGAACCTTGGGCATTGCACGCCAGGTTGGATAAAAGAGTGGCCCCTGACACTCAAAAATAACATGGTTTAGAAGAAACAATAACATATTGCATAAACTGCAAGCATAAATGGTTTAGGAATTATGTCCTGCCTAGTACGAGGAATTAATCGAGTACATTTATCACTATTTTGGTAACAAGATTTAGAAATACAGTGCCTTATGACTATGTCGCCAAGAGCGATGAACAAAAAATATCAAAGCGATGAACAAAAAAATATAACAGTATGTACCTATCTACTGTGTACGTTCGGATCTGAGCCGAAACTCTAAAATTAATTAACTTAAATTATCATCTAATTTAACAAACTTAGTTGATAACATCATGGTTTAAGGATTAATAAACTAATTATTATATAATCCAATACAGATGGTTCAGCAATTGCCGGATGGGCTTTGGGAGTAATACTCACAATAGCGGTAAGACAGTAAAAGTAAAAAATATCATAAAGATGTCTATGCACGTTTACAATTTTGTTGCACAGGTGAGTGTAATAAAGAAAGTCTCATATTTTTATGTGTAATAAAGAAAATTGGGTTGATCTCTTATGAGTCGTAACATTTTTTTTTTTAGAATTTAAATTTAATTTAAACAGACAGAAGCAGAATTTAAACAGACTTACATGGAGATATTTTTAATTAATAACGTTTTGATAGTTCTGCCAAGTCACGTTATACGGAAAGGAATAAAGAAAATAATAAAAAAATATATAAAATACACTTTTGATCTTAACAGTCTTTAAGGTGAGGATTTTAATGTCCGTCGGATATCGTTTTCCGCTAGGGTTTTCTGCGAGTCCTTTCTGTGATTCCTCTTCTCTACGAGTAGCGACGCTCTTCTTTGTAGTAGTGCTGCGCTGATCGGTCGCTTGTCGCTTCGCCTCAAGATTGCCCTGGCGTGGGCATCGAGGCGCTTTGGATTCGTTCCTTGAACAATAAGGAGAAACAACGCGTGATCAATTATTTGTGTCCTTACGGGTAAGAGTAAGGTGTTTATGTCTGACGAAGTTCTGCTCTCTGAGTGAAAGTACTATTTGATTTTGTGTCTCTGGCACTGTCGTGAACTAGCACTTTCGACTTCTGAGAGTTTCGTTGCTCGAGTCGATATTCGGGAATAGCGTCTGTGTCACTATAAGTTTATTTCGGAATTTTTGTTTTTTTTGGTGGCTAATTGGTATTAGTTTTTCACTAATTAACTTTATTTAACGACTTCCGTTTTTGTACTCCACAGAAGTGTTGCACTATTTGATAGTCTTGCAGCTACTAATGTGGAACGATACGTGCTTGTTACCTGACGGTACCGGGTCTGTTGACGACGTAGCCGCGGAGCGTGAGCCAGTGGCCCTCGCTGTGCGGGCGGCTGCGCTCGTAGGCTGCCGGCAGGTTGGTGTGCTCGTCCGCCGCTGGGCTCGCAATGGGAGACGGCAGTGACCGTCGCGATTGCTGCCCCTGGGTTGACTGCATGTGTACTGCACGCCGCGTCTCACGCTGAGGTTGCCCTTTGATGGCATCGACTCTGTCGTGAGAACGCCTTCATGCGCTACGTCGTGCGAGTGGGGAGTGGCCTGGCGGCGCTTATCTCTACCCATCGCACTGACGTTGCTGCATGTCTGCGCCGAGTTTGTTGTCCACGTTCGATCTGACTGGGGAGGCCTGTTGGCGTCGCTGTAGTCTTGTTCTTCCAGCGTTGGTGGTTGACTCGTTCCTCGAGATTCAGCACTTCACAACGTGGTATATTGTCTGGAATGTGCATTTTAAGCAGCATCACTATCTTATTTTAAGGTTGCTTACTTTGGAGGATTTGAGGAAGACGGAAGGCAGAATGTCGTGACCTCAGAACAACATGGTTCCATCTGCCCCCATAGGTAATCCGAGAAAATAGGCTTCGAAGATTTGAAATCTCTTTTTGTAAAATCTGGCTGAAATATAAGTCTTTTGAGAATGTCTCACTTTATTTCAATAATATTTAACTTTAAATTGTAACATTTAGTTTATTTATATATAACATTTAATAGGGTAAGTCAATAATTAAAATACACTAATGAACCCTTGTTGCACCAGAATGTTACCAAATTCAGTGAAATATGGTTCCAATGGCTGTTAGAACCATATTGTTCCAAGATGCTAAGTGAATTTTAGATATCATATTATACAAATATATTGCGTAGTCTCATCCAATTATTTAAATTGGGGTTTATTATAGTTAATTGTGATATATTTATGTTAAAAAAAACTCTTTATTTAATTCAAACCATTTTATTTCTTTCACATGAAATTTGCTTACCAATTTTCTAAAACTGTAAATAGCGTAGGACTAAAACTATTTATTACAAAAATAATAATACACGAATGTATATTATAATCTTCAGCTTGAGATATTTACCTAGTAATTTACTAAAACTAAATATCATAAGGCTAGAACTAGAATTAAAACTAAATTACTTATAACATTAATAATAAAACGAGTAGAAATGACAAATAAACATGTTATAAATGTTTTTAATTTCTGGAGAATATTGCTTTATAATAACTTTGTTCTTCAGCAGGCATTAATTTGAACATTGTTTTTATGTCTTTTTTTTGAGGATGGAAATATTAGGCTTTTCAGAGACTGGTTTGGGCTCAGGACAGATGTTATTAATCAATGACAGTGTTTGCATTTTAGATTTCCTTCTCAGACTTATATTCCTTTGATCGGATTCTTTCAATGATTTTACAGTAAAAACATTTTCCTCAAATGAAGTTTTGAAAGAAACTTGAAAAAGATTTTGTGTGAATCTTCTATCGCACAAACTTTAGAAAAAGGAATATTTTTATAATGTAGAAACTGTGCACATTGATTGAAGGCTTTGAAGTCTTTAGGTTGCATTTGAATTATTCTATAAGAATTTTTTTTATTTGCTGATTTCAACATTCTTATAAAGCTTAAAGGCGAATAGAATTCCGAATATTTCATAACATTTTCAATTTGACTGTGGATATTGTCAACTTCTTGTATACCTGCATGTCCTGGGGTACTGTATTTCATGGTAATTTTTATTAATTCTTGGATTCTTCTTTAGAAAATCCAGTACAGCATATGACATGAAACTGTTCCTATTCTGAGGAACACAAGAATCGCTCCAAGTGATAATTTCAGTTAATTCATTGTCCTCCGCCACTCGATCCAAAATTGCTCTAAATGCACTAGCAAGGTCATTTACGGTTCTTCCTGCTGTGGCTTCAGACCATAAGGCACAATATTTTGTTTTAGTCGTTGAGAAATATGCTGTTAAATTATCTAAATTTAATTTACGATGGTAGAAAAATGAACCAACCCCTGTCTTAGGACACGTTATGACATTTTGTAAATCAAAAATTAGTAGAGGTATTTTGGAAAGTTTATCTGCTTCCTTTTCTTTGCGCATGAGTGTCTTTTGGTGCAGGTGATTTGAATACAGATGTTTTTCTTCTTCGGTCAAATCGGTAAGATTCTTATGGGCATATAGTTCACAAGTGTCGCACCTATCATTCTTTGGTAAATTAAAATCGATATTAAACTCAGACACAAAAATATTCCTGTACATTGAAGACTTTACTGGTGCGACTCTCTTATCTTTGCAGTATTCTTCATATAATTCATATAGCTTCGTTATGTTTAAACCCGGCTCCAAATATTCCTTTTCCGTCTTCGCTCTACAATAGTGCGAAGCCACACGAGGGAATGAGTTAATGTGATTTCTCACTGATATTTTTTGAGATTCACTGACTTTCGAATGTTTTTTGGATCCTCTCATATCTGGTTTAGGAACATGCGTTTCAACATCCATTTTTAAATGCACATTGTATACAGGTTTCTGAGATATACAGAGAGTAGCTAGATAAAATGCTTTACATACCCTTATTTTGATACCTTTCACAAAAAAAAAATATTGAAAGGAATACCACCGTTTGGCCGAGGTAGATTTTTTTCTTAATGTTGTGTGCCTTAGTGTCGACTTGGAAATGAACATGTATTTTTCATTTTGTGACAGAGTTAGATAAGCATCCAGTTGTGATTTTCTTTCTGGCTCCGAAATATATTTTAGCAAGCAAGCAACAATACACACAAAACCCACCTACTCAAAATGTCATAAAAGGAAAGGACCGGAAGAAGACTCCACCCGAAAGCGGCAGGAAGGTGGTGTCACCGAGGTGCAATGGCGACACCGGAATTAAGGAGATGGCGATGTGCAATGCCATCACTGGGATTACCTACCCCGAACGCCCAATAATCAACACACGTCTTAAGTGCCTCCAACGAGGCGTTTATTTTAATCATCACAATCAAGCCGTCGACGAGAAGCTAAAAGCAAACATCGAGATAAATGAGAGAGAAAGTACAAACCGTCGCGAATCTAACCGCCGTGTTTCGCACGCAAAACGTCACCACAAACAACGAAAACCACATCGCAGCGACTTCTCAGCAGAGAGCTTTTCATCTTATGCCACCGCAGTCCGAAGACTGGTGGTGAAGGGGAAGGTTTTAACTGAGGGCGCCGCGACGCAGATAAACTCAAAACACGAAAAACTAGCGCGCTCACACGACCACTTCCAGCGACTTTCCGGACGGGAGCCTTACTTCCGGTGGCTACTTAATGCAAAGTAGGTCGGGGGAGGGATCGCCGGTGGCGTCCAAAAGCGGTAACGTGCGAAAATCTAATGTGCGAAACACGACACAATTGCAGCTCAAGCGCCGCCCACGGGACGTCAGCTCACGGGGGCCAACGGCGGACGACTGAAGCATGGCGGCCCGCGCAAGTGTGTATATCGGCCGGCCGGCCGGAATGAAGGAGACAGCGCGAGACGAGAGGGAGACGGGGCGATCGCCGCCCGGCGACTAGTATATATAGACGATAATGTTTGAACAAATTAATTCACTTTGTACACGACTTTTGGAATAAACTACTGCAATTTGAATACGATCGCGAGTTTCTTTCTACGACGAAAACCCTCCCGACAGATGTTTAACCCAATAGATAGACATCTCAAAGAGAACTAAATTCAAAGTAATCCCTGAAATAATATCCCCTTTAAATAATCTTCAAACCTACCTTTCTCATCGGCTTATGATGCCACACTGAGTAAAATATTGGATTGATTATGCTATTAAATTCTTACCTTTTAACAGCCTGCTGTGGAGCAGTATTTTCCTTGCCGAATACATGGTATGGGAAGTCTTTTAGTTGATCCTTGGAAAAAGGAGGCATATTTAACTGTTCTGTGGGAATCGCAGTCTTTTTGAGATAGTTGGTTTTGCTGTTAATAAATCTTTTATGAAAATGTTTACTACAAACATAACGCAACTCGTTCAGTTTTTCAATCGGCACATTCAGTAAGTCGGTAGGGAAGCGGGGGGCACGCGGGTCCGCTTAATCGGTTTTGGCAAATGCAATAAGAGATAATGGTGTTATTTCAATTGCATTTTGCTAAATTGTATTATGTTTCATGAACTTACAGATAATTCTTCAGAATTGATCTTTATTTCCTAGTTTTTTTTATAAAATTAGGAGTCTATGAAACGATAAATGGACCCCTGTGCCCGACACCGAGGGGCAGATAGGTCCACTGTGCCCAATACGCAAAAGCAATAAAATAATATGTAGGAAATTAAATATGATTAATTTAGTTTAATGAGCTTTATTCATAAAAACTTTGCAAACATTACTCTCCACAAATAAAGTAAAGACAAGATACAATAAGACAGAATGTACTATTTATTCGCAATTGAGACCAATTATATAATTGTCTTCATCATCCACTCCAGCGCAAGCGTCATGTGCCTACCCTTTGCATACCTAAACTAAGGCCCGGATTCCTCTGTCGCTGACGTCGGTCGCGTACCGTCAGTCGCGTAGCGCGCTGACCATCAGCGCCAATGAAAACATCCGTAGTGCGATACTGACCGCTCCACGGTACAGGCGTCTCCAAGTGGATTTGTTGTGGATTTGTGAAGCGGAGTTTGAATTTGGGATATTATTATGAACCCGTTTATAAATTGTTTAGTTGCTGCAGCATACTTACGTAAGCGGAGACGGCGTCAATATAGAAAAAAAAGATATCACATTCACCCAATTGTTGCTGATAGAGTGACGAATGGTGAATTTTCTACTTTATTTGAAAAGCTACGTCAGGACGAGGAAAAGTTTTTTAATTATTTTAGAATGAAAGTAAAAACTTTTGATGAACTGTTATCAAAGTTAGAAAATCACCTGAAACACTGCTCCATGTATCGAGAAATTATACCTCCAGTGGAACGACTTGCTGTTACATTGAGGTGAGTTACATAATATCAATCTATTATTGGAACATAATACATAATAAGAAAGAAAACAATACATTTTTGTATTAGTTTTTTATTATTTTTTGCAAAAAAGAATAAAATTGTTATTTATTTGGTTGAAGGACACATTTTACTTGTCCTCGTTGGCTTTCCTAGTAATGGCATGGATGGTTTGGTATCCTTGAGAAATAATTTGGGATCCGGAGTTTAATGTATAAGAAGTAGTGGGAGGTACTTCGTACAACTGTGAAACGGTATTTGACATATCAGGGAAAGTTTCATATTCATGTACGTTGATCGGATCTTGACTGCGTAAAATCGATTCAGACTGTTGAGAAAAATAAGAATCTGAAGAATTCGGTCTACTGGTTATGTCATATGGATTGTGCATATTACTAATTTCCATTGCTTTTTTGAGCATTTCTGTACGGAAAATCAGTTTTTGATGCGTTGTAAACTTTTCTGTTATTGGCAGGAGAGACATGAAAAAATTCATGTCATCATTTTTAAAAAGTTTTGCATTATCTTTGAACATCTTTAGCATCTCTTTATCGAATTCATCAGTGTCCGTCTGTTTTCTTTTTCGCTGATTTTTATTAGAATGTTTATTACGAAAATTAGAGTCTGTAGAATTTTCTTGCGCAACACTTTTCTGTAATTCTGTATTTACTTCAAGTCCTGTGCTCCTTGGTATGTCCTGACTGGACGTACTTGGCACATCTTGATTAGATATGCTTGGGATATCCTGATTAATTGCGCTCGGTGTAGCCTGATTACTTTCGATGGAGTCCTCAACTTCAGCTTGGTGTTTTTTATCAAGAAATTTCATATCTTCAAAATATATGTACACCTTTTTTTTACTTCCTCCTGATCCGGAGGGAGTATTTTTTAAGACATTTTTGCAACGCATATATGCATCTCTTGCAGTCTTCCATCGTTGCTGCACATTTTTTTCTGAAACAATAAAAAATAAGAAAAAAGAGTAAATTTAATACATATTATTACACTTTACAGATTCCTTGCGACCGGCAATACCTACATAGATCTACATTACCACTATCGGCTTGGAGAATCAACTATTGGCAAAATCGTCACAGAAGTGTGTACAAAAATTTGGGATGTTCTGCACGACGAAACTTTAAGACTGCCTTCGTCACATGAAGATTGGCTGAGAATCGCTGAGGGTTTCGAATCACGAGCAAATTTTCCGAATTGTGTTGGAGCGATAGATGGCAAGCACGTCCGTATTATTTGCCCTGCATTCAGTGGAAGTTTATTCAGTAATTATAAAAAATATTATTCAATCGTTCTGTTGGCTATGTGTGACGCTAATTACTGTTTTAAGTATATTAATGTGGGTGCTTGTGGAACAGATTCTGACTCAATAATATTTAGGGACAGTAACTTGTATGCAAAATTACAAAGCGGCGAAATAAACCTACCAGAACCAAGACAAGTAGGTAACAGCCGGACACCGTTTCCTTACATGATTGTAGGGGATGCAGCGTTTGGAATATCACGTCATATTTTAAGACCATACGCTCGTAGTAATATGACTCACAAGAAAAAAATATTCAACTACCGTCTTAGTAGGGCAAGACGCTACATAGAATCTACTTTTGGTATTATGTCTAATAAATTTGAAGTATTTCACAGGCCTATGAGGACTTCATTGATTAACAGCATCAAAATAGTCAAAGCATGTTGTGTATTACATAACTTTATAAGAGTTCGTGATGGATATGATGTTATTGATACTATGTCAATTGTTGGTTTAGAAAATGTTCCTCTAAACAGCTATAACATTATGAATCGGACAGGCGATACTTTAAGAGACTTATTCGCTAACTACTTCATTTCACCGGAAGGTTCTTTGCCATGGCAAAACGAGTATATTTACTAAGAAACAGCATCTACACATCCCACGCTAATTGCGCATTCCCGCCAACGACGTGGAACGGACAACGACTGATTTTATTGTAATTCGTGTGGTCTCTTGTTTTAAATTGTCGTTTCTACATAAAACTTTTGTGTATGGACATTATTAAACGTGTAGGTACAATTAGTGTTTGTGTGTATTTTTCATCACCATCCAATCCTATTATTTCCAATGATATTAAATCCTATTATTTAAAAAAACAAAATCTGATTGAATTTATCAACATATTTGACAAATGACAGAAAATTACATAAAAATACTTTTTTATTTTATTATTAATTTGTCAACCGAAGTAGGACAGGCTAAGAAAACCTCCATGCTGTAACACAAAAAATACTACTTAGGTATCACCTTACGCGTTGGGCGCTTTCTATTCGAGCTCATAAAGTAAGGATTCACCTAAGTAAGTGGAGTTAGGAATGGCTTAAAGTTAGTAAGTTCAGTGCAAATGGGCATTAGTAAAATTATTTTTTTAACTTTAAATCAATTTTGACAGCTTTGAGTTCAATTATTTAAAACCACCACAAATAATCGAATTTCTAAAAATGCACCGGCTAGATGTGACACAAAACGCAAAAATAAACTTTATATATGCAAATGTATCTACAGGCAAGATTTCATGAACTTTAGAATTTTTGAAGGTTAGACCCTCCAAATAACGTATTGCGATCGGTCTAAACAGCGGGACCAATTTCCTGGAAATCCGATGCAGTTAGCTTTATAATATGCCATGCTTTGTTCTGAAATTGACAGCATGTTATTCCATTAGACTAGATTATTTTAAACACATAGATTATAATAACAGATACATTATTTTAAAATTATTATAAACACAATTATCTTTTACTTACCGATCTCCTTTTTTTTTATCATCGCCCTCATTATTGAATTCGGGAAAAAGTGCTTCATAAACTTGTAACCAAAATTTTGCTCTGGCATCGCGATCTTTGTAAAGTTCATTCGATAAATCCCACAAGGCAGGACGTTGGCGCACCTCGGCAATCACACGTTCGGTATCAATGTTCATGGTGGCGGGCGACTGTATGCGCCCGTGCCGACGGTCGGGAACAGAGTGAGGACGCTCATAGCGTTCTATAGCGCGTCAGTCGACCGACGAACGCGGCGCTGACGAGCGAGACCGACGCGCGTCATCAGCGGCGCGTAGCAACTCGCGCGCCGCTGATGTCAGCTTTACAGTGTAGTGCTTCATAGAACACAACGTATATTCGTACGCGCGACCGACATCAGCGACAGAGGAATTCGGGCCTAAGGGTGCGACGAAATTGATAGGGACTCTTAAAAAGTTGATTTCCACTTGTTTGTAGTTAGCGGTCAATTACATTGTCGAAATGTTCGCTCCGTTTTTTTAATTCCATTGTTTTTTTCGTTTTTCAAATTGAAAATTAAGTTAATCATGCTATACATATTAAAAATTATTTGGTTTTCTTAGAAACACAAGTGAAAAAACGGTTGTGGATAATGATTTTCCCTAAATATTGTTTGTCGAGTTAAAAATGCATAGACTATTGGTTCAAAGAGTAGATTTCCGATGTGTCTTTTTTGTCAATAACATTGTCGAAATGTTGGCTCCGCTGATGAATTCCATTGTTTTTTCTCTTCTCAAATTGTAAATGAAGTTTGTCATGCTTTAACATCAAGAAAATTATTTTATTTTTCCAAGAAACGCATACAACAAAAGGTCATAAATAATTGTTTTCCCTAAATACTGTTTGTCGAGTTTAAAAAGGCTAAGAAGGTTGGTTTAAAAAGTTGATTTCCTTTCGTTTGCAGTTAGCGGTCAATTACATTGCCGAAATGTTGGCTCCGTTGGTTAGTTGGAAAAGGGCCTTATTTAAATACGGAAAGCACCGCAATCGGCCCCATTTGATCAATGGACCGGCACCAGAGTGTATCGGGAAGTGATAGCCGCTATGAAAGTAGCAGAATACTCAACCGACTGCCTATCCTCACTACCATTCCCATAGGCGATAATATATTCTTCCTTCGCTCGCTAGACCCGCCCGCCGTATGTAACAATTCTTGCTACGACGGTGGTAATTTGGCAGATTTTACACAACGAACAGTGCGCCGTTAACTTTAGAACCGTAATAATTTATACGCAGTTTGAATAATAAAATCTTATTAAAAAGAAATGTTATATTTATTTAATAAATCAAAAAAGGTAATAGATACAGTTTACATTCAATACCCCTCAAAAATGGATCTGCTTATCATATAAATTGAATAATTCTATCCAACTGGTGGATCGCTAATAAAGTTCACATATTAGTTAAAATAATGATCGGAGTTCGTTTGACTTGCGTATCCATTGCGTGTTTCACTCGTATGGTGTATGGGTCACCGGCAAACATCATCTTCGAAGTATCCATCATGGACAACTCCTAATTTGGCATTTACTTCCGTGAGACACATTGGCAGTTATTCCGTGGGATTACACTCAAAAGTGATACGGTCTTCACAATAGATTAGATGACATTTCCTCTGGTATTAAGGGTTTTCTCTATACAAAATCCGCGTGTATGTGGGTGTGTGTGTATCTGTAGTGCGAATGTGCTTGTAGTGCTTGTATGTGCATATGGAAATGAGGGATGCTAATTTAATCCGATCTGATAATCAGCTTTTCACGTACCACCTTAACCCCTCAAGCGGCGGGTGTAAATCTTGGCAGTCACCTGTCATTTCTGAGAGTTGAAAGTAAAAAATATAGGTAAAAAATATAGTAAAAAATATGTTCGGGTTGTCTTGGTCGTGTGTGTCTTCAACTTGTACGTTCGACGGTAGGTTCGCGTAGTCTTGGGCGTGTGTGTCTTCAACATGTACGTTCGACAGTAGGTTCGGGTTGTCTTGGTCGTGTGTGTCTTCAACTTGTACATTCGACGGTAGGTTCGGGTTTTCTTGGTCGTGTGGGTCTTCAACTTGTACGTTCGACAGTAGGTTCGCGTAGTCTTGGACGTGTGTGTCTTCAACATGTAGGTTCGACGGTATGTTCGGGTTGTCTTGGTCGTGTGTGTCTTCAACTTGTACGTTCAACGGTAGGTTTGGGTTGTCTTGGTCGTGTGGGTCTTCAACTTGTTCGTTCGACGGTAGGTTCGCGTAGTCTTGGGCGTGTGTGTCTTCAACATGTACGTGCGACGGTAGGTCCGGATTGTCTTGATCGTGTGTGTCTTCATCTGGTACTTGCGATAACAAGTTTGAATTTTTTTCTTCTTGATATTTCTCCCACCGAATCCTCGACAATGGATCATACATATCCTTTGAAATTACGTTACGGTTCTGTGGATAGATGCCTGCCTTTTTGAATCCATTTTTAATGATTTGTGAATCCATGTTTTCCCAGATTTTTGTAAGGATCTTGGCAAACTCCTTTTTTGGTAGTTTGTATCCAATATTGAGTTTTTGCCACTGACATATGTTTTTCTCCCACGAGGATTTCAACGATTTCATTACAGTTAGGTCCAGAGGCTGAAGCAAGTGGCTCGTGTGCAGGGTAACTTTAGAATGGTTACTTCATTTGCGATCGCGTCTTCAATTAGGTCAATGTTTACGTGAGAAGAATGACCATCATATAATTAGAAGCACAGGTCTTTCGTTTCCTATCGACGGTAAGAATTTATTGTTGAAATAATTTCTAAAGACTTTAGCCTCCATCCATCCTTTATCCGTTGCTGTATAGGACGTACGAGATGTTTCATCTTCGTACATCCACTCATCATATACATTCTTTCCTTTATATATTATAAGAGCAGGAGTAGTTTGTCCAGCAGCACTACAACATAAAAGAACTGACGTATTCTCTCGACCCGGTGAACTTAGAGTTTTTGTTGACGGATAACCTACGACTCCAACAATTTTTGAACCTCGTGGATCATTACAGAAGCTGGTTTCGTCAGCGTTCCAGATATTTTGTGGTTTGTCTAAGAGATCGAGTTTTGTTATGGTGTCGCTTAGAACATCGAAATGTTCATTTATTTTAAATGGATCACAAGCTTTTTTTCCTGCTATTTCGACGCCTTGCGGTTTCTTCAACGATAGTTTCCACCGTTTTGAAAACATCTTAAACCAATCGTGGCCTGGTGTATCGTCTTTAAATGGTGTTTTAATTTTGTTTGCCTTGACGTATGCGCCTACCAATTCAAGTAGTTCTTGCTTGGTCAATGCAAATCCGTTCTTTTCCATTGTATGCAAGCATTTTGCTAGATTTTGTTCCACTTCTGGTGTCAATGCCGTGTTCCGGCCTAGTGTTTTTGATTTCAAGCCCCGTTTGTCATTGACGCGATTCATAATCGTCATTCTTGGAATTTGATACAATTTAGAGGCAGCATAGCCACTTAGATTTCCTTTTTTGACATCCTCAACAGCCCGTGCCAATTGATCTGTCGTATAATTTTTAGCACGGTCCGTTTTTCTTACATATACTTTTGGCATTATGGTTTTTATTTATATGTAGTTACATGTTAGTTCTGAAACAAGACAATTATATGATTTGTTTATAAATGTTTTTTTTAAACTCATACGGGACATTATGAATACTATATATTGAAAATAGATGCCTTGCTAATTTCTGGCCCTCGTAAGGCCTGGATCTATGACAATTATCTAACGTCACATTTGTCATGGCCCTTTCTTATTTACGATTTTACCAAAACCCAACTGTCCCGTCTAGATGCACTGGTGACAGCTAGTTTAAAATCCTGGCTGTCCTTAGCCAAACCAGCTGACCCCTCGACTCTCTTCAGGTCCAAACAAAATTTTGGGCTAGCGCTTAAACTGCCCTCTCTGCTCTACGCCAACTCCAGAATAACCAAAAATTCGATTCTGTGCAATTCCAAAGATCCGGCAATATCGAAGCACGTAATAAGTGGCTGTAGTGATTCAAATGAACTACAAGCCCGCGTAGACTTCCACAAAAGGTTCCTTACTGGAATCAGCCAGAATGGCACTGGTCTGGGGTATGGCAGTACAACCACGAGCGACGTGGACTTGAAGAAGTCTCTTTTGCGGGGAGATTACGACAGCAAGAGTATGGCTCATGCTATTGGCCTTCAATGCCAGAATGACTGGACAACAATTGGTGACTTTTGCATTCCGCCTCCAATGCACTGGAAGGTAATGCTCTATGACTGGACGCCAGAGATGCTGAAATTTTATTTGAATGCCTTTCAGCATACACTTCCAGACCCCAGTAACCTCGCTCGTTGGAGCTTTGCCGAGGATAGTTCTTGTCCCCTCTGTAGCAATACCCCTTGCACAGCTAGACACATTCTAGCTGGCTGCAAGGTGGCCTTAGATCAAGGACGGTACACTTACCGCCATGACAAAGTTCTCGCTGTTATTCGCGAGGTAATTAGTCTCTCAGTGGCTCGTGCCAACAAGGGTTTGACAGTATCCTCCAAACCCCCAATACAGTTTGTGCGGGATGGCTCTAAAGGCAAAAAACATTTAACTACAAAACCTTTCTCAATAATCGAGAAAGCTACAGATTGAACTCTGGAGGTTGATTCGGTCTCTAAGCAGTATAAATTCCCTGAAAGTCTTGGATGCACAGCCCTCCGTCCAGATATAACTCTTTACTCTCTATCTCGGAAGGTGGCTCTTATTGTAGAATTAACTGTTCCATGGGAATCAAATATCCCAAAAGACCACGAGTACAAATTAAATAAATACCATGATCTTGCAAATGCCGTAACCCGGAACGGCTTCACTGTTCACCTTCACGCGGTGGAAGTTGGCGCTCGTGGCCTGCCAGCTAAATCTCTATTTCACCTCTTTAAAGATCTTGGCCTTTCCAGAAAAATAATCAACTCTTTCTTAGAAAAATTATCTAAAACTGCGATTTGCGCATCTCAAATTCTATGGCTTCGAAGGGGGAGTGAATGGGTGGCAAGGTGAACGCTCACATGTGGCAAGACAGCTGTCCTAAACCTACCACAGCCGGTTCGTAAGTCCGGAATCCACTGCTCACCCCCCAGAAGTGTAAAAAATAGTATTATGATGGGCCCGACTCCGGTCGGTGAATTCCATGGCAGCTCCGTTTGTATTTATTTATTTGTTTTAAACGGCTTACCCGTGTATGAACTGAGGAGCACGCGTTCCCCATTCATTTATTTTTTCCAACGCTCCAGTTAAGAGCCTATAGAATTTTTTGACTTTCATTAAGTTCATTCATAGGCCTAACACTATGGCCTAACCCATGACATGAAGTACGAACTGCATGACAAATTTCAGGTTTCTAGCTTAACCCCTCCTCTCGCGAAGTAAAAATTCAGCTATCACTGCGCGCGACGCGGACCGACGGAAGTAGCGTGACCTAGACCTAGACCCACTTACCCTGACTCACCTTACCAAATGTAAACATTCACGCTTGGACTGACTCTGAAGTAGTCCTGGCATGGCTGAGTTGTCATCCAAGTAAATGGAAAACATTTATTGGAAACAGGGTATCAGAAATACTAACAGTGACAGACCGCAATCAGTGGTGTCACGTTCGTTCTGATCATAATCCGGCAGACTGTGCATCACGTGGATTATCAGCATCGGAACTAATCGGTTGCAAGTTGTGGTTGAGTGGACCATCCTGGCTGAAAGAAAGAAAGATAGATTACAATAATTCAAAATCCATTTCTCTATCAAATTGATAAAACGGCCAAATTAATTGACATACGAAATTCCCCATATTGCGGCAAGTGAACCGACTTTCTCAATAGGTGGCGCTGCGCGCCAAATTAGCACGTAATGTCATCGAATGGAGTTGACAGACACAAGTAATTTTCGGATCAGAAAATGAATTGTACGTGGATTATAAATCCGAACTCAAAGAAAGTCTAACGGAATTGGTTGCGCTTAACCCGGTAGCCACTTAACATCCCTTTCGGGATATGTATGGCGGCCGCCTGAAAACCGAAACATCCCATACGGGATATCGCGCTCGCCGCTGCGAAAAATGCAATTTACGATTCGAATCGTCGTACTTTATGCTTTCTGACGGCTGAAATACATGGCCGAATAATCTTTAATCCGGCGGCCGGCGGCGATAATATCGATCGCCCATTTAAAAAGTCAGAATAAACGTCAGACGGCAGTATCGATCGGGCAGCGCGCCGCGGCCGCGTAGTTCCGCGAAATGTTTGTGTTGTGCAGAGTTTTGTGGATAAAAGTGCTGTGTTTACTGGATAAAAGTAAGTAATTTCCATTTTTAAGTACACCCTTGTGCAAATTAATCTGAACACTTCAAAATATTTCATACTGGCAAGTAAAATCTGTTTTTTTGATGTGGCAACACTGTTCTGTACTGTGAAATGTCATTCTAACCTCTAATGTGACCCTAAGAGCTTGTCATATTGTTGTTGTGCGTGGATTTTAGTGTTTTTTCCTCACATTGTGTATGTCGGGGACTTTTTGAAGATTTTTGAAGATATTCGGATGTAATTCATCCCTACGAAGACGATGGATATCTCGTTGGAAATCCGTAGCAAGGTGATTGCTCTAGATGCGCACACATCGCTAAGTCAAAGACGAATATCTGAGGAATGTGGCATATCACTGGGATCAACTAACGCCATCATACGGAATCACAGGGAATCTGGTTCAATTTTGCCACAACGAATCGGAAAATGTGGCCGCAAAAGGAAAACTACAATGAAAGATGACACCATTTTGATTCGCAACAGTAAAA
This sequence comes from Micropterix aruncella, assembly GCA_944548615.1. Taxonomy (NCBI): domain Eukaryota; kingdom Metazoa; phylum Arthropoda; class Insecta; order Lepidoptera; family Micropterigidae; genus Micropterix; species Micropterix aruncella. The sequence goes on from OX155967.1 coordinate 8,998,797, forward strand.
TTAACCCACACAAGACTAGTGACGACTTACAAAAGGAGCTTGCAGCTTCTGGGACGATCGTGCACGCATCTACGGTACGTCGAAGACTCTTGGAAAGTGGGCGAAAAGCTAGGAGACCCTTAAAAAAACAGCTTCTTACAAAAACCATGAAGAAAAAAAGGATGACATGGGCACAAAAATATAAGCTCTGGACTTCTGAGGGTTGGAAAAACGTTTTATTTTCTGACGAGAGTCACTTTTTTGTCCAGGGTATGCGTTACCAATTCGTTCGCAGGGCAGACGGAGAACCACTTTCTCCAGCCCATATCCAACAATCGGTGAAACATCCCGTTAAGAAAATGTTTTGGGGTTGCTTTTCATTCTATGGCACTGGTGCATTAGTTCCGGTAACAGGAATGATGAATAGTGCAAAATACATAGAAGTTTTGACGGACAGAATGATACATGAGCTAAAAAAAATTCCAACAGAGACTAAAATATTTCAACAAGACTTGGCTCCTTGCCATGCTTCCAAGTTGGTAAAGAAATTCTTTACCGATAACAGCATTATGTGTTTGGATTGGCCTGGAAACTCTCCAGATTTAAACCCAATCGAAAACTTGTGGTCAATCTGTAAAGCACGGCTAAGAAAAATGGACTGCACTACAAAAGAAAAGCTCGTAAATGCTGTAATTGAGGTGTGGTACAGAGATCCGAAAATTCGTGAAAACTGTAAAAACTTGGTGGAATCAATGCCGAAGCGTATACAGTTGCTACTTAAAGCTAAAGGAGGCCACATAAAATACTAATTTATAAGCTAAGTTAAAGTTTTGTATGATTTTCATGAATAAAACCATTATTTGACTAAAATTGCCAGTGTTCAGATTAATTTGCACAAGGGTGTAGTTTAGGCATTAGGATTTGTCAATTGAAACAGTGCATTTGCTGTTTTTCACGAATTTTCAAAGAAAACACTTTAGCAACAACACACGGCTCGCGAAAAAATGGTTGTTATTATTTTGTAATGTTTATGAAATATTCCGATATATTGCGAAATATGACGTAATGTCGCTTTAATTTACTAACAAAATAAGTATTCTTTCATTTACATCCTAAGTTATCACATAATTAGGCGTATTTTGAAAATTATATCTTGTTTTGTAAATTGAATCGCGCAAAGAAACTTCTTTTGATAATTACTATGAGAGAATAAAGTGCGATTTTCCATAGTTTTTCGATGAAATGTGACTCTTTGGAGTATAGTAATTAGTTATTAGACATATAATAAGTCTATGATAAGACAATATAATAGAAAAAATCTTACGAATTTTATATTATGGGCATTCAAAGTTTATTATTAAGTTCGGACGCGGAAACTCTCTAAACTTTAGATTTTTCTATAATATCAGACAAAGCTCAAAGTTCTGGTGTGATTTCTAAGAAGTGTGATGTAGTAATAAAGTTATTTTGAAAGAATTTCATATAAAAAAATACCATAAGTAGTCACAAATTAAAAATTAAAAATTTTTTTTTTTACGAGAATACATAAAATTTTTCTTGGCTGAATAAATAAATATTTTTGTATGCAAATAAGTAAAAAAAAAATATCGTTTTGGTAAAGCATTTAATAAAGAACATAACTGTATTTAGAATTTTTGCATATTTTACGTATTTTGTGACAAAAAAATCGAAATGATTTTATAGGCGAGTTTTTTCAGTTTGCCAATTTTGTAATATTTATTCATTATTATCTTAATTGTTTTATGAGATAAGGTTATAATGTTTTATATGTCAAATTTCAATGCGATCATTTTTCTCTTTATCTTTTTTAAATCCGTTTAGTGGTTTAAAAGTTATGATCGTTTTTCTCAAGGCCGTTGACTCGCGTCGATTTTTTGCCCGAATATGTCGCGCACAAAAGTGATAGGTGTGTTTTTACCTCGCAACAGGAGGGGTTAAGAGTGAAAATGCAAGTCTATCTGTAGCGTCGTCACCATCACCGAAGCACACGCTACTTGCGTCGCTTCCTATCACAACCTAACCTGCCAAAAATCACGACACCCACTTTTTCGGGACTCTATACATAGTGGATGAGTTTTAGGGATTTGTTTCTGTCACTTATACACAATAACAAAAATATCGACGATGTGCAAAAGCTACATTATCTCAAAGGACATCTCAAGGGAGAAGCTGAGCAACTGTTGCGTCACATTGCTGTCACTCAAGAAAACTATGGACAGTGTTGGGATTTATTACAAAAGCGTTACAACAATAAGCAGTATTTGGTCAATTGCATTTTGAAACGATTTTTCGGATATAAATCAATTACGGTGGAGTCGTCGAATGCCATTAAAGAACTATTAGATATTACGTCGGAAACATTAAATGCAATCGCCAATCTGGATATCGATGTGAAGTCCTGGGACGTCATTATAATTTACATAGTCGGGCAGAAACTCGATCCGGAAAGCAGAAAGCAATGGGAAGCAAAAGTGAGCGAAACTATTGCATCTTCAAAGCAAATGTTACCCACTATTCAACAGTTTAAGGAATTTCTAGAAATTAAGTATCGATCATTGGAATTTTTAGATAATAAGACAGGTTCACACTCGAAATCAATGTATCATCACAGTCATAATAACAATAATGTACAAACAAAGACAATTAATTCCTTACATGCAACCGGAAGCGCCTGTGTGTTTTGTAAAGGCGAACATTGGCTATTACAATGTAAAGATTTTAGAAGCGCAGATATCGACACTAGGCGTAACTTTGTCCAAGGTCATGGGTTGTGTTTTAATTGTTTAGGAAATAATCATTCTGTAAAAAAATGTAGAAATAGCACCTCTTGTCAAATTTGTCACAAAAGACATCATTCATTATTGCATCCAAAAGGCATAACACAATCAACCGGAAGTGGTTCGGTTGACAATCAGGTTGTATCAAAATACAAAGTATCATCATCATCGGAAACAGAGAAACCATCGACATCTTCAGCCATCGCAAACCATTTTGTCAAAGGAGTTTCACACCAAGTGCTCCTTGCCACAGCACTAGTCAAAAGCAAATCACGAAATGGGGGAGAACAACTGTTACGTGCGCTAATAGATCAGGGGTCACAAGCATCCTTCATAACAGAATCGGCAGTACAGTTTTTGGGACTGAAGAGAACACCAGCCAAAGGGGTTATTTCAGGACTGGGAGGTGAATCGGGCCTTATATCAAGGTCCATAGTGGAAGTAGAAATCGGTTCACGTCTCAATTCAGGCTGCGTGTTTAGGATCACAGCATATGTGCTGGAAAGGTTAACGTCGTCTTTGCCAGCGACGGTTGTAACAATCACCTCATGGCCGGAACTAGAACATTTATATTTAGCGGATCCGGAATATCACACTCCGAATAAGATAGATATCTTATTAGGGGCGGAGGTTTATAGCAAAATTATTGACGAAGGCATAATCAAATGTCCTACAGGGTCTCCAGTAGCACAAAATACGGCCCTAGGATGGATTTTGAGTGGTCAGGTATACTCCAAAGCGAAAATATCATGTAATGTAGTTAACATGCACGCTCAAATAGACCAGTTACTTCGATCATTTTGGGAAGTTGAGGCTGAGCCAAGCCATAATATGAAAATATTATCGGCTGAAGAACAAAGATGCGAAGAACTCTATCAATCCTCCACGACTTGGGACGAAGACGGTCGCTACGTTGTCAAGCTACCGTTCCGAGATTCTCAACTGGCCTGCGCGGATGGACACTCCAGAGAAATTGTTCTTAGAAGAATGTGTTCCCTGGAGAAGAAGTTGCAGAAAGATCAGCATCTGAAATCAGAATATCAAAAGGTTTTTAAAGAATATATAGATCTAAATCACAATGGAAGCACAAATTAACATGCAGAAAGATGTTTACCGACGGATTTTGAAAGCGCAAAGTAACTTCAAAAAATCACCTAAGGACCGTATTACAGTAGCTTATTTGGAAACAAGATTAGAAAATTTAGAACAACTGTGGCAAAAGTTTTTAAAGGGTCATCAACAGACACTAAAAACTATTGATGCGAAAACCATTGAGACGTCGATATATTTTACAGAAGATCAGTATGATACCGTCAATAAATTGTACTTTGTATTCAGCCTATAGTGTTTGATTTACGACCAACATTATTTGGGGAAGCCTGCTGGAGTGTACGGGCAAGTACATGGTCCTTCGAGCCGGATCAAGTTTTATGGTTTTTATGTGCAAAAGCAGTTAGCATGGAATTTAACGTGCGATTAAAGCGCTCGACTGTATTAATTTGAGGTGAAAGATACGGAGTGTTGAAAATAGTAGGTGTTAAAACGCAAGAATGGACTACCCGCTCTATACCATATTCAATTGGACTATTTCAGGGCTGTTGCCTCTCCCCGACGATTTTTAATATAGTTTTTAATATACTTCTGGAAAGCCTGAGCCAGTTTGACAGGAAGTGGGGCTACCGTTTTAAAACAGACGGCCAATACACCTCGTCGTGCCTCGCTTTTGCCGACGACCTAACTTTCATCACCAGAAGCCCCAAGCAGCTTTCCCTGCTATTACAGAAAGTGGAGCTTTTCTGCGACTGGTCAGGCTGTATAAAAGTGAAGCCCTCCAAATGTTTTTGCCTTGGACTCGCCCGCATGGGCACAAAATTTACATCCTATGACCCCAAATTGGTCTATAAGGGCTCTAATATCTCCCTTATAGACCCAAACAATCATTTCAAATTCCTCGGCAGAAAAATCACCCATCAGGGAAAAGACGTCTCGGGCGATCATGTTATAGAGCATTTCAAAAGTTGCCTGGCGAAAATAGATGCCTTGCTAATTTCTGGCCCTCGTAAGGCCTGGATCTATGACAATTATCTAACGTCACATTTGTCATGGCCCTTTCTTATTTACGATTTTACCAAAACCCAACTGTCCCGTCTAGATGCACTGGTGACAGCTAGTTTAAAATCCTGGCTGTCCTTAGCCAAACCAGCTGACCCCTCGACTCTCTTCAGGTCCAAACAAAATTTTGGGCTAGCGCTTAAACTGCCCTCTCTGCTCTACGCCAACTCCAGAATAACCAAAAATTCGATTCTGTGCAATTCCAAAGATCCGGCAATATCGAAGCACGTAATAAGTGGCTGTAGTGATTCAAATGAACTACAAGCCCGCGTAGACTTCCACAAAAGGTTCCTTACTGGAATCAGCCAGAATGGCACTGGTCTGGGGTATGGCAGTACAACCACGAGCGACGTGGACTTGAAGAAGTCTCTTTTGCGGGGAGATTACGACAGCAAGAGTATGGCTCATGCTATTGGCCTTCAATGCCAGAATGACTGGACAACAATTGGTGACTTTTGCATTCCGCCTCCAATGCACTGGAAGGTAATGCTCTATGACTGGACGCCAGAGATGCTGAAATTTTATTTGAATGCCTTTCAGCATACACTTCCAGACCCCAGTAACCTCGCTCGTTGGAGCTTTGCCGAGGATAGTTCTTGTCCCCTCTGTAGCAATACCCCTTGCACAGCTAGACACATTCTAGCTGGCTGCAAGGTGGCCTTAGATCAAGGACGGTACACTTACCGCCATGACAAAGTTCTCGCTGTTATTCGCGAGGTAATTAGTCTCTCAGTGGCTCGTGCCAACAAGGGTTTGACAGTATCCTCCAAACCCCCAATACAGTTTGTGCGGGATGGCTCTAAAGGCAAAAAACATTTAACTACAAAACCTTTCTCAATAATCGAGAAAGCTACAGATTGGACTCTGGAGGTTGATTCGGTCTCTAAGCAGTATAAATTCCCTGAAAGTCTCGGATGCACAGCCCTCCGTCCAGATATAACTCTTTACTCTCTATCTCGGAAGGTGGCTCTTATTGTAGAATTAACTGTTCCATGGGAATCAAATATCCCAAAAGACCACGAGTACAAATTAAATAAATACCATGATCTTGCAAATGCCGTAACCCGGAACGGCTTCACTGTTCACCTTCACGCGGTGGAAGTTGGCGCTCGTGGCCTGCCAGCTAAATCTCTATTTCACCTCTTTAAAGATCTTGGCCTTTCCAGAAAAATAATCAACTCTTTCTTAGAAAAATTATCTAAAACTGCGATTTGCGCATCTCAAATTCTATGGCTTCGAAGGGGGAGTGAATGGGTGGCAAGGTGAACGCTCACATGTGGCAAGACAGCTGTCCTAAACCTACCACAGCCGGTTCGTAAGTCCGGAATCCACTGCTCACCCCCCAGAAGTGTAAAAAATAGTATTATGATGGGCCCGACTCCGGTCGGTGAATTCCATGGCAGCTCCGTTTGTATTTATTTATTGAAATCTGAGAAAAATGGTGATTTTGTTTGGAAGAAGACTAGATTTTTATCAAATAAGGGTAAGGGTTTTTCGGTTAAGCTGGCTCCAAATTTTGAAAAATTCCGCATCGCCGAAAAACTTTGCGATCAAGTTTATAAACTCGAAACACTTGACGGCAAATTATTGCCAGGCGATTATTATGCAAAAGATTTTAAAGTACCTGGGTATACCGGTGGATTGTCGACAGATAGACAAAGTACTTAGCATCCTTGATTTTTTAAAAAAAAAAAAAAATCTATAACCTATGTTGTTTATCAATAGGTTAATTTTGTTATTATTCTACAGTTATGCAGTAAGATTTTTCTTTTAGACTTACCCTGTTCGATTGTCAGCAACTTGTAGTTCGCTGCAGCGTTCTCGCTGACAGACAGTTGTCGTCAAATTATCATCTGAATTTTTTTCTGGAAACTGCGGAAAAATAAACGCGTATTACTTCCGAGGAGAGATCGTGGTCTAGTTGTTATAGGCTACAGTATTTTGCGTGGTCTGAGGCTCTTATAAGAGTTCCAGTTGGGTGAATGTGGATGGATTTAGTGATGAATGAATGAATAGAATGGACGGTTGTTCCTCGCACGGGAGAAATTAAAGACCAGTACTACAGTTATGGACAAGTACCAGTGCTTAATGCATTCCCGATCCTTCTATTTGGATCTTGGGATAGGCTGTTAGCCGTGTCGATTGCAAGGATTTTTTTTGACAACATTAGTTATTGGCAAAAAACTTGCATCTTAATATACAGATTTATATGTGCGGATTGTGTACGCGCGTTTACTTTTACGTTAGTTAGTAAAAAATTAGCTTATACGGGCATAAGTTTATTAGTAAAGGTGAAGTTTTCTCTCTTTTCTTGTTTTGAGGTTAGACAGGCCTGTCAAAGTCGTCACTCACCTTAATTTGGAAGATACGACGTGGCTGGAGAAAAAAATCGAAGTGTCCTTCGTTTTTTTTAAAGGACGTTGGGGAGGTGTAACGCACTTCGCGTTTTTCCGATTTGCTTTTCCACAATTTTCTTCCACAATATTCATTCACTCCATCGATCGATATCGAGACGTGTCCATTTTTGACAGTTCCGACTTTTCGCGCGGCTGACCAATCAGAAGCGAATAGTGACGTCTGCGATGGTTCGATGAGAATCGTTGCCAGAAACAAAGGAGACTGTACGATGTTCGGAATATCGGCCAAAAAGTGGTTAATTATTTAGTTATAGTTTTTGATTAGTCTTTTGGTCATAATTCCTAATTATTTTGTTAGCTGATAAATTTACATTCAGAATATTTTTAATTATTCTCTGATGGATTGTGGAATGTAGATTGACAGCATTCGAAGGTCGTTGGTTCCTTTACGATTTTGGATTCCGGATTTTAAATTAAGGATAGTGCAATATGGGTATATCATCATAGTTTTCACTATAAATAAAAATCAATTTTATTATCACATGATTTTAATATTTTAATATAACGCAATTCAAATGTCGAATTTGATTTTAAAAACTCGCGCGTATCGCATAAGGGGTTTCCTTGCCGGGGCCCGCCAAAAGTTTGGCGGTCTACCAGCCAAAAGATAATTTGGGTCATTTTGAATCCGACTTGATTCCGAACGAGATCCCGGGGAGTCTGTGTGTGATTTAGGACTATTACCTGGTGAGTTTGCTCGATGTTAGAACTATTAAGTGACTTTTATTTGGATCGTTTGACGATGTATCGGAAATCAACGACTGGACTGAGGCGATAGTCGCTGTTCCTTTCAATGATCCGTTTTCGTTCTTGGCGCGATCATATTGTAATGAAGCCTTTCTACGGCTGCAGGGATCTCCGCGGAGATTTTTTTTTTTGTTTTGCGAGGGGGGTGTGTCACGTCCAGGAAATCTAGAGTTGCATTTCCTCGCGTGAAAACGCCGTGGAAACATATTTCGATTTTACTCGATACAAATCGATATCCAATAGGTTAAATCAATACGACAAACATCTTGACAGCTGACAGCTCTATTTTTCCTCTTTTGTTAAAGCCATGAGAACAAGCATTTTGCACCAAATTGCTGATCGCGTAAATGCCAATCCGAAATTGTCTTTGATAAGTACGTTTCATATTTAAGGAAATAAAACAAATAAAATTATTAATAACGTAGAAAATTGTAATTTAATACACTAATAAAACAGAAATAAATCTAGGAATTATTCCACATATTTCAATAAATTGATATTTTTATTGGACTCAAATTATCTATGGTTGGACAATTTCGAACTAGATAAAAGCGGGGTTACGGACCCACCATTTTCACTTTTTGGGCATTTTACGTCGATCAACAAGTCGACCCTTGGCAAGCGTTGGACCCCGTTCCCTTCGGTAAGTCGTTTTATTCGAATATTCAGGAATGCCGTGACGGTTTCCGATAAGTGCACGTAGTTTCATGTGAGTTCACATCGCGTTTCGCCTGTTGGAAATGAGGGAACGTGTCGCAAACACAGGCTCGCTGGGGGTTGGGAAAAGGGCCAATCCGCGCTATCCTTTTCCCAACTACCGGCAAAAAGGGAGATTTTCGTTAGGGCAAGGCTAATGTGTGGCGTTTCTTGTGGTTTACAGGGGTCCTTCGGGGACACTAATTCTTCGCCAAGGATGGAGTTCTAAAACAGCGCATGGTCGGCATATAAAGGCCGACGCGCGCGGCGTCGGTGTGCGTGCGCGTCTCCTCGCCGGAGACCAGCGATGGCCAGTTCTTCCTCGCCTTCGGCCACGCGGAAGAGCAGCCGTTCTCCTTCGCCGGGGGCGCACCCAGGAGTTGAGCGCCCCGTCGCCCGCTCCAGCTGCTGCGCCCGCCCCGGGCGATAGTTGACGACCGCCGCACCGCGTGCGCCCATCTTCGCTCTTCAAGCGTTCCTGCTCCGCTCTCCAGAAGCAGCCTTTTCTCTACAATCTTCAAGTACCTCTTCAGGGGCCATCTTCGAGGCAGTCAGTGCCCGACCCCCGCAAGACGTTCATCGTATCGGCTAAGCCACGGAATCTCCCCGATATTCAACTTTTGCCTACCCGTCCTCGGAACCTATTCCCAGAAGTTGAACTCGAGAAATATGCCCTCGACCTGAGGCTCTTGCTCTTTCTAATAATATATTCATTAAATTAAATCTCCAAAGAATTATTTAAATTGTCTAGGCGCTTTATCGCCAAATATATCCGTCAGTCGGTCGACGAGTTCGAAATTAAAGGTTCATTTTATAATTTGATTTCTTTTCTTTTATTTTAGTATTATCATGTCATTAAACCTACAACGTGACAGTGTTTGCGGTTATGGATTTCTAGAATCTAATTCTTTGGTTGACTCGATATGTTGGGCGAAGTACCAACAGACCCGTCCATCATTGGATGCAAGCCTACCCGCGGCGGAATGCGAGCGATCCAATATTGGATATGAAATCCAATATAAACTTATCAGACGCAGAAGTGACGGCTGAATTTTTACTCCGCGATAAGAGGGGTTAAAAACAAGTCTTTTAACACTATAATTAGATTACTTAAAAATGAGTCTTTTTACACTATAATCCGCCCGAAACATAAACACTATTATAACGGAGGGAATCCTCGCCGCCAAGGAAGCGACCGGAGCGAGTGTAACTCTTTTAACCACTGTCAAATATTTTTCAAGTAACATTTTACGAAGGGTCAGCATTTCAAAGCTCAGCCAACCATTAAAAGAAACAAAAAAAAACCCTCAACCGAATTCGACCTCCCACAGTCAGTAGGCGATGGCGATTTATGACAAGCGTTCTCGAAGGTCTATTATATCGTTGACAAAGAAACGACAAGGGTTCACGATTTTATTGTATATTGACATTGATATTTATGACAAATAGTTATAGGTTGATATTGGCACTATGTAAAAAGCATCCTACTATATTTGTGTGTGGCAATACTTCCTGGCATGCAATTTGTATTACATTGCTATAAGAAATATTGCTGTTTCAAGACTCCCCCGGCTGTTAGTCGGTATGCACAATCAATTGGCTGATGCTGCACGGTGCGCAAACCGTCCAGGTACGCTCGAAAGTTGACTCCTAAGGGAGACTGACCCGCTGGCCAGCGTCCTACCCTGGCTCGCACTTCTACGTGGAGGCCGCCTGATGGGCGTTGACCAGTGCTTTTGACAGACGGCATGCAGTTTGCATTGCTCTCTCAAAGTCCGTTACTACGCACCGGGGCTCAAATCTCGGTACGTCGTTTTTCAACCAGTCAGATATATTTTTGTACGACACAGCATTCCTCTTCTCCATCAATACTGTAAACGCCCGAAATGCCTGTAAAGAAAATAATATCTATGGTGAAAATTTGGGACATTGGCACATTGGTAGGCCTTGATCGGAAATGGCCGTCCATGTGAATTTCCTGGCTCATCGCTAATGCCCTTTTTTAAATTTGGTGATACGAAAATTATAGCTGTACCACCAACAGCACCAGTAATAGCCGTTCGAGAATATGCTTGGCCATTTAAGGAATCTGCAAATCTGGTCCGATACAGCGGCATTTCAATGAGTGTCACAAAATCCTCTTAAGTGGCAGGTAACGGTGGCTATAAACCACTCCTTTCCTTGCTCATAGAGCTGACGAAGATCACGAAAGGACACCTGTCGATCACTTCCATTGCATATCTAAAAACTTACATTTTATTCATTGTAATAAGTTTAATATAACCAATAAATTAATGAATTGACGAGAGGTAAGCAGGGCCTGCATGACCTCAAGAATCCGAGGAGGCTAACGGATGGCGTTGAGCTGACCCAAGATAACAGGTCATATGATCCACGCCGCAATATAGCCCTCCCTTATTTGGCAACTTTTAAGTAGTGCGAGAGTGCCATGTACATTTCAGTCACTGCGGATGATATCTATGGTGAAAATTTGGTACATTGGCACATTGGTAGGCCTTGATCGGAAATGGCCGTCCATGTGAATTTCCTGGCTCATCGCCAATGCCTCTTTTAAATTTGGTGATCCGAAAATTATATCTGTACCACCAACAGCACCAGTAATAGCCGTTCGAGAATATGCTTGGCCATTTAACCGTTTTAGTGCTATGCAATTTTTGTGAATATATATGAAAATTGCTATACATTTTTTGATTATTTAAAAAAATAAATTGAAATAGGTTATAGGTGTGGCATCGGGAGAAGGCACCCGTCTAGGTCCAGGAGTCTCAAAAAAAATATTTGTTGCTTTAGAAAACACTTTTGTCGGGGGAATATTGGCAAAAGTTGGTGTTTCGTCTATTTCTGAAGATGATGATGAAATAGAAGACTCACTTGCAATTCTCAATCTTTTTTTTCGATGCATTATAATACTGCTATTATTACTGCTTGTATCCGTTGTTTCACCGTTCGTACAATCATTAGAGACCGAATCATCCACCGAAGTAATAGCAAGTGACATGGCTAATTTTGCTCAATAAAATATAAAAACTGTAAAAAGTTGTTTTTAAATGTATAAATATGAACTCTCGTAACAAATTATGCGCGAGATTAGAATACGTCCACTACCACGAAGCACCAAAAACACACTGATGTGCGCAGCAGTTTTGCGCTGCTGCGCAATTTTCGATTCAAACTATCGCATCACTTTTGCGCCGCTTAGCACTATAACGGTTAACCCTTCTAATGATCCGCGCTCGTATACGAATTCATCCGAAGTCGAACGGGCGGCGTGGCGTTGACAGCGGCGAAAATCCGACATTCCAGGAAAACAGTCGTAAATCCTAAACTACTAGGCCTATCATAAATCCAATGACAGTAGCATAATCACATTGAAATTTGCAATATAAAACATGAAACATAATGTTATGAAACAATGACATAATTATGATAATAATTAGAGAAATTGAAAAATTGAAAAAATGACGCTTTTTCAAACTAAACAATGTTTATTTCAAAAGTACGGAACCCTAATTAAAAATCTGAAGTAATCTTGTGATCTACATTAGATGTGTTATGAAAGCTTGTATGTCGTTTTATCAACTACCATACAAAAAAAGATATTCTCTAGTATAAACTTACATAAATTTGTATGGTTTTTGAAAAAAAAATATTTTTTTATGTTTTTTTTACGAGTACTTCCGACAGAATTTTATATGAAATTCTTACATATTAGGATAACCAATCTATCACTCTTCGTAAAAAATGACTATAGAACCTATTCTTTATTTCAATTATGTAGAAAAAAAATAATATTTGAAAAAATACTTTTATAAATCAGTGCTATTTTTGATGTCTTATAAAAACGAAATGATTACAAGGTTTTGAAATATATTGAGAGATTTGTATATGTTATATTGTCTATAGTTACGAACAAGTCTCAACAGAATTGCTTTTCATATAATAATATAAATCTACGAGCGATTGAATATGCCGATAAATTCCATACTAGCCGATGACGTCGATGATTGAACATAGGTATGTAAACGCTCACTTTCAACGTCCGCGTTTTATCGCACCATACAACGAACAATCGCACGATGCGATTTTTGTGAAAAATGGATATTAGGGATTATGAAATGTTATTTTCAGTTTATATGTTGTATATTTTGAAAAATAAAATGTTTTTTACAAAAAAAATATACATAAAACAAACATATTTTGTTAATGATTTTACGACAAACATTTTTGACATAGAAAAATGACAGTGTCACCTAACTAGAGGCTTGTGACCTGTCCTAAGGTAGACAACATTTTTGTATGTAAATAATACAATAAATAATCATAAAATTATAATTCAAAAATATTTTTCATCGTACATCACGGTACAAATTACATATAGTACATGTAGAAATCATAGTGTACAGAACGAAATAGTTGAAATTATACAAAACAATGTTTTTCATATTATAATATGGTATTTTCAGTTATACATATAATATATTTTGAAAGAAAATGTTTTTTACAAGATAATAACAAAATTAGCAATCAGTAAACAATAAAAAATGTAAAATTTACTTTCAAAAGGTACAAAATTCAAAAAAAAATCAGACAATAGTTTTGTAATAACATGTTTTGGTGGTGGCAAGAGGTACTCGATGTTTTGCTCGGAGGGGCGAGCAATGGCAGCAGCGACGTCAGCATAGACATACATAGGTACATACAAAGAATAGCCATACAGATTATCAAAAGGAACCATTGAAATATAAAGGATAGAGGCGCCATTCCAAACAAAATGTTGCGCAATCTCGGGGGCGCGAGGTGCGGCGAGGCGCGCGGGGTTGTGACGTATGCATAGATTAAATAAATTAAGAAACAGATGCGACATTTCACTACAACCTAATACTTTTACCTACAACCTTTTTTGTGAGTGTTTTTTTTTTGTTTTTCAATTTTAAAGGGTAGATTCTATTCATGTCATTTATTTATTTTTATTTTATTCACAATTTATAAGAAAAATACAAAAAACAGACATACCTAAACATGTTACTGAATTTTCTCTGGGGAACATAAAGTCCTTCCTCTAATAAAAATAAAAGTAAAGGTCGAATATTTTTGTAATATGTTTATTTAGTTACCCTTAAATAATATAAGTTTAGTTAACTTTTGCCGTTTTGATAAATAATTAATACTCTGATCGGTTTTAGCTTCATGTTTCAAGCGAATTGTTGTGTATTTGTTTATGATGGCCCGTATCAAATGTATTCGGTGATTTAAAGTACTGGGTTGATTAAAAGAATGTTGAACTAAAGATGTAAATACTGCCTTCTGAATAAAATATTCCAATGTATTAACAGTGATCTAACTGAAATTGTATTTAGTAGAGAGACTGATTCCACCACTTATTTTTATAAGTTTTCGTATAACAGTTTCCGTGGCCATACATATTTTATATACGTCTTCTGTGGAGTACACCAAGCCACCCATATCTTTGATCGTTATTAGTTTATGGTGTGGCAGCCTTTCTGTCGTGGTCAAGCTTATCCACACATACTTCACATTTTAATGACCTTGTCAGAATCCGGGCAATATAACCAGATATGTATCCGACGATGAACTGTGAACCAAATGGGATTTGTTCGCAACTGAGTGTGCTGACAAAAATTTCACAGTTGTTCTCGGCTTCTATGTCAGATTCTAAGCGGAGAGTAGCCGACACGATTTCATATTGCTTATCGTCGTGTCTGTTCATGGGTGTAGTGCTATTAATTATGTCAGTTGAAGAATTGTGTAGAATATTAAAATTGTCTAGAGGAATACAATTACCTGTAAAAGATGAGCGAAGTTCCAAGTGGTTTAATGTTTTTTTATACGCAGCTCGAAATTGCAAAACATTGGGGTTGTTGTTGTATCCACCATGTTTTCTAATAATCCCAAAAAAAAGCTCTAAATGATCTTGGCTGAGTCGATACGTTGAAATATAACTCATGACTTTTTTTTCTTCGACTGCGTGCTGATACAATGTTTTCAGAGATTCTATGCAAATGATGGCGCCAATAAATCCAGTTTTGTTTGCTGATTCGACGACTTTCTGTTTTGAAATAAATAATGTAATACGAGGCGCAATTTTTTTTCTTTTAATCACTCTTTTACATTTTACATGGAATTCCAAATTTAATATGTACTTCTTTACTTTATCAAGAAAGTCAAAAATTTCAGATTTGTTTTTTGCATCAATTGGTCGCTTGAATCCATGAAAGTGACTTTTTCTCGAATTCATTGTGTCAAAAAAGTTATTCATAATTGTCAAGAATTTAACAGTTGCTGATGAGTTTAGGAACTGCGACGACTTCAATACTTGGTCACATAGAAGCAATGCTTTTGCTACACTCATACTTAATAATTGCGTGGCCAGATTGACCTTCATTATTTGATTACGAAATTCAAGGTGACGTGGTGTTAGTTTGTTACCGAATCTGAGGCCCTCTTTCATTTGAAGTTTATTCAGATTAATCAATAGCTGCCATCTAATTTTCTTGCCATCTTCATCAAAAAACAGTCTCTTCTTTTCAAATGAATTTCTTATTAATTTAATAACGTGGCATGGATCAAGAAATATACATACTTTCTCTTGAGTGCGTGGGTGCGGAAAATGGGTCACAAAATTATTCGGGTCAGTTAATTTACAGCCTAGAATTTCCGCAGCCGACAGATTTGCGGAGCATCCATCAAATGTACCTACTACTGAAACTCCAGCGTCATGACATTTTTGTAAGCAGGTTGTAATTAAATTGGCCTTTGTTTCAGCAGTTATACCTGCTATTAAAAAGTAACCCACAGGGAGTTTCCAATTTTCAGTCAGCGATACCAACATAAATACTAACGCCTGTGATGCCACATGATCGTCAACATCACCTTCTTGGGGATCTGCTCCAAAATTAACGGCACCAAGCTTCTGTTGGTTGTGAAATAACCTTTGCTTACGAATAGCCATCTCGTCGAAAACTAAATTGCACACAAGAGATTTTTCACTCGATTTACTTTTGTTTCTCAGAGCTTCAAACGCTTCATTAGTGAATCCTGGCTCAGCATTAATCGACCCATACCATCGGCAAAGAGTTCTTGTATGTGGAAGGATGTTATTGTAAATATTTCTTACATATTTGTAAGCCGCTGGTGAGTAATAATGTAGAGTCAATGCGAACTTGCGTAATGCTGGTGTATATTTTGGAGAATATCTACTGTGTTTATTTTTACCCATTATTCTTTTGTGTATTTCGACCAATTCTGCTTTAGCTAGCAAATTATTTTGGGCCATTCCATCGAGCGAAAATTTAGGTTTAAGTGATTTTACAAGAAGTGTCAGAGATTCACATTTCTTTTTTAGATTACTGTTTTGGCGCTGGACCTTTTTAATTTTATTAGTTAACTTTTTTTTAACTGATGTTAAGTCATGGATTTTTCGCTTGAAAACTATTTTTCTTGGTGTATCAAAAATTGATTCCGACTCGCTTACAGACTCAGAAATCGGTTCCATTGTTCTAGGACTGAGACATCCGTGGCTAAAACAAACATAACATTATGTTAGTGATGGCTAAAATAATATTTTGTTACTGATTTTAAAATTTCCAAAACGGTACAGCATTTTCACAAGTGCTAGGTACTTACACTCTCACAAGGTACAGCAGACTTCTTAAAAAAATGCCTTCCCGCTTTTGTGGTATATTTATCCTCTTCGCGAAAATGCAACGAACATATATACGTATGATTGGATGGTAACCAGGTCCCTTCACTGCGGTTGTTTTGGATAAATTTTATCCACTTTTCCCTATATTCATGGCCCGGGCGTGGAAACCTTAAATAGATAAAATGTAACAAATTATGTCAAACAAAATGCAATAATTATTTTTCATCTTATGGTCAACCTTGAGTAACCACAGTCAGTTCTTTCATTAGATTGTTTTTTTCCGCTATAAAAAGGAACGTCAGTTAATTCAACCTCTTAATAAGCTTCAAACGAAAGAGGGTCTCAGATTCGGTAACAAACTAACAACATGTCCTCTCCACTTTTGTAATCAAATAATGAAGGTCAATCTGGTACGCAATAAAATTATGGATGGCTTAATCAAGGCAGAAAGGCTGCCACATCATAAACTAATAACTATCAAAGATATGGGTGGCTTGTGGTACTCCACAAAAGACGTAGGTACATAAAATATGTATGGCCATAAAGCATGATGCTAAAACTGATCATACTATTAATTATTTATCAAAACGGCAAAAATTAACTAAATTTATATTATTTAAATAAATATATTACGAAAATATTCAGCTTTTACTTTTATTTTTTTTAAAAGAGGAAGGACTTTGTATGTGTTCCGCAAAAAAAAAATAGTAACATGTTTTGGTATGTCTGGTTTTATATACTTTTCTTGTAATAAAATCTTTTTCTTGTACATAAAATAAAAAATAAAAATACGTTAATAGAATATCTCATAAAATTAAAACACGACAAATTTCGCTCACAAAAAAGTCCTAGGTATAGTGTAGTGAAATGACGCATCTGTTTCTTAGTTATTTAATCTATGGATACGTCACAACCCCGCCCGCATCCCGCGCGGCGACGACATATTGTTTGAACAGCGCGCTTCTATTACGATAGTAATTTTCTAAATGTTTATATCGGTTACTAACCGATGGAAAGTTATTCCTTTGCACTTCGACGTATTCCTTGTATTATTGCTACAATATCTTAGGACACACCACGGCATTTTGAATTAATTCCAACGCTTTCTATCGTTTTAAAGCGATCACAAGCTAGGCGCCCCAAAGCTAGCAAGCAACTGAGAGATGTGCGGCGCAATCGCCGCAGTTGAACGGAACGCCCTAGTGATGACTGGCGTCTTCTCTATTATATATATATCTCAATGAAAGGAACCAAAAAATGTCGTGAACGACCATGACATAGATAAACGAAAAAATGTAAATACAGTTTTTATGAACTGTCATTGAAATCATTGAATTGAATGGAAATAATGAAAAAAAAAACAATAATGGACATCTAGCATCGACCACCCCCCCCCCCCCCCTCCCCCCAATTCTACAGATCTATTCAATCAACAAACATATAACGTAGTGAAATAAGGAAACTATCGATATATTACGGTAAGCTATTATTACAAAAATCTCGACAAGACCGCTGAATAACTGTCAAAAATAGATCACAAACGGAGAAGAGAATATGAACTTTGCACATATGAACTTTGCGATCTGAGAAAAAACAATATTCTTATTTATAAAATTATTACTGGCAGTTAAAGCGAAAGTCTAACTAAAATAAATTAGTTTTACCGTCGATCGTCGATCATCCGCGACTGCGGCTGGAACGGCGAGGATGGGGGCGAAGAGGAAAGGCTGCGGGCGGTGCGGCGCAACGGTGATCGCTAAAAGTTACAATAATTCAATTACAATAAAATCTGTAACATTGTTTTGCGATATGTGTTCTAATAATTGTATACCTCTCGGTAATTGGGGCCTGCGTCTGGGGCTCGGGCTCGGGCTGCTCGGGCTCGGGCTCCTCGACCAGGAGGACTACCACGTCGTCTCCCCCGGCCTCGAAGTCGAAATCCATGCTGAAAAAAATGGAAATATTCATTTACAAATAAATAAATAAATAAATAAATGCGCACCATGAACCAATCGGTTGTTACCAATACACTGTTAAAACTGTTCCCTAAAGCAAATTTGAAATATATATATATATATATATATATATATATATATATATATATATATATATATATATATATATATATATATATATATATATATATATATATATATATATATATATATATATATATATATATATATATATATATATATATATATATATAATAAATAAATACAAACAGAGCTACCACATACAAACAGAGCTACACAAGTAAATGCATTGAAAGTGTTATAGAAGAGGTCGGAGGAAGCCAGCGTAGATGGAAGGAAGAATAGGCAGGAGGAGAAGATAAACGGAAGACTAGGAATTTAGATAGAAAGTTATTATAAATGTAATACGGAGTTTAATAACCTTTTGTTGGGTCTTCATGATTGTTTGTTTTAATATAATCTAAGTCTATGTGTATACGAATATCTGGAAGCGTTTACATAAATAATGCCTGATGGGCTCCGACTATTTGTACGGCGTTGTTCACGATGGCCTGACCTTCCGGAGTGGCTGGCAAATCTTCTGCGGTTTTTGCTGTGACAAATCTATCAAGAGGTCTTGAGCTGCCTTCGCTTTGATGTTGGTTCCTCTACCTCGGAAGGCCTTTAACGAGCCCTCCCCATTCAACTTAACCCTTCAGGCCTCGGCCCCTCAGCCGATTGACAAGTTGATGTCCCAAATAATTTTAGTAAAAATTAGTAAAAAAATTGAATTATGACACTGTCTCACCTAAAACATTAATTACTGCCAAACCACTGTACCCATAATTAAAATAAAACATATTAACATAATAAAACATAATGATATACAACAAATTAAATTAAAATAAAATTAAAACGGGCCCGTCACGCTGAATCAGTTTGTGGCCGATATCGGCCAATCGGGGCTTGAGGGGTTAATGAGTAACTCGAACGCGGAGTATGCCGCAGACTTGTAGAGCGTTGACCGGACAACACCCAGGTCCCTGCGGAACCCATAAAACCTGTTCCCGGCGACTGCGGTCATTGCTGCGGTGAAATTGACAACTTCACCGGAGGTGAGGGTATTTATCTTCTCCCATGGATAATCCGGATACTTATATATCGCGCGCGCCAGGACCTGCAACACCGTGAGCCCCGATCCAGCCGCCTGGTCTAATATTAGTTTCAGCCGGACCTGCTCATGTGGGAGGATCGCGAGCCAACGGCGAAAGATATGAGCCGCATTGGTTTCATCTACTCCATCACAAAAGTACTGATAAATCCTCCGAACTGCCATGGAGTCGAGATTGACCTGTACAGACGTCTCGTCTGCGATGCCCTGTGCGACCTTGTCAATCACCGCGTCCGTGACATTGCCCCTCTTGGCCAACGCCACGTACATGGTGGAGATCATTTCTATCGCCACTACGTTTGGTTGGATACGGCCAATTGCGCTCAGAAAGAAGAGCAACGACATGGCTGTTGGCAAATCAATGACGGCCATCACTGCCGCTGGTGGAGGCCAGGCATCTAGGACGACCATGCCAGTAAATCTCTGCCTCAACCTATTGTTAGCATCTCCTACAAAGAGCTGATTGTAGGCTTCGATGGTGGGTTGCAAATCCCTGATGTTGTTTAGGTAGTCAACCGTATATTTGATAACGTCGATCACGGTTTGAGAAGCACGAGCAGCAGTCATGAACTTGGCGATAGGCAGATAAGGTGCCATGCACTCTCCACAACCAATGACCACGCCATTCAGTGGGTCTCTGGAGTCCTTAGAGTATCCTCTTAGGCGTCCGAACGTAGCAGCAACCTTAAATATCATGGGACTGGAATACGGGCGAACAAATGGATACAGTCCAGTCGATGGGAGGACAATTTCGGAGTACAATGGGTTTGGCTGAAAAACGTCTCTGTAAGTTTGGATGTTATTGGCTCTTCCGCTTTCCCAAGCAACTGCAGGAGGCAATTCCGGTCGGAGAACCCTGGCGCCTATCCAAGCCTCACGACGAGCCATATCAACGTCGTCTGCTTCGTGAGGGTATACTCCGTCGGGGCCGTAATCTTCTACAAGGCCGGCAGGAACTGCTGGTGGGTCTTCGATCTCAGCTTGAGGTATGTCCTGATCAACTTCCATAATACTAGACGCCTAGCGTCTTCAAAAATCTCTGCAAAGCAATAGGATAAGAAAATAGAACTGGAGTAAGGATCCTTTAGTTGGATCTTCTAGAAAATAGAACTGGAGTAAGGATCCTTTAGTTGGTTGTTTTTGTGTTGACTTATTATTTCGAAATTTTAGCGTTTCGCTTGTAAAGATTTCCACTTTTAGTTTAAAGTATCCATTAGCACCCGCTTTTAGTGAAGCTAATCCGGGTATACCGATATTGTTTGCGTAGTGCATTTACTGCCATAAATAATATATTTTTGTTGGGGATTTTGATGCGTTGGGAATTTTAGGCATGACGAAACAATATTGTTGTAATGTTTATCATCATCATGCCTGCCCGAGACTTCATCTTTTCTTCCCGCAACACCATCTAAATCCAATTTCCCTTAAAATTCTTCCCAAACTACTCCGGCTTCCGTTGAAATTGGTATCACGAACAACTTTCTGGTGGAGAGTTTTCAAAGTTGGGATTACATTATCTGTTAAATGGAAGTTTAAAACAATCAGCCGTATTGCTGTTTGATCAAAATCATCCAAACCCATCTTTGGTTTACGACAGTTAGTCTGTTTTTTCCCTGGCGTAGGAAATGACGTCGGCTGGTCAGAATCTAATATTTTTTTCTTTTCGGCTAAAACTCTTTTTATTGACACGATAGATATTTTACTAACAGCAGAAAGCCTTTTTTAAGTCCGCTTGCAAATTCAATTGTTATTCCTAATTTCGATTCATCTTTCATGAAATGGTAAATATTTGATTTTTTTTTTGTTTAAGACACATGATTCTCAGCACACTTGCCGATTGTTAAGATTAAAAGTTATACAATAAAAGGAAAGAAAACCGCAACACGATTCTAATTATATCCCCCGTTTAATGCACGTGCCGGGTTATTTCCGACGTTTTCTTTGTTCCCGTGAAGTGTAACCTGTGTTTCGCAACTCTTCGATCATCAAAAAGGTTACTTTGCTCATGCTAATGAAGGCCGTGTAAGAGAAGATCACCAACGTCCCGTTGTCCCCTTCCATCGCCCAGTGTTTGGAGGATCTTTGATTCCTCTTTGGCTCATTGTGCCCGATTATTTGCTTCTTCGCAAATCCCTTTACATCCGCCCGAGATGTGACGTGTGCTGCCACGGAAGATCCTGGCTCCAGGATTACAATTGAATTTGCAAGAAGCGCGGTACTGAGATGACTAGCTGTATAACCCGCAAGGGTCTCCCAGGCTTGCGTGTCGAAACACAGATCCGCTACTATCAGCCCTGCCAATCTGAAGAACGGCTGAATTTATTGTAATTTAGATTCCAATTTTAATTAGGCAATATTTCGACGGAAGTTAAACTGTAATTACACAAAAAACCGTAGAGTCCACTATATCATACCTAAATTTTCCTAGATATGCATCGGCCAAAATCGCAAAACCATAGTACAAATACTATGGTATACTTCCGTAGACTGATTGTCGCTGAAATTCAGTTTCTACCGTAGGTAGATTGCCAGGAAACCTAGAAATGGATAAAAAAGTCTTAATTATCATCAAAACAGAGCCCTCAAAAAGCGTCCATTTGATCGTGCTAATTATAACGATAGACTGATTACGATGCGGTTTCACGGCTCTTTAGAGCATATTTCATAAAAGGTTTATTTGTAATACTATCAATAAAAAACGGGGTCTACGCTATATCATACCTAAATTTTCCTAGATATGCGTCGGCCAAAATCGCTCCAAATATCGAGAAAAAATAGGCCATAGTGCAAAAGCTATGATATACTTTTGTTGAACCATCGTCGCTGAAATCCAACTTTATACGTAAGTAGATTGACAGGAAACCTAGAAATGTATTTTAAAAAACTTAATTATCATCAAAACAGAGCCCTGAAGGATTTGCAGTCCCAATCGATCCTATTGGCCCGTCCCTAACAAAATGATCGTGATAACGAACCCGTGGAAATATAAATAAAGGAGGAATAGTATTGCCCACGGCATTTACTGCAAAGACAGCCGTGACTAATGTGCCTCGCTCAGCTGAAGTAAGAGCTCCCACTTGCCGTATGCCGCGTCTTGCTACTACTTTGTCAGGTTTTTGGACAGTAGTGACGCCTGTTTCGTCAACATTGTATACATCATGTGGCTCATAGGTGTGTCTGTCCATAACAATTTGCAAATTGTCATAAAAAGCTTCCAGATTTGTTATGTTAAAGCTTGTTGCTCTTGAAAGGCTAGTAGCTTGAGCTACACGAACCGAGAGTGAAGGATTTCTATTCATGAATGAACGAAACTTTTCCTCACCAGCCATCTGATTCTCAAGCCAAGTAGCAGGTCGCTTCAGATTGTATTTAGTAGTTAATGGGCGATGGTTCACGAGCTATCGCTGGCAGAAAGCTACAATTATCAATCGTAAATCTTCCCAAACTGTTTATTACTCCCGCAACTGGTGTTAGTTGCACAGGGTTAGCTTTAACTTCTGCTAACAGATCTGCATTCAAGATTCGATTCATGACTGGGCCTGGATCAGTTGAAAATCCGGAGGCTCCCGAATGTATCATATCGTATTTAGCTGCAAATTGTAATAATGCAACTCTATACAATGCAAAGATAGGCACATCAAGGTTAGGATATTGAGTGTTAATCCTTTTTGCAGCAGCGAACATAGTAAGGCCAATGCCTCTCATGCTAATGTTCAAATGTATGGTCAAAGCTTGTGGGTCAGTTACCAATATCTTGAGGGCTTCTCCCATATTTGCAAACTCGCCGAATGAGTTACTCTTAAAATTTGCCATCTCTAATGTGTTAAATTCACTCATTACTCGGCTGTTAACATTGGTACGCCACTCCTTGGCACGTCCTCTTCTCTGTAAGCTCAAAAGCTAACTTCCGTACCTCTTTCGGAGGAAGGCCAAGATATATTTCCGCGCAACGTGTTATGTATCTTGACAGCAGCTGTTCTTGCTCCACAGTGAACACTTTATTATGAGCGACATACCCCATGCTGATGTTGTCTTCATTGTGGTCCGCGCCGGCTCCATCGCGTTTACGAATGTATCGTAAAAATGACATTCGATTAACTTCGTGCATTTCCGCAGCTCTCCGTAAAGATGTCCCGTTTTTCACTTCTATATAAGCCTTCATATTTTGTTATGTCACACTGCCCTCTTTCGGTCGTTCTCAGGCGTTTTCCGGGCATCTAAAAAAAAAACAAACTGTCACAACTGTACCCAAAAAATATGCCACAACCGTACCCAACGCACTTCTTCGCAAAAAAAAATAATCGCCATGACAATACAACATAATTTACGTACAAAGTAATCATTGCTATTTAACTACTAATATTTAACTTATTACGAGGAAAAACACTCATTACTCTATCTGTACACATATAACAACAATTATTAAAAGAAATCGAATAAAAAAACTTACTTTTGACTGTTAAAAACTAATGTATAGCTCTGCTAGCGTTAATGTCGCGCGATGGCTGACGCAATACTGCGACACATGTTCAGACGGGCACGCCGCTCCTCTCACCCTTTGCTCCCTCCCCGGTATTCCTTATAGTTTCGCTAATATGACGACTGTCACAACCGAAACTTAGCACAACCGTACCCAGTCTACCCTACCGTAGTTGATAGTCTTGAGTTGTGTATACCTACATAATTTTCTGAGGTCGCAACCAGACTCCGCACGTCATTATTGCCCTCCAGGTTGTTTTGATACTGAGGATGTAAGCACTGGAGAGATTATTCCAGGACCTTGGAGAGCAATAACGGCAGATGATGGTGGTTACACATCACTTCGGAGAATTCCTCGTAGGCCCTCAAATGCAGCGAACCAACTGCGGGAGGAATTTATGAATTATTTTATGTCAGATATTGGAGCTATACCATTTCAAAACAAGTACTTGTAATATTTAGTTTGTAGAACAATCGCAATAAAATATTTTAACTAACAATGTGTTTTACCTTAACTTCTCTAGTTTCTCTTGGTGTCAAAGAGTCAGCAGTGAATAAGAGATGCTTGTAAGCGAACCACGGAGAATGATACATCTCGTCAGTTCCAGTCCCACTCTTCTTCTTGAGTACCTTCTGGTGCTCTTTTGAAAAATATGACCGAAGACTTTTGATCTTTTTAACTCCATCAACGTCCAAGTTGTATTTCGTAGCCAAAACTTGCAGACCATCATTTCTATTTATTTTATTTGTGTAAAGTTTGTTATTTTGGTCCCAAAGTTGTGGAAAATTTCTGTAGTCTTCAATAAACTGTAAAGTAATATCGTCCGCCATCTTGATGTTGAACGCTATGTTGCACAGAAATCCACGGAAAGCGGATTCTGTGCACTCGAGGACCTGTGTGGACTAGCACTCCTCGCAGATTTTTTTTTTTTTCTAGACCTCTCCGACCCACACTGCGGCGTGTAATAACGGCCTCACCCGCAAGTCAGTTGGCGTGCGCCAGCGGCGCGCCAGCGGCGACTACCCGTCCGGAGCACACCGCGTCGCAGCCCAGACAGCGAAAGCGTGGGCGCGCCCCTCACAGATGAGATCCTCTTTTTCCTTTTGTTTTTTTTCACACCCGCCGACAGCCGACCCCAACCAGCGCAGAGGCAGCTGAGTAAGCGGTCACTGGACGCACAGCCTCCCCTTTCTCGTTGAACCGCAAACGTCAAATAGTTTTTGTTGCACAGTGGCTAACCCCGAGGGGGTGTAGCGTTGCGAACACTATCACAGGTGCGCGGACACACAGGCTATCCAACGCGATATCACTTCACACCAGAAGACACAGTTTTGTATTTTTTTAACCCCTGAAATGACTGGCAATTAGCTCGGGTTTGCCTACGGCAAAATGTATATAAATTTATATTTACATTTACATTTACATTTACATAGAGCGGGGTTTACTATAGAGCTATAGCATTACTATAGAGCAGATTAATATAGAGCGGCGCACATTTACATTTATATTTACATTTATATAAATTTATGTCACATTATGGCGCCCCACGTTGGGCGCCATAATGTGACATATAAGAAGGCTTTATATATAGAATACGTTGAAACTATAAACTAA
Source organism: Micropterix aruncella (assembly GCA_944548615.1). Lineage (NCBI taxonomy): Eukaryota > Metazoa > Arthropoda > Insecta > Lepidoptera > Micropterigidae > Micropterix > Micropterix aruncella. The sequence goes on from OX155967.1 coordinate 9,024,450, forward strand.
AAAGAAGTGATGTTTCTTAACCCCTTGAGTATGATACGACCAAATCTGGTTCTGAAACAATTATCCGTTGAGTATGATACGACCAGATCTGGTTCCGCGTTTTTTTCACTTCTTTGACGTTCTCATATTTATTCATAATTATCTAATTGTTTTACAAAATGATATTTCAATATTCTATATTCGAAATTTCAATGCAATCATTGTGCAGTTGTTCTTTTTATGATTGGTGTAGTAGTTTCGTAGTTATAGTACTTTAAGGTCGATGTCGCCGAAAATCCTGCAAAAGAGACAGATGCATCCGTGAAAATACCCATTTACTCCAAGGGTTAATTCTTTATTTTGCCTAATCTACGCACACACGGCACAGCGGAGGTCTGTGCGGATAAATATAAATTAGGGTGAAGGATTTGGCTAAACCCTATCCTTCAAATATTACATTAATAGGTTAAAACAAGTAAAAATCATAAGTAGAAACACACAATTTAAAATAATATTCAAAACAAACAATGAGTAAAAATAGTAAACATGAGTAAAAATATTTAAAAACAAAACGATATTAAAAAGAACAATTCAAATTGCCGCTATTCAGCGGCGAGCAGAGCTCAGGGTTACGGAGGTCGATTCTTGCTCCTCAAATGTAATGGTAACGGTTCAATTGGGGGATACGATTTGCGCGCTCCGCCATTCGAATCTTCGCGCCTTCCGCTGTGATTGACGTCTGGTGCAGCTCGTCTCGGCCGCCGAGATGCTAGTACGGTACTCCGATGATCGTACTCTCGTACTAGGATCAGGTAGGTATGAAGCCGCGCAGACTCGCCGGAACTACGATTCCCGTTGCGGTCGTATGGCTTCAGATCAGCAGCCAGGCTCCAAATGACGGTCCTTAACGGCCGTGGAATGGCAGAGGGCTTCCTCAACGACCTTCCACAACGACGATCCAAAAACGCAGATACGGCTTCCCCGGATGTGCGCGCTCTCGACGAGTATTGCCCGAATAAGGATCCGATATGTAGATCCCTCGCAGAAGATCCCTGCCGCAAAAAGGGCCTATTATCGATTATTCGCGCCAGGACGAAGGTACAGATCTCGGAACAGGAACAGCAATAGCTCAAGTCCAGTCGTTTGATTCTGACCCTCGCCAAACCGATCCGAAAGGATCGCAAACAGAGTAAAATACATCGAACACTAACTAGGAAAAACTATCGTCCTAATCCTTATACGGACTTCCCTGGGATCTCGTTCGGAATCAAGTCGGATTCAAAATGACCCAAATTATCTTTTGGCTGGTAGACCGCCAAACTTTTGGCGGGCCCCGGCAAGGAAACCCCTTATGCGATACGCGCGAGTTTTTAAAATCAAATTCGACATTTGAATTGCGATATATTAAAATATTACAATCATGTGATAATAAAATTGATTTTTATTTATAGTGAAAACTATGACGAAATACCCATATTACACTATCCTTAATTTAAAATCCGGAATCCAAAATCGTAAAGGAACCAACGACCTTCGAATGCTGTCAAACTACATTCCACAATTCCATAAGAGAATAATTAAAATATTCTGAATGTAATTTTATCAGCCAACAAAATAATTAGGAATTATGACCAAAAGACTAATCAAAAACTATAACTAAATAATTAACCACTTTTGGCCGGTATTCCGAACATCGTACAGTCTCCTTTGTTTCTGGCAACGATTCTCATCGAATCATCGCAGAAGTCACTATTCGCTTCTGATTGGTCAGCCGCGCGGAAAAATCCTCAGCTGGAACTGTCAAAAATAGAACACGACGCGACATCGATCGATGAAGTGAATGAATATTGTGGAAGAAAATTGTGGAAAAGCCAATCGGAAAACGCGAAGTGCGTTACAACATTTTGTATACATTTTGCCATAGCATCCATTATTGGACGCCTCACATTTAAAGCGCTTCAGGACGGAGCAGTTGCAAACACGTCAGAGTGCGGCGATTGCCCAGCCCGAAGTTTGAGCAAAAGTAGTTCTCATTTGGGGCACTTCATAATAATCGCCAGCCGCTCTCCGTATTATGTTAGATTTTTGCGATTTGATGAGATTATTTTTTTGTCTTATATGACCCAAAATCATTTTGACAAATAGTAGCCGAATTTTTAACACCTGACACTCTTGAAAGAGCAGTTCCGGTGGATATCTAAACCGCCTTCGTAAAATAGTTTTTTGCGCTACAAGTAGAGGTTGAAGTATTGTCTTTGCGCAGCCTCCCCACCCAATAATACCATAGTGCAATATCGACTCGCAGAGTGCATGATATGTCATTTTGATTGTAGTTATATCTAGTATGTTTTGCAAATCCCTAAGTGTAAATCCAATTTGACGAATTTTCGGAGGCTAAATAATTAATATGCCCTGCCCAGCGCAGATGATTATCAAATAAAACCCCGAGATATTTTATTGTGATCACTCTATCGATAGCCCTGCTTGAGCAACGTTTTGTTTTGTCACAGTTGTGAATTACTAAACCTAGTTCTTTAGGGGCTTGCCCAGTTTTTGTGTCAGAAAATGTGATATATTTTTTTTTTAATATCGAGCGTGAGAGCTGATTCCTCAAGCCAACATTTTACCAAATTCATTTCTTACATATTTGCCTTTTCAAAAACATTTTTCCAGGACTGCCTGAAAAAGAATCACGGTGTCATCGGCGTATGTAATAGTTTTACCTGGCAGGAGTTCGCATAGGTTAAGGTTATTTATGTATATTAGGAAACGTATTGGCCCAAGTAGACTACCTTATGGTACGCCATAGTTCATGTTCCGTGTACAACTATTGATATTTCCAATATTCATTATTTGGCTTCTTTCGGTAATATAGCTATGGAACCAATCAAGAGCTCTCTTCTTCATGCCACTCTCTTGTAGGCATAATATTAATTCGTTATGAGGGACTGAGTCGAATGCTTTAGCCAGATCTAAAAAAACTGCCAGACATTTATCACCCTTATCTATGCTATGTGCCACGGTCTCAGTGAGCTGGGAAATAGCATCCGACGTACCTAGTCCCTCACGAAACCCTTACTGGTTTTTTGAGAAAAACTCTTTGGATTTCAAATATTCCATTAACCTCTTATTTGTGACCATTTCAATAATTTTAGAAACTGAGTTTAGCAATGATGTTATTGTACTTTCTATATTTAACATGCTAACATTTTTCCGAATATATTTTTTATACTGGCAAGTTAAGAAATCATCAATAAGTACTGTAATAATGTTTGAAATAAGGCAATTCTGATGGTTTTGTAGAAATCAGTATTTTAGCTATTCATTCAATCTTTCAACACCATTATTTCTATCAAATAGTAAATCATTGGGTATACAAGCAAGAGCCCAGCGTCTAATGTGTGGCTGCCAATTGTTTTCGAAATATCCCTTCAAAGCGGAAGTGCTATAAAATGGATCTCCTTTCAGTTTTAAAATTTTGGTCTGAAGTTGTTCTTCTGTGGGTGCATTGACAATTGCTCTCAAATAGTGAAGAATCCTATTATTGTAATTTTTTGCTATTATTCCTAGTGGCCCACTTACTCCAAGCCTGCTCCTATGAAAAGTACATACATGGTATACACTGAAATTTGTGGGAACAGTCTCGAGTCCTAAAATTTATTCAGCCGCAAAATTCACCATGCCATATGTCGGTACAACGTCGGGATTCCATTTTATAACAATACGAAGGGCTTCAATAATGGCATCCGCTGTTTAAAATGACAGCGAAACCTGCGTCCCTTAATTTGTCGTGCAAGTTCCCTAAGCTTTCTCTTAAATATAGTTTTTGTAGTAGTCTCTTAAAATGCACTGAGACTCCTCTTCTGTCATGAGACCCGAATAATTTTTAATATATCAGTTAATTTTATAGATTACAATATTATTATTTTACCAATATACTTCCGGACGATATGGAAAGATTTGTTTATATAGTGGGCGCCAGCCCGGAAGAAGACGAAGATTTATTTCGGATCTATGAACAAGTGCCAGAGTCCTTCCACCGTTTAGAATTCTTCTGGGGCAGGGGTACGTAGGCTGCGTCGGGATTTGCGTCGGTTCGCTCAGTCCATCTCAGGCACGGGGGTATTTAGAATCCCTTAGTGACCCAGTCTACGGTAAGATGACCATCCCTATGGGATGAACGGCCTTTTATGGATATTGAATTGCTAAATTATTTGAACCATTTCCCTTACTAAATAATATATTATTATTCTCGTTCGAACGCCCTCTAGCGGTGGCGCGGCGAGTTACTTAGCAAAGATTGACATCATTCTACTCAACCTGCATTGTGCTACTAATGCCCGCGTTTCGCCGCTAGATGGCGCGGACGCGACGGCGGATTCGGTTAATTTAAATTAAATCTTGCTGGAATATGCGCAAAATTAACTTGTAACATAAATAAGTGTGCTTTATTTTCCTTAATAAAGAATTCTGAATTTAATGAATTTTCCCAAATAATACTGGAAACTGATTTTAATATTTTATAAATATATCTCAACCAATCCTTTCCTTTTATGGTTTTTTTTTTTAGTCTATTTTATTTATATAAAAAATGAAAATGAAATATATGATATATGATGATATTAAAATTGAAATTATTCTGATATTGAGATGATTATGAGTAAAATAAAAGATACTTTTTCGACCCAAATTTACTATTTATTTTTCTATAACCTGTTGCGAAGACATTTCCCGAAACTATATGTGTGATATTGAATATTTATATTATTTATGAAACTTAATTTTAATCCGTCGATCGTCGAAGGCCTTGCGAGATTTTACGAGCGTAGGTTACAATTATTACATTTTACCCGTGTTTCGATGAGCATTATTCGTAACTGGTTTTTCCTATTTTTTGCCCTACAATGATTTGGCAATTTTAGTGTCGGGTACGCTGCACTTTCAACTATCGTAAACGACGGTAGTCTTTTGCTCTATCATTTTCCCTGATATTTAAATTTGGAAATATTACGTATTCCCTGACGATGACTTGCATTTATATTTATCTATAATTTGGTATTTTACTTCATAAGCTATTTTATTAATTTATCTGATTTTTAATTGCCTCGGGAAGAACTCAATGCCACTCTGATTTCGCCACGTTTTAATCCCAAGATTGTCTAACGTGGATTTTAATTATATTTATATATTTTTACAGCCTACATTTTAAGTAGAGATCGCCGAAATGATTTTAGATTTATTGGCGGTGTCTATCGTTGATCCTATATTCGAAACTACGGATTCCTATATTCAGAAAAACGGGTTAGCACGTATATGTCGTGCAAGACGGGTCTGAAGGACTAAAAGTATTGCACGATTGTGGTATTGCAAGTTAGAATAAAAGAAATTGAATTTTACTTTAAAAAAAACCGAAAATGAGAATATAATCTACTTGCCCCAAATAGGATGTGGAGATCACGCTGGAATGCTTTGCCTGCGCCGCACTTGATTCTAGTTATAATTTCTAAAGATGACTTTGACTTTTATATTTTATTCGTAGATGTAGGTAGGCCACTTCGAAGTCGTGAGATGAGCTCCGGCGGCCGGTAATCGCCGCGAGGCAAAAACCGACCGCCGCGCTGAAACGACGACCTTTCCCGGCGAGTGCTTCGGGCCAAAAAAAAACTACTCTCACTAGCGATTCTCTACACCCGTGTTCCATCTAATCGCTAGTGATGCCTATTGTGCGATAAAATTCGCTTGTATCCTATATTATTGTTATTTTATTTTTGTTAACTAATTTTGGCAATAATTGTTTATTATATTGTTTGTTAAACCCGTAATGGTTTTATGACCATTACATGCCGGAAAAGATGTTCAGTCTTCGCCCACGAAGACCTTAAACACCAAAGACTAAACGAACTACTATAAGAATCTACCAGCTAAAGCGTAGCCATTGCTACGGTTCTTTAGTTGCCGTGCTACGCTTGCTACGACATAAAAATTTCTAAAAATTCTATTATATTCTGTCTTGACAGTTTAAAGTACATTATTATTAAGAGATAACCCCTGCTTCTAGTCTCGTATTATTTAAAGAAATTATATTTTATAATAAATTTTCCGAAGTTGGAAATTTTTGAGGTTTTCCGATTTTCTACTAAGTTATTAAAAGAAAGCTATTTATCCAAGTTAGAAAAAATGCTCTGCGAAACACGTCCTTTATAACCTTACATTTTACAATTTTGATACAGTGAATACAGTGGCCTGTGTCGTCTATTCCGCTCCGTCCAGGGTCTTGTCATTGTCTGCCGTTTTTGCCGTATTTCCTTTTTATGAATTTTTCCTTCATTTGTGTTTGTATTAGCCCATATGATGCTCAATTGTCGTCTTTGCCTCGTTACGTCCGGAACTCGTCACCTTGGTAAGAGATGTAGAGAAGAAAGTCATATTAGTAGAGGTTCGCTCCCAAAGCTTTTTGCTTCGGAGCTTGAACACGAAAATGTCAATTTATACATGTAAATCTGGACACATCATCAGATGCTTTTATAAAGTCTATCGAAGTGTAGATGTACTGTTTCAAAAAAATGTTTAAAATTTTGTCCAATTTCTAACTTCTTTATCCCGTTTTTCCCATTTTTTTTGCCCTTCACTGCACAAATGCACTTTTTCAAAAAGTTGCTACACTGGATTGAAGATCAATGCACTGTCGATTGGTATATTAGTCTCTATCTAAACAATGCAGTCCGCATTTTCTCTCACAATCTTGGGGGAATTGTCTCGTTCACGCGCTTGTCCGTTTTTGCTTTACTGGTCGGTCCACGATACCGTCCCTGGTAATACTGCAGGTCGCATGTTGCCGGTGCTGACGTCATAGGTAGTTTCGTCTATTTACGTGCCTCCTGGCCTTCCTGTTGCGGTGAAAAAGGAAATAGTTCGACTTTTTACCTTAGGTTTCTGCGTGGTCTGGAGTCGGATAAGCGTGATTGGATCTTATTTACTTCGGTCGATCCTCGGTATCTTCCTTTGCTATTTTTATGGGTGTGCTGCGCTTTCGAGGAGTCGTGAGCCCTTGCTGCTGATCTCTGTCGTCCGCGTCGTGGCTCTTCCAGCTGCCATATAGCGTTTCCATTTTGTCCTTTTATTATCGGCGTCCTCTTTCTCGTCGCTCTGTCTCTTTCTGGAATGTATAATTTTCTTTGCTGCATCATGTGGTCTCTTATTTTTTACTAGGATTGCGGTTGGCTGGCAATTCATTAGGAAGGGTTTGACAGGAAGGGCATATTCTCGTATACAACTTTATTTTTATTTCGAAAATTTTGACGGAACAAAAGAAACGTGCTTCTGCGTTTTCTTTACAAATTACAGAAATTTTTAAACTACTACATCTATTCTTACTATTTAATAAAAAAACATTTTTATTTTACTTTTTTTTTTTTTTTTTTTTTTAAACAAAAATTCTCCCACATTGCTTTTCAAAATAAGCTTCCAATAACTAAATTTAAGACTATATTTTATTAGGTGTTCGTATGGATACACCTTCCGATTTTTCAGATTTTCTTCTTCAAACAAGTGTTGAGGTTTTTCGTATTTCAATATTTAAGTAAAAAGAAAACTAAACATTTTGATAACGCTCCACTTCTTGTGAGAGCTTATCTTAATTACTACAAAATCAAATGTTACAAAGTAAATTATGTCTCAACGTCGATCTTTATTCATATGTGTGGCTGGCTTAATAAATTATGGGCAGATTTCTAGCGTGATATCTTTTTAAGAGTATGGAAAAATTGAAGAGTGTATATTTATATGAAATTTATGTGTTGTGAGACGTGGACAGTATCTCGCACATTTATATTTAATTTATTAAAAAAATCATTTATATAATTTACACCAAGTATTTTTGTTAAAGGTATGTCATGGTGAGGGTTCCAATGACATTGATAATTTTTCATATAATAGATTGTTCACCGTCTCAGTGGTCTTGGTCTCCCCGAGTGAAATATAAGATATGTATGTATATATGAGATTTCCCTTTTAACAATATTTATAAGTTTTTTTGTATAGAAATGAACTATATATTGGTGACCAGTCTCTGTTGAAACAATAATAGACGTCGATCCACATAATTTTAATTCATGCGGAAGCGTGGACACTATAGTCTTTAATTTAATAGAAAAATATGGGAAATCTTTAGATTTTTTAAAAAATTTTTATGATACTATATATGGTGACTGTTCTGCGACCTAAAGCGCATATTAACTACGTAATTTACTCTAGTAGTAGTAAGTTAATAGTAAATCTTATATACCTTGTTCGGCAAGAATTTATTTAACTTATCAGGTTTTTAAGCCTTCCGAATTTAATGTTTGTGTTGAACATATATTTTACTGAGATGTTATTATTGTTGTCTTGAGTGTGAATGATAAAATTTTCAATATTTAGCTTAAGTTTTTCTCTTTCGTGATCTGTTCATTCTCTTTTCTTACCTCCCCATACTAGATCTTCCTGACATACAACCTTTCATACCAAAACTGACTGCTTTGTATTTATTATTTTTACCAATTCTTGACAGTACAAAATGATTCTTCTCTACAGTATTGTACACTTCATCAGAAATTACGTGTTCAGCTAAGATTAATTCGCTACTAACTATGAGCGTTTATGGACAAACTAATTTTGAGCAGCGTTTCAGCGGGACATAACGGAAAATCTATAAGTCTTTTTTGAAGAAAAAAAACGATAAAAACAATTCATGGTATGGAAAAATATTCCATGTCCTGATAAATTCAGGATCGGACGAGATCTTTCTGTAGCTATTTGTTGTAATATACAATGGTTTTTTTATCGTGAACATTCTAGTCGCTAATTAGAAATGTCAGCAGTTTTGCCATGTAATTACATAATAGTAAAAATTAAATAATAATAGTAGAGTTTATTCATAAATGAATTTAGGACTTGTCCGTGAACAATTTTAATTTGAACGCGAACGGCTTAACGTCCGGTATACTCTATTTAATATATAATAATATAAAATAATTTGTATCCTTCAGAGCTGATCAAAGTAAATTTTAATTCTACATGTCAGGTGATGTTTACAATAGACGGGTATAAAGCACCCAGGTGTTTTTACTCCATGAGCAGGGTTAGATCACCGAACCCTTCAGTTTTGCTTATATGCAAATATATAGTATAAAATGATAGGTATAGAAGTATCTCAATCCTTAGACTTATCCGCATGGCTCTTTTTTTTTACTATTTATATGTTAAATATATACATATATATGATATTTTACATAAATATATTTTTACGCGAAACTTGGTACTATTCTTTCTCCTGACTTTTTCCAGACAATCCGGGTTCTTAGCCGGATAAGATGTTAAGAAAAAAAATTTTTTTTTTTTTTAATAAAAAAAAATTTTTTTTGATGATGTTATCTAGTGTATGTGAAATTATATATATATTTATTTTACTTAAGGAAAATTTAGGGTTGTATGTGTTTTATTTTTATCATGCTACGCCCAAATGTCTCTGTTATGTTATTCTTTATGTGTGATTATTATTTTTTTTTAGCCTTGAATACTTGTATCGAATACTTATATACTTTATCTGTTACATTTATTTACTTAATATTTTGTATTTTTGCTCTGTTTTTATATTTTTTCTTTTACTTTTCACTTGCAACTATCTCACGGTGTACCCAATATAGTCGTTGCTTTTTGTGATTTTGCATATTCCGGATTACATGTGGATATTATGCGAATGTTATTTGCAATGTGAAATGTTCTGCGTATTTTTTGTGTGACCCTAATTTTTACACAGGTCTTTTATGTGGTACGTCCCACGATTTTTGCCGTGTTCGTCAACCAATACATAGGCTATGGGGGACTTTTTCGCGATGATTTTGCATTTTGAATATCTGGGCGCTAGTTTGTTTGAGAAAAACTCTGCTTTTCGCGATTGCATGTGATTTTTCGCCCAAACGAAATCACCGACTGAGAATTCGACGTGCTTTCTCCTCAGGTTATATTTTGAGGCGTTATTTTTGAAAGCTTCCATGAGTCTTTCCCGCACGACGTCATATGCGTCCGCGAGCGTCTCGAGTCCTTTTGCGAATTCCTGTGGCCTGTCTATTGCTATTTTGGATTTTTCTTCTGGAATGAAACTAAACATTTGTTTTCCTGGGTGCCATTTTGCGATTGCTTCCCGATATGCTCAATGTGTCAACCACTTACCAAATTTATGTGTGTAAGTGTTTTGAGAAGAAAAAAAAAGAAATTAAATTCAAATCCTGTTATAGTTGAACAGTGTGAAGTCGTGTGTTAGATACAATTTAAAAATTTCAAGTGTGTAAGGTGAATGCTGAAAATTATTAGTACATATTTAAGTGTTAAAGCTAGACGATGATTCACATGAAAGAAATACAAGTTAAAGAGAAAAAAAACAAAATTAAAATTTATTAAAAAGAAAAAATTTTTTTTTGAACCACCCTGTATATCAGGGTATATTTCTAAGTGTTGATTCTAAGTTATTATACGTTATTTAAATTTGCATGAGGTTAAGTAAGTTTTAAATTTTTACTGCGTGTATTATTTTTTTGACACCCTGTATTCGTGTGCACCTCTAAGTGTAGTTCCTTGTTACCATACTTTAATATTATTATTTTTCAAAATTAGTTTGTTTCGTTTTTCCTAAAGTTTATTCCTTTCTTTACGTTTTTGTTTGCAGTGTTTTGTTTCTCATTCATTTACTTATTTTGTCACTATTAGATATCTTAAATTTCCTGTAACCGTAATTTTCCTAAGTGCCTAAAGCCCATGTACTGTTCGACGCACACAGTAGTGTTCGTACGTATTTCTAGTTTTCACATTTATTAGAGTTCCTTATGGTTCACTTGCGACGCTAGGTATTCCATGTCAATGTATAAGTGCTTGCAATTTTATATAAGAACAGAGAAATTTTTGCTATTATTATAGTTGACGCAATGTTTATCTTTCGTTTATAAAAGCTAAAACTGAATCATTTATTAGAGATGTTATATGAAAATTGTATTTATAAATATTTTATGAAAATTTTATTAAAATTTTAAAGTGCTTTTAAGGGCGTGCCGGTGTGTAAACGTGTACGTGTGTGTTGTGTTTAATTTATATTTTAAAAAAAATTAATTAGTACCAAGTTCGTTGCCTGTATAAAAATAATAATAAATATTTAATAATAGTTTCGCAACAGTAATATATTAATATTTTGAAAAGTTGCGATATATAAGAAAGAAAGGGTGGGAGGGCGGGAAATTTGTAGGCGACCAGCGTGATCGCTTTAAATCAAAAGATAAATTATTTTGAAAAAAAAAATTGTTTGTAAAAAAAATTGTTTCTAAAGTTTGAAAACAAAAAAGAGCCCCACGAGCAGGCGTCAATTTGTCATGAGACCCGAATAATTTTTAATATATCAGTTAATTTTATAGATTACAATATTATTATTTTACCAATATACTTCCGGACGATATGGAAAGATTTGTTTATATAGTGGGCGCCAGCCCGGAAGAAGACGAAGATTTATTTCGGATCTATGAACAAGTGCCAGAGTCCTTCCACCGTTTAGAATTCTTCTGGGGCAGGGGTACGTAGGCTGCGTCGGGATTTGCGTCGGTTCGCTCAGTCCATCTCAGGCACGGGGGTATTTAGAATCCCTTAGTGACCCAGTCTACGGTAAGATGACCATCCCTATGGGATGAACGGCCTTTTATGGATATTGAATTGCTAAATTATTTGAACCATTTCCCTTACTAAATAATATATTATTATTCTCGTTCGAACGCCCTCTAGCGGTGGCGCGGCGAGTTACTTAGCAAAGATTGACATCATTCTACTCAACCTGCATTGTGCTACTAATGCCCGCGTTTCGCCGCTAGATGGCGCGGACGCGACGGCGGATTCGGTTAATTTAAATTAAATCTTGCTGGAATATGCGCAAAATTAACTTGTAACATAAATAAGTGTGCTTTATTTTCCTTAATAAAGAATTCTGAATTTAATGAATTTTCCCAAATAATACTGGAAACTGATTTTAATATTTTATAAATATATCTCAACCAATCCTTTCCTTTTATGGTTTTTTTTTTTAGTCTATTTTATTTATATAAAAAATGAAAATGAAATATATGATATATGATGATATTAAAATTGAAATTATTCTGATATTGAGATGATTATGAGTAAAATAAAAGATACTTTTTCGACCCAAATTTACTATTTATTTTTCTATAACCTGTTGCGAAGACATTTCCCGAAACTATATGTGTGATATTGAATATTTATATTATTTATGAAACTTAATTTTAATCCGTCGATCGTCGAAGGCCTTGCGAGATTTTACGAGCGTAGGTTACAATTATTACATTTTACCCGTGTTTCGATGAGCATTATTCGTAACTGGTTTTTCCTATTTTTTGCCCTACAATGATTTGGCAATTTTAGTGTCGGGTACGCTGCACTTTCAACTATCGTAAACGACGGTAGTCTTTTGCTCTATCATTTTCCCTGATATTTAAATTTGGAAATATTACGTATTCCCTGACGATGACTTGCATTTATATTTATCTATAATTTGGTATTTTACTTCATAAGCTATTTTATTAATTTATCTGATTTTTAATTGCCTCGGGAAGAACTCAATGCCACTCTGATTTCGCCACGTTTTAATCCCAAGATTGTCTAACGTGGATTTTAATTATATTTATATATTTTTACAGCCTACATTTTAAGTAGAGATCGCCGAAATGATTTTAGATTTATTGGCGGTGTCTATCGTTGATCCTATATTCGAAACTACGGATTCCTATATTCAGAAAAAACGGGTTAGCACGTATATGTCGTGCAAGACGGGTCTGAAGGACTAAAAGTATTGCACGATTGTGGTATTGCAAGTTAGAATAAAAGAAATTGAATTTTACTTTAAAAAAAACCGAAAATGAGAATATAATCTACTTGCCCCAAATAGGATGTGGAGATCACGCTGGAATGCTTTGCCTGCGCCGCACTTGATTCTAGTTATAATTTCTAAAGATGACTTTGACTTTTATATTTTATTCGTAGATGTAGGTAGGCCACTTCGAAGTCGTGAGATGAGCTCCGGCGGCCGGTAATCGCCGCGAGGCAAAAACCGACCGCCGCGCTGAAACGACGACCTTTCCCGGCGAGTGCTTCGGGCCAAAAAAAAACTACTCTCACTAGCGATTCTCTACACCCGTGTTCCATCTAATCGCTAGTGATGCCTATTGTGCGATAAAATTCGCTTGTATCCTATATTATTGTTATTTTATTTTTGTTAACTAATTTTGGCAATAATTGTTTATTATATTGTTTGTTAAACCCGTAATGGTTTTATGACCATTACACTTCAGATAAACTAGTCTGTTGTGTTGCTGACAGATGTAACATTAGTGTGTACTGAAGTTAAAGATGGCGGCCTTGGCATATTGGAAGCAGATAAATGATAGTTTTATTGCATTGTTTATCGCAAATATCCGTCGAATCCGTTAATTGGTTTAGCAATCGCCCTAGGTAAAATTGAATGTATCAGTGTTTCAGCATGTAATGCTTGAATAACTATTAAAATTCAATTCATTTATTTAAAAAAATCTTTACAGATTGTCGAAACTAAAACTAGGTGTTAGGTACATTTAATATTATTTACAATTTAATTCCTTCGTGATTTCATTTCCGTTCAGTTATAAAGTTCACTTCGTAAATTATACACGTTATATACAGATATAAATTAATAACGATAGAGACAGAGTTCAATTTGTAGATAAAAAAAATAGATGGAAGTCATGTTTGTTAGATTATATACGCATACTTGAACAAGTGGTATTTATAGTCTAGAAGATTATTATTAAAATTCATTATTATTAATTATTAAAATTCATTTTTGTCATTAAAACGATTATTAAAGATTATTAAAATTAAAATATAATTAAAATTCATTTATGTCATATAATTCCTTATAAATTAGTAGCTTTGTGACTTCCGAATAGAAAACTAATATTTTCTTTTCCCTACATATTAGGTCTTTTAGGTTTTGTGGCAGTTTATTAAAAAAGGACATTCCCACGTAGTTAGGGTCTCTGCGTAAAATTTCTAGGTTCGGACGAGGTAATAGTAGATTGTTCCTCGACCTAGTCAAGTGATTATGTACTTCTACAGGTTTCTTAAATTTAGATATGTCTTTAGCTACTAGTTTGATGCACTCAAATAAATATAGTGATGGCAGGGTGAGTATATTTTGATTCCTGAATGATCCTCGACACGATTGAAAGCTGTCCATGTTATTTAGAATTCTTATTGCGCGTTTCTGCAGGGAGAAAATATGCTGCCTAAATTCCATGGTACACTGAGCCCAGAATGAGATGCCGTAACGTAGGTGCGACTCAAAGTGGGCGAAATATATGCATCTGGTGTCTGTTTTACTGATAATTTTGCACATCTGACGCAGTAAAAAGCATGCTCTAGAAAGCTTGTCACTCAATATTTCGGCATGCGGGGTCCACCTTAACTTGTCGTCTATTACGACACCCAGGAATTTGTGCGTATCAACATTGCTTACCTTGTGCACCCCAATTTTTAGTGCCGGAATATTCGGAGAAGTCTTTTTGGAACCAGAATGTATCATTGAAACAGTCTTTGAGGCATTTAGAGCAAGGTTATTGCACTCCAACCAGTCGTTTACTTGCACTAGCTCTTTATTCAATGTGTCAATTACTCGATCTAAATCCTGGTCGGCATAACTTATGCTGGTGTCGTCACGAATAGAATGATCTCAGAATTAGTAACCGCTGATGGAAGATCGTTCACATAAATTAAAAAAAGAGTTGGTCCTAGTATACTCCCTTGTGGTACCCCAGACCTAACTATACACGTATCAGAAAATACTGGCCTAATTACGCCTCCCTCATTTTCAGTGAGTTGCACTAATTGTCGTCTGTTATAGAGGTAACTTTGAAACCATTTCAGGCCGTTTCCTCGGATTCCGTATCTTTCGAGCTTGTATAATAAACGCTCAAGGTTGACCATGTCGAAAGCCTTCGACAGGTCGCAGAAAACAGTTCCTGAATACAGTTTTCTGTCCGTGTTTTTATACAATGTAGTTACCATATTTTTCAGTGCATCCATAGTGCTTTTATTTTTTCGGAACCCGAATTGGGCATCTGATAGGATATGTTTTTCTTCCAGGTATTTTATAAGTCTAATATTAACTATTTTCTCTAATATCTTGGACATAACAGGAAGTAAAGCAATTGGCCTGTAATTTCCTATATCAGTTTTCGCATCTTTTTTATGTAGAGGTATTATCTTTGCGGTTTTAAACCCTTCAGGGAAAACCCCATCTCTGAGGGAGATATTAAAGATATGGGCTAATTGCCCTGCTATTACTGGGAGAGCCAGTTTTATGGTGGAAATATCTATGCTATCTACCCCTGTTGACTTTTTGTTCTTCATTGATCTTACTATGTTCGTAATCTCTACGGCGTTCGTTGGGCGCATAAAAAAGTTATGGTGGCTATGAGGAATATGTCCCGTTGACGTGCTCGATGCTGCTGCCTGTTGGGACAGTTGAATTGTCTTAGAGAAAAAATGATTGAATGCATTTGCCAGGTCGAGTTGGTTAGTAATAATGTCATCATTGTTGTTAAGAATTATGTTGGATGCATTTGTTTTATATTTACCCATTTGCTGATTAACTATTTTCCATAACGCCTTAGAATTGTTTTTCTCTCTCATGATTTCCTTTATAATGTGGCTTTTCTTGGCGTTCCGTATCACTCGTTTGTATAATTTCCCGTAAGCATTTATATAAGCAGCGATGCCGCTACTATGTTTAAATTTATGGATAAGACGAAGTGTACGCCAATTTTTAGAGGATACTTTGATGCCCTTCGTTAGCCAAGATTTATTTCTACGCGTATTTATGATTTTAGTAATCTTTTCTGGAAAGCAATTATTAAATGTAATTTAAATTTGGTTAGGAAGATATTGAATTTTTCTTCGCTGTTATTTTCGTTGTCTAAGTTCAGAAGATTAGTCCAGTCTTCTTTGATAAGGTTACTGAGAAATAAATCTTTGCACGGTTTTGAGAAGTTTCGGGTGATTTTATAATACTTTTCTTTTTTACACTTGTTTTCAATGGTAATAAAAATACCTTCATGATCAGAAAGACAAGTGGATATGACTCTTGCTGAAATTGAACTATGAGTTAAATTTGAAAAGACATTGTCTATGAGAGTGCAAGAGTGCGAAGTAATTCTCGTTGCAGAGTAGACATGAAAATTCAAGCCAAAAATATTTAAGATGCTACGTGTATTGCACTTTGCTACAGAGTTGACTAGAAAATCTATATTTATATCAGTGCATATTATTATTTTATTATTTTTAAAATGCTCTAAAAGAGTTGTGAATCTTTTAAGAAATATTTTCAAGTTTCCGTTTGGCGATCGATAGAGTGAGAAAATGTAAATGTTGCTCTTCTTTATCTTGCTACCACAGCATTCAAAATGGCGATCCAAACAGAGATCTAAGCACAGTGGTAGTAACGGTTCACTCTCAATGTGGTTTTTTACTTGGATCATAGTATCGCCCATTTTAAAGATTTTCCTATGTTGATATGCGCCCATATAAAAACCTGGTAAATTTAACGAAGAGTCTTCGTTTTGTTTTCCGCAGTGTTCCACTAAACATACTATGTCAACCTGTTCATTTAGTTCCAGTAAAAGTTCGATATCTAATAATTTATTTCTAAGACTGTTGATGTTTTGATAGAAAATTACGAATTCATCACTTGGCGTTGTATCTGGTGGGATTTGATTTATAGTATGGTAGCGGACGAAAAAGATGTGGTTGCCGCTTATTCATTCTTCCAAGCTGTGCCAGTTTATTTTCCTGTTGAAAAACATTTTTTTCAATATTATCGAATGATTTTCCATTATTGTGTTTGATGCTATTTGGCGTACGTGGTAATTTAGTGTCGTTGTAAGTTAGATATGTGCGTCTGTATTCTGTGATTTGAATAGTATGCATGATTCTTTGGCATTTGGATTCAATGCATGGTGCTATTTGTGAATCACCTAAATTTTTAATAAACGTACAATGTTGGAATAGTTTAGCATAACAATCAAAATTTCTATTAATCTCCATTTCTCGAAGATAATTGCTGTACAAAACCTCAGTAAGATAAAGATTTGAATTACATGTTTTTTTAAGGCAGAACGATAGTTCATTTAATAATTTGTAGGGATTTTTATCGTTGCAACCAGCCATTATTATTAGATGATCTCTCATAGTCATATTTTTTGTTAGATTTTCGATTTCTTTAACTACGTGTTCAAGAGTGGCATTTTCTTTAACATATCCCCGGATGGAATACATCTCTTTATCTAAAAAATTTCTTAGACCCATCGTGATGCCTTTTGCCTGTTGATCCCCTATAATAATTATATTTTTCGGTTTGTCATTAGAGTTCCTGGTGGCATTTTTTAGTAGACGGATTTTTTATTGGCGATGCCTCAGCGGAGGAATCTAACCGCTGATTTTCTTCGATTTCAATACTATTTTTATGTATCAGAGAGTTTCTAATAAGAGAATTTTGCCCTGCTAAAGACGATGAAGTAATATTCCCAATTTGACGAGCTTCATTTTTCGTAATTGTTTTATTTTTGTCTCCTTTTAATAAACTTATTGCCATGTTCTTATATTTTAGTGCCCTATTTTGGGATTGTGTTAACTTTTCTTTTAAGTCTCGAATCTCATCATTAAGAAGAGAGACCTCGTCATGTGCACTTTGCAATTCAAGTTCTATTAATTCTAGTTTTTCGATAGCTGCAGTATTTTCAGGAGCTTTGTCGTCAGACAATGTAAGGTTAGGAGCGTTTGAGTGGCGTGTGAGATTGAATTTACCTAGTGTTGAAAGAATAGATTTCGAATCGCAGTCGCTAAAATTATCGGAATTCATTTCCATTGAACTTTGTGTAGTTTCTGTGGTTCTGATTTTATCCGATTTCCTGGCTGTACTTGTAGCTTCAGGTTGATCTTTCCGAACTTTTGATGGCTTTGATTTTTTTATCACGTTTTGGATTTTCCTGGTGCATTTTGCTACCCTGGAAACACCGATGCCGAGTACGTTTACACTGCGTTTTACAATTCCTTCTACATCTTCGCTCGCCTTGAGAGGGTCGTCGCAGCTGATGATTACGGCGTGGCGTTCCTCTGCGCGTCTAGTGCTGTACGTCGGTCCCTGGCTGAGAGCCGCGGCATATGAGCGTTTGCTTTCCTCAAATGCCCCTACCATTTCTTGCAGTTGATCTTGGATCGCAGTTGCCACAGCCGCAGAGGTATTGGTTTCCTCTTTTTGCACCTGGGCCATTTCTTGGACCGTTTTTGTGACCAATGTTTTCGTAGCAGCGTCTTTGGCGTGTCCTTCACGTAGCTCCTCAATCCTTTTCGTCAGGGTTTCAATAGCAGTCGTTTGGCGTTCGAGCATAGCCATGACCGCGCTACTG
This sequence comes from Micropterix aruncella, assembly GCA_944548615.1. Lineage (NCBI taxonomy): Eukaryota > Metazoa > Arthropoda > Insecta > Lepidoptera > Micropterigidae > Micropterix > Micropterix aruncella. Next base: position 9,042,953 of record OX155967.1, read on the forward strand.
GCGATGTCAATTGGTATACGCTTATGTAATCGGTTAGCGGAGTTTGCTTCTTCCAGCAGGGATTGTATGCATTTCGTGATGCCCGTTTTCAACTCGCCTTTTAAGTTTCTTGCTGAGTCCAATAGCTCAAGGGCTTCCGCAGCTATTTGATTCGGAGTTTGGCGGGGAGAAACAGGAGATGAGGTTCTCAAACCCGGCGCGGAAGAGAGTCTGGTGGAAGGCGGTTTTAAGCCCGTGTTTCTAGCTGATGTTTCTGCCATCGTTCTAGGGCTGAGGTTACTATGGTAACAAAATTGTTACATCGATAAAATTCTATTTCAATAGCAGTCGTTTGAAATAGAATTTAACTGAGGTTACTATGGTAACAAAATTGTTACATCGATAAAATTCTATTGCAAGTCGGGCCCTGACCAAGCTGTTACTATGGAAACGAAAAATTTTTAGCGCATTAGCCCTCACAGTTAAATCACTAAAATCCTTTAGTTCTTCACCAGTTCTTCGCAAGAATCACAAAGATAGTATTGTTGCAAAACACAGAAACTATATCGAAATCCGACTTAAATGATTTTTTAAGCGGAGCGAAATTTCACCGTATGTACCACTCGTTACCCTAGCAACTCTTTTCAAACTAGAATTCATTTTCTCTAATTCATCAGCAATTGTTATAGAAAAATCTTCATACTCTGTCATTTCCCTTTTTTTTATTGCGTCTGTGCAAACATGCATGAATTTAATTTTTCATTAAATTAGGAATATTTTTTTCTCTCAGCCATTTGGTAAAATTGGCAAAATTCATATCATCGTGATAGTCTGTCGATTTGCTCTTGGATTTAAAGACAAGCAGAGCATTGTCAACAAATCCAATTTCACTACCAGCATGCACCACGATGAAGCTATCTCCATGTGAGATGCTGGTCTTAGGACCGCTAACTGAAGGACCGACCCAACTTTTCTTCACCCTTGTAGTTCACATGCACGTATGTATCATTGATATAAATAATAGGTTTATGATGTTGTTCAGGTGTCCTACGGTTGCATTGATAGCACACAAAAAAATGGCGCCATGCTACAATGTCATAACACTCCATTAAAATGCTGCACTCATTAATACATTTTGTGAATTCAAATCCCATTGAACCCAGCAATTTCCGTAGGGTTTCCTGACCTCCATTGAAATTTATTGCCTCTCTCAAGTCCACAAGCAATTTCTTCAAAGTTGGGACTTCTTTTTTCATTAAATTCATTCAGTTTGTGTCTGATTGCACACAAATCGAAGTCATTCAATTACACTTTAGTGGACTTTTGTGGGCGTTTCTTTCCAGGCGTTCTACAAATTCCTTGGTTAACTCTTCTCTCTTTTTTTATTCTACGAATTGTAGACAAGCTTACACCTGTAACAGTATAAATGCAATTATTAGTCAGAATGGTATGGAAGAACTTCAAGAGAACTATCCGTTACTTTCTACAACTCAACAGTCAGTGAAGCTATTCTTCAAGATAAACTTTTTCTTTTTCCTTCTCATGGTATGGCAGTATGTTTGTGCAAGTTTTCTACGGTGTTGCTAATTTTCAGTTTTACATCATTGTTTGAATCAAAAATTTCATCTGTCAACAATTTCTTGACGATACCTAGAACAGAAAAATACATAAGTAAATATAGACAACATTGTCTTATTTTTAAAAAAATACACTGCTTTAATGTTGTATTTTTTGCTTTTAGGCAACAGCTTTATGAGGTGCACATTCTAAAACTAAATTTACTATTTTTAATACTGAAAACTTCCTCTGATTTTTTTTTCACAACCATCATGGTACCATTCTTTACAAATGTTACACTCAGCCATGCGTTTAGTATTATTTATGAATGGTTGACGGCAAGAACAGTAAATTTTAATTTTATGGATCTTGGAAGTCACACGGGGCAATCTCTTCATTGACTTGGGGAAATCTGTGAAGCAGCCCTTTAGAAGACATTGTTTTCAATGACTGCTTAGAAATAGAAAGTTTCACATGATGGGTTTTGACTTTTTGACAGTGCCTGAGCGAAAGCTATTGCTATACACCACAGTCATTCGATTGGTCACCCTGTTTTTGTACGGGTAGCTATAGCTAATGAGATTCGTTTGGAACTGCTATGCCACAAGGGCTGCAATTTGAGATTCTAATTTGGGGGTAATATTGCAGCCCAATGAATCAAACAACTCTATTTCATGATCGCTTAAAATTCTAATAGTAACCCAATAACGAAAACTGCCCGCATATAAAATTTGAATTTGTCTGCCAGTGTGCATTATAGAAAATGACAAATTTTGCCCCAATAAACTAAACTGAAAACCTGCACAGTTGGATTGCATTTTTATAATACCCTGGCTGAAATTAATTATTTTGTCATCTAAGAATACCGAGGGTTTGCACTGGCAATCTATTACTTGTTCATCTAACGCCGAACTAACAACTCACTTTCTTTTAAGTGATAATGATGAGTTAGGCGGAATAAAACATGGTTCGATTCAGTACATTTTATATTATCAATCACAGGTGTAGTACCAGCAGTACGTATCTCATATACATTAGTATAGTCTGTATTGGATATTTTTATATCAGAAATTACATTACCTTTAATCTCCACTGGAGTAGGAGTAGCATGTTTCATTTTAGTACCCTCTACAATGTGAGCAGTAGCAGAAGATATAGTACGTTTCATGTTCCACAAATTTATAATAGTTTCAGTACGTTTAATATCTGATACATTATTATGAGTTACAGTACGATTTTTATCCGCTTTATTAGAATTAATAAGAGAGGCAGTATTTTTTATATCTGCTAGTTCAGTAACAGATATAGTACGTTTTACATCCAATGGTTTAATATTAAATTCAGTGCTTTCTATTTCCTCAACATTAATTACAGATAAAGTAGGCATCAACCTACCCTACCCCTAATATTTCGACGCTGAGATAACTCACTATATTTTTTTGTTCCTTTTCGTATAAATCTTTTAATCTTCAACTTCTCAGTCTCGGCAGAAAACCAGTGTAGTTGGTGACCTGCACGTCTTTCTTGGTGGCATCGCATACAGCCTTTAGAGCTTCGGCAAAGTCAGTTAAAGAATCATTTTTCATCGCCCATAACATTGACTGCAAATTCCTTATGTGTGAGTTTATCTCCATTATTTTTTTTCTTTTAAAAGACTGTCAATTCCAGGTCCTTTATATACAACTGCTCCTGTCGAGACTGCGACTTCACTTTCAGTGTCTTCTACTAAACGTTCTTTATTAACCTTATTTTCAGTATTCTGTGGGACGTCATCTTTTTTGATATCTTCCGTATTAGTAGCATTTGCAGTCATATGAGATGGAAGGAGAGGTGGATTCATCTTGACAACAAGGTCTTTATCGAAGTATAATATGGGATTACTGAAAACCCAATTTACTATTGAACTAATATCCCATTGCCTAAATTTTCTACCTACCAGTATCCTATATATATATATATATATATATCTATAACTTAACCTACCAGTATCATATATCTGCATATTATGCGAAATTTTCTGAAATTAATGCAAATACTACATTCTGCAGTGTTGTATGGGGGATCAAAATAAAATCTGTAATAAACCGTTTCATTGTTAGACTGCACCATAAACTCAGCATCCGTGATTATTTTTATATTTGTATCTAAAATTATCCCACTAATTAAGTCTTGCCTTTGAATAAAATTAATAAACCATCTTGGCCTGTTATTTAAATATGTGGGTATGCTGATGTTATTGTACTTTCTATATTTAACATGCTAACATTTTTCCGAATATATGTTTTATATGGGCAAGGTATTTTTTATATGGGCATCATCAATAAGTACTCTAATCATGTCTGAAATAAGGCAATTTATAATGGTTTTGTAGAAATCGGTATTTTAGCTCTTCATTCAATCTTTTAACCCCATTATTTGTATCAAATAGTAAATCATTGGGTTTACAAGTAAGAGCTTAGCCTCTAATGTGTGGCTGCCGATTGTTTTCGAAATATCCCTGCAAAGCGGACAAAGCTATAAAATGGATCTCCTTTCAGTTTTAAAATTTTGGTCTGAAGTTGTTCTTCTGTGGGTGCATTGGCAATTGCTTTCAAATAGTGAAGAATCCTGCTTTATACAATTTTTTTGCTATTATTCTTAGTGGCCCACCTACTCCAAGCCTGCTCTCTATGAAAAGTACATACATGGTATACACTGAAATTTGTGGGAACACAGTCTCGAGTGCTAAAATTTATTCAGCCGCAAAATTCACCATGCCATATGTCGGTACAACGTCGGGATTCCATTTTATAACAATACGAAGGGCTTCAATAATGGCATCCGCTGTTTAAAATGACAGCGAGTCCTGCGTCCCTTAATTTGTCGTGCAAGTTCCCTAAGCTGTCTCTTAAATATCGTTTTTGGTTTTAAACTCCCTTACATTTAATAAATTCTCTTTTGCCAACAGCTACTGAGCTATTGGCGTCATCTTCCAGAAAGTTTTGATTTTCTCTGCTATTGCATTTTTAGTGGTTGGGGTCTGTACCCGACTTCTGCTCGAAAAAGGAACTAAGCTGAGTATCTGGTGCTTCTGCATTCGTCGCTCTCTATTTTTCACGATCTGATCCATGAATGCTCTTTTCTTTTTCTTATCTAAACTTTCGTATTCTTGTTTTATGTTTTTGGTGACAGTCTCGCCAAATATTAATTGTCTTTATTTTTTCTATTTTATCTCCTGGTATATCTGATACTAAATCATCAACCCTTTTTTCGTTTTGTTTGTGTTTTTATTATTTTGCTCTCTTGCTTGTTCATTAACAGCATTTTATAACACATTTATCTCCGATTTGAGTTGTTGCGCTTCTTTTGCATGTTTGTATCGCAATCTTCTAATGAGTCGCACAACGTTTGAAGGTTGGCGAGAAGGCACGTCAACACTAGCTCTTTGCAATTGCAATGGGTCACGTTCCTCCATATTTATTCTATATTCAAGTTCATATTCTTAGTATCACTAGTAGTCGCCATTCTACGAGAAATTATGCGGCGTTTCGTGAACAAAACATTTCCTTTGGCAGGTTTGATCTGTAGGTTCAAAGGATGGATTTAAGAAGGGGAGGAGCCACATGGATTTTTGATCCAGGTGAAAGAGAGGGAGGGGTTTGCACCCGCCGCGCTTCGAATAAAAAATTATAACTGATCCAGTTATACATACCATGGCGTGTTTGGTATCTTTTTCGTATAAAAAAAGTACGGGGAATCTGTTTCTTAGGTTATTTAGAGACACTTTCATACAAAAAGTCAATAATTTTGGTAAAAAAGTAAATTTGTAAGTTTTTTCAGTTTTTTGCTTGTATCTCGAAAACTATTAGCAATATCTTTACAATTACTTCTACATTAATTAACTACATTAAATTTCCTACAAATTATATAATATGCATTTTTACTGTAGGATTTTTAATTTAGGAGCTACAAGGTATTAAAATTGTTTAAAAAAAATAGTAATGCCCTTTATTTAAACAAAAAGAACTAAATAAAACGTTACATAGGTATGCCGACTTAAACAAAGTTGTCAATCAAATTGTCTTCCACCACCAACATCGACGGGGATTCCATTGCTACATGCTCCTAAGCAGCCGTTACACAGAATGCTGCAGTTAATGCCCACTTTTCGGCAACTGCATTTTCCAGAACAAGCGCTCTTGCATCGGCAGAAAATAGAACTCAACAAGGTGTCAGGAGCAGGAGGGTCCAAGGTCGTGATTGGCTCTAGGTTTCCATCGACACCTCGCTTCCAACCCCACATTTCAGGTGGCAGTTGGTTCCCAAGCCACTCCTGTACTTGATGGTATACTCTAAACGAGTGATATTTCGCTGACCCTTTTGTATGAGAGAGGGAAGAAAGATCAGGTTTGGGCTTGCTACAAGATGTCAAAAAAACTTTGTATCGGTGGCTGTTCAGATCAGTCTGGGTAGAGAGCGCACTGTATACTAGATACATAGATACATTTTATCTGCCGATTCTGCGATGGCGTTCTGAGTTGATGTTGGGTTATAAAAAAACAGTTGCGATATCCTTTATTAATGTATTTTGTTCAAAAAGCTTGATAAGTGATACTTTGCCCTTCCTGAAAATGTCTGAGATTGTATCACAACTACTGAAACTATGGACAAAAAGAATGGAACAGCAAAATGAATGTTTTCGAAGTTCTTGGGAACAATATATACTGGTTTCCACTTTCCCCCTTCCCAACTTTCCCGACAAAATATATTTCCTTTGCTGGAGGAGTCAAAGCCATTAGAAGGATTACAAGATCCACATCTTCTCCAACAACAGCAACTACAACATTGTCTGCAGCTTTATCAATTGCAGTGCGTATAATTTTACAGTCAGCATCACTTGCAGCTATTCGTGTCTCAATTTTCTCAGCCTACATTTTTTCTGAGAGACGTTGAATAAATTGTCACTTGTTTTTTTCATTTCACAGAAAATGCTCTTGTTAAACAGTAACCTTCATAGTCAGATTAAAATTTGTATCAACAGACGATTTCGCCATTCTTCTTCTTCTGTGTTCCGATGTTTTCGTACTGTTACTTACATCATCGTAACCATCAAACACGACGGTAGAATGCGGTCCGTAATGACATTTTACATAGTTAATACTGATCACATATCTCTGAATAAATGGAGCCCAGTTGCCACTTGGCACGGTGTAGAAGAGACCCGCCATCTATAACCGTGACACTAGTTTTTAAATTTACATTAGTGTCGGTTTTGTATAAGACGTAGAGATTTAACAGTGTCCACAGTTGGCTTTTACCCTGCAATTTACTCCATCAACTCGTCTATAGACATTTGAGAGTCCTTATTCTGTTTCATATAATACTGTATTTGTTCCATGGCATTAGATACATATTCTTCTTTCGGACGACCACTACTTTTTGCTGTAGTAGATTCATGTGGCAATAAAAAACGCTTACAACAGTCAACGTGGTATATGCCTTCAGCAGCAACAAGATCACCGGCATTTGTTACTCTCCGAAAAGCATTATTGCCCCACTCATCATTCCGCTTTTTAGCAGCGTCTAAAACTGTAGCAGAAAACTGTAAACTGCGAACAGTGTATATCTTACAATGTTGTTCTTTTGGTTTTTTACTTTTCTTTGGCATAGTATTCGTCATCTATTGCTTCAGTGCAGAAGAGGCATTGTGAATGAAATTCGAATAACTGCTGTGATGAGCGCAAGCTAGATCTTAGAGACATAGATCCCTGCTCCCCTATTTGCGATGATTGAACTGCTTCGTGTATATCGTTTTCTACAAGCGCCATGAACAATAACACTTTCAGCCAGCAGGATATGTTTCCCGTCTTTTCTAATTTTATTAGCCCTTAACAAGCCTTGAATTCCTTTTTGAAATACTTCACAGCGGTCTTATAGTCACGTTGTTATCACAAATTGTATAATTATCAGTCATGATGGAAATTAGCGAAACACGAACTAAACAGCACGTTTGCGAACAGAAGCAGCGTGGACACACCACACCGTATAAGTGTTGTGAGCGTACTTAGCAGGCGAGACGATACCGGACGACGCGACGCGGGCGCCGATAGGCAGCGCGTGATGCGCTGGGTGAGGGGCGAGTCGAACAAGCGACGCCGACACGCACCGCATCACGCGCCGGTTACTATGCGGATTTCTCTTGCGTTTGACCCATTGTAGCTCCTAAAGTATTTATCCCACAGTAAAATGCTACAAATATAATTTGTAGAAAATTTAATGTAGTTAATTATTGTAGAATTATTTCTTAAGATATTATTAATGGTTTTCGAGATACGAGCAAAAAACTGAAAAAAGGGACCTTTCCCCCCTCCCCCCCCTGCGAGCTCACCCCCAACCATCGGGGACTTTTAGTATGTTTATCAGGATATCTCAAAGAATAAATGTACCAATTTTCAAAACTACACGAATTTTTTGGTCTGATTAAATTAATTTGCTCAGGCTATAAGTTTTTTTTCTTCAACAGTATTTAACTTCGAAAATAGATCGATTTTGTGGTAAACAAAATTGTGCTATCGATCTCATACTGTCTAGTTTTTAGAAATATATACTTTACATATACTTATCTGACAGTGGGGCCGATTGCGTTTCTCCGACGAACGAAAATTATGCCGAAAATGAACTAATATTATGTCGAAAATCGCAATAAAATTGTGTCGTCCAATTTCGTATTTCGTTTCTTTTCATGTTGTAACAGAAATTCCTTTTTTTTTTCGCGCTAGTGTCACGAATTATCATTAAAGGTTACTTCTCAGGGTTTTCTATAACCTTTTCATGTTCCGAAATGTTGTTTATTGTTGCTTTTTTTGAAATCATCCAAAATTTTCCTTGACAGCTGTCAGATGACATTAATGTAGCTATTATCGAAATAAATTTATTAAAAATAAATAAATAAATAAATGTCAACTATAAAATTATAATATTAATTAAAAAGAAAACCTACATAAAATTTTACTTTTATTAAAATTTTTGGAAGTAAATCTACACTCTTTGTCATAGAGTAGACATTCGTGTTTCTGGTAATAAATAATGAGTTGTCAAACGTGTTCGGTTAGATCTCATTTCCTGTTTTAACAATGGCCCGGGCGGGGCAGGTGCTCCTGCTTCGCCGAGGCAGGCAGAAAGTGGATTTAAAAAAAAGGGGCAGGAGAACAGTAATGCAGGAGAACAGTGCAGAATAAGTGTGATTAACCGTGAACATAGGTGAGTGTTGTTTCATCTTTATTTGTTGGAATGCTTTCGCGATCGCCATGATTGAGCTCGATCTTTTTCCATTTTGGTTCCAGTTTCTTGGGCACGCCTGTAAAACTCGTAAAAAATAAGGAGATTCCTCCCGTTTTCTACCTAATAAAGCCGCAAATTTGCGTGTCGACCTGTCAGCACCAGCACCGTTTCCACGTTTGGGTTTACGGTTTTTTTTTGAAAACCACATTTTTTTCCGCATGGATTATTGAACGTAAATGCCTTGCGCGTAGGCTCGGGCCAGAAAACATATTTTTTTTTATGAATTCATACGATTTTCGATAGAAATCTGAAATATTAATTATAACCTAAAAAGGTTTTTTTTCTTTTGTGAACGGTTATTTTTTTTATTAATTATATAGAATTCTGCACTGATTGTATTTGTTTTATTTGCGGAAAACCTACCTCTAGGCTAGATTATTAGAACAAAGTTAAAATACCCCCCCCCCCCCCTGAGTTTGGATTCATTTTTTTTTTGTTTGTCTTGTAACTTTTTCAATCGGTTTCTTTTATTTTCCTTAATTTTTAGTTTTCCACGTTTTTCTTTTAAAACGGAGGTGGCGCCTTGTCTAAAGTACCGTAAAATGGGGTGAAGTGGGCCTAATTTAGGATATTTTCCCCTCATAACTCTGTACATTTTAATCCAATTTATTCACTTATTTTAATATAGATAATAAAATGAATTATGAATAAACTAACGATAAGACAACTTCAAAGGGTAATAAACAAAGAAAGTTTTTTTTTTTTTTTCGTGTGCCCACTTCACCCCAGGATTGTGGTGAAGTGGTTCATTCGTTATAAATCCCTAGCCTGCCTACTTCACCTAAATAAACCTCCAAAAATATGTTCTTCATAATAACATCATACTACTTTAAAAAAATGGGGCTCCTGGGTAATTAAACAATTTTTTAAGCTATTGCATAGCTTTTATCGCGGGCCTAGGCCAGCGCGGCGACCGAATGAAGAAATTTCTTAACGAAAATTAATGATTTTAAACTGATAATTACGTCTAAACGAGTACTGCTTACGATTCGAAAAAAATATATGTTAAACAAGAACATTTTCCTAATATTCTTAGCTTTGAATATTTTAGATTTTGTTTATATTACATAGTGTAATTAATTTGTGAAATTAGGTCTAACCGAACACAAAAACGACTACTACGCAAATACTATCTGGCGTATTATTATGAAACCTGCGCCATTTTAAAGATAATTTAATTATCTATCTTTTTATCTACGAATTTTTTCGAATAATTCGGTTTTTTTGTTTATTGAATAAAAAATTCGTGCGCGGCGCTCTATCGAAAGACGTTTAAATTATTCCTAATCATTTGCTTCCGCAGCCGCAAATGATTCGGAATAATTTCAACATTTTCCGATAGAGCGCAGTTATCTGATATCAGAAAAAATAAAATAAATAAATAATTATAATTGCATAAGTTGTTAAAAATGCTATGCAATAGCTTTACCGTGGCAGTCCCCGAGTGCCACACGTATTTTTTTAATAAATAAAATCTACAACCATAATTTTCACACAAAAAGCATCATTTATTTAGTAAAAAATATGTTTATTCTATTAAAAAAGCTTATATGCTACTTTTTAGACAATATTAAAGTTCCCTTTTTTCAATTCAGCAAAAACTAGCCTTCCTCTTCTTAATGACTTTGGTGTCTTCAACTTATAAAGTATTTTCTCTTCGCCAACATCATCAATATCGTCAATATTAGGATATGTAAAGTAAGTCAATTTTATACCAACTATTTTTCTTAAAAACATGACCTGGTATCGTCCTTCATTTTGTTTTACATCAAGGATTTTTCTAACATATTGTTGATGGTGTTTTTCTGTGTCATAATTCACCAAAACATAGTCGCCGATAGATAATATCTCCGGCTCTAGTGGGTTCGGCAATTCTGGTTGAGTTGATACAGAAGGAAGAGGATCATTTTCTTCATCCCTTGATTCAGAGTCTTCTAGCGGGTCTTCTAAAGGTAAATCAAGAGGATCAATGTTAGCATTTTCCATGCCCTCCTCTTCTTCGTTGACTTAGACTACACTTTTTCCTGATTCAATTTTTAGTCGTTTTCCTCGTTTTTTCGGAGCTGTTTTGTCTCCTCTTCTAGCATTTTTCAGAAAATCCATAAAACTATCAGTAATGACTGTAGCAGTGGACATCGATGTAGTTGGATTCGGAGTTTTCGGAAAATCGGGTAATTTCTCGAGAACTTTGTGGCGGTTCAGAGGATGAATGCCTGTAGCTTCGAACCCACTTTTTATATTGGTAGATTTCTGAACATCCAATTCATTCAACGTATGTTTTAACAGTCGTGGAAAATCAGATTTCGGAAGAACTCCTCTGTTTTTTGTTTTCCATTCTAACAAAACTTGCCTCCACTTCTTCTTTAGCGGCCCGAAAAAAGCCACATCAAGGGGTTGGCATAGATGCATAGAATTTGGTGGCAGTAGAACAAATCTTATATTGTTACTGTTGCACGCTAGGGACAGGACAACGCAAAGGACATTTGCAGAAAGATGACTTGATAAATTATCACCAATTAATACTCGTGGCTCAGGCTGTTTTTTAAAATAGGACAATGCTATTTGAAAAAACCAGTCTTCAAAAATCGGGCCATCAAACCAACCACTTTTATTTCTATTGTATCTAGTCCCATCTGGTCCATTCTCAATCCAGGTTGGGTACACATGCTCCGCTTTATAAACCACATACGGAGGCAGTAGTATCCCCGAAGCGGCAGCTGCCATCATTACTGAAATGCTAGTTTTGCTGTGATCAATTATATTTTCCGGATGTTTTGCACCTCTCTTCACAATATATTTCTTTTTGCCTGGATCATCTGAGAAATTTGTCTCGTCGTAGTTAACAATTGAGCTAGGCTCAATACCTAGAATCGAAGCACCCAAGTTATCAAAGTACTGATTTATCGTCCCAGTTGATACCTCTGCTCTCACTCGTTTTATGTTTTCTCCAAATCGGACGGAGAGATTTTTGTGACGTATCAAAAACAACCGCACCCATTCATTACCAGGCATGTTATTTTTAAAAAGGGTTACACCTCGGCCTTGGTGATCTAAATAGCCTTTAACGACTATTCGTATGTCCTTCGTGCCCAAAGGTAAGTCTGTCTGTCAGTCTCCGAACGCTATCGCGGTTCTTCTATTTTGACAGTTCGCCCGGCATAAAAAGAAATTTTAGTCTGTCGCAGCTGTGTAGTTTAGTTCGCACCTTTTGTGTTCGGATTAAGTTTTGTTTATTTAAAAATCTTTCGGAAAATGTTTCCTTTTGCGTGGGTAATTATTCAAAAAAGAAAAGACGAGTAGCGGCAGCGGTAGGAGTGTATAATTACCGTTAATTTGGTATAAAATACGATTTTCTGCTCGACCATAGCCTATAATATTTTTGTTGCAGTGTTGAAAGAAGATTGACATCGTTATATACGAGATCATTGTGACCCTTTCGACGTGCCTGCAGTCGTCTTCGTTAAACTTTATAGGCTCTCTAAAGAAACTGCCTATTTTCTTATAGAGAGCCTTCAAGACAACCTGAAAAGCTAAAGAAGACACGGAATTTCCGTCAGCATCAAGGTAAATAACCAATTTAATATTTGATCATGTCTGATTTTGATTGAGACATGATAAGTTCTAGCTGCGCTACATTTTTTTGGCCATGGAGGATATCAAACCACCGTTGGCCAGGGCCTTTATTTAGGATTGAGTCAGCCTTCTGTTTACAAATGCTTACAGGTCGTTGACGCGATCCTCGAAGTGTTGTTGGAAGGAATGGTCGTGTCCCCAGACACAGAAGTGGAAAGGACCGAAAACAAACGAAGGTTTGTACAATTAAACATTTATTAAAGTGAGAGTGCTGGTCAAATAGTTTAAGAAACTTGCTTTTAATATTTTGTTAGGTTCTCACGGATAGCGGGCTTTCCGGGAGTTGTAGGCCTTATTGACTGCACCCAAATAGCCATTATTCGGCCGAAAGACACACAGCACGTGCCAGGATGACTATGCTTTAACCGAAATTGTTTCCATAGTCCTAACTGCCAATTTGTAAGTATTATTTTGGGACACAACCATGTTTTTTATTCTGTGAATATATTTGTAGCGATAAAATATAATTATATCATTTTCAAAGTGTGTAATGCTCCAATGGAGGTAATCCATTTTAATGCAATGTTTCCCGGCTCCACCTATGATTCTGCAGTCTGGCAAGGCTCAGATCTGAACAGATTGCTGGAAGCTAGACACCTGGATGGAATAGCTAACGATGAATGGCTTTTATCCCCGAATAGTCAACTAGAAAGGAATAAATGCAATTTCATTTATAGGAGATTCTGGGTATCCTCCATTACCATGGCTGATGATGCCGCATGCGGATCCGGTGGACGATAACCCCGAAGGGAGGTACAACGTAGCCCATACGGTGACGATAGTAATACTTTTGATGCCTCCATAAACACCGGACCTTGCATTACGAATTGACAAAGGCGTCAAAAATAATAGCAGCCGTGGTAGTACTCCACAACCTATCAATAAAGAGGAATGATCCATTGTCGGAGGAAGCCCCAGGTGAGTAATTTGTGATGCAACTGAATTAGAATCTAAAATATTGTTTTATTAACGTTTCAGAAATCGAATTTGACAGGAGAACAGTGATTAACCCTCCTCAGGACGTGTCATTTCTGATTGCGGTCTGAAATATCCACGACAACATTACTCGGTTTCTAATATTTTCTGTAAAAATGTTAACTGTTGCTGCAGATGTTAGCGTATTTATTTAGTTTAGTTATTAAAGACAATTGTTAACGTAGAGTAAATTTTAAAATCTAAACACTATATTTTTAAAAATTTTAATTTAAGATATTTTAAACATATATTTTTTAATTATATATTTTTTTATTATATATTTTTTTATTACATAAATTTTTATTATATATTTTTTTATTATATAAATTTTTAATATATAAAGTTTTATTATATACATTTTTAATATATACATTTTATAGTTTCTTGGGCATTTTTCTTTTTCTTGGGCGTTCGTTTTAATCGAATGCCTAGATCCGATAGTTTAGTAAATAAAAAATAAAGTTTTAATACATTTATTTTTTATGTAAAAAAATTTACAATATATCAACCAACATAGTAGTCGCTGCCATTAAGCAGTCGCCGAGATATTGGTCAGTGGTCAGCTGCGCACGGCTGTTCTCCCGCAGAGCCTCTACCGTAGGGTCCTGTTCGGCGGGTGCGGACAGTGAGACTGTGCGGGATATGCGGGGCCGCCGGCGTTGGGGCTGCGGAGTGTCGTCCTGAGCGTACGCCTTTCGCTCGATCGCTTCGCTCGCCGAATGAGGTGCGGGAACGCCGAAGCAGCGCCGCGCGGGCTGCGGACTCTGCAGCCTCCGCCCGAGCGCTCATCGACGGACGCCCCATCTCCGCTATCCGCTCTTCTGCTACCGCCTCCTGTGGGATGGAATAAAATAAAATTATTTCTCCGTCGTGAAGTGAGTAACTTTAACCGTCGCGATCGATACTCACATTTCCCGCAACCACGACGATCCGTAAATGCATAGCAGTTGTTACTATAGTCGCCGAGATGCTCAGCGGCGGCAAGGTCTCCAGCGCGGGATCTCGTTAAGTGGGGCGGACGGTAGTTGCATGCGGGGCATCGGCGTTGGGGTTGCGAAGTGTCGCCCGGAACGAACGCCTCTCGTTCGTCTGCCTCGCAGGCTGGCAGGCTGGCTGTGAACTCTCTTACGGCCACTGCTCGAGCGCTCGTCGACGTACGCCGATATCCGCAACTCTTCCGCGATCGCCTCTCGCGGGACCAAATAAAGTTATTTCTCAGTCGTGGAGCGCTTCAATTTTACTGTTGTGATCGATACTGAAATTTCCCGCAACCTCGATGATCGGTAGGTGCCATACGTCTAAGTCTGTCAATTCCATATCCGCCGTTTCATTCGGAACTTCCTAAGGGTTAAGTATTCTTTTAGTTTTTCCTAATGAGAGAAATGATTGATTTCCTCAAGAGCTGATTAGAAATAAAATACTCGCCATAAATATTTCCGGCATCCCACTGTCCGCATAGCGGACGACCATTTCTGGCTCTGGCCTTCTCCCATTCTACTTAATGCATCCGTTAGCTCTGTCGTTCCCTCCTCGTAGCGGGTTGCAAGTTCCCTGTCCGTACACAAAACAATGTTTCATTATGAGATTATAAGTACAAAAAACCACTAGTGACCACATGGATTCGACGGATCATATTGATTATTGATCATATTAACTGCACAATCATATTAATTAGGTATGTATGTATAAAATATAGCCAAAAGGTAATGTATTTTTCAAGTTTGAGGTTATTCTGAAAATGCACTTTAGATTTATTTAGCATGCGTGCTGGTGGCAAATGAATAAAATGCGTTGATACAACTTTTGCGTGCACAAGCACCTAAGTTCATCAACAAAGCACGGAATAAAAACGTGTATTACATGTATACATACCCGTAACCATCTCTCTATTGTGCTGTAGTGCATTCAGCAGGTGATCCTGCCGCTGCTTGGTCATCCGCGCTTTACGCTTTCCATCCATGTCGAATTAGTCGTATAGAGACGAGGTTAGGAACACAACACTGCCGATCGTCGCAAATCTGTCAGCCGCAGCATGAATTTGACGTTTCTGCCCGGTGTTGCCATTTTAAGACATTGGTTTTAATCCATTTTCATAGACACAAATATTAGTTCAAATTTTATGGCGCGAACTTATTTTGACAGAAAAGCGATAACTGTAATATTAGTCCATGGATTAATTTAGTTATTTTAAGTCCGCTACAATTTTAGTTCGCAAAGAACCGCAACCGGCCCCAGTATGTACCCAAAAAAAAATGCCATGAGAATCGAGTGATGGAATTCAACAAGATGTTCAAGTAAAGATTTCGAGTTTTAAGATCCAACGGTTTAGGTATCTCCATACAATATTTCTTCCCTTTAATTAGCCCCCAAGGGTTGATTTTGAAAAACTGAATAACATTATTTTTCATTTGTAATGTGTAGCCTAAATATAAATTTTGATAGCAGTAACTTCAGCGGTTTCGATTTTCCATACAACCAGATTTCACTCTTAACCCCAGGGGTTAAATTTCCAAAAACCCCTTCTTAGTGCTCGCTACATTATAAGACGAAGCCTTGTGCATAATTGCAACATTCTAACCCTAGAGGTTTAGGCTGTGCGCTGATATATCAGTCAGTCAGTAAGTCAGTTTCTTCTTTTATGTAGGTACCGTAGAACTCCAATTATCCAAACTCCGACTATCCAAATCGCTGATTATCCAAAATTCCAACGAAAAAAATTAAGACGGAAGTGTACTGATTGTTGATAATGCACCAACTCACCTCACCACTCACTGGAGAATTGTTGGAAAAGGGGAATGGCCAGCACCGGCTCGAGGAAACTTGGCGCCCTAGGCAAAAGACTAGTATGGCGCCCATTAAAAAAATCACAAAACATTCATTGTGTAATTTTTAATCAAATAATTAGAGCACAGATATGACTTACCTACTTATATATAATTATAATACAAACTTTTTTAAAAAAATACAACCGACTTCAAATAATTTTTGCACCTATTTTCCAGTTATTTTGATTTTAAAACCAAACTACTGAACCAATTTTAATTAAATTTCTATGGGACCAATCTGAAAGTAAATTCAAATACAAAAAGAATTTTCCAAATCGCTTTATAAATGACGGAGATCTGAGGTAACAAACATTAAAAAAAAATAAAAAGAACATTCAACCGAATTGAGAACCTCCTTCTTTTACTGAAGTCGGTTAAAAAGAAAATATATCCACCTTCTTTAGCTGTATGGAGTGAAATATAAGAATTTTTAAAAGACTAATTAGAGATTAAATCAAGCAAGTTTTATTTTCCTTGCCTTTATTTTAGCAAAAGTGAAAACGATCTCCTTTAAATCTATTGTTTGAGCTATTTCTTGTTCTATGGATAAAGTCGACAACCCTACAAGTCTTTCTTGGGTCATTGTGGAGCGCAGATACGTTTTAATTAGTTTTAATTGAGAAAAACTGCGCTCACCACTGGCCACAGACACTGGAAGTGTCAGCATCACCCTTATTGCAGTTACTAAATTAGGTAAGATATCTAGTAACCCATTTTCACAAATATAATTTAAAAGTTCTTGTGGCGCAGTGTTATTTGGTACTCTTCTTGCAATAGCTTGTAATTTGCTGCATAACTCAGTTGCATCAACATCCTTAGAGTCTCCATGACTAAGAGATTCTTCCAACTTTACAGTGTTCCAGAACATCTTTGGAAGTTTTATTCTGCATCTCATGAACGTTATAGAGAAATCCAAAATCATGATTAATGTTATTTATATACGCTACCAGATCGCCTCGCCGCGCCGCCACATAAGACAGACATAATTTGACGTCACTTGGGTAAAATATTCAACACTTAAATTAAATTACTTGAGTTTTTTTTTAACTTTTGGGGTTGCACACAATAAAAATGTGTACAAAATAAAGGTACACTTCTTTTTACACAATTTCACACCAAATAATATTAAAGCAAAGTAAATAAAATATTGATAAAAAATACGCAAATAGATTTTACATTTCGCACCCTTGGAACTACAATGACGTAAGTGCAAAAAATTGCAAAATTGACTTAAGTATAACAAACACTTGAAAAAGTGACAAACTAACGGAATCAACATTGACTTTCATGTGATTACAACTGATGCCGCCAGAGGGAAGTAGCGTCGATGTCGAATTGAGCGGTGCTTTGAAGACAACAACGCCTGAATGGCCAGTTGCCCGCGGGGAGCGGTAAAGTGTCAGTCGCTTCCCAGTGCTACAACGGCGCAATGGTAATTATGTCATATATTTGTTTTTAATTTTGGAACTACATTGACTTAACTGTGATTTGCATCATTTTTTGTAAGTTTACTCTGAATATTTGGTGCAACATCGACGTTTATTACAATTAAGTCGTTGTTCTTCTGTATTTTTATTTTTATTTACGTTTTTAGGTTATTTTCTACTAACATTATGGAATCTCGTGGAGCTAAATTAATAAGATTGGCTAAAAGTGGTTCAGAAAATGAGACAAACCCACCTGATCCGCATATAATATATGATTTGAAGACAGTAGTTAACTTTTCTGAGACTAATTCGGGCGAAATTCAGCCACAACCGTCTAGTAGTGCAAGAAAACCACCTGATCTGGATATATCTGATTTGGAGACAGTAGTTGACTTTTCTGGGACTGATTCGCTCGAATTTAAGCCACCACCATCTAGTAGTTCAAGTAGTAGCAGTAGCGATGACAGTAGTTCAAGTTCGTCTTTTTCTAGTTCCGAAGATGATCATGAAATTGAATCCAATGCTGCTGTCTCCGAAGCATTAATTGTCACACAGGAGTCTGAAGAATCCCTAATTACTGAGCAATTGGTATTGAATAAATCCAAAAAACGGCCAATAAACCCAAATAACTGGAAAAAAAATCTTACAAAGCGGCTTAAAAATACAGGACAAGAATACATCTCAAGAACAGGCAAGAATGTAAGAGCGAAGACCATTGGACCTACGTGTTCCTATAAATGCAGACTTTCATGTGCTGATAAATTTTCTGAAGAAGAGAGACTAGCTATTTTCAAAGGTTATTGGGAGTTAGGCAACTTACAGCGACAAAGAGATTTTCTAAGTTGCTGCATTAAACCACTGGAAGTAGAATACCGGCGAATCAAAGTTGGCAGCCGAAACAGACAACCTCGAAAACCAAACACTACGTATTACTTTGTAGTAGAAGGGAAAGAAAAAAGAGTATGCAAAACTTTCCTCTTAACTACATTGAACGTTGCCGAAAGAACACTCCGCACGGTCATTCAATCTAAAAATAAAAACCTCGGTACTGCTCCCCAGGATCAAAGAGGGCACCATGGCAATCATTCCACTATACCTGAAGAAATAAGACAATCTATAATAGACCATATAAAATCAATACCCAAAATTGAAAGCCATTATTTGAGAGCAAATACAAGCAGGGAATTCGTTGATGGTGGCTTAACAGTATCCGAAATGCACAGAAATTATGAAAATTTAAGAAGGGAAAATAACTTACCTACTGCAGGATACAATACATATCTGTATATTTTCAATACACAGTTTAATATTGGTTTTCATATGCCGAAGAAAGACCAATGTGACGTTTGTGTTCGCTATCAAAACGCACCTATTGAAGTTAAGCTGGGACTTGAAGCTGATTATAAATTACACTTGGAAGAGAAAAGTTTAAGCCGTCTTGAAAAAAAAAGAGATATGAATCAATGTCAAAACAATGATAATTTGATTGTTGCAACCTATGACTTGCAAGCAGTATTGCCATGTCCCGTTGGAGACTCTTCGGCTTTCTTTTACAAGACACGTCTAAATTGTTACAATTTCACGGTAGGTTTTAACATAACTTTTTTATTTCTTATGTCGATAATGAATATACAATTATTTTTAGGTGACTAATGGGAAAAACGAACGTACCGCATGCTATTTTTGGCATGAGGGTATGGGTCATAGAGGTGCCATTGAGATTGGATCTTGTATTTATAAATATTTGGAAGAATTGGCTACAAAACAGCCTAACTGCGACATTGTTTTTTACTCGGACAATTGCTGCGGCCAATAAAAAAACAAGTAAGTGCCTATCTGACAGTAAATGCCTGTCTGCAATGACATAAAAATTTTCGAAGTAACTTTACTGACACTTTCCTAAGTACTTCTAATTATTTTTTCAGGTATATTCTTGCAATGTATTATTTTGCTGTGACGAAGTTAAAGATAAACTCCATAACACATAAGTTTCTTATTCGCGGCCACACGCAAAACGAGGGAGATACCGCTCATTCTTTAATTGAAAAGTGTGTTAAAAAAGAAAGGAAATCTGGTCCAATCTATGTTCCAGACCAATACGTTAATGTCATTAGGAAAGCTAAGAAGTCTGGAAATTCGTTTACAGTAAATGAAATGAGTTATGATAACTTTTTGACCTCAAAGCACTAGCAGAAGAGATGAATATAAATGTATCGAAGAACATTGATGGAGATCAAATCAAACTTACCGATTTAAAAATGGTCAAATTTACAAAGAACAGCGATGATTTTGAATACAAAGTCTCCTATAAAACTGAAAATATGTTACAATCTAAGATATTTACAGAACAAACTCGACGCTTACGCGCCAGCCATGCTAATAGAAGACCAATGGATGAAATACAGCTTAAACCAGCTTATGACTCTAAAATACCGCTATCTGAACGTAAGAAACAAGATATTTTGCAGTTAATTGAAAAAAATATAGTACCTCATTACTATGGAGAATATTATAGGAATCTTTAATGTAATAAATACTATGAGAAGATAGTATTTGTTAAATTACACTGGTCGACATTTTTTTTTTTAAGTGCAGTCCCTAAAGCATAGCTAATTTTTTTATATGTATTTACTATCCTTAAACACAAAATGAAAGAAAAAAAAATTTTTACAGCTCAGGTTTTTTTATTATTTAACAAAGTGTTTTTACATAATTCTGTCGTAATATGACGGGTACTTACTTAACAAAATTTCAAATTTAATTCAATTTAATTTGTTTTGCTCCTGATTTGCGCTTGTGAGTATCTTGAGAGTCTCTCTGCAGGGTCCAGCAATAGTCAGCCAGCATAGATGGGCTCCACTTTCCTTGGTATCGCTTCTCCATAGCCGCAATGTCCTGGTGAAATCGTTCGCCGTGCTCGTCACTGACATCTCCCATATTTTCGGGAATTTTTTTTAACTGAGAGTGAAGAAAGTGTATTTTTAGTGACATGTTACATCCCATATTTTTATAGACCATGAGCATTTCAGATACAATGCTGATATAGTCGTCACTTTTATGATTTCCAAGAAAGTTCTCGACAACATTCTTGAAGGCCGACCAAGCGGCTAGCTCATCTGGTCTCAACACTGTTTTAAAATTCAGATCAGTCAAGATCTCCCTTTTTTGTGATCCCTCGAATATTCCTTCTTTAATTTTTGCGTCGCTGATCTTAGGAAACTTTTGCTTTAAGTAAGTCATGCCATTTCCATCCTTAGACAAGCCTTTTACCAAATTTTTCATCAAACCCAATTTAATGTGTAAGGGTGGAAATAAGTTATCTTCAGATTTTACTAAGGGAACATGGTGAAGATTCTTCGTGCCAGGTATAAGGTGCTCTCTAGTAGACCAGTCCTTCTTGGTATAATGGTTTTTCCTGTCTCTGCTGTCCCACTCGCACAGAAAACAACAATACTTTGTGTATCCCGTTTGCATTCCTAGTAGGAGCCCTATTACTTTTATTAGATCACCACATATCTTCTATTCGTATTTTACGTATTTTATTTTTGTTAACAGCAGCTTCATGTTGTCATAGTTCTCTTTCATGTTTGCAGCATGACCAAGGGGAATGGACGGTTGAGTATTTCCGTTGTAAATTAAAACAGCTTTTAAACTTACTTTTGATGAGTCTATGAAAAGTCGCCAATCTGCTGCGTTATGTTGCAAGCCAAGAGCTGCGAACAGACCTTCAATGTCTTGACAGTAACATAAAGTGTCTTCCATGACATAATAAAGAACCAAGAGACGATGCCGGTTTCTAAAGTGCGTCATTTTTGTACCTTTTTCGAGAAGATTCCACTGCTGCAAGCGCGAACCCAACATTTCTGATTGCAGTTTTGATAAATTCAGGTCACGTACCAGATCACTTAGGTCATTTTGGTTCAACAAGTGAGGCTTCGCAGAAGTAGACACCTCCACAGAGAACTCTGAATCCGACTTTTCAGTATCAATGATAACACACGAAAAAATATGAATTTATACATATTTTAATAAAACTCCATAATTTCCATAAAAACCTGACGTAATAGAAAAAAACTAATTACATATCTGAAATCAGCGTAAAATTTCCTATAAGATTTAATTACTTTTGTTAAAGGGACAAAAAATGTGTTGACCAGTGTTATTTGTTTGATATTATTCACTTCGATATTATAATTTAAATTAAAACGTGATTTTCAAAATGTCTGTAGTTCATAATTTTTTCATAAAACGTGATTTTCAAAATGTCTGTAGTTCATAATTTTTATGTGGTCTTGTAATAATATGGCAAATAGATAGCAGATAAGTTAGGTTAATTTTTTTAATGTTTATTAGTACTAGGATTATTAAAAATAAATATTATTTTTATATTTTATAGACTTTTATTCCCCTTCATTATTTATTCATTCTATCGTAACATTTATTATTAGTTATAATGTTAAAATTATTATAATGTTAAATTTTCCTACCATTTACAACTCATACGAAAACTATTTTATTACTTTAAACTCTATCAGGTATATTTATGGATAGTGATTATTTATTAGTTTTAATTTGACTAAGTAATGTTCTAAATTTACGTCATTGTTCCTTGCTATTCCTTGATTTTATAATTTCATCTTAGTAGCACAATGACCTAACTGTTGGTGCCCCTCATTTTAAAAATATGTCAATATTACAACAACGAAATACAAATGAATTTAATTTATTCTGTATAAAAGAAACATAACCAAGAATTAGTTAATAAAAAAATATACATATATTGTCTTCCTGAAAAAAGTTATGATGAGAACAGTGAGATAAAAACTTTAAATGCATTTTTCTCGAATTGATAGTAGTTGCACTTACGTCATTGTAGTTCCAAGGGTGCGATTTATTAAACAAGAAATTGTTAAAAAAAACATTCTTAGAGAAGTAGTCTTCGAATTCTTCCGGAAGGCCTCGCGGACTACAAAACTGTAACAAAATAGATATAAAAGTGGCAAAGACTTAAAATTCCACCGGAACCACATCAATGATATCTTCATCCTGATATCCTTGATATCCTTATCCTGATATCCTATAAGAGCCACATCGAAACCACATCAATGATATCTTCATCCTGATATCCTATAAGAGCTTGTCCCCACACGTAGCCTGCTTGATAGGCTGACCTCAATGTGTGCATCCTTAGAGCATCCCTCGCAAGGGGGATATTTTGCAAGCACTTATTTTTTGCAAATAAAATCTTGCGAGCTTCATTAACCAAAAGAATTTCAGTTTCACCACAGTATAACATGATGACATACTTTTATAATCTTATCATTAAATTATCTGTCACTTCTTTTAGTGGATTAGAAAGTGCTCTAAAAGCAGATGTGGTCTCAAGACATTGCTGCCACGCCTTCCAGGTCAATGCTTTGCCCTTGGAATAGAATGCAGAAACGGTGTCACAACCTGTGAAAGCATGGTATCCTCCGATAGCTTCTGCTCTTTCTACACCCAGATCCTGTGCCAGGTCATGTGCAGGTATGTAGCTGTGGTGTTTGCCCGTACCAAAAGATATCCAAAGCTCTTAGAGAACTAACTGCTTAACCCCTTGAGTATGATACGACCAAATCTGGTTCTGAAACAATTATCCGTTGAGTATGATACGACCAGATCTGGTTCCGCGTTTTTTTCACTTCTTTGACGTTCTCATATTTATTCATAATTATCTAATTGTTTTACAAAATGATATTTCAATATTCTATATTCGAAATTTCAATGCAATCATTGTGCAGTTGTTCTTTTTATGATTGGTGTAGTAGTTTCGTAGTTATAGTACTTTAAGGTCGATGTCGCCGAAAATCCTGCAAAAGAGACAGATGCATCCATGAAAATACCCATTTACTCCAAGGGTTAAGGGCGAAGAAGTAGGATATGGCGATTCTGACGACGTCGGAATCAACGGTGTGTATAACAATTTTTGTTGCTCCATTTATAACCATATCTTTTGCATGCAAAATATGGTGAGTTATCTCAACGTCGAAAGAAGATTAGGGTGGGTAGGGTAGGTTGATGCCTACTTTATCTGTAATTAATGTCGAGGAAATAGAAAGCACTGAATTTAATATTAAGCCATTGGATGCAAAACGTACTATATCTGTTACTGAAGTAGCAGATATAAAAAATACTGCCTCTCTTACAGCCGAATTTATAGTCGAGTATCGGTCGTTACTTGAGTACTGGCCTATACTTCAGTCATACCTGAGTGAAAGTTTTCGTTTTATAGTCGAGTCCAAGATGGCGATTGATACTGAAGTACAGGTTCGGCGCCAAGTAACGGACGACCCTTACTTGAGTCTTACATGGAAACGTCAGACGCCATTTTCGACAGTCGCGCGTTTACAGACGTTTTGTTGTGTTGCTGCGTTAATCGTGAATTTTGTTGTTATTTGACTTTATTACTGACCTCTTGGCTTGTTTTTTGGATTTTGATTTGTTTTGCTATATATTGACAAATTCTGTGTGGACATTTTAACGACCCGGCCTGATTAACGACGATTTGAATTTTGCCTTTTTGCCCTTGCTGTTTATCTTATCGTAATGGACGAGTTTTTGGATGATTTTGATGAGATTCAAGAGGTGATTGACATGGCTGACAACGTGGGAGGCATTCCTGGTGCAGTACGACCACTCCGACGCCGTAAAACGTATCATCGACCGCCAGTGTCTCCCTTGGAGCAGTTTGATGAAAATACGTTCCGGAATCGCTATAGGTTTACGAAAGCGACAGTGGTAAACGTCATCCTCCCAGAAATTATCACTGATTTGGAGAAGCACAGCAATCGTGGATTACCTATCGAGCCATTGCTCCAGCTATTAATATGCTTGCGCTTTTATGCGACAGGATGTTTCCAAGTATGAACAGATTTATTGCTTATTTACTATTGTCATAAGTTGGTAACAAATTATACCTATTACCTTGTTTTCATTTTAGGCTGTTTGCGCTGATCTTGGAGGAATTTCTCAGCCGACAGTGTGCCTAATCGTTTCCAGGGTGTCGAGGATTTTGGCATTAAAATTGCTTAAATTTGTTAAATTTGAAAATAATCCAGCCGGGATAAGTCGATATGTACGTGGTTTTGAAGAATTGGGAAGAATAGGTCCCCGGCAAGGACTGAAAGGAATCATCGGAGCCATTGATTGCACACATATTAGAATAGCGAGACCCCGCAACTGTCCGGATACAGAGAGATTTCGCAACAGAAAAGGATACTTTTCATTAAACGTTCAGGTATAAAAACCTAACAGCTGTTAAAACCGTGTATGTAAAGATTGTATTTTAAATGTAAAACTTGCTTTTAGGTAGTGTGCAGTCCTCAAATGGAAATATTGGACATTGTTACCCGGTGGCCTGGCAGTACTCATGACAGCCGAATATTCGCCAACTCACGATTCAGGTCAAAACTTCACAACAACTTAATCAACGGAATATTAGTGGGAGATAGCGGTTACGCTAGCGCCCGCTATATGTTAACTCCACTAATAAATCCTCGGACACCAGCAGAAGAACGGTACAATAAGTGCCAAATTAAAACCAGGAATGTTATCGAACGAGTCTTCGGTGTATGGAAGAGGAGATTTCCATGCCTTCAGAAAGGCATGGCAAACGACATCAAAAATGTGACTAATATCATTCTGGCATGTGCAGCTCTGCATAATATTGCTATCCATGCCAGAGATACATGGGAGCATGTGGCAGAGGACCATAATGAAGATTTTGGAGATAATGTTGGCCCACAGGAACAACCTATCGTAGAAGGTTTAGCGTTTAGGAATCATATTATCAGAAGGGATTTTGAATAAAAGACAGAATATTTAATTATTACTTTTCTTTTCCAACAATATTGCATATTCCAAATCCTGCATCCTCTTCTTATGCGCCAAATCCATCTCAAAAAGGATCTTCCGGTTTGCTCGTTTTATCCTATTGCCTTCAATTTCTTCCTCGATCATTCGTTTTCTTACAATTCTAATATCATTTTCCGTCACTGGTGTACGGCCTCTTCCCGCTGTCCTGACGACCCTGGCTAGGGACCGAGGTGGCTGAAGCGGTGTCGATGCAGTACAAGGTACTTCATTGAGCGTGGGGAATGGTTCCACGCCAAAAGTTGTCGATATTTCCTCGCCAAAACTTGTCGCTATTTCCTCTATTTCCTCAATGATGATGCGAGGCTGAATAGCTGTAAAATGATAACAGTTTGTTAGTGAATACCTAATACATGTATATTTTAATATTATAATTAGCATAAAATGTGCAGGGCCAGATGTGAAAACTACTGAGGTACTCCGTTTTCTATTGTCATGATATAAAATAGCTACGACAGATATTATTATACTCCTGATTTTAAATTATGGGAGAAAATATCAGATCCAACACCACCATAGTATGAATAGAGCAATCGATGAGTATTTAAAGGAGCTAGCACTATAGTGTTAAAGATTATAAAATAAATAAATAGATATACCTCACCTGACACTTGATGCAAGTTTTCGTTACTGCCTGTTGCAGCTGGCAGCAATGATAAAGATGGTTCTGCAATGAGGAAGAATGACATTATGAAACTGCAATATTTCTAATGGATGAAGAGAAGTATTGACCAATCACAACTTGAGTTTACATGAGAAAGGTCCCACACGAAGGGCAGTGCGGGTGGGTGACAAGTAACTAGTTAACTGAATCATCATGTTCATAGTCCCAACAGATGTTTGTCCTGGTCAGAGAACTACTGAG
This sequence comes from Micropterix aruncella, assembly GCA_944548615.1. Taxonomy (NCBI): domain Eukaryota; kingdom Metazoa; phylum Arthropoda; class Insecta; order Lepidoptera; family Micropterigidae; genus Micropterix; species Micropterix aruncella. Next base: position 9,069,445 of record OX155967.1, read on the forward strand.
GGCAAACCGCGATTTATTTTGTGCGGTATGAAGTACTATGATGATCGATAATGGCATGAATGTAATCTGAGGCAAGCTGATGGGTTAGCTGAAGTTTAGGTATTAAAAATATAAATAAATAGTAATTATTATCGCAAGTCCCGCCTACAGATTCGCCCCATTGAAAGTGCTCGGGTAACTAAACGGGCTAATCATTGGGCTGCGACTGTCATCATCTTCGATAGAACCGCTCGCGACCGGATGGCAAATGTATCGATGCATTATTCAGTTGAATGAAAAGAACTGCTGTCGCGCCATAGTTCTTATGCGACGTAGAGTGCTGTCAAGATGAAGAGTTGGCCCTATCTAATTTTAGCTTCAAAATGTATAGTGATTTAATTCAACTCACCTGGAACCGGATAGTCCTCTCTTATTAGCTCGGACGTTTCTGAAAATTCAATAAGTAATATGAAATTTAGTATTTTGTAAGATTGAACAGAAAATGGAGATGTATATGACGATGAAACACTATTAAAGTTACCTGGTTGCAAGTTATCGCAGTCTAAAACCTCATCGATAGGCTTCAATATGGTTTTGTCGATATTGAGGACCCTTGCGTCCAGCGTGTCCATGTCCGGAACAGTCTCACCTCCGCCAGTATAATGCCGCTGATTTTCAGCCGTTTTGGCGTTACGTGCATTGCTCTTCATATTACTCCACAGACGTTGCAATTGCTTCGTAGAAACCTGCAAATTACAACAATTACATTGACATTATCGTCCCACATAGAATTTACTGATTTGCATGTACCTATACGACATGCTACAACAAGGCCTAAAGCAAGGATTTGCGCTTATATGGGTACTAATACATATATTTACTAATCATAACAGTACCTAATAATAAATTAGGGATGCCCGAAGCTATAAACCATACAAAACTTGCCTTTTGGTTCACGAGCATGGATGCATTGAAGAGCTCGGTAATATCCTTCCACGCTTCTCGTTTTCTGGCGATAATCGTTCCATCCGTCCTTTTATCGCTTACAACGGGATGGTTTTCCACCAAGCTGCTCAGCAATTCCTTTTCGAGCAACGTATACGGCTTTTTAGCTTGCGCGGTGCTCGCTTCCATTTTTGTAGTTAGTATCGATAAAACGTTTAACAGGGTCAGGCTAGGTCGTTAAAAAATCCACAGTAAGTCTATAATCCAATCGTATAACAAATCAAAATCAAATAATCAGGCGAGGAGTCGTTAAAAAATGCAGAAACACAAATCACTCGGAAACAACACGAACACAAGAGAATGACAGCTAATACAAACATGGCGGCCACGCGACCCACCCGCCACCCACCGGCGCGCGTGCTTTTTTTTCTTATGCCGGCAATGAGATGAACATCACGAAAATTATGAATATTTCAAAAAACCTACATCTAAAAATCAATAAGTACCAAAAAACGATAAAAAACGTTATTATTCATAATAAATAAAAGTTTGGTAATTTATTGTCGAGCGGTTTATGAATTAAAAATATTCCACGTTAAATGGCCAATACATTTGGCAGTACTGCCACTCGACACGAATAAATTCCCGAATATTTCACCTTTACTCAGCGGAGTCGACTGGCCATCCTCGTCTATAAAACACATGCAATACTTGAGTATCGTCCGGTACTCAGACATTACTTGGCTGAGTTATAACTCGAGTATTGAACTGATACTTGACTATAAATACGGCTGTTATTAATTCTAATAAAGCAAATAAAAATCATACTGTAACTCATAATAATGTATCAGATATTAAACATACTGAAACTATTATAAATTTGTGGAACATGAAACGTACTATATCTTCTGCTACTGCTCCCATTGTAGCGGGTACTAAAATGAAACATGCTACTCCTAATCCAGTGGAGAGTAAAGGTAATGTAATTTCTGATATAAAAATATCCAATACGGACCATACTAATGTATCTGAGATACGTACTGCTGATACGTACACCTGTGATTGATAATATAAAACGTACTGAATCGAACCATGTTTGATTCTGCCTAAGTCATCATTATCACTTAAAAGAAAGTGAGTTGTTAGTTCGGCGTTAGATGAAAAACTAATAGATTGCCAGTGCAAACCCTCAGTATTCTTAGATGACAGAATAATTAATTTCAGCCAGGGTATTATAAAAAAGCATTCCAACTGTGCAGTTTTCAGTTTAGTTTATTGGGGCAAAATTTGTCATTTTCTATAATGCGCACTGGCAGACAAATTCAAATTTTATATGGCAGTTTTCTTCATTGGGTTACTATTAGAATTTTAAGCGATCATGAAATAGAGTTGTTTGATTCATTGGGCTGCAATATTACCCCCGAATTAGAATCTTAAATTGCAGCCCTTGTGCATAGCAGTTCCAAACAAATCTCATTAGCTATAGCTACCCATACAAAAACAGTGTGATCAATCGAATGACTGTGGTATAGCTTTCGCTAGACAATAGCTTTCGCTCAGGCACTGTCAAAAAATTAAAACCTATCATGTGAAACTTTCGATCCATTATTTCTACGCAGTCATTTAAAACAATGTCTTCTAAAGGGCTGCTTCACAGATTTCCCCAAGTCAATGAAGAGATTGCCCCGTGTGACTTCCAAGATCCATAAAATTAAAATTTACTGTTCTTGTCGTCAACCATTCATAAATAATACTAAACGCATGGCTGAGTGTAACATTTGTAAAGAATGGTACCACGATGGTTGTGGAAACAATTCTGAGGTAGTTTTCAGTATTAAAATTAGTAAATTTAGTTGTAGAAAGTGCACTTCATAAAGCTGTTGCCTTTAGCATTTTATTTTTTTAAAGACAAGATAATATCGTCTATTCGAATCGAATCTAAGCATGCAGTGGCGATAATCCAAAATTTAATCTTTCTTCTGTTACTGCTCTTTTCCGTGATCCGTCGATATCATTCATTTGTATTGGGGTAGAGCCATAAATATAACACACTTGTGATGATGAAGTGCCCGTTATTGTATTGCACACTTTGCCATCAACCATTGTCAAATGTAGGTCATGTTTTATTTTGACAATTTTGCCACCTGCAGTAGAAGTATTCGGAGTGAGCAGATCTATTTGCTGTTGGATATACTTCAGCTCGGCATTGCTTAACTCCGTAGTTTCCTTCATCAATCGAAACCGTACCGGTCTGCAGTACCTGGTTGATCCAGGACGAGGATTCTGCCAAATATTTTATTTTCTGTATCTAGACTTGCAGGAATTAATAACTGCAACGGAACAAAAGATGTCAAAAACATATCACTGTCGCTGAATTCTCCAGAACTCATCTGCTTATACTCGGATTGGCCACTGCTTCTATCGAATCCCCATTTTCCTATTAAAGTCAAATTTAACACATCATTTTGTTGGATCACCGCAAACACTTCTTCTTGTGATTTTACAAGCCGGGAAGAAGTATGATCCAGCAGACCCTGTAGACTTATTTCTGCTGATGATTCGGTAACAGTCATTGTCTCTGGCTTTGGATAGGTCTTTTTTCGCTACTAGGATTCTGTTGTAGCTCGGAAAGATGTCTAAATTTGTTTTTTCCTTTGTAACTTTTCTTATGAGCTGGTACTAGTGTTTGGTTAGTTTTGCTTCCACTAGAAGCGAAAGCGCGTCATCGTCGCTAATACAAGTGGGTTGTATAGTTTTCTTTCCAGTACTCAAATCCCGTGCCAATGCTCCATCGACACTCGCCAAGTTATGGAGTTGACTTCATCTTGTTTGCGATGAAGTCGACAAAAATGGCTTTCTTGGTCTGCCTCGGGATTTTTTTTGCTGGTGGTACTAGTGGTACTGAGGCAGGTGTAATGTCAAAGCATTCGTAGCTATCCAACCACTCCTTATAATGTTGTAAGAAAAAAGAATCATTTCGCCCACACTTCACCCATTTTCTTAAAATTGTCTTACATAAAAAGAGCATTTTAACAAGATGCTGATGGTTATCTTCCAAATTAAAGGCCTTCATATGTCTCTCTGTATTTAGATACATTTGCCGTTTTCTTAGCCTGACGCCAAATGAGGAATACGTCAAGGCGCTTGATTTCCCGACTCGATGCTGTAATAATGGCGATTTCACAAATTATGAAATATATATAAAAAGTTTTTTTTTTTTCAAACTTTCGCAAATTTCCGCACTCAATGATATATGTGCTCAAAAAAGGAATGAAATAGGCTACCTTATTAGATATAAAATATTAGGGGCAATTATGGGCCGCAAAACTTAGCTCTAGTTTAAAGTAGCAATTTTGCCACTTTTAACATGTGAATACCTGAAGTAAAAAAGGCACTAAGTACCACAGATGTGAAACGTAGTAAAACGGTAAAATAAAAATAAACGTAGAAAAAAATATACAGGTAGTATTTTTTATTTTAAATCAAATAGCTTAATATTAATTACAATTAGTTATGAAAACAAAACCCCGAAAACATTGACAGTTTTGTCATAAAACAAAACCAAAACACTAAAAAACAGAAAGCCCTAACTATCAAACAAGGCAACTTGTGAAAGGCACTAAGTGAATGCTTGCAGAAATTTAAAAGGCACTATATACCAATCATATCCAATAATAAAATCGACTAGTGATGTCAAGGGCTAGTTTAATAGGTCCGTATAGAATTTTTTGTCTACTTCCTTTCGTAAATATGGAATCATTTGTAATAAGTCTAGTTTTTTCGCTGCTGATATTTTTGACTTGCACTGAAGTCAAGGAATCTCAAGGGCTTTGAAGTCCTCGGCAGTTTTATGTCTTTTTAGGATATTTACAACTGTCCATGCTTCAATATCGTTTAGGGTTCGCCAAATTCTTAATTTATAAGATTTTTCTTTTGATATTTTAATCCATTGTGCTTTTGAAATAACCAGTAGGCATTACCTTGAAGGGCTTATCTCTTGCCTCTTCTATCATTTTTATCAAATCAACAGGCACCATGGGGCTGCTTGCTTTGTTTCTTCTCTCGAATAATGCGAAATCTCTGTCGCAGTTTAAATAGGAATGACCTGTGACAAGGAATTTGTGTTGTATTTCGTCAAAAATACCTAGCTTAATCAAATACAGCCACAGTAGTACCACCATTTTATTTTTGTTTTGTCCAGCGCAATTATCGCTCCACATAATTAATTTTCTTTTTGATGTGGCACGGTTGCAAAAGACTTTTTTTACACAGGAAGCGATTTCATTTCCTCCGCGACCAGAGATGCCTTCGTGCCACAAGCACATGTAAGCGTCATTAGTGTCAGCAATATGAATGCCCAAGTTGAAATTAGATAGTTGCCGGCTGTAGTATACTTGACTGTGTGTTAGTGTTTGCACCTACGATGACACCTCGACATCGTAGGCCCGCTCCAGACGTCGCAAGACTGCAGATACATGCAATCATCGACCGAACCACTCACTGGATAGAAGCCGTGCCGCTCAGAGATCAAACAGCTGAGACGACAGCACGGGCACTTTATGATATATGGATCAGCCAATACGGTTGACCACTTTGAATCACAACGGAGCAGGGAAGCAATTTCGATAGTTCTCTGTTTAAGAACCTCATGAACGCCCTGGGTATAAAAAAAATCAGAACCACAAGTTTCCATCCAATAGCAAATGGAATGCTAGAAATAGCACACAACTCTTAAAGCAGCACTTAGAGCACGTGAGAGCACAAAAAAACTGGCTTAGTGAGCTACCATCTCTGCTCTTATGGATGCGATCAGCGATTCGCCAGGCCACCAACGTCTCTGCTGCAGACTTAACATTTAAACGCACACTCCGACTACCTGGAGATTTTTGCCCACCGTCAAATAGAACGCGCTTGATGATAATTACGTCGAAGAACTTCGTCAACATCTCAACAACCTAGCAGCCATCCCTACCAGACAACACACAAAACAACGTAATTGTACACGGCGATTTACAAAATTGTACATACGTTTTCCTAAGTTATGATCATACACAGAAATTATTGGCACAGCCGTATAACGGGCCATATTTAGTCACATTTATACACGTAGGATAACTCGAATTCAAGAAACTTTTTGTCGTCATGTTTACAGGTTTAAACGCGTATTTTTTTATATTGCGTAATTTTTAAATATGTTTTTCCATTTTGTACACATTGCTTACAAATTGTTTAAAGTTTTTTACAATTATGCAATAACCTTTACATTGTTGTATTGCAACAGTTATTCATTTGTTAAAATTTATAACATGTTTTACAACATGTTTCTTGAATATTGTGTATACGATCTAAGCTTAGCAAAAGTCAAACTTACGCGGAGTTAAATGAATTTTTACAATATTTCATTCGTACGGTATACTAATTTGTTAATATTTACTCTGTTGTGTTTTCTTCTAATTTTCTCCGTTAAGCGAAAACTAACGTTTAGTAGGGGTGGGTAATGTGGCGTATACCACAAATTCAAGTGTACATACACTATGACATTATATCAATTTTAGTTATAAAATGTAATTTCATTTGCATATATTGATGACTAATATAATTCAAAGAATTGATCAAAACGCGTCTTTCACACGCGTCTTTCATAATTTGCACTATTGTATTGACGCAAATTATTCATCTTATTGATGTTGAAATATGCTATTAACGTGGAAATATTTTATTATAAAAAAAATGCATTGTTACCTAATAATTACTCTTCTTTCACACGTTCAAATGGGTAAGTCGCTCTGTCTATATAAAATGTAACCTCTAATAAATATGATCAAATATTAATATATGTGCTTTCGCTACTCTCTCTCTCTCTAAAAACATCGAGCTATAACGGATTCAAAAATAAATCTCTGGACGTGTTCACGGACATTATCATCAAAACATACTCCGGGGCATTTTACAAGTATTTCTGATGACTGCCCGCCAATACAGGTGTGAGGCTGGCCACCCTACACTTGACTCCAACTCGTGAGTGAAGGGTGGTCCTCATCAATAAGTTTTCTCCGTATTGAAAGTCGTGGATGTTGAAGTTGAAGTATTTATTCAGAAGGTGTGTGATCGGTTGCCAGTTTGTAACCTTGTTTGATATTTCGCCGGTGTGTAGGTAGTGTGGGCCCGAGGTGATGTCGTAGTTGTGTAGTCGCGGAGTGAGGCTTGAAGATCGGTATCGCGGATAATGTAGGTACTGCTTGATAACGAGGTGTAGTCGCGATGTGTGCTCACTGGAGGATGATTGATGTGTAGCTGCGGTAAGTGTCCACTAGGGGAATGATATTGATCGATCGGAATGTACTGCGTTTTATATCGTGTGAATGATGCAATGGTCACTGCGTGGGGGAAATTAATTGTTGTTAAATTGGATAGATCAGAAGAAATGCCATTAGTCATCGGTTGACTGTGCATTAAATGCCGAATTTAGTTGGAATTCAATTGCAGTTGACTCGTGTATATTTGAGCGTATTTGCGGTTTCGATTCTATAGAAATTGCTTCTTTTGTTGACTGAATGTGGGTGAAGTCCTCACACAGGATAATACACTAATATTGGTTGAAATCGATAACTGATTCGACAAGAGCATCGTCGTCGTCGTCACTGTTGTAATACTGCTGAACTATGGGCAATGCTTCTGCATATGAAGTAGGCGGCTGCGGTTTATATGAAGTAGACGGCTGAAGTTCATATGAGGTAGACGGAAGAGGTTCGTACGAAGTAGACGGCTGAGATAAGACGGAATTTAATTCTACATCATTATAACTTGACTTGACTTGACTTGGAAGATAAGATGACATTGGAACTTTTGTTTTTTGCAGATTTCTTGAGTTCATTTAATTTTATGGCGTCTAGTATGTACTGTGGTTCCTTTATTTCCATGCCTCGATTTAAACGAGAGTCAATTATTTCCGGTAGCAGGCATTCATTGTAAAAACGTACCAGTTTTATCTCCATTTGTTCTTTCCAAAACTCGTCATCTTTTTTAATATACTCTACTTTTACGGCATTTTGTGTTCCCGTCCAAAGACCGAACAAGCACTTTTCCTTGCCAGTAATTCGGAGTTGGCCCTGGACTTGGTAAAACCATGAGTGTTTTTTATTTATGATATATTCGCCATCAACTATATTCCAGAACGTGACTTTTTTGTTTTGAATGGCTTCATTTAAACCCATTTTGAATGCTGTAATTGGGCATTTGATTTCCACAACCATATCTTCTGTGACCCCGTCAGGAGTAGCACCTAAAAATGAAAATTCTTTGTCGATGAACAGCCCACAAGGATGAATCGCAAGATTCTCTTGGGTTGACAGTTGCTGGATTGCTATTCTTTCATTTTTTATTCCGTGTTCAATGGACGAAATATTAATAAAATTTTTGGGTGCTAGTAAGTTTTTTACAAGTGGGGCACTTTTAATATTTTCCCTCCTTTTAATTACGGTCCCAAAGGAAGAAGCACACAGCATATTTTTTCTTAGCTGCAGCCACTCACTGGAATCTCTCTGGAGGATAGTGTCTTTTTCAATTTGATCACGTTTTTCAGAAGCGCACCGTAAGTTTTGTAAGAATTCTTCTTGAATTTTTTGAAAAATTTCTTGTGACACATCTGGGTTCGATACATTTACGCCATGTTTTTCGTCCTTTTTGTTTGAGCTGTATTGAAGCAAGCGGTTCTTTTTTCTCAGATACCGTTGACTGATGGCAGATTTCTGTTGACGCTTTTTCTCAAAATATTTTACAGATTTACTTGGTCTATACACCATTGATTTTTGCAAGGTATGCAGTGCTGACTTGGTGTTAAACGATACCACAGCCCCGTGACATCGTGCCTGGTATGATTGCCTCATTGAAAAATTGATCCTTTTACCACCAATGTATTTTGCAACTATTCCGTTGAATCTTTCGACGACATTGCTGTCAACGTCATGAATAAGGCTACGTGCATGTGCAGCTATGTTACAGGTTATCATAATAACCCGAAGCCATAGACTGCTGCCTTTAAGTGATAACATCAAATCCGACTCACCAGTCTTTTCTGCAGAACAATAGTACTCTACACTTTTCATGGTTTCCAAAAACGTGATACGGTGCATTTTTTATGTCATTATATAAATGTTCAATTTTAATTGATAAGGGAACATTTATGTTGTTGTTGTGCTTGATGGAAGTGGTTACAATTTTACGCATGGCCATTACTTTTTCTGGCGTTATGGCTTTTCTCAATGACAGTTGATATTTAGTATCGGTGATAAGAGCACGTAACTTTGAACAAAAATTTCGTAGAACATGATTACGGCATTCTATTTTTTCAACCACGTGATCAGTATACGGATTTGTTTCTAGTATTTTCGAATACGTGCTGGAATCACCGTCGGACACCATTCTTGTGTAAATTAAGTCATATGCTTTTAAAGACTCCTTGAATCCCTCCACAAGAATGTCCGACTCCATACCTGATGAAGAACCTGTATAATTTTTAAAACATAAGTGTTCCTTGACGCAGTGTTTTTTTTTGTGCCCGAGCACAAATGCAACAGTATTTGTTGCGAACAGCCATGAACAATACCTTACCAAATTTTTTACCAATAATCGTTGCTGCTCCTGATAGCGCCGAATAATTGGTTCTATACGATCTCTTTCCCCAACATCCATCAACTATCACATCGATCATAGCCGACCCGTTTTTACTTACTCTGCCCTCTGCCAGCGCTGCGTCTCTTTCCTCAGCAGCAGCAGCTGTCATGGCTTCCACAGAAGTTTCTACCCATTTTTTGCACACTTCTGTGTGGTTCTTATTATATAATTTGGCAGACATCACTGGCACGTCGACGGCAGCCATAAACTCCTCCATCTGTGAAAAACCGATACCAATTGCCATCGCACCGGATACAGCACTCATATTTACATCTAACGATTGTCGACTATCGTCATCAGTAGATATTACTGCTTTCTCATTGCAAAAATTGCATTTAACGGTAAATTTTGACAGCATTCCAATTCTTTTTTCATTTATTATTTCCATATTGTTAAGGCTGCATCCATATTTACGACTACGTCCACTAAATTTCTTCAATTTTTCAATAAAAACACTTATATTAACTAGTCGACGGCCATCTACTTCTACCGCAGATTTTTCACAGACCTCCACCTAGAAACCACAAAAAAGTCATATTGCTTGCGAACGTATTAATTGGAGTAGGGTTGAGAGTTAAAGAAGAAAGAGAGTTAAAGAAAGAATCTGGCCTTTACAAAATTTCAAGATTTACCTCTATTCTGAAGTCATCGGGGTTTGAGTTTTTAGTTTCAATTAGTGTCTTTTCCGTAGCTCCTACACACATATCAGGTAGACTGTGAAAATATTGGCAAGCTGTCAGCTCTGTACGGTTTAACATTATTACATTTCGCATAAGAAAGAATCTGGCTTTTACAAAATTTCAAGATTTACCTCTATTCTGAAGTCATCGGGGTTTGAGTTTTCAGTTTCAATTAATGTCTTTTCCGTAGCTCCTACACACATATCAGGTAGACTCTGAAAATATTGGCAAGCTGTCAGCTCTGTACGGTTTAACATTATTACATTTCGCATAAACAATTATTGCAAACCTTTAATAGGCATCTATCGAACAGAAATATTATTATTAAACAATCTAAAACATATGCATTTACCTCTGTTCTGAAGTCAGAGAAACAATATATTCGCGAGCTCTTAGGTACTATAAATATACAAATAAAAAGTTACCGTAGATTTCTGGATGTTGGATAATATACTGTCATTTTCTGTCATTGATACATTGCATTCTGTAGCCTGCCGTGCTCTGAAAATGAGAAGGCAAACGCATTGGAATCAAAATCAGCAGGTCACTACTGAAATGGGGTCACGCCTTAATTGTACACGAACCTTTTCGATTGCACGAGTTTTTGTCCGCATTTTTTTAAATATGCAGGACATGATCGTTTCCTTGGTTTATTAATTCTTTTATTGCCCATATTTAATAGCCTTTGCTGCTGAAAAAATATTAAAGAATAATTTCGGAGATAACTAATTAAGAACTAAATTAGAAAACTTTTTCGCTGCTAGTTTTTAAATCTAAATTACGCACTTCCTCGTATTTCCTTTTAAATCGTGATTTTCGCTTCCTATTGATTAAGTTTCAGACGTTTCGAAAGAACCTCATAATAAAAATTATTTAAAAAATCGCCTACATCATGCCAGAGAATACTCTCGATCAGCTACAAATGAGGATATATTTCATACTATTCTGTATACTTCATACTATTCTGTATACTTCAGACTATTCTGTATACTTCAGACCCGTTCACTACCCACTACATTATCATCAAGTTCCTTCAAATTTTTGCTATACGGTTTCTAATAAAACCGTATAGCAAAAATGTGAAGCAACTTGAAGAACATACCTTAGACCTTTGAAGGGGAACGAACTCATTTAAGATCACAAAGTTCGTTAAGCATAATATGGTTCAATGGTAACTTTAAACTATGAAAAAAAGAAATATTATTTTTAGAAAAAAGTGCTTGTAATATAAATTAATAGTAATCAAAATATTTCAAAGTATTTCATATAATTATTTCCTTAAACATAAAATAATTATTTTTTTTATATTGATTTTTGTAATAGATTAAGTATAAATAGGATAGAAAACGAATTAACCGCGTGAAATTTGTAGCACCCGACGTTTCGGTGACGTTGCAGCCGCCGTTGTCCAGGGTAGACCGTTGTCAATCTACCCTGGACAACGGTAGCTGCAACGTCACCGAAACGTCGGGTGCTACAAATTTCACGCGGTAAATTCGTTTTCTATCCTATTTATAATGTCAAACAACCGCGATAGTCTTCGATTTTAGATTAAATATAATGTTTGGTTTTTGTACACAAATATAAATAACATTAGTCAAAAAAATTAATAGACATTTACAAGTAAAAAGACATTTGGAGATTTGGACATTTAGACAAATTTTTACTTGATATTTGGATAGTTAAAGTACTCTATGACACTTGGGATGATAACACGATTCTAACAATACCACATTCTTCTAAATGGGTTTAGCGTTTAAAGGTTATGGTGGAATAAAGAAACAGAAAACATACATAGATGAATCCTGAACACACAACACTCCTTTTTTGTTGGGCAGTCGTGAAAAAATAAAAAATAGTCTATTTCTGAAGATTTTTCCTTTTTTTTTGTTTTTTGTTGATATTGCATTAAAAGTCATCATAATAAAAACATGACATTTCAAGCTTTATATAATGTACTTTATACAGGGTGGCGCAATAGAACGTGCATATTTAAAAAAAATATAAAAAAATAAATACAACAGGTATAGTTAAAATAAAACTGAGGAATTGTTAAGTAAGAACTGAAGTTTATTTTTTAAAAATAACATCATTAAAAAAATAAATACAACAGGTATAGTTAAAATAAAACTGAGGAATTGTTAAGTAAGAACTGAAGTTTATTTTTTAAAAATAACATCATCTAAATGATGACCCTCTCTACGACGGCACTCCTCTAACCGCAAACGGAAATTATTGAAAACTTTGTTCAGTAATGCTGGTGTGATTGCTGCCATTTCACCACGGATATTCTGCTTGAGCTCGTCGATGTTTCTTGGATTATTGCTGTAGACTTTGTGTTTAAGGTACCCCCACAAAAAAAAGTCAGGAGGCGTTAAGTTCGGACTACGTGGGGGCCATGGGATATCACCTCTCTTTGAAATCACTTTTCCAGGGAACATCTGTTTCACAACCGCCATGGAGTCATTAGATGTGTGACAAGTGGCTCCATCTTGTTGAAACCATGTCCTAGAATTCCTTATTCTTGAATTTTCAAGTTCTGGAGCCAAAAAGCCTTCCAACATAGCAACATAGCGTTGGGTATTAACAGTGACGTTTTGTCCACGCGCATTTTCAAAGAAAAACGGACCCACTATTCCTCTGCCCGAGATTGCTGCCCATACTGTCACTTTAGGACTATGCAGTGGTTTCTGATGTTTAAGTTTAGGATTCTCACTATGCCAGTAACGACAATTTTGACGGTTTACGAACCCATTCATGTGAAATGAGCCTCATCAGAGAAAAGGATGTTGTCACAATTGGAAAACCGATTCAGCATTTCATCAGCAAATGCGAGCCTTGCTCCGAAGTCAGATTCTTTCAATTCTTGTGTTAATTGCAGCTTGTATGGATGCAATTTAAGATCCAACTTTAAAATTCGTTGCAAACTTCGTCGCGATAAGTGTAAGACGGACGATCTCTTGCGAGTAGACATTTGTGGTTCTCCTTGTACCGACTGCATAACTCTCTCAATATTGTCTTCGGTCCTAGATGTTCTTGGACGACCTTTTGCTTTGGGTTTAAACGTTGAGCCAGTCTCTTCGAAACGCTTTATCCATATTTTAATTAAATTAGCACTCGGAGCTTGACTGATTCGCCGTAGTTCATATTCAGAACAATATAGTCGCCTAATAACAACGTATGAACGAGAGGTCTGGTAAAACGCGCGCACGCAAAATGCGCGTTGCTTCCCGTCGAAGTGACTCATAGTAACTAAAACTCCATGAGCCCGCCTAACCAACGAGGTAAGGTTCCCCCCGCCCGCGCACTTTCCACCCCGCCAAAAAAATGATGCAATATGCACGTTCTATTGCGCCACCCGTTATTTGTACAAAATTATAACAGTCTATATTCAGAAATAAAAAAGTTATCGAATTTCGGTCCGAAAAAGACCTTTATTTGCCATATATTGCAACGCGACGACGCCGCGACTGCAAAGCGCCAGCGAGACGCGGCGCGTTTCACTGTACGACGGAAAAATTACGGTATTATTCTCATACAAAAAATAAAAATGAATAAAATGTGTCCAAATAAAAAAACATGCTTACTTACCCGTTCACGAAGTCAATACAGAGAACCACTGAAGATACCACCAAGAAAATACGTTGAAATAAATAAAAGAACACGTTTAAACTTTGGTTAGAGTTGACGGAGCGCCAAGCGCAGAAACCACGTCCGTCCGCACCGCCGTATAGACGGTGACTATCGCTTGATCGCAGCGCTGAGAAACAAAAAGCGTCTTGCGCACAACTTAGAATGTTGCAATAAGGGTTATAATGGCAAATCATATTTAGCGTAACGGTCAGAGCGCTCTCACGTTTTAATTAATTGTAATTAATTTAGGGCCTAAATAAACAATGTGGCTAGGTCCTGCCATAGAGAATTAACCAGTCAATATAATGAAATTATAATAAAACACACTCACCGCTTACATTGTAGGAGTAAACGCGCCTGAAAGTTTTCGAAATCAGTTTAAAGCCTTAATGTCCAAGGCAATGAGCAACTTTTTTGAGTCCAAATTGTAAATTGGTTCCTTATCGAGGGATTCGCTTAGAAACTTTTTATAATTATTGCTTATATTTGTCAAAAAACTCATAAAACTAAAAATCTTCACATATGGTCGTTCCCAGGTATCATGTCGCCTTAAACTGCCTTTATTACAAGATTAACCCCTCGCGTACCAGACGGCCCGAAACGTCCAGAATTGATATTTACCGTTGAACCCCAGACGGCCCGAAATGGCCAGGCGAGGCCGACCGCTAATTATGTTAGTACAACTTTGACTAATAATTATGAATAATCTTTGTTGCTTTACATAACGACGTTACAAATATCTAATAGCAAATTTCAATAGGAACATAAAACAGGTCTTTTTTAGACGATCGGTGTGACAGTTTCGGAGTAATTGTTTTTTTTCTGAAACGCCATCTTTTTTTTTAGACTCGCGAATTTCTTACGGGTCGTAAGGCACACATTAAAATTCAAACCGCGGGCCTCGAGGGGTTAAGCATATTACAGTTACAAAACAGGCTTATAAATAATACTCTTACCTGGTTCTTGGATATCCATTATGCAATAGATTTTCGGAAACCAATAAATACTGGGAATGTCGACACACCAAACGTAATTACTGCCCGTTTTCACTTAATAGCTCTCGTAGGAGGATATGCAACTTTGAGTGCTCGTAATGAAGTGACGACACTGAATTGTAAGATACGTGGGGGGACCCAAAAGTAACAGGAAATCCGTCATAAAGTCTTTATTTCTTAATATTTTTACACCAAATTTTGATCACCTTCAAAGTAATCTCCATTGACCACAACGCACTTCTTCAAACGATCATGCCATTGTTCAAAACAGTTTTTGAATTATTTATCGCGATGTTCTTTATGCCTTTCGGCGATTTTTGTTATACGTTCTCCACAGTGGCAAAACGCTTTCCTTTCATGTCCCTTTGGAGTCTGGGGAACAAAAAGAAATCACAGGGGGCTAGATCCGGTGAGTAGGGGGGGGTGGACAATCGGTGTCATGCCGTTTTTGGTCAAAAACTGCTTTACGGAGAGGGCGGTGTGGGCCGGAACGTTGTCATGTACGCCAAAGATCTCCCCTTTTTTTCCTGATACACTCCATCAATCTTCTCAAAACCTCCAAGTAGAACTCCTGGTTGACAGTTAGATCGGGGGGAACAAACTCCATGTGCAAAACACCTCTGCAACGAAGAAACAAATGAGCATTGTCTTGATGTTTGACTTCACTTGGCGAGCTTTTTTGGGACGAGGAGAGCCACTTGTCTTCCACTGGCTTAATTGCAGCGTTGTTTCGGGGTCGTATCCATAGCACCACGATTCATCACCAGTAATCACCCTGGAAAAAAAATCAGGGTCCTCTTTGAACTGATTTTGAAACTCAAAACATTCCTGAAGTCGACGCTCCTTTTGCTCGTCTGTGAGAAGGCGAGGGACAAATTTGGCTGCAACCCTTCTTGTGTGCAAATTTTCGGATAAAATCCTCTGAATTGAACTCCATGATATTCTAGACATCTCATAGAGTTGATCAATGGTTCTGCGGCAATCTTCACGAATGAGGGCATTGATTTTGTCGATGTTTTCGTCACTTCTTGCCGTTGAGGGGCGTACTGAACGGGGTTGGTCTTCAATTGACATTTCTCCATTTTTAAAATGCGAAAACCACTCATAGACTCTGGTTTTACTTAAGGCAGCATCCCAGTAAGCAGTCTTAAGCATTACAATAGTTTCCGTGGCCGATTTCCCCAACAAGAAACAAAATTTCACAGCCGCGCACTGCTCTCGACAATCTGCCATCACTTTTTCGCCGAAATTGAAAAAGTTGTTTTACGAAAAAAACTCTCACAGGCGAACCGATGCACTCACAGCGACACAATTTTGCACACTTACTCAGGTGGAGTGACCGTAACGGACACCTAATCGAACAATGGGTTCCACCACTCTTCCTCCCCGCTGCTGTCCAATTCCCGTTACTTTTGGGTCCCCCCACGTATTTATATAATACAATGTAGAGTTGCCATTTGGGAATATAATGCAATTATCAATATAGGAATAGGACAAGGTCGATATTATTAATTATGACCTATGGGCGAGACCACCGCGCGATCTTATAACAATGCCGATAAACTATATTTGAAAATATATATTTTTTTAAACTTCTAGAAATTTCCACACTCAATGATATATATGCTCGAAAAGAGGACAAAATAAGCTATAGCATAAAATATAAAATATAAGGGGCTATCATGGACTGCAAAACTTATCTCTAGTTTAAAATAGCAATTTCACCACTTTTAACATGTTATCCCTAACATAATAAAACCCATTTTATAAAAAGAATAAACATATTACAGTTATGAAACAAATATACAAACAATGCTCGTACCTCATTCTTGGATATTCATTAAACAATGGATTTTCGAAGCCCTATAAAAATTTAGGAATGACAACATTAATAAAACCTAATTACCGCGCGCTTTTCAGTTAATAGCCCGCGCAGGAGAAAGTGCAAATTTGAGTGGTCGTAATAAATTACGCCACTGATAATTGTATGATATTTTATATAAAAATCATATAGTATATGATTATAAATTATTGATGTCTGGCTGGATGATAGCTATTTATATACTATCATCGTTGACCCTGCGCCAAAGATGCTTTGAGGGACCACCCCTCACTAGACTCCAATTTGCTCGTTGTGAGGAGGTGGTGTCATCTTGGGGTTTTCTCCGTAATGAAAGGCGTCCTTGATGTAGCCGAAGTTGTTTATTGATGAGTTTGATTGAAGATTGCCAGTTATAACGCTTCCGAATATTTTATATACGCTCCCAGCGTTAGGTTGGTGTTCTTGGGGTAGGGCCGATGGGATCCGGTAATGATGGCTTCGGATTTCCCCGCATTTACGGCTATCCATTTATTGAGCCACTCGGGCAGGAGGTCCAGTCTTCTGGAGCTTGGTTATCGAGTGGCGAAGGTTCATGGAGGAGGCCATGTACATTGCGTCGTCGGCAAAGAGGGCCAGCTCAGCTTCGGAGCCTACGGGGATGTCGTTGGTATACACAGCGTACAGCGACGGGGACAGGCAGCTCCCTTGAGGAACTCCCGCCGCGATGGGACGCGCAGTGGAACGCTCCACCGAGACAAAAAATCCTCTTCCTGTAAGAAAGGAGGCTACCAGTGCGGTAGCATTCGCGGTACGCTGGTCTGGGTGTCTATTTTGTAATTAAGGCCTTCGTGCCACACCTTGTCGAAAGCTTTCTCGACGTCGAGGAAAACGGCCGCGGTGTGGAGTTTTTAATTTTGCGCGAACGTTAAGTGATGAATCACTCTTACTAATTGGAGTGTGGTGGAGTGGCCCTGTCGGAATCCAAACTGCTCTGGGCGTATCGGAAGATGGGGTTTGATACGCTCCAGTGTGCATCGCTCGAACAGTTTACAGTTTGCCGAGGAGGGGGAGGAGGGAGATTGGGCGGTAACTGCCCGGCTGTCTAAGGTCTTTCTTAGGTTTCGGAATCATGATGACTCGGGCCGTTTTCCACGCCGTCGGGAAGTGACCGAGTCTAATGCACCCGTTAAGCAGGCTGGCCATTGCCGGTAGCAGAGCGTTTGGTATGTGTCGGAGCGCCAATCCCGGGATGTCGTCTGGTCCTGGGGCCTTCTTTACTTGGACCTTGTTGAGGTGTCGTCTTAGTTCCGACGGAGTTATTGGAGTGACGATCTGGCTCGGCAGTTCAGGACCTTCAGTGGTGTGTGGATTTAGTTTCTCGGTTCCCGCGCCTCGGTCAGCCTCGGCGGGACGTTGTACAGGCATCGGCCGGGGGTTCTTGAGGAATTCGCGTACCAGCCTAGAGTGGTCAGGGTCCTCGTGACCATTTGGTTTAAAAGTCCGCTCTAGGTGGTCCGCGAGCAATTCTGCCCTGTCCTCTGACATGTACCGCAACTCACCGTTCCCGTTAAGTAAGGGGCGGACGGGCTCCGGTGTACCGAGTAGTCCTTTGTTTAGTCTGTAAACCGAGGGCATGTCTTCCGATATCGAGTCCAGAAAGGCATCCCAATCCTCCGCCCGTTGTGTCTGGAGAGCCTCATGTAGTTCTGTGGTTGCTTTATTTAATTGTCGTTTGACCGTCGGGCATCTTGTCTCTGTCCTGCGTTTCTTCAACCTTCTCGTCTCCCTGAGTTTCTGCCTGAGCGGGGTCAATATTTTAGGACGTACGGATGGAACTGGGGTGATTTTAGTGCAGATAGCTAGGGACGGTTTTATGGTAGTTTGCAGTGTTTCTACCTTGGAATCGGCTTCTGCTGGGGTCGCGGGGGAGTTGTTTGGGATGGGGGACTTGAAAGTAGCTTCTCGAACTTTTTCCAGTCCACTTTCCGCCTGACCTTTTGCGGCAGTATTTGGTGGGTGGTGTCTGTGTCCAGCTCGAGAAGTACTGGGAGATGTTCTGAGGACAGGTCGTACAGGACTTCCTGGTTGTAGGGGAAATCGGTCGCTGCTAGGATTCCAGGACGTCAGAGATATAATGTTGATCCTAACAATGTTATGGAAAAAATAGTACTATCTTTTTAGTTTAACAATTATTTTATTATCTATCCCTGTACATACTTCACTTATTATCTATCCTAAACGATCTTTAAATATCGTTGATCGTAATAATATAACGTAAAAATATCAACATGGAATAGATCTATTATTTTATCCTGGCGTCTTAAGACAGTTAACTTAGACTTCACAGCTTCAATAGCCCATGGCCCATGTCCAGGCGATTTTGCATAAATATCTGGCATTATCGATGACGATGCAAATAAATTACAAGTCTCAACAAATACAATTAAATCACAATTTACATAACTTACAGCAATTATATTAACACAGCTGTATGAACTGTTCTGCAATGTGTTACAAAATAACTTTGACAAAATTAAAAAGCAAAAAAATGAAAAATGGAAATCGTTGCGTTGATGTTTGTTTTCTTTATTATTTTTCCATAGTTGTGGTTGCAAATTAAAAAAAAATATGCGATCAAAATCATTTAAAATTGTTTTTGATATGTCTTCGGAACGAGGGGCATTATAAGCTGAAAAGCAGCGTGTGATAGCTTACATAACCGCGTCAGTCTTCAGTTGGTTTCTTTAACTATTAAAAAACGTTACAACGAGATTGGTCAGGTCGGGGACCGTCCCGAAAGCGGAAGAAAAAGGACTGCTAGAACATCCAGGAATTGACACAACATCTAAGGAAGTTGGATTGAAATCCACACACCAAGTTATTAAATAGGCTAGAGCTCTGCAGAAAAGTCGCTCTCCAGTGCAACGCATTGTCAAATCTGACCAATTTGACGGCATACTGACAAAACCGCAACTTTTTGTGGAAAAAAATAAAAAAGTTGCACTCGAAAGATGTGGCTGTTGAAAATAAAAAAATATCGTATTGAAAATGGAACAATACCATAATCATCAAAATTATATAATAGGGACGCTTAAAGTCCAAAATCTGCTGAAGTTGTTCCTCATCGACAAAACACCAAATCGGTTACGGTCAGGTGTCGTATTTGCACTTCAGGCAAATCTACCTTTATTTTTGTAGAAAAAAGGGGCAAAATTAACCAAGAAGTGTGCCGACGAGATATTCTTGAAACTGTGGTTATTCCTTGGAGACAGGAGCATTTCGGCAATCAGCTATGTATACTTGGAGTGCTTAGCTCACAGGGCCTTAAATGTTAAACAGTGATGCAAGACAATTAATAATGAATTAAAGGAGCTTAGCTTTCGTTGGCTATTTTTATAAAGTATGCTACTTCGAACGCCAAAGAGCAGTTATCAGAGTATCATTATTCATCCACCAAAAGTGTCGTGCAAGGCAACATACCTCTGTTCGGTAGAAAAACCGATTTTACACAAAGGGATATCACATTCCATTAGGCAAAGGTACTCCATCAGATCCCCCAGGTTGTATCCAATACAAGAAGCAAGCAATTCTCAAGACAATTTTCTATTAGATTTTGGAAGCAAACAGGTTTTACTGCCATGGTTACTGAAAACATCGTTTTTTTGTTGTTATAAACGTAACCAATACGATCTGTCCTATTAATTTGATCATTGTTGCCTATTTACACATTTATATGTGGATACTTACATATTTACATGTTGCTCAGTTATAGTACAAGAGATGTATAATACATAGGCAACCCTTGGAACACGCGTTTACTTAGTAAGGGGAGGCCCACATAAACAATTTTTGTGTAACATTGTTCTTCAAAAAGTTAAATACTATAAATATACATACATTAATTATAAAGCCATTCAATAAGAGGCGTCTTGGCTGCCTAGTAAGTTCGGTTTTTTAGAATAAATGGTTCTTCTGGTAGCCAGTCTTCGTAATTCGTACACAATATGAAAAATATTAGCTATGTTGGTTTGATGATGAAAAGGTATGACGATACTTCCACAACTAGTACTTCATTGGCGAAACTTCTCCCTCAGTGGCCCAGCCAGACTACTTATGTATATGAATTCCGTAATGCCGGAGTAACATGAATTTGTATCTAAATTTTTTGCCGCATCTCGGGCATCTGTTTACTCTTCTAACTCTGTGCTTCCTTGCATGAACTCTGGTCAATATCATCGTCTCAAACATCTTTCCTCATACTTCACAAGTATAAGGACACGCTTTGTGGGCGAGTATATGTTGAATCAATTCATCTTTTGTGTTGAGATCAAGTTTACAAATTCAAACTTCTGCATAAGAAATTCATCATTGATGGTCGAATCTGGTTCCGCCATGTCTCCAGTTGATGTCGATGTTAAGCGTTGATTGATCTAAAAGACAAACAAGCAGTGAGTTAAAGCGTAAAGTAAGTACTTTTTAAGATGCAAACTATGGGCTAGGATCCGTTTGTATGACAGCTTTTGATGAAATCTTCCCATTGATAATTAAAACAAATTACCAGAAGAAACTTTCAGATCCATTATTCATTAACAAGGATTTTTCGGGCGTTAGGAAGGGGGGGGGGGGGCGTGAGGAGTGCAAGATAAGGAGGATTGAGGGAAGTCTAATTTCAAAAATTCTTTCTATAGTCGTTTTTTCTGACTACGACTAATAAAAAAATCGTGTCCGTACTATTTAACATGTGATTGTAGAGTGGTCAGTTTGTATGACAGCTACTTAACCTTAGGTACAGAACCCTATATCTAATTAGCTCTTCCCTGTAATGATATAAATTCGAACGCCTCCTGTCAAATAAAATACATAATATCTAAACCAAACAAAGCCATGTAAGCACACCTATTGCCATCTATACGTAGCAACGGAAATGCAAGGTGAATGGTCTTCAAAACGTAAAAGTAGTAATTAGTCAATTCATTCATTATCAAAAAATTTAAATCATATTTCAAAACGTCTATAGTGCGTTTCGTCGCTGAAACCTTCCTAAATATCCTGTATTTCCATCATGCATCTTTTGAAGACCCATTTTTGCATGCGATTTCTGCTATTACGCTTCATTTTTAACGAATATATAAACGTTTCATTGTTTTATAGAGTTTCAATCTTATTTTAATATATTTTGTATTCCCCTGTCGACATGTCGGTCAAATCTTTTTACAGTTATCTGCTTATCGACGGTAACATTTCTCGCGTCTGCCGCTAGATGTCGCTACTTGTTTTGAAATATGATTTAAATTTTGGGATAATGAATGAATCGACTAATTACTACTTTTACGTTTTGAAGACCATTCACCTTGCATTTCCGTTGCTACGTATAGATGGCAATAGGTGTGCTTACATGGCTTTGTTTGGTTTAGATATTATGTATTTTATTTGACAGGAGGCGTTCGAATTTATATCATTACACTGGGGTGATTTTAGTGCAGATAGCTAGGGACGATTTTATGGTAGTTTGGAGTGTTTCTACCTTGGAATCGGCTTCTGCTGGGGTTGCGGGGGAGTTGTTTGGGATGGGGGACTTGAAAGTAGCTTCTCGAACTTTTTCCAGTCCACTTTCCGCCTGACCTTTTGCGGCAGTATTTGGTGGGTGGTGTCTGTGTCCAGCTCGAGAAGTACTGGGAGATGTTCTGAGGACAGGTCGTACAGGACTTCCTGGTTGTAGGGGAAATCGGTCGCTGCTAGGATACTGACGTCCAGGACGTCAGAGCTGTTGTGTCCATGTCTCGTATGTTGCAGTGGCCCGGCGACCGTATAACCCTTCGCTTCTGCATGTTCTTGAAGTTTCCTCCCGTTTGTATTCGTGCAGGTCGAGTTCCACGAAGGGTGTTTACAGTTTAGGTCACCAGCCACTATAGTCGGAGACGTGTGGTTAATTAGCTTTTCTATATCAGTCGTGTCTAGTATAAACTTTGGTGGTTTGTAAGCCGAAATTAGTCTTAAGTCTCGCGATCCGGCTCTGACTTGAATTCCGGATACGCTGAGGCTGTTCGCTTTGGCAGGTCCAGTCTCTGATGGAGGATTCGTCGACGTACCACTACTGCCGTTCCCCTTATTGCCAACCCTGTGGTCTCCGAGACTTCATCGTCTCGGTATACCAGGTAATTTTGGATTTTCTCCTTGGTTGCGGGTTTCAGTCTAGTTTCAGACCGTAGGAGTACATCGACCTCCTGCTCTTTCAGGAAGATGCGGAGAGCAGGCAGTTTATTAGTCAGTCCGTTAGCGTTCCAGTGGACTACTCTCAGTCGCGTTGAGCGTTTGTCGGTGACGCTTGCTGGAAGAGCTGCATCACGCGTCCGTATTATCGTGTCACTCCGTATTCTGGAGTGCCTGTCTTACCACTGTCGTCAGTATTTCTGTTAGCTGTCTGATGGTCAGCGTTAACGAGCCTTCGTCTATCTGCGTCGGTTGTGTCGGGCGTCTGACATTCTGTGACTTCCTGGGTGATCTGGGCGCTGGTGTGCCCAGTCTGGACCAAAGTTCGCCTATTTGTAGGCGTTACTCCCCTCCACATCGTTACTCAACGTTTAGCCTGCTAAATTTGAATGTCAATGTATGCATTGCTACCTGTAATTACTCGCTGAACTGCGCCACTAATAGTTGGGTAGTGATTTTGTAGGTGGCGTTGATGTCTATTTTTAATATGTCTTTTTCTCTAATAGATGGCTCTGTGTGTATTTTTAGGCATAAATCTACTTTGTGATTCTATTTAAATTTTACTTTTAATTTTCGTGATCTGTCTTAAATATAAACTATTTCTTTTTAAAGGCTCTTCTTCTTAAAGGTTCTTAAAATATACAACTTTTCACTTTGTTTTGATATATATAGCTATTTACGTTTATATATATCCTATATCTGATATATATAGCTATTTACGTTTACATATATCCTATATCTGAACCGTAATGCCCCTGCCAGCGTCCAGCTGTCATCCTTCCAGGTGGCGGTCCATGAATACTTCTCGGGTGTTTACCCAAAATCTACCCATGTCGACCCGGTTCACAGAGAAAACGCATTTAAGGCAAAGCTCCGTAGGCAAAAGCGGCTACTTCGTCGCCAGTTACGTGAAGCCAAGAAAGCCGGGGATAAAGCCCTCTGCCACAACTTCTCGCGCGCGTACCGCTCTATACTAAAACTCATACAGAGCGTAGCAACGCAAAACGACAAGCGCAAGGCAGCATTTCTCAAATCCAAAGAGGAAGCCCGGTTCGACAAAAACCGTTTTAACTACAGCAAAACGGTTTTGTCTGCCGCCAAGGGAAAAATCCAAATCCCGGAAGATATGGCCACGGAATACTTTTCGACCACGTATGAGGACCCAATGCGGCTCCATAATTACAGCCCTCCGCCGGGCATTACACCTCCGCCCCTGCCTACGGTAGCTTTTGCTTCTCAACCTCCATCACTAGATGAGATTCTTAATCAAGTAAAGAGGAAGCCGTCGGGCTCTACTCCGGGTCCCGATGGTATTCCCTATTTAGTATACAAAAAATGCCCCTGCCTTCTGCAATATTTAGGATCCATCTTCCGAAATATATGGAATAGCGGTGTAGTCCCACAGAATTTTGGCCGAGCGACAGTCATCTTAATTCCGAAGGTCCCAGTTTGCACCGGACCAAAGGACGCTCGGCCCATTGCTCTCACAGACACTGTGGCCAAAATCTTTTTTAGCATAGTCCACACGAGGATGAGCGAATTCATGCACCGGAATGAGTACCTTGGAGTATCAGTTCAAAAAGGCTTCATGCGCGGCGTCTCGGGCTGCCTCGAGCACAACTCTCTCCTGGCTGCTGCCATCAAGGATGCGAGACAGCACGAACGTCAAATCAATGTATGCTGGCTCGACCTAGAGAATGCCTTTGGGTCAGTCCGACACAGTCTCCTCCACTTTGCACTCCGCTGGTACAACTTCCCACCAGTCGTGCGTGACATTGTAGCCTCCTACTACAACTGTCTGACTTTCCATGTTAAAACGCAAGAATGGACTACCCGCTCTATACCATATTCAATTGGACTATTTCAGGGCTGTTGCCTCTCCCCGACGATTTTTAATATAGTTTTTAATATACTTCTGGAAAGCCTGAGCCAGTTTGACAGGAAGTGGGGCTACCGTTTTAAAACAGACGGCCAATACACCTCGTCGTGCCTCGCTTTTGCCGACGACCTAACTTTCATTACCAGAAGCCCCAAGCAGCTTTCCCTGCTATTACAGAAAGTGGAGCTTTTCTGCGACTGGTCAGGCTGTATAAAAGTGAAGCCCTCCAAATGTTTTTGCCTTGGACTCGCCCGCATGGGCACAAAATTTACATCCTATGACCCCAAATTGGTCTATAAGGGCTCTAATATCTCCCTTATAGACCCAAACAATCATTTCAAATTCCTCGGCAGAAAAATCACCCATCAGGGAAAAGACGTCTCGGGCGATCATGTTATAGAGCATTTCAAAAGTTGCCTGGCGAAAATAGATGCCTTGCTAATTTCTGGCCCTCGTAAGGCCTGGATCTATGACAATTATCTAACGTCACATTTGTCATGGCCCTTTCTTATTTACGATTTTACCAAAACCCAACTGTCCCGTCTAGATGCACTGGTGACAGCTAGTTTAAAATCCTGGCTGTCCTTAGCCAAACCAGCTGACCCCTCGACTCTCTTCAGGTCCAAACAAAATTTTGGGCTAGCGCTTAAACTGCCCTCTCTGCTCTACGCCAACTCCAGAATAACCAAAAATTCGATTCTGTGCAATTCCAAAGATCCGGCAATATCGAAGCACGTAATAAGTGGCTGTAGTGATTCAAATGAACTACAAGCCCGCGTAGACTTCCACAAAAGGTTCCTTACTGGAATCAGCCAGAATGGCACTGGTCTGGGGTATGGCAGTACAACCACGAGCGACGTGGACTTGAAGAAGTCTCTTTTGCGGGGAGATTACGACAGCAAGAGTATGGCTCATGCTATTGGCCTTCAATGCCAGAATGATTGGACAACAATTGGTGACTTTTGCATTCCGCCTCCAATGCACTGGAAGGTAATGCTCTATGACTGGACGCCAGAGATGCTGAAATTTTATTTGAATGCCTTTCAGCATACACTTCCAGACCCCAGTAACCTCGCTCGTTGGAGCTTTGCCGAGGATAGTTCTTGTCCCCTCTGTAGCAATACCCCTTGCACAGCTAGGCACATTCTAGCTGGCTGCAAGGTGGCCTTAGATCAAGGACGGTACACTTACCGCCATGACAAAGTTCTCGCTGTTATTCGCGAGGTAATTAGTCTCTCAGTGGCTCGTGCCAACAAGGGTTTGACAGTATCCTCCAAACCCCCAATACAGTTTGTGCGGGATGGCTCTAAAGGCAAAAAACATTTAACTACAAAACCTTTCTCAATAATCGAGAAAGCTACAGATTGGATTCTGGAGGTTGATTCGGTCTCTAAGCAGTATAAATTCCCTGAAAGTCTCGGATGCACAGCCCTCCGTCCAGATATAACTCTTTACTCTCTATCTCGGAAGGTGGCTCTTATCGTAGAATTAACTGTTCCATGGGAATCAAATATCCCAAAAGACCACGAGTACAAATTAAATAAATACCATGATCTTGCAAATGCCGTAACCCGGAACGGCTTCACTGTTCACCTTCACGCGGTGGAAGTTGGCGCTTGTGGCCTGCCAGCTAAATCTCTATTTCACCTCTTTAAAGATCTTGGCCTTTCCAGAAAAATAATCAACTCTTTCTTAGAAAAAATTATCTAAAACTGCGATTTGCGCATCTCAAATTCTATGGCTTCGAAGGGGGAGTGAATGGGTGGCAAGGTGAACGCTCACATGTGGCAAGACAGCTGTCCTAAACCTACCACAGCCGGTTCGTAAGTCCGGAATCCACTGCTCACCCCCCAGAAGTGTAAAAAAAATAGTATTATGATGGGCCCGACTCCGGTCGGTGAATTCCATGGCAGCTCCGTTTGTATTTATTTATTAAAACATAAAATATTGACTACTTACTTCTATATATTATTTATGTTACTATAATATATTATGAATAAGTGATTCTCTTAGAGTCTTACCAATAAACGAGTTGTAAAAGTTATACCTCTGTTATTACTAGGTATAAGAAAATCTGTGACCAATAAACGGGGTATAGCTTACACCACTGATCATCTCGGGTATAAGCATGGAATAGTGGTACTGGATGGAACGAATAGCCCTATGTGCAGAGCATGCATGGAGGCGGAAGAAACCACAAAACACATTCTGCTAGATTGTAAACAGGTAGAAGTATACAGGACAAAACACCTTGGGACTCCAGGCACCCTGCGCGAGGCAGCAGGAAACCTGAAAGCCCTGCTGGCTTTCGTCGAGGAGCTGGGGTGGGTGGAATAGCGCTACCCCCGTTACACGCAAAATAGGCACACTGGATGTCGACTTGCGGAGGAACGCCCAGTACAACTAACTAACTAACTAACTAGTGGTACTGGATTTCCATCCGCACTATAACTCCGCTATACCACCCCTAGGCCAGGTATAACAGCGGTTTAGCGGCGTATTAACTTAAAAATGGCCGACCGGCGTAACAGCTGTTTCAAACTGACAGCCGCGGACGTGGAGCTTGTCGTTCGCGAATCGTGCGCTTTCGTTGTAATAGCCGTGTTACGACGAGGATACGCCTTTTATACTGCTGTGAAATCCTGCGTTTTAGCCGAATAATGGATTTTGACGACTTGGATGATATGATCGATCTGGATTTATTGGAAGAAATCGAAATGCGTCGTGATAGGTGACCAAAAATTTACAAATTGCGATACGACCCGTTCGATTTGGATGATTACGATTTTAAAACTAAATATCGTTTCACTAAGCCATACGCCGCAAGAATCATCGATATCCTGAGAGCTGACCTGCAAAATGACAATAGAGGTAGTGCCATTTCACCAGAACTTCAAGTTTTCTCCGCTTTGAGGACATGGGCACGGGCTGAGGTAACCTCTCAGATGAAAATATTTTGAAGTGCACCATTTTTGTGTAACATATAAATGTTTCCATTGAAATTTACAGATTCAAGATGATTCTGGTGACATACACGGATTCAGTCAGAGCTCTGTGACAAACGTTTGCCGGAGAGTGGCTCTTGCTCTGGTCAATCGACGGGAGGAGTATATTAAAATGCCGCAGACCTTAGCTGAGCAGGAACAAGTCGTAGCGGAATTTCGCCGGATTGCTGGATTTCGCCACGTCATCGGTGCAATTGATTGCACAAACATTCGAATTCCAAAAGTTGGGGGTGATGCAGCCCAATATTACATCAATAGGAAGGGTTATTCCTCATTGAACGTGTAAGTAAGATAATCTATCTTAGTACCTCGAGACGAGTAGAGTACCGAATTCTAAAATTAAAATACCTAAATTCTCACCTTTTCCAGGTGGTTTGCGATACTTCTCTTCGCAGCCAAAATATAGTTGCGGCCTGGAGGGGAAGTACACATGATTCTCGCATATTTAATGAGAGCCGCATTAAGCAACGCATGGAGAACGGCGAATTCAGAGGAAGACTTATTGGAGATTCTGGATATGCATGTACTCCGTATTTATTCACGCCGATCTTGGCACCAAGAACGCGGAGTGAAGAGCGTTATAATTATGCCCACATTAGGACAAGAAATACTGTCGAACGTTGCTTCGGCGTTTGGAAGCAGCGGTTTCGATGTTTGCTAAAGGGCTTCACTACTTCCCTCGAAAATACTAAACTGTATATTGTCGCACTCGCTATTTTACACAATATCGCCATTAGTATGAATGAAGGTGGAAATTATTGGCCCGATGATGACTGCGATAATGATGTAGCGCCTCCGGCAGATGGAAATGTTAACGGAAATGCAGCACGTTCAGCATTTATTGAGCAATATTTTTGAAATAAAACAATTACAAGTATATAAAGGTTTTTATTTAAAAAAGAAATGCTTACATACTTACAAATAAAAAAACAACAAACACAAGTATTGTAACAAAAATCCAAATTTGCGTGGCATGTTATGTTTCAAAAACATATTGCACGCATTGCAACATGTTTCGCTTGTATTTCTCGTGTTTTTTTTATATTGGTCTTACTCAGTTTTTGAGTTGTGTCGGTATCATGGTTCAAAATCTCAAAACTTATTTCCAAAACAATAAATAATTGCTAAAAGCTTTGACATTTGGATCTGTCATAATAGAGATAGCCGTATTGCACAGCCCAATAAAAAATGACCCTTCTGGTGTTCTTGCCATGACAAAAAAAACAAAAGATTTACTTTAAAAAAAAATCAAGTTCAAAAGAATTTTAATAAATATAATAAATATTACATAAAATATTACTATTTTAGTGAACATGAGTAGCTATGAGTTTTTTTTTTTTAATCTCCTAAAGTTGGTATAACTGCAGGCAGTCCAGTCTGTCCATCCTAGCCACGGTAATTGAGGGGGTCATATTTTCTAATGCTGGCACTTCACATCGCTATTCGGTATTCGCGTTTTGTTCGCGTTTTTATTCGGCTTCATCGGACGAAGTCCGAATAACACGAACACCCCCGTCCACACATCGATATGAACAGCGAATATGCCGAACATACCGAATATTTTTGCTATCTTCCTACGCGTTCACGTGTTGCTATCTTCCAACAAGATGGATGTATTGACGGCAGCAGCGGCTTATTATTTCTTCTGTGTTAATTACCAATACATGTTATGCGTACATAAAAACAAAGTTGTTCAAAGACCATGGAAGAGAAGACGCTGGTGGATGTTAAAAATTCACAAAAATCGTACTAAGTAAGTACCACCTACCGAAAAACATTATTGCTGAACGGAATAGCTAGATAGTTTCTGTGTATGTTCAGACTGTGGTTACTTACTTAATAGAAGTTAATTTTAGACTGTTTTTTAGGGAAAGTATGGAGAGAAAATTTCAAGAAATGCTGGCTGAACCCTCGGATGAATTCCATAATTTCTGCAGAATGACATATACAGACTTTGAGCTCTTATTACAAAAAGTTGATCCGATAATATCAAAGAAAGATACTAATTGGAGAGACTCGATACCATCAAAAGTTAGATTGGCAGTGACTTTACGGTTTCTGGCCTCTGGAGATAGCTACCGGAGCCTACACTATCTCTTCAAGATTTCAAGTCAAATCATCTCAAAAATAATACAAGAAGTATGCATTGCTATATACCAGGTTCTAAAGGATAATGTTAAGGTAAGAAAATATCCTTTATTTTAATTAAACTAGTTTTATTAATGAAAAAACTTACAGCTTTTAATTAGGTACTAGTACCTACTTATAACCTATATCAGACTGCAATTACGACTAATTATTTCTTTGGTGGTTGGGCATAGATGATGACTTCGTTCAATTTTGCTGCTGGACCCTCATAAATAATATCGGGCTGATTAACATCTGCATCATTACATTCTTGAATCAAATCTTCAGGAATAAAGTTACCTTCTTGCGTAAATAGGAATCTGGGCTGATGAGGTTCGCCTAGATTTGAGTTATTATAATTGTGGTCTTGATATGTCCACATATTCTTATTTTCACTCGTTGCAAATGGGGAAGGTGTATTCGCTGGATGAGATGTGTTGGATGGTGATGATAGTGAAGATTTTTGCCTATTTTGATATTGAGATTCTTCATAAATTAGCTGGTTAATTTTTATCATCACCAGGTCCCTCCGATCTTCTGGCAATCTTTGCAGCTTCTTTGCTACTAGTTTTCCAAAAATATTGCATTCATCATCCTCAATTAACTGCGAATTGTGAAACTGTGAAACTGTTTTTAAAATTTGTAATGCTTCATCCGTTTGTTTTTTTGCCTTTTGAAGTTCAGGCGGATCATGTTGTCTTCTCTTGGATCCTGTCATTGGTTGTTGTCGTGAGGTTGAAGGTCCTTGATCAACAGTTGATTGGGACGGTACATTTGAAGTTGACTCTTGTTCAGGGTTTGATACATTAGTATCAGTTTCATCGAAGGTTTCCTCCGAACCGAGACTTTCGTTCTGGTTACTCTGAAAATGAAAATTTATTAAGTATCGTATCATTATATATCTACCCTGGACAACGGCGATTGCAACATCACCGAAACGTCGGGTCCTCCTAATTTCACGCGGTAAATTCGTTTTATCCTATTTATAATCATTATATATCGTTTTACAGATACCAAGCACAGAACAAGATTGGTTGGCCATAGAACGTGGTTTCTGCAAACGATTCCCACATGCTGTTGGAGCTATAGACGGGAAACATGTGGTATTGAGGGCACCAATCAACAGTGGCTCTGAATATTTTAACTACAAAAAAACCTTCAGCATTGTCTTAATGGCCTTAGTTGACAGTAACTACAGTTTTTTATTTGCCGATGTTGGATGTCAGGGCAGGATAAGCGATGGAGGTGTTTTTAAAAATACTATCTTGTGGAACAGAGTTGAAAACAATTTGTTGAGACTACCCGCACCAACTGCCCTGCCAAATGGAAATATTGATATGCCCTATGTCTTTTTAGGGGATGGGGCATTTGCTTTACATACAAATTTGATGAAACCATACCCTGGTGAGCACCAAGAAGGTACAAAAGAAAGGGTGTTTAATAAGAAACTTTCGTCAGCCCGTGTTATTGTTGAAAATACATTTGGCGTCATGACTTCAGTCTTTAGAGTGCTGCGTCAACCGCTACTAATGGAACCAGAAGCAGCAACGCAAGTAGTTATGGCCTGCATAGTTTTACACAACTTTTTAAGGAGCCGAAATTCAGTAGCTGCATACACTCCACCAGGCACGTTTGATGTATTTAATGGCGATATATTAGTTAGCCGGGGATCGTGGAGGGATGATATTCCAGATACTCCAGCTTTGCGTGACATAAGACACATTCCTAGAAGGTCACCAAGGAATGCAGTAGAAATACGAAATGAGTTCGCAACTTACCTATTTTCATCACCGAATTGATTACCTATATATGTAAATTCCTACTTCATTAATACATACCTACTACTGTTTACTATTACAATATGTTTCTACAGTTTACTTTAAATTATAAATAACAAAAGAAGAAAAGTGTTTTATTACATACCTCAGTATTCATCGATTCCTTACACGTATAAATGGATGCCAGGAAACTATCCATTAATGCAAAAGCGTACCAGCTCGGTTGGTAAACATCACAAATGCCTGCTCCTGATTTTTCGGATTTTTTTATTTTAATTTTGTATCCCCGATAGGCAGCCATCAACGTATCTCGCTTTTTTTTTAGCTCTTTTGTTATGCCTGGATATTCCAGGCTGTTCTTAATAGCATTCCATGCATCGTTAACTTTGCTTCTGTTTTTATGCGAGGCATGTTTCGGGTCCCATATGCAGGGATGCATTTGATATAATTCTAAGAATCGCATCACAAGGTCATTTGTCCAATCCATCTTGTTATGAGCTGTCAAAACAATAAGCACGTCCGTCGCTATCGCGCACCGCACACTACTGAGTGAGCGAAGTGTGGGCAGTAAACGAACTTATTCGGTATATTCGCGATCCTTTGATATGCGATCAAAAACCGACAAGCGGGCGGATATTGGTGTTCGTGTATTTGCGTATTCGCTCTGTTCGTGAAAATAGGCGAATATAGACGAATAGAGCCACTTCACATAGTAGTATTTGGGCGAATAAGACGAATACGCGAATACGAATAGCGATGTGAAGTGCCAGCATAAGATCCGCGAGGTGTGTGCACCAGGAGTGCGGCGTTTTTAAAGTGATGTGAACAAGGTCCTATTTTCTGGTAAGCGTTTAATTCTTTCCGGGATTCAATTAGATAAAGTTTTTGAAGAGTTTTGTAGTAATGGGGGTTTTTCTTTTTGGTTACAGCGTGTTTTTGGCTGTGCCGCCTTTTTTTATATTCCAATGTAAATTCAACTATAAATCGGCCCACCGTGCCCTGACTTTTTCTCGCCTGGATGTCCGTTTGAACTGGAAAATGTATCACATGTCACATGTCTGAAGTCTGTACCACATGTCTGAAGAGGAGATAGAAGGAGGAACTACCTGCTGATTAAAGGATCTTGTTTTTCTAACTTTAAATTTGTAGTTTTATTTTAAAATTGCGAAGGTTTATTCTCTGTTTTGCCAAATTTAGTGACAAACTAAATCCTTTCCCCGACCCTGTGGTTGTTTTTTTATTTTTCGGTCATAACCTAACCTATAGTATTTTTTTCTTTTTCGCGTTTTAAATAAACTCGATGGCGCTCTTGTTTCTTAGTATAACGCGATGGGATTACTAATCGTACGTTATAGTATATAAAGGTTTTAATTTTAAAAAGAAATGCTTACATGCTTACAAATAAAAAAAACAACAAACACAAGTATATAAAGGTTTTAATTTTAAAAATAAATGCTTACATGGTTACAAATAAAAAATAAACTAAACTAAATTATTATTAAAAACTAAATTAAAAATTATTTATAAAAATATAAAAAATAAACTAAATTAGGTATCAAAATACGTACAATATTTTCTAAATAAGTTCCGGGGCGATGCACCTGAAAAATATTTTTTTTCAATCCAATGCAAAAACTAAACAACTCAATGCGAAAATTAAACATCCGAGTCCGATTCGTCTATGTCAGCACTTAGACGTCCTGACGATTTAAATTTTAGACGACGCAACTGTGAATTTCCGCCATTCTCTCTTCTTTCTTTTTTAGAGCATCCATTTTTGCGACGTGCTCTAGCCTGCTCCATTCATGTTGCTCCTTCAAGAAATCTGTTTTTAGTTTATTTTCTTGCAACATCAGTCTGCGGAGCAGCTTTTTTGAACGAAGTGACTCTGTCAGAAGCGCATCTTTAATAGGTAACGATTGCACCACCTGTAAAATAAAATATACTCAAATAAATCAACATACTTTCAGGGCCTAGTGGCATAGTGGTCAGATTGCCTATTATTGCAAGGCTCCGGGTTGGATTCCCGGCTGGGTCACCATTTTCTGTTAAGATAAAATTAACAGAATTGCATTTAATTCTGCCGATCGAATGCAAAAACAAGACACATACTTCCTCGCATGTTTCACGCACACACATATAAACGGTTCATAGTAGGATTTGCTGTAAGAGATTGCACTATGATAATAAACTCGTCCATTGTGAAATTTCACAATAAAGAGTAGAAACAAACAAACAAACTTTCACCTAAGTGTCTTTGTACATACATTTTTCGACCGCTGCATAGCTTTGCGCTTCTTGCTTTGAGGCGTTCGCTCAGGTGCTCTCTTTTTCTTGGCTGATTGCGGTGCTCCGAGTGGCGGCGGCACAAATTCACCGTCGGTCATTTCCTCCACTACAATATCTGGCCAATCTTCAGTTATCTATAAAAATTTAAATGTCTTATTATCAATAAATCAAAATAAAAAATCACGACAGACTACAAATACATACCGCGAAAGGAATGTCGTCGTTTTGGGTCCGATTAGTGTATGACTTGAGTGGCTGAGGAGTATAAGTTGGAGTTTGGGAATTGGATAGGATAGTTGTTTGGGAGGTGGAAGGGAGAGATTGTGGTGGCTGCGAGATCACTGAAGCTTGAGATGGCAGCGGCAGCTTGCACGGTTTAGTCTGTAAAAAAAATTATTAATATATGAGATTTCATTTTTGTCTGAAATATTTAAAACCGCGGTAAATGCTATTTTTCGAAAACATAACCATTCCAACGCATCGCTGTCATATTTATGCACAGGAACGTCGAATTCCGCCGGCACCATCTCCAGGACTTCTGAGCTAAGGTCGGGCGGTTGAGGACCACCTCCAGTACCATTCGTCAATCTTCTGAAGCCGGATACCTGTTTTTTAGCATCCATCTTCATCATCTTCCATTGCTGCTTTATTTTATCAGGTTACCTCTCTCCTGAAGTTTTTAACTCGTTGAATCTAAAAATGATACATCATTAAAATGTTGAATGCATTTTCAAAATGGCCGGAGTCCATTGGATACATCCATCGGACGTGGGTCAATTAAAATGGCCTGGTTGCTTTTGTGAGTGCTAAAAAAAGAATTATTTATTAAAAAATCTCACCTTTCATATATCGCACCCTTGGAACTACAATGACGTAAGTGCAACTACTATCAATTCGAGAAAAATGCATTTAAAGATTTTATCTCACTGTTCTCATCATAACTTTTTTCAGGAAGACAATATATGTATATTTTTTTATTAACTAATTCTTGGTTATGTTTCTTTTATACAGAATAAATTAAATTCATTTGTATTTCGTTGTTGTAATATTGACATATTTTTAAAATGAGGGGCACCAACAGTTAGGTCATTGTGCTACTAAGATGTAATTATAAAATCAAGGAATAGCAAGGAACAATGACGTAAATTTAGAACATTACTTAGTCAAATTAAAACTAATAAATAATCACTATCCATAAATATACGTGATAGAGTTTAAAGTAATAAAATAGTTTTCGTATGAGTTGTAAATGGTAGGAAAATTTAACATTATAATAATTTTAACATTATAACTAATAATAAATGTTACGATAGAATGAATAAATAATGAAGGGGAATAAAAGTCTATAAAATATAAAAATAATATTTATTTTTAATAATCCTAGTACTAATAAACATTAAAAAAATTAACCTAACTTATCTGCTATCTATTTGCCGTATTATTACAAGACCACATAAAAATTACGAACTAGACATTTTGAAAATCACGTTTTATGAAAAAATTATGAACTACAGACATTTTTAAAATCACGTTTTAATTTAAATTATAATATCGAAGTGAATAATATCAAACAAATAATTTAACAAATACTATCTTCTCATAGTATTTATTAAATTAAAGATTCCTATAATATTCTCCATAGTAATGAGGTACTATATTTTTTTCAATTAACTGCAAAATATTTTGTTTCTTACGTTCAGATAGCGGTATTTTAGTCATAAGCTGGTTTAAGCTGTATTTCATCCATTGGTCTTCTATTAGCATGGCTGGCGCGTAAGCGTCGAGTTTGTTCTGTAAATATCTTAGCTTGTAACATATTTTCAGTTTTATAGGAGACTTTGTATTCAAAATCATCGCTGTTCTTTGTAAATTTGACCACTTTTAAATCGGTAAGTTTGATTTGATCTCCATCAATGTTCTTCGATACATTTATATTCATCTCTTCTGCTAGTGCTTTGAGGTCAA
The DNA here is from genome assembly GCA_944548615.1 of Micropterix aruncella. Taxonomy (NCBI): domain Eukaryota; kingdom Metazoa; phylum Arthropoda; class Insecta; order Lepidoptera; family Micropterigidae; genus Micropterix; species Micropterix aruncella. Next base: position 9,105,425 of record OX155967.1, read on the forward strand.
AAAAGTTATAATAACTCATTTCATTTACTGTAAACGAATTTCCAGACTTCTTAGCTTTCCTAATGACATTAACGTATTGGTCTGGAACATAGATTGGACCAGATTTCCTTTCTTTTTTAACACACTTTTGAATTAAAGAATGAGCGGTATCTCCCTCGTTTTGCGTGTGGCCGCGAATAAGAAACTTATGTGTTATGGAGTTTATCTTTAACTTCGTCACAGCAAAATAATACATTGCAAGAATATACCTGAAAAAATAATTAGAAGTACTTAGGAAAGTGTCAGTAAAGTTACTTCGAAAATTTTTATGTCATTGCAGACAGGCATTTACTGTCAGATAGGCACTTACTTGTTTTTTTGTTGGCCGCAGCAATTGTCCGAGTAAAAAACAATGTCGCAGTTAGGCTGTTTTGTAGCCAATTCTTCCAAATATTTATAAATACAAGATCAAATCTCAATGGCACCTCTATGACCCATACCCTCATGCCAAAAATAGCATGCGGTACGTTCGTTTTTCCCATTAGTCACCTAAAAATAATTGTATATTCATTATCGACATAAGAAATAAAAAAGTTATGTTAAAACCTACCGTGAAATTGTAACAATTTAGACGTGTCTTGTAAAAGAAAGCCGAAGAGTCTCCAACGGGACATGGCAATACTGCTTGCAAGTCCTAGGTTGCAACAATCAAATTATCATTGTTTTGACATTGATTCATATCTCTTTTTTTTCAAGACGGCTTAAACTTTTCTCTTCCAAGTGTAATTTATAATCAGCTTCAAGTCCCAGCTTAACTTCAATAGGTGCGTTTTGATAGCCAACACAAACGTCACATTGGTCTTTCTTCGGCATATGAAAACCAATATTAAAGATAGGACTAAACCGTCCTCAATTTTGGGAGCAGCAAAGGACTGGCAATTGCTGATGGACACACATGAGAAGCATTACCAAATGCCTTCAGAAATCTGCACCACAGCTTACAGACCGGATATTCTCATATTCTCAATGGCGACAAAGCATGTTGTACTTGTCGAACTTACAGTCCCATGGGAAAGCAACATACCGAAGGACCACAACTTCAAAGTAAACAAGTACTGCAATTTAGTAGACCGGATAGTGAGAAACGGATTTAAGACTGATCTCTTCGCCGTGGAAGTCGGAGCAAGAGGACTACCGGCGAAGTCACTCTACAGCCTCTTCAAGAATTTAGGCCTGCCAAGAGCGGCGCTGAGCTCATACATGGAGAGAGCCTCGAAAGCGGCACTGGAGGCATCCTACAGAATATGGATAGGTAGAGAGAGGGAGGCCGAGGGCGGGACTGGTGGTTCTCTGCGTCCTAGTCATCGCAGACTAGCTGATGAGGGCTTGTAGCGAGCCGAAACGTCACGCGCGCTGGAGAACTGTAGAGCGGCCGCTCACTAGTCCCACCTCGTCCGACACCCTCCTTTATTGCCAATGGGCCCGGATATGTTCGGTGAAGCCATTGAAAGCTGAGTTCAACACCTTCAAAATAAGACAACCCGGAGAGACGGGATGACGCTGGAAAGACAGCTGACGACTGGGAAAGACCGGTGACAAATCGGAAAGACCATTTGACGACCGGGAAAGACTGGTGACGCTGGAGAGACAGACGGGCGTTAGGCCTAGCAAGCCGCGCCATGAAAGAAAGCTACGAAAAAATTAAAGAGTAATACCCTCAGAGCGGTCCGAGAGGGAGGGAGGATGAACCGCTCACCACCGACTGAAAACTCAGACGACTTTGGCAAGGACCCGGACTTGAAATGCTCGAAGTGTGGAAAACAATATAAGCGAAAAATCTGGCTAGAAAAGCACATGAAAGAGAAACACTGGGACAGTGAAGCAGGGCAGAATTCGCCTGTAAGTCCTCCACCTGACACTACTGACAGAGTACAACCTCACACGTCATTAAGTGCCGCAAAACCCTCCTCTCAAAATGAACCATTTTCAGCCAGAGAAAAACTAAGCTTACCGAGCATATCCGAGGCCACTTGGAAGCAGCACGACCGTTGCCTGGCCGAAAGGCTTGACCTCCCAGGTTGTAGACAGAGCCCCGAAGATCAGCTCTGTAACTTCCAAGAAACAATCCACAATTACTTCTCCGAACTGTACCCTGTTCGTGATCACCACAACCCGTTGAAGAGAGAAAACGGTTTCAAAGCTAAGCTTAGGAGAAGGAAGAGAGAGTTGAAAAAGCAGCTAAGAAAGGCTAAAGCATCAGGAGATAGAAACCTATGCCACCAGCTAGCCAAAGCGATCAGGTCCATTCTGAAACTCATCCAGAAAGTATCTGAGCAAATTATGGAGGCTGAAAATGAGTTTCGGAAATCCCAGAATATAGCAGCTTTTGAAAAGAATCCCTTCGCTTTCACCAAAAAAGCTTTCAAAGAGGAACAGGGTATAATCAAGATAAACTCAGATGAGGTGTTCAACTATTTTAAGTCCACATATACCGCCCCGGAGGAACATATAACTTACAGGGATCCACCAGCTCCGAAGCCAAAAGAACCTGTTCTAGCATTCGATACTGATTCACCAACAATGGAGGAGCTGGAATGTCACATAAAAAGGAAACCAAATAGTTCCGCCCCAGGGCCAGATGGCATACCATATATCGTTTACAAAAAATGTCCATCAGTGCGTAAACATATGTTGAACATCTTCAAAAGAATATGGACAAACAGAGATGTGCCAGATTGCCTAGGTAAAGCCAAGTTTGTTCTTATACCTAAAACAAAAGAAGTTACTGATCCCAAGGATATTAGACCTATAGCCCTTACAAACACAATTTCCAAAATATTCTTCTCCATTATACAAGCCAGATTACTCAAACACATGTGTACCAATGACTATTTACCGAAAAAATATCAGAAAGGTTTTCTCCCAAGAGTTTCAGGATGTCTAGAACATAATTCCTTGCTAACTGAATGCCTTAAAGATGCAAGAAAGAACGAGAGACAAATAACTGCCACGTGGTTGGATTTTGAAAATGCCTTTGGTTCGGTGCGCCACGAATTACTATTAAAGGCGCTTGAATGGTATAATGTGCCACCTTTGATCTGCAATATAATAGCATCCTATTACAAAAAGCTTTCCTTCGTAATACAATTAAAAGGTGAAGCGGAGAAGACACCTGAAATTCACTATGGCGTAGGACTCTTCCAGGGTTGCTGCCTCTCTCCGGTGGCATTTAACATTGTTATCAACATTCTAATTGATACCCTTGTCGTAAAAGAAAGTAAATGGGGATACAGGTTCAAATACGGAGACAAATACATGGCGGCTATCCTGGCATTTGCGGACGACATAACACTATTAACCCGCAATCCAAAACAAAACCAAGCACTTCTCAAAGTAGTAGACGACTATTGCGAATGGACCAATGGAATGAAGATTAAACCGGCAAAGTGCTACTGTTTGAACTTAGTAAGGAAGGGTACAAAATTTATCTCAAACGACCCGGGTCTGACAGTGTCTGGTAAAACAATCGCAACAGTGGCTGATGAAGCTCCTTTCAAGTTTCTAGGGAAAAAAATCACTAGCAGAGGAAAGGAGCATCCCACCGAGGACATTGTCAAACTTTTTGATGAGTACCTTTGCCGAACTGACAATCTTCCCCTCCTTGGTACACATAAGGCATGGATCTACGATAACTACTTGACATCAAAACTTTCATGGCCATTTCTTGTCTATGACTTCTCTAAGCAAAATCTTAATAAATTAGACTCTAAAGTGACCAGATCCCTGAAATCATGGTTTGGCCTGGCTCACCCAGCTGACCCATCAACTCTATTTAGATCTCACAACAACTTTGGACTAAACATTAAGAAACCGTCAACGTTTTATCAAAAGGCGAGAATAGCCAAACGATGTATACTCAAAGACTCCAATGATAGTGCCATTCGAGCCCTACCGAACACATCGCTATCAGATAAAATGGAATCAAGACTCGACTTCTACAAATCATTCCAAGTTGGTATCCGCACTAATAGAGCTGGACTGGGTATGGAAACAGCTAAGTCTGACAAAGAAGTACTGAAAGATTTTGCCCAGGAGGACATGGAGCAAGGTTTCAAACTGCACGCCTTGAACTTAGAAATGCAGAATGACTGGTTGACTGTGGGTGACTTCTGCATCCCCCCTGCATTGAAGTGGAAATCCCTAATATACAACTGGTCCCCTGAACTGCTTAAGTTCTACCTAAATGCGTTCCAACTTACTCTGCCTGACCCGAGTAACCTAGTTCGGTGGGGGAAATCTACAAATAAAGTATGCCCGACGTGTAAGGAGTTCATAGGCACTGCCAAACATTTGCTATGTGGTTGCAAAATACTGCTTGACCGAGGCCATTATTCCTATCGCCATGATAAAGTCCTCCAAATCATCAGAGAGGCTATCAGCCTATCTATTGCACGGACCAGAAAAGGGCAAACGAGCAATGGCTTCAAGAAGGTCAACTTTGTAAAACCCGGAGCGAAGAAGCTGCCTAAAGATAGGACTAAACCGTCCTCAATTTTGGGAGCAGCAAAGGACTGGCAATTGCTGATGGACACACATGAGAAGCATTACCAAATGCCTTCAGAAATCTGCACCACAGCTTACAGACCGGATATTCTCATATTCTCAATGGCGACAAAGCATGTTGTACTTGTCGAACTTACAGTCCCATGGGAAAGCAACATACCGAAGGACCACAACTTCAAAGTAAACAAGTACTGCAATTTAGTAGACCGGATAGTGAGAAACGGATTTAAGACTGATCTCTTCGCCGTGGAAGTCGGAGCAAGAGGACTACCGGCGAAGTCACTCTACAGCCTCTTCAAGAATTTAGGCCTGCCAAGAGCGGCGCTGAGCTCATACATGGAGAGAGCCTCGAAAGCGGCACTGGAGGCATCCTACAGAATATGGATAGGTAGAGAGAGGGAGGCCGAGGGCGGGACTGGTGGTTCTCCGCGTCCTAGTCATCGCAGACTAGCTGATGAGGGCTTGTAGCGAGCCGAAACGTCACGCGCGCTGGAGAACTGTAGAGCGGCCGCTCACTAGTCCCACCTCGTCCGACACCCTCCTTTATTGCCAATGGGCCCGGATATGTTCGGTGAAGCCATTGAAAGCTGAGTTCAACACCTTCTGTGTATTGAAAATATACAGATATGTATTGTATCCTGCAGTAGGTAAGTTATTTTCCCTTCTTAAATTTTCATAATTTCTGTGCATTTCGGATACTGTTAAGCCACCATCAACGAATTCCCTGCTTGTATTTGCTCTCAAATAATGGCTTTCAATTTTGGGTATTGATTTTATATGGTCTATTATAGATTGTCTTATTTCTTCAGGTATAGTGGAATGATTGCCATGGTGCCCTCTTTGATCCTGGGGAGCAGTACCGAGGTTTTTATTTTTAGATTGAATGACCGTGCGGAGTGTTCTTTCGGCCAACGTTCAATGTATTTAAGAGGAAAGTTTTGCATACTCTTTTTTCTTTCCCTTCTACTACAAAGTAATACGTAGTGTTTGGTTTTCGAGGTTGTCTGTTTCGGCTGCCAACTTTGATTCGCCGGTATTCTACTTCCAGTGGTTTAATGCAGCAACTTAGAAAATCTCTTTGTCGCTGTAAGTTGCCTAACTCCCAATAACCTTTGAAAATAGCTAGTCTCTCTTCTTCAGAAAATTTATCAGCACATGAAAGTCTGCATTTATAGGAACACGTAGGTCCAATGGTCTTCGCTCTTACATTCTTGCCTGTTCTTGAGATGTATTCTTGTCCTGTATTTTTAAGCCGCTTTGTAAGATTTTTTTTCCAGTTATTTGGGTTTATTGGCCGGTTTTTGGATTTATTCGATACCAATTGCTCAGTAATTAGGGATTCTTCAGACTCCTGTGTGACAATTAATGCTTCGGAGACAGCAGCATTGGATTCAATTTCATGATCATCTTCGGAACTAGAAAAAGACAAACTTGAACTACTGTCATCGCTACTGCTACTACTTGAACTACTAGATGGTGGTGGCTTAAATTCGTCCGAATCAGTCCCAGAAAAGTCAACTACTGTCTCCAAATCAGATATATCCAGATCAGGTGGTTTTCTTGCACTACTAGACGGTTGTGGCTGAATGTCGCCCGAATTAGTCTCAGAAAAGTTAACTACTGTCTTCAAATCAGATATTATATGCGGATCAGGTGGGTTTGTCTCATTTTCTGAACCACTTTTAGCCAATCTTATTAATTTAGCTCCACGAGATTCCATAATGTTAGTAGAAAATAACCTAAAAACGTAAATAAAAATAAAAATACAGAAGAACAACGACTTAATTGTAATAAACGTCGATGTTGCACCAAATATTCAGAGTAAACTTACAAAAAATGACGCAAATCACAGTTAAGTCAATGTAGTTCCAAAATTAAAAACAAATATATGACATAATTACCATTGCGCCGTTGTAGCACTGGGAAGCGACTGACACTTACCGCTCCCCGCGGGCAACTGGCCATTCAGGCGTTGTTGTCTTCAAAGCACCGCTCAATTCGACATCGACGCTACTTCCCTCTGGCGGCATCAGTTGTAATCACATGAAAGTCAATGTTGATTCCGTTAGTTTGTCACTTTTTCAAGTGTTTGTTATACTTAAGTCAATTTTGCAATTTTTTGCACTTACGTCATTGTAGTTCCAAGGGTGCGATATGTAGTCCCATGCTTTCGTCTTCACCTTATTCGTGTTGGTATCGGTGTTTTTATTTTCGATTATATCGACCTTCGCCTTGACAAGTTCCCTCAGAAGCGTCTGAAATGGTTATTGATAGGTAATATTTAAGTTTCTTATAGACTAAACCGATTTTAGTCACTTTATTTTAGGTTACAAAGAGGCAAATTGTAATTTCACATCAGATGTATACGGCGTAAATAGGTATTTTAGGTTAGGTAGCAAGTAAGGTGGTCAAACAAGTTACCTTTTCCTCCCGTGTCCAGTTTGAATACCTGGTTGTCTTTTTCGACATACTGAGAGACTTATTAACTGACATACTCGTAATTTCGACGGCAACTGTTCGCGACTGAGATGGAAATACCACTATTAATTCGATCAGCGCTCGCGTAACAAAGCAATGGGCACGGGCTTTCTGACAACAAAAAGTGACATTTTATGCCGCTTCAGTTGGCCACCTTGCTTCCAAGCGGGCGTTGCCATGCTAGAAATATGACTTGTCTTTGGTTTCAGGGAGTAGTTATAACCGCGTTACAACTGATTTATTGGTCACGATTTTACAACTTCGTTATAACTCGGCTATACCGGGTATAACAATAACAAGGGTTTAACGCGGTTATAAGATCATTTTATTGGTAAGAGTGTTAGTGTTGTCAAATCGGTACATTTTCTAAAAAGTTTTGTTATTACGAAATACGGTCGGTCCGGCTTAAAAACGGTACTTTCTGCTGTCCGCAGCTCGAATGAGTTGTTAATAAGTTTTTCCATTAGCACATATAGGCGTCTAGTTTTCGATGACGACATAGCTATTACCCCGGACGTTATTTTTGCCCATGTTCTACGAATTTTAACATTTATTTTTTTTTAATTTTATTTATTTAAATAAGCCAGTTGGTAGGAATCCCTACTCTTGGTATAGTCAAGTTGAGTAACTGGTATTATACCTTATGTGGTATAATATTTTTTTTAAATATCGACCATTATTTTTTAATTGTAAAACAATTAATATTTCAATTTAAAATAAATATTTAAGATCTTTTTAATATAATTGGAACCGCTTAAATACTGCAGATAGTCAAATTATAAAAACGAAGAGTCAGTTATAAAACAGTAAAATTAAGATTATAAAAAATATAAAATTAAATCAATAACAATGTCGCAATAGAAATGGTCAATATATTTTTTTATATTATAATCCATCTTTGATAATCAATGCTTGTAATGTAAATAGTAATGTAAATAATCAAATTTATAAAATTAAAAAAAAACAAAAATAAGAAAAGATTGTAATATAAATAATTATAGAAGATTAGGAAAATCAATACTCTCAAAGTCCTTAACAGAATACATTGGGTTCTTAATAAGTATATCCTGGACCTTGCTCTTAAATTGAACGTCTCCAAGACCCCTGACGCACAATGGAATCTTGCTATAAAATATATTGGACTGATACAGGAAACTATTTCTAACCTTACTTAGTCGCACTTTGCAAGGACGCAAGTCTTGTTTGTTTCGCGTGTTGTGCGAATGAACATCCGAATTTGTTGGAGTGGTGCTGATATTTTTTCGTGCGTACATAACACCCTGGTATATATAAGCGGCATACATTGTCATGATACCAGATTCAACGAAATACGGCCTGCAAGATGTTAGCGATGATATGGTAAATAAATTGCGAATCGATCTTTTTTGAAGTCTAAAGATTCTTACCGAATTTGCCGTCATTCCCCAAAACATGAGACCATAACTTAGTAAGGAATGGAAATATGCAAAGTATACAGACTTTGCGGCTTCAAAGCCGCACAACATTTTAATTTTTTTAATAGCAAACGTGGCACTTCCTAATTTTCCGCTCAATTCATCCAAATGAGTTGACCATTGGAGTTTACTGTCTAAATGGATACCTAAAAATTTTACATGGTCAACATTTTCAATGTCATTTTCACCATAGCGGATGCTAATGACGTTATCTCGGGAAGGCCGAAGAGAGAAATGAATTGAATTTGATTTAGAGGCATTAAGGGATAGTCAGTTTACGTGGAACCAAGTACCCAGCTTTTTCACCGTGGCATCAATTCGCTTGATTAAAGTATCTAAGTTTGCATCACTGAAAATTAGAGAAGTATCATCTGCATAAAGGGTAATTTCGTCATTATCTGATATAACGCAATCTGGTATGTCATTTATATACACAAGGAAAAGAAATGGAACCAGGATAGAGCCTTGTGGCACTCCTTGCGTAATTAACTGGGGTTTACTAACAATATTTTGTATTTTAGTTACTTGCGTTCGTCCTTGCAAATAAGACTCTATTAGATTTAGTTCCCTGCCTCGAACGCCATAATGCTCGAGTTTACATAGCAAGATGGTGTGATCGACGCAATCGAAGGCCTTGGATAGATCACAGAATAAACCCAGAGTTTTTTCCGACTTATCCAGGCTGGAGAGCAACTTTTCCATAAGACCCGCAATTGCATCTATTGTGGACAACGACTTGCGGAACCCGAATTGTTTCGGAGTTAACCTCTCCTGTTGCGAAGTAAAAACTCACCTATCAAATTGCGCACGACATTCGGGCAAAAAATCGATGCGAGTCAACAGCCTTGAGAAAAACGATCATAACTTATAAACCACTAAACGGATTTAAAAAAGATAAAGAGAAAAATGATCGCATTGAAATTTGACATATAAAACATTATAACCTTATCTCGTAAAACAATTAACCCGCTGAGCACGTAACATCCATTTGGGGACATGAATGGCGGCCGCCTAATTTCCGAAACGTCCACTACTGGATATAGCGCTCGGCTCTTACGAAAATGTCGTTTAAATTTCGAAATGCGATTGTATATTCTATCGAATGATGCCATAATATAGCCAAATATGTCTCACTGTGAAATTGCTCGATTGCCGCATGCGATCATAGGATTATGAATAACTACGTCCCTTACAAAAACATCGATGACATCATTTCTGACCGACGTGTGACCGACGAACTGCGACGCGAGCCGGCTACACTAAAAAGTGATTTTTTGTGCGATTTTGTGTGATTTGGTGATTAAAAGTGAGTGATTTCCTTTCTAAAACTCTTAATCAACGAGCATTACTTATTGTGCGTAGCCCATTTCCTTTTCTTCATTTGTTTTCGAGTGAAAAACTTTGTGCGGCCAGGCGCCTTGTTTATCAAAATGGCTGGTAATTTTCGTCACACTTTTGAAACGACGAAATATCACTTGATATGACGTAATATTTGTTTATTTCGCTAATTAAATAGTTATTACTTCATTTACATCAAAAATAATCATAGGATTAAACGTATTTTGTGAATACAAAGTGTTTGAAACTGTCACCAGTTTTTTTGAGTTTGTAATTTGGCGGCAAAAAGCGATATTTCTCAATGTGTATAGTGAAACTTAGTATTTCTATCGATAATGAACTAAAAAAAAAAGCCGACGAAAAATTTTTTTTCGATATTTTATTTTTGAAGAAATTTGTATATTTGAATATTGGATTTTATAGTGAAACTAAAATAACATAAAACTTATCATGCATAAATAAATAAAAAATGCAGCAGTAACATAAAAGTTTTTTCAAAATTTGGGCTTATTTACTGAGAAAAAATTGGACTGTTTCGTCCTAAAGCTTCTCTATGCTCACCTGACCAGTCAAAACGATCTAATATCTTTATAACTCCCTGAAGTGACGGGCTCGCCTGTAGCTGCGCCCATGGTTGACTCACGGGCGAGGAACTCCTCAACGGTCAAAAGCACAGACGCATTGGGATGACTATTTTGACTTTTTTCTTAAAAAATGTGTTTTTGTTTTTTTAGATGTCAAGAAGATTCAATCTAAGCCCTGATCGGACCCCTCCTCGTGCCTTCATGGAGCTCCTGGAGGGGTCCGTGTCCGAATATTCGGACGAGGAAGCGGGTCCGGTATTTTGTTACGAGGACGGTGACGATGAATTGGACGACGATTACGCCTACGTCCCCTGCGATGTTGATATCGAGGAACGTCTCGATGCCACATCGCAGGCGATAGATCTGCCAATCGATCGGCAAGCCGTTGAAATCGAGGGCCATCTCGATCTCAACGACTTGCCGATAGATTGGCAGAGCCCAGGTGGTACTCTCCGACAATTGTAAGTATATATGTCAGTCTCTAGTCAGACTGTCAGACAGTATCAGTCAATTTATTTATTGTGTTTTTATCTTTCGATAGTCACTCGTCACCGTCCTCGGCGGACCCGCAACCGTCCACAAGTGCCGGCGCGTCGGCTGAGCCGCAACCATCGACCAGTGCCGGCGCGTCGGCTGCCGAGCCTCAGACGCCGTCGCCGTTCAAGAGGCCGACGATTCGCCGCCCGCCGCCCAGGACTGAACAGCGCTCGCCGCCCGGCACGGCCTACTACTGGCCGGACCATTTCCTCTCTCCAAGCTACAGAGAGGTAAGAAATACAAATATTTATTTATTTTCCAATATTATTATCCAATATCAATATTATATCAATATTTTCCAATATCAATATTATATCATAGTGGAACTTATAACAGCCGTAAGAGGCCAACGCCTTAACCGCGAGATAGCCAGAAGTGTAACCCAACGGGCTTACACTCACGCCCTTACTTCCAATTGCGACCAGATTCGAGAGTTCGAGGTCGCTTGCGCGGTCCTCTCCCTTACGAAGCGGTGAGACGGTGTAAACCGAATCTATCGCGGACCACGGCATCCTTTGCCAGGCTGTTTACCCAGGATCGGGTTGCCGATGGTCGTTTCAAGAGCAGTCGCCGTAAGGTCCGCAACCACCCCCGCTCTATAGGAAACAGTACTGCTTCCAGACTCCCCTGACTGTTAGTCAGAGTGCGCGATCGATTGGCTTATGCCGCACGGTGCGCAGACCGTATAGGAGCGCCAGAAGGTAGATTTCCAGGGGAAACTGACTAAAATATCCTCGTTTAAAACGACGTTATCAATTTAATCAATTATAATAAATAAATACAAACGGAGCTGCCATGGAATTCACCGACCGGAGTCGGGCCCATCATAATACTATTTTTTTACACTTCTGGGGGGTGAGCAGTGGATTCCGGACTTACGAACCGGCTGTGGTAGGTTTAGGACAGCTGTCTTGCCACATGTGAGCGTTCACCTTGCCACCCATTCACTCCCCCTTCGATTACTAATAAATACATGTACGTAAATGCAAATGTATGTAAATAATAATAGTATGTAAATAATAGAAGTAGGTAAATGTATATATTTATGTATAAATGAGAATATTATATGTATAATGTTAAATATTATATAAACAAGTAAAATATTACCATAGTTCTATAATTGCAGTATAAAATTACGTGCGCATCTTAATTTAAAAGAAAAGAATCTACCCTAGTACGTGCACCTAGTTGGGTAGTTTTTAAGACATAATTTTTGTACTACTTTCTCTTAAATAAAGCATTATCTATATAGCTATATCAAGCTCTCGCTAGCTCGTTCACAGAGCACCAACACGGGTTTCTTAAAAATCGGTCGGTTGTTACAAACCTCGCTCATTTTACTGATTATACTTTGGGACGTATGGATCGGCGTATTCAGGTGGACGCGATATATACTGACTTCTCAAAGGCCTTTGATCGTGTCAATCATGTTGAGCTAATAGCTCTTTTATATACAATTGGCTTTTATTATAATTACAATATACATAGACAATTGACTTTTATATATAATTAACTTTAAATATACAATTGGCAATGATGAAATTCTGGAAGTAGATCGAGTGCGTGATCTAGGAGTCATCTTAGATCGCAAGCTTTTATGAATAAGCACATTGATTCAGTCGTCAACAGGGCTTACAGCACCCTCGGTTTTATCATGAGAGTTTGTAGACCTCTTAAAAACACTCATTCTTTGACAACGGTTTATGTTGCATACGTACGCAGCCTGCTTGAATTTGCTTCTAATATTTGGTCTCCACAGTATGCTACATACAAGCTGAGGATTGAGCGTATTCAAAAACGATTTATACGTCATCTAAATTACCGCTTATTTTCCAGCGGCTTGTCGTACGCTGAAGGTCTGCAACGCTACGGTTTAGAGACATTAGAGGACCGGCGAGTAGTATCAGATATGTCGTTTCTACATAAAAGTGTGTAATGATATAAAATCGAACGCCTCCTGTCAAATAGAATACTTAATATCTAAACCAAACCATGCCAAGTAAGTACACCTATTGCCATCTATACGCAGTAACGGGAAGGCAAGGTGAATGGTCTTCAAAGCGTAAAAGTAGTAATTAGTCGATTCATTCATTATCCTAAAATTTAAATCAATTTCAAAACTTGTAGCGACATCTAGCGGAAAAGAAAAGCGAGAAATGTTACCGTCGATAAGCAGATAACTGTAAAAATGCCGACAAGAGAATATAAAATGTATTAAAATAAGATTAAAACTCAATAAAACAATAAAACGTTTATATATTCGTTAAAAATGAAGCGTAATAGCAATAAACCACTAAATAAAATAAAACTAAATAGACTGAGCTAAATCATAATTAGAAATTGATTCGATAGATCAGATGCAGCACTAACGGATGAACGAACGCAGTAAAGGAATACGCGAGATTGGCGCCTTGGTATAAATTTATCTCGTGATCCAATAAATATATAAAAAAAATAACTCCTGAGTTCACAACGCCCTGACGGAAGACTGTAGCATCCGTCAGTGTGATAAATAGTGCATCGACAAATCAAACGATGTCGGATATTCAGTAATGACAAATATCGTACTTATAAGTACCTTAAAAAATAAAAAAATCTCAGCTGATTGGAGCAATCGTCAACCGATATTGAGAAAGTGACTTAAAACTATTAGCATACATTGATCTGGAAGTATTTAACTATAGAACACCTTTGATAATCCACTAGATAAGAATTGTGTCATAGAACATCAAAAATCAATATTTCTCATCAAGACGAGATCTTAAAAGTGTAGGTTACAAGCCGATCTTAACTTATAAACCTCAAATTGATTCAAACTATCTAAAACCAAGTGCATAAGGGTCTAACAAATTGGTCTAGACACATAGAATACTCCTTATTATTCTTCTTCTTCTTTTGGAGAATACATTTTAGTCAGGACAGGAGAAATTCACATATGAAGGAGCGCGTACAAGAGGAAACAGGGCTATCCACTTGAAATCTTATTCTCTGCATACTTTGAATATCTTTATACATATATTAGCATCTTCCTCTTCGTTTAGTCACTTCTCCGTTCAATTTTATCTTCTTCATCAAGCGCTTATCGCTGATGACACATCGCGCGCACGTCTAAGTAAGTAATAATATAAAAATAAAAGTTATACGCTACAAATGTCTCCCAATTGGTGGGGCTGTTTGAAGGTTGTTTGAAGATTGGTTGAAGATTGATTAGCATAGATATTAAAATTATAATCCATAGACTCAAACAATATAACAAGAAATTAAATATAACAATAAAAGAAAATAAAAAGATAAATTTAAAAAAAATTGCTACAAAATGGCGTGCCCAAAGTGGGGCCAATAGAAGCAACAACAATAAGTAATGTAAATAAAAAATAATTCGCTACAAAATGGTGCCCAAAGTGGGGCCAATAGTAGCAAAGCAAACAATCATAATTAAAGAAAATAATCATAATAAATAATCATTATAAGAAGAAATTACAAGTAATATAAAAGATAATATTAAAAAAATTGCTACAAGTGTTCATACTGGGTTGGACAGTTCATACCTCCGGAGTAGGGTGAGCATATGAGCGCCTTCCCGACTCGCACGTGCTCACTCAACTTTTTACGTACCAAGGTTCAACACTAACTATGGTTCCAATTCGTTATTGCCGCGCGTTATGTATGCATACAATGTATGCTTTAACGATATTGACATATTTAACCATCAGAATAGTCGATCCTTTGTTAAGGAAGTACGTGAAAAGCTGATTATCAGATCGGATTGAATTAGCATGCACAAGCACTCACAAGCACATTCGCACTACAGATACACACACCCACACATACATACACGCACCATATTTTGTAATCCTTATATAGCAAATATAGTAAAGGCGGAATATTCTTACTTTCCAGAGGTCTCCGTTGCGCGCTCTTCGGTCTTCGCCCGCTGGCTCTGGCACATCATCACCTGCCTCTGTTTGGTCGCCGAGTGCTCTAAGGTTAGAACTTATTCATTTTATATTGACTTTTTGATCGATCGATTGGTGGGGGTAGGTACATCAAGACAGTAGACAAAGTACAAACGCGAGAATTAACCGAAGCGGCCAGACTACATTTGCCATTGTGCGTCGTAAGTGCGACGGGGTCGCACGTGTCTTCGTTCTCCCATAATCTCTCCTATATAAGCGCACTATAACGCTCGTCACCAGTTAAAGGTTATCTTATTTTTACTTTGTTTTCACCATCGAGTAAGTTTTCAGAAATTCACAAAACGATCACAAACAAATTTATTGAAATTTATGTTGGCAATTGCAATTTAGGGGCAATTGTAGCATTCGTTGAGGATCTTATATGTTTCAACGAGGTCACCCCTGGTCCGACGATCCTTAAGTGTAGGCAGCTGCAATCTGCGGAGTCGTTCTGCGTATTCCAGATTTTTGAACCCCATTGGCATCTCGGTCGCTCGGCGGTTTCAGGCTGTGACCTCTTAAGTGACGGTTTGAATTGAACACAAACATGCTTTCCAACTCTAGGCAGTCATAGTGTTGCCTCAGTATTTTGTATGTCTCTATGAGATCTCCTCTGCATCTCCGTCGCTCCAGAGTTGTCAGTTTGAGGATTTTTAATCTACGTTCATAGGGTGTTTTTCTTAAGGTTTTTGGCAGTTTTGTCGCTCTACGTTGTATACTTTCAAGCGGGTCGATGTCCTTGGCAAAATAAGGATTCCAGATTTGAAAACAATACTCAATCAGAGGACGACTGTAGGTTTTGTTAATTTTTTGAAATGTCTGTATCGTCAATACTTGAAAAGCTTTCTTTACCAAATATAGAAGTGAGTTTGCCCGTTTTACGATGTTTTCAATATGGTTTGCCCATTTCTAGTTGTCCGTTATCGTTATACCGAGATGCATTTCTTAGGGTTGATTTTAATAACCCAGACTTGAGTCCATTTTGTGATTTCATCTAAAGCTTCTCTTAACGTTCCACAACTCAAAACAGCATCTGCAGTAAGCTAACATCATTGTTTAAATTTGAATTTTCAGCGTCCCTTTGGCGGCGGCGGGGCGAGTCCAGGGGAGAGCAGCGGGCGGGCGGCGCTTGAGAGCCGGCGCACGGGGCGGAGCGGCGGGCAGCGGACGGGCCGGCGCGGCGGCTGGCGAAGGAGGCGGCGCAGTGGCTGGCGGGCGAGGCGGCGCGGCGGGCGCCGGGCGCCGGGGGCGGGCAGCCGGCGGGGGGCGACGGGGGCGAGCGGCGGCGGGGTCGAGGGGGTTTAGAGGCGGTAGGCACGCCGCCAACAGAGCTGTGCTCGGTGAGACTGTGTGGTGTCGAGGTGATCCGATTATTGAAGTATGTAAGAATGATGAAGACATCCCCGCGCCATTGAAAGAGTTAGTGGATAAGGCGGAGAAGGTTTCTCGTGATCGGCGCGCTAGGGAGACAGCAAGGTTATTGCGGCTGCGGGACGTCGGCACGAATGCGGACGAAAGCGACGAGAACGAGTTGTCAGTGGATGCGGAATCCATCATATCGCGGGAACTGTTCGAAGGAGATAGAACGGCAATGCAATTCCAGTGGTTCCCTATGGATACTTTTAGGGGCCGCCGGGAAGAATTTCATTGTCGCGCTGGTCCTACCGTTCAGGTCCAAAGTGAATATGAGGCGTTCCGCTCTTTTTGGGACGATCAAATTCTGGAGCATATCGTGCAGGAAACTAATCGGTATGCTATAGAACTGTCGGCTGCTTCGGAAAGGTTTGCTAGAGATTGGTACGAGACAAATGTGCATGAAATAATGATACTTCTTGCATTTTACCTTTTGAGTGGCATTGTTAGGCTGCCATCACAAAATGATAAATTTTCAAATCATCCCCTGTTGAAAAACCCCGTGTTTAGAAATCTAATATCAAAAGACCGTTTTTGGTATTTAAGCGGAGCCCTTCATTTTGTAGACAAGTCTACCCGCACGCCCGACTCACCCAGGACTTTCTGTCTTGGTCCATTGGTTGATCACTTCAACGAAAAGTTTCAAACTAATTACGTGATGGAACAAGACATATCGTTGGATGAGTCGTTGCTGTTATGGAAAGGTAACCTGCTCTTCAAGCAGTTCATTAAAACTAAATCCGCCAAATTCGGCATTAAAACATTTGAAATTTGCGAATCGACTACTGGTTACCTGTGGTCGTTTCATATTTATACGGGTAAAAATCACGCTGATCAATCTCCGCTTCCAAAGAGCACCGAGATTGTCGCACGCCTCATGAAGCCTCTTCTAAACAAAGGCTATATTTTGTACATGGATAATTGGTTCAATTCGCCTATGTTATCAAGGTTTCTGAAGCGGAACAAAACAGATTGTGTTGGCACTTTGCGTAGATCGCGCAAAAATGTGCCGGCACTGCTCCAACTGGCAAAGGTTGATCAAGGCACTTGTCTAGCACGGCATTCCGGGGATGTTGTTGTGATGGCTTACCAAGATAAGAACCAGATTTACGTAACGTCAACATACCATACCACTGAGTCTCTACTAATAGACGGTAGACCTGGACGTCCATCACACTATAGACCGGCGCTTATTGCGGACTACAATCTCAAAATGGGTGGTGTTGACAAGAAGGATCAACAGCTAGAGCCTTTCCTGGTTGAAACTAAAAAAAATATGAAGTGGTACAAGAAACTTTTCAAGAGACTCCTCAATGTATCTGTATTTAACAGTTGCATTGTCTTCAGAAAGTGTTTTCCCGAGAAGAGAATGATTTCTCACAAGGACTTTCGATTAAATTTGATTGAAGAGATTATGGAGCAGCATTTGGCTCATGTCCCTCTTCGAGCAAGTCATGTACGACCAACCAGAGACGTCCGCTTACCAGCTGTACGTTTTTCAGGCTCTGGGCATGGACATTACCCAGAGCTAATACCTGCCAATGCTGCAGGTAGTACTCCGCGAATTCAATGTATCTGGTGCAAACTACGTCGTCCTCGAGTACCAGGTAAGATTGGACCAAGAACCAGGTTCCAGTGTATGAAGTGCTTAAAGCCACTGTGTTTGGAACCACCTTGTTTCGAGGAATTCCATACATTGGAGTAGGCTGATTCTCTGTTTTATAGTGATTTTTATAAAAATAGTTGACATTAGTTTACCTATAGTATCATTATTTCAGTACGATGGATGGATGGATGTGTGATGATTGATTGGATCTGTAGAATTTGGGGGGGGGGGGTGTTGGCTCGGTGCTCGATACAAACTAAAAGTTATCCAAAATCGAAGACTATCGCGGTTGTGACATTATAAATAGGATAGAAAACGAATTTACCACGTGAAATTTGTAGGACCCGACGTTTCGGTGACGTTGTCTACCCTAGACAAAGGCGGCTGCAACGTCACCGAAACGTGGGGTCCTACAAATTTCTCGCGGTAAATTCGTTTTCTATCCTAAAAAATAAAAGTTATCCATCTCTGATACTTGGTAATAACTGTATTTCATCATTAGGTATAATTTTATGTACCAACTGATAAACTGTATGACTCACACTGAGAAAAATATTAGATTGATTCTTACATAATGTTTTATATAGAATAACGATGTTTTACTCTAAAATCGAAGACTATCGCGGTTGTTTGACATTATAAATAGGATAGAAAACGAATTTACCGCGTGAAATTTGTAGGACCCGACGTTTCGGTGACGTTGCAGCCGCCGTTGTCTACCCTAGACAACGGCGGCTGCAACGTCACCGAAACGTCGGGTCCTACAAATTTCACGCGGTAAATTCGTTTTCTATTCTATTTATGAGGTTTTACTCGAAATTTTGTTGTATTACAAGGAGTTTTGATGAAACTCCATTACTCGATTATATGTATCATTATATTTTAACATGATTCATGTGTCCGACTAACCGTACGTATACTACTACATGCTGCCATGTTAGAAGCGAGATCCCAAGTCGCACCTAATGAAATATACGTAATCCTTGTTGAAACATGCGTATTTCCGTGTATTACAGCGCTATATTTTTCTCAGTGTACAGCTTGTTTGTATCGGCAAGCCACAAGTTGCCGCCGTCGCTCACTACTCACTACCGTTGAATAAGCCGATACTCCGCAATTTTTTAATTGTTTATATTTTTCTATGTTTCGTTTGTATTCTATTTTTTTTATTCATACGTAATCACGCTGTGATGTAACATGATGTGTTTTTTGTGATACATTATAAGTTTTTATCAAATGTGGCAATTTTTAAACGTTCATGTATTTTGTACTGGAAATTTAGTACCAATAAAAAAATTGAAAGCATAAGTCGCATAAAATATAATTGATAAAATCCAATCTTGTCAACTTTTTTCACTTAGATTTTTTTTGTCAAATTTTTCTATGTTTCCTTTGTATATAAAGAAACCAATACATGTATACCTAATCCAACTGATGAAAGTTTTTATTTTAGTCGGTACAATTGTTTTATTTGTTTATTTTGTATTACATGTTTGTTTTATTTTTATCAAATGAGTGTTGTTACTATAAAATTTTGTACTGGAAATTTAGTAAATAAAAAAAAATGGTTTGTTGAGTTTTCTTCTAGGATTTTTTAATAATAATAATTATTATTATTATAAATAGCTTTTAAAACGAATTTACCGCGTGAAGTTTGTAGCACCCGACGTTTCGGCGATGTTGCAGCGGCCGCTGTCCAGTCTACTCTGGATAACGGCGGCTGCAACGTCGCCGAAACGTCGGGTGCTACAAACTTCACGCGGTAAATTCGTTTTTTAACCACTTTGTATAATGCCTTTGCCATTATTATAAAATCAAAAACTTAACGCGTTTGTTTGACATTATAAATAGCTTTATAAACGAATTTACCGCGTGAAGTTTGTAGCACCCGACGTTTCGGCGATGTTGCAGCGGCCGCTGTCCAGTCTACCCTGGACAACGGCGGCTGCAACGTCGCCGAAACGTCGGGTGCCACAAAGTTCACGCGGTAAATTCGTTTATAAAGCTATTTATAATGTCAAACAACCGCGATAATCTTTTTCATAATAATTGCAAAGGCATGATACAAATGTGGTTAAAAAACGAATTTACCACGTAAAGTTTAGACACCAACGTTTCGGCGACGTTGCAGCCGCCGCTGTCCAGTCTACCCTGGGCAACGTCGCCGAAACGTCGGGTGCTACACACTTCACGCGGTAAATTCGTTTATAAAGCTATAATGTGAAGCAACCGCGATAGTCTGATTTCATAATAATTGCAAAGGCATACAAAAGTGGTTAGAAGTTTTTCGAATGTATTGAAAACTTGACGCTTATTAGATGTCCAATAACTAATTATTATACTCCAGTCACATTTCATAGAAGAAACTAGAAAATCACACTCCGAATTTGCCTAAACAAATGAGCACGCACCGCGGCGATATTGCATAGACAGGCGCGCTGCCTAATTTTATCGATATTCGCGAAATCGCGGGGTGCGCATACCTATTTGTTTACGTAATTAGTATGAAAGAATTACCATATTTTGAGTGTGATTTCCTATAGTTTTTCTATGAAATGTGACTCTTTAGAGTATAATAATTAGTTATTAGACATATAATAAGCACATAATAACACAATATATTTGAAAAACTTTATCCACTTTTGTATTATGACCTGTCAAAATTAATACCAAATTTTCGTCACCGACTCGCAAAAGTTTGGATTTTTCTGTAATATCAGACAAAGTTGAAAAGTCTGGTATGATTTTATAAGAAGTGTAGTGTAGTGGAAAAGTTATTATGAAAGAATTTCATATAAATAAAGTCCCTAAGTAGTCAGAAATACAAAATTAAAAAAAAAAATTTTTACGAGGAGACATCAAATTTTTCTTGGTTATTATGACTGAAAAACTAAATATTTTTGTATGCAAAGAAGTAAAACAAAATAATGGTTTTGGTAAAGCATTTAATAAAGAACATAACTGTAAATACAATTTCCGCATAGACTTTCGTGTTTTGTGATAAAAACATCGAAATGATAAATAGGCGAGTTTTTTCACTTCGCCAAATTTGTAATTTGTCGCCATTATTATCTTAATTGATTTACGAGATAAGATTATAATGTTTTATATGTCAAATTTCAATGCGATCATTTTACAGTTCTTCTTTTTACGATCCGTATAGTGGTTTACAAGTTATGGTCGTTTTTATCAAGGTCGTCGACTGGCGTTGATTTCGCGCGCGAAAATGTCGCGCGCAAAAGTGATGGGTGAGTTTTTACCTCGCAACAGGAGGGGTTAAGATAATAATGAATAAATATTACAAAATTGGCAAACTGAAAAAACTCGCCTATAAAATCATTTCGATTTTTTTGTCACAAAATACGTAAAATATGCAAAAATTGTAAATACAGTTATGTTCTTTATTAAATGCTTTACCAAAAAGATATTTTTTTTTTTACTTATTTGCATACAAAAATATTTATTTATTCAGCCAAGAAAATTTTTATGTATTCTCGTAAAAAAAAATTTTTTAATTTTTAATTTGTGACTACTTATGGTATTTTGAACGGCGCAATGAAATTCTTTCAAAATAACTTTATTACTACATCACACTTCTTAGAAATCACACCAGAACTTTGAGCTTTGTCTGATATTATAGAAAAATCTAAAGTTTTGAGAGTTTCCGCGTCCAAACTTAATAATAAACTTTGAATGCTCATAATATAAAATTCGTTAGATTTTTTCAATTATATTGTCTTATCATAGACTTATTATATGTCTAATAACTAATTACTATACTCCAAAGAGTCACATTTCATCGAAAAACTATGGAAAATCGCACTTTATTCTCTCATAGTAATTATCAAAACAAGTTTCTTTGCGCGATTAATTTTACAAAACAAGATATAATTTTCAAAATACGCCTAATTATGTGATAACTTAGGATGTAAATGAAGCAATACTTATTTTGTTAGTAAATTAAAGCGACATTACGTCATATTTCGCAATATATCGGGATATTTCATAAACATTACAAAATAATAACAACCATTTTTTCGCGAGCCGTTTGTTGTCGCCGAAGTGTTTTCTTTAAAAATTCGTGAAAAACAGCAAATGGACTATCTCAATTGACTAATCCTAATGCCTAAACTACTTAAAAATGCAAATTACTCACTGTTCTCCGTTAAATGGCACAAAACACTGTTTTTATCAACCATTTCGCGGAACTATACGCGGCCGCGGCAGTGGCCGATGGAGACTGCCGTTTTGACGTCTATGCTTTTTTTTTAAATCACCGTTCGATATTGCCACACAGAAATCTTGAATTAAAGATATTTTGGCCATATCGTTGTGCCGTCAGAAAGCAGAAGCCGACGACGTTTCGAATCGTAAATTGCATTTTTCGCAGCGGCGAGCGCTTTGTCCAGTATCGGATGTTACGTGCTTTAGGCGGCCGACATACATGTCCCGAATCGGATGTTACGTGCTGTGCGGGTTAAGATCTTATTTATAGCGAAGAAATTGCTAATTTGCTGTAAAATAATTTTTTCAAAAATTTTACTAAAAGTTGGCAAAAGTGATATTGGACGATAGTTATTTTTGTCCTCGCGAGCACCTTTTTTATAGACAGGAATCACTTTTGCCAATTTCATTTTACAAGGAAATACTCCACAGTCAAAACACATATTAAAAAGTGTACTCAAATGTTCAGCTACTACCGCCACAGAGTTCTTCAGGATTTTTGTCAACATTGACCAGAGATCGGTAGAGTTTTTATTTTTTAATAATTTACTAACGTTTATTATTTCTTGGGGAGTCGTTTCTGCGAATTTAAAACTATTATCATTCCTATTACGGAAAGTTAATAAAAGGTCAAGAGACGTTTTTACAGTATCAAATGCACTATTTACATTTACTGTTATTTTGTTGAAGTGATCACTAAAAAGCTCTGCAACAGCAGTAGCATCCGAAACAATACTTCCGTTTATATTCAGTTTAACACTTTCGTCAGATAATGAAAAGCGGCCACACTCTTTGCTAATGAGATCCCAGGTAGCTTTGATTTTGTTATCCGATCTTTGAATAATCGATTGAAGATATTGTTGTTTGGCATTCCAAACAACTTTTTTGTAGATTTTTTTATAACTTTGTACATATTTCACAAAATCTGGGTCAGTGTTTATTTTTCGTAGTTCATGTAATTCAAAAATCCGTGCCCTAGATACTTTAATTCCTTTCGATGCCCAGTCATTGAATGTTTTTTTATCTTTTCTATAACTTTTTTTAGGGGGCATTTTCGTATCTAGAGCTGATAAAAACCATTTCAAAATAATGACATAAAATTCGTTTGGATCGCTTACATCCATAATGGGGGGAGAAGTGGTCCTCAAAGCTGCCTGGAAATTCTCAAGCCCAGAGTCAGTGATTTTTCTTTTAACATGAACTTCGCGGACATCTCTGCTTTTGTTATAGCATTTGATATCAATCAGTTGTCCGTCGTGATCCGAGAGGCCACAGCTTATAGAGCTAACTGCGAAAACCTCACAGTTAGTAAATATATTGTCGATACATGTGCTGCTGACTGGAGTATTTCTTGTAGCAAAATTTATTATTTTAGTCATATTATAGGTTTGACATAAATCAATGACAGCATCGCTAAAGCCAGATTTTTCCAAGAAATTTACGTTAAAATCTCCAGCTAAAATGAGAGAAGGTGTATTTTTGTCAATCATGTCTAAAGCTATTTCGAGAACATTTACGAATACTTGAAAATCGGAGCTTGGGCTTCTATAAAAACAAATGACAGTAATTAAATAATCAGGAAGGGTGATACAACTGATTTCAATTACGGACTCTACGGATAGTTTGCATATGTCTCTGCGAATCTTGAATCGCACATCTGATTTGGTGAAGATGGCAGAGCCACCTCTAATGCGTGCTGTTCTTGAGAAGCTACTAGCTAACACATAACCGGAAATGTTTACTATGTCCTTTTCTTCTTGGGGTTCTGTGGGTTCTTTCGATTCCGCAATAGTTAAGTCAAATAAAGCTTCCTCGTACATTTTTTTATAATAATTGTTTGTGTTATTTTCTTCAATGTCCCTGAGCTTCTTTTCTAAGGTATGAACATACCCTTGAATATTCTCAACTTCCAATCTTTCAGTTTCGTACTTCTTCCATTTAAAATTACATTCGTCTAATTGTTTCTCAGCGTGATCGTGTTTTAGATTTACGTCAGCTAATTGTTTTTTCAAAAGAATATTCTCGTTACAAATGCGATCAAATTCAATAGAATTTTCGTTGTGTTCATTTAGTAGGCTAGCATTATTATTGGTCACTTCGATTAATTTGCTACGTAAGCCTTTTATTACCGTATCATGGTCTTTGCATTTATTCGAATTACGTAGATCAACCGTGACGCTTTGTTTATCACTATTACGTACTACTCCTGAAGGATTTCTTGTACTTCCTTGCATTTTACTTATTTGCTGTCTGGTCAGCATTTTTTACGTGGTAACTTTGTTTTTTTGCTGATAGATGTCAGGAGTATCGATTAATTAGTTAAATTGGTCACTGAATTTCTCCTACTCACCGCTAGATGGTGCTGTTTCTGGAATGTTATTTCGATTTATTTATTAAACGAAATTTTCTTGATTTCGCCGTAGTGGTTTGTGTCTTTGTTGAAATGATAGCGACATCTATCGCTACTGATACATTATTAACGTGGTGTTAATTTACAAGGTGCACGGAATATTGTTCAGAAAGAAAAAAACGATTTCGTAGTTGTCGTTGCAGCGACTCGAACCTGCGCCCTTGGCGTTTCAAAGCACACGGCTTAACCACTCGGCTAAACGGTCAACGGAGTTCTCTGTCATACACTGCTTCAAAAATGTTTTCTGCATTGGCGGTAAAATTGAAGTGACAGATAAAATCCGAAATTTAATTGCGGTATGATATTACGATGAAGTCAGTACGAAACAGTATATAAAAAACCATAAATAGACACGTACTTGTAAGGATAATGTCCAATTTCACTATTTACAGGCGTAGTTTTTTATTGTCTTTCAAATGATGCGAAAACTAATCCAAAATAACTGGTTTTACTATTTTTAAACTCGCGTTTTCACAGAGAGAATAACAACACACTTACCTAGGTGTGCATAGTGGTTTGAAAGCATCATATCTTTCGTAATATTTAATTGCCATCGTAGCTTGATAATCCGGCCGTTCGGTTTTAGGAGAAATTTTCCAGGAAGGTTGGTAATATTACTTGCATTATTGTTGCTCGGGTCATTTAACATCGCAAATCCTTTTGCCTGGTTTTGACATATTTTATTTCATGGTTTGTTTGAACCTGGTTGCGACAGTGATTCTGGACCTGTTTCCATTTCCACGATATGACAATAAATAAAAAAGTTATGTCCACTTTTCTGCAATTTAAAACTTTAACCCTTCAGACCTCGGCCCCTCAGCCGATTGACAAGTTGCTGTCCCAAAAATTTTTAGTAAAAATTAGTAAAAAAATTGAATTACGACACTGTCTCACCAAAACATTAATTACTGCCAAACCACTGTACCCATAATTAAAATGAAACATATTAACATAATAAAAAATAATAAAATTAAAATAAAATTAAATTAAAAAAAAAATTAAAACGGGGCCGTCACGCTGAATCGTTTTGTGGCCGATATCGGCCAATCGGGGCTTGAGGGGTTAAACTGCTCTCATGAACGATTTGGTTTTTTTTCGCTTATACCCTATTGCCTTTTAACTGTTAATACTGAAGTAATAAAGTAAAACTTCCCGCAAAAACACATTATTCGGTACAAAAGTTGATATTTTCGGAGCACACAGAAACTATGTTGTTTACACTTCAATGAAATGACAGATACTGAATAAGACAGCCTAATGATGATACTTCAAAATGACGGTGATGCCAGATAAAACAATATAATAATAAACCAGTAGCGACATCTGTTATCAAAACCGCACAAACTTATTTATACTCCTAATAGCTATTAAATTGAATATATTTTTATGTACCTAGTGAAACTGGTGTTTTATTTGTTTAAAATTAACTAAAAAATCAAGATTAGAGTGTTTTCATAAACAAATCGCATTGCATCGTGTTAAAAATGATTTTTGTCTTAACCTTGTATGGGCGTGTGTCCACAGTGCATCGTTGCTTCCAACTTGCACTTTTGTACTGTCCAAATGACATTCACTTTTATCCTCTTTGAAAACCAAATTGGATAAATTCAACAAAAGTTTATTGCTATCCTTTTCGCAGTTAGATCCTTGACTGTGGGGTATGGTCATCTTGAAACTAGTGCCGTTTTTTAAAGCCGCCACGAAGTGTGAACACTTCGTGGGATTGCTGTTGGTTGTGGGCTTGTTGGTTGGTTGGTTGCTGTTGGTTGTGGGCTTTGTTGACGAATTATTCCAAATAAATTTTCCAACGCGTCTTGATGCAGTTGGTGCAGATTTAAATATTGAAAACTAATGCCACTCACATAATTCGACATATCCTGTAATGTATTCAAGGTTGTCAGATATCCTTGTATACATCTGACATTTCTAGCCGCCAACCCGGTATTTTTGTTGATGAATGTACAGGTTGAAAGTTTTTGGCGGAACCCAAACTTTAATATGATCCTCCTTCTCGGATACATTCTGCCTCTAATTCTTTTTTATGTCTTGCTGACAGGATGGACCGTTTGTATAGTCAAACAAATGGTCTAAATCTTTAATTATGTTCGCCGTATCCAAATATTCAATTTCATCTGCCGTGCCTTTAAAACTTTCCGACATTAATGTTAAAACTGCTTCCACAGTGTTGCTAAGTACTTGAGCAGCATATTTTATTTTCATATTAGCTCTATATTTTGGTAAAACATGTAATGATGTAATTTTTCTGAGATATAAGAATGATTTTTGGTTTTTTCCACAACTTTAACCCGGTCGCTCCGTAACATCCCCTGGCGGACCAAATGTCGGCCGCCTAACACTCCGTAACGTTGTATATGGGACCAAACGCTCGCCGCTGCGAAAAATGCAATTTACAATTCAACACGCCGTACTATATACTTTCTGAGGGCGCTATGATACGGCCAAAATATCTTTAATTCAAGATTTCCGTCTGGCAATATCGAAGGACGATTTAAAAAGTGAGCATAGACGTCAAACGCTAGTGTCCGCCGGCAACCAACACGGCCGCTTACGTTTCCGCGAAATGGGTGATAAAAATGGTGTGTGTGCAGTGTTTGAGTGTTATTTACTGGAGAACAGTGAGTAATTTGCATTTTAAGTAGTTTCGGAATGAGGATTAGTCATTTGAGATAGTCCATTTGCTGTTTTTCACGAATTTTTAAACAAAAGACTTCGGCGACGACAAACCCCTCGCGAAAAATGGCCGTTTTTATTTTGTAATGTTTGTGAAATATCCCGATATATCGCGAAATATGACGTAATGTCGCTTTAATTTACTAACAAAATAGGTATTGCTTCATTTACATCCTAAGTTATCACATAATTAGGCGTATTTTGAACATTATATGTTGTTTTCTAATATGACTCGCGCAAAGAAACTTGTTTTGATAATTACTATGAGAGAATTAAGTGCGATTTTCCATAGTTTTTCGATGAAATGTGACTCTTTGGAGTATAGTAATTAGTTATTAGACATATAATAAGTTTATAATGAGATAATATAATTGAAAAAATCTAACGAATTTTATATTATGAGCATTCAAAGTTTATTATTAAGTTTTGGACGCAAACTCTCAAAACTTTAGATTTTTCTGTAATATCAGACGAAGCTCAAAGTTCTGGTGTGATTTCTAAGAAGTGTGATGTAGTAATAAAGTTATTTTGAAAGTATTTCATATAAAAAAATACCAAATCACAAATTAAAAATTAAAAATTTTTTTTTTTACGAGAATACATAAAATTTTTCTTGGCTGAATAAATAAATATTTTTGTATGCAAATAAGCCAAAAAAAAAAATGGTTTTGGTAAAGCATTTAATAAAGAACATAAATGTATTTACAATTTTTGCATATTTTACGTATTTTGTGACAAAAAAATCGAAATGATTTTATAGGCGAGTTTTTTCAGTTCGCCAATTTTGTAATATTTATTCATTATTATCTTAATTGTTTTACGAGATAAAGTTATAATGTTAATATTTCAAATTTCAATGCGGTCATTTTACAGTTATTCTTTTTATAATCGGTGTAGTGGTTTACAAGTTATGGTCGTTTGTATCAAGGTCGTCGACTCGCGTCGATTTTTCGCGCGAATATGTCGCGCGTAAAAGTGATGAATTTTTACTTCGCGAGAGGAGGGGTAAAAAGGTTTCTCTTTTTACCGTTAAATAAAATTTCCCCATTTAGATAAAAAATATTTCTAATATTAAGGAAATAGTCGATTATTATTAAATTAAGGAAATAGTCAGTCATTCAAGAAAAATCGCAACACAGTCTTACGATGCAAAAATTTAACAATGTGTATAGAGAGTAACGGGCACAGGTGTATTTTTTTCTACTTCAGTATAGTGAAACCACCGATTAAAACATGTGAAACGGCCAGGGTCTGAAAGTCACTCGTCAAGGAATATCTCTGTGTGTGCACTAATCATACTGATGAGCATCTACACTAATGCCTTCTCTAAATAATCTTCTCTTCATAACCCTTTAAATGCATGATTTTAAATATATTTTTGTAATTACTTTGTGTGACCATAATGTATTAAATAAAGGAAATACCTGGAACACGACTCCTTGATCTCTGTCAAGAGAAGCTTTATATACTATTGTGTATTATAATACACAATAGTATATAAAGAATATAGAAACTAAACATATAATTACATACTAATTTCACATGAATAAAAATGACAGAAAGTCAGTTTTATATGCAAACCTAAATTAAGGGTACAAGTTGAAATTATTCAATTTCAAATATAGAATGACAAATGAAATTCACAGCCTCTTATGCCGCTACCACACTTTGCAATGCGTGATGTGTTATGCGGCCGCGCCGCATTCGTCCAAATATTTGCTATGCGCGCGAATAACAAACATGGCAATCCACACTTCGTGCCGGCATGCCGAACGTGCCAAATATGCGTGTTGTGCGCGTATTAACTGTCAAAATGGAAGCGGCAACGGCAGCTTATGTTTACCTAAATGCAACTTACCAGTACCTGTTGTATAAGTACATTGTTACTAAAAGACCTCATAGAAAGCGCTGGTGGATGATCACAAGTCATAGGAAACGAACTAAGTAAGTATCCAAGTGGTATTATTTAACCTCAAAATAATTAAATTATTATTTTGTGGATAGT
The DNA here is from genome assembly GCA_944548615.1 of Micropterix aruncella. Classification (NCBI taxonomy): domain Eukaryota; kingdom Metazoa; phylum Arthropoda; class Insecta; order Lepidoptera; family Micropterigidae; genus Micropterix; species Micropterix aruncella. Next base: position 9,134,663 of record OX155967.1, read on the forward strand.
GAAACAAATTAGGTGCTATGGACAACTTAAATTGATAAAATTAAATTGTCTTTTTCAGGGAAAGTATGGAGATGCATTTCCATAAATTTCAATAAATTTTCCAAAAAATAAATTTCCATAAATATCCTATCCATAAATTCATACGCAAACCATGTAGGGTTATAAATTTGTGATGAACCAGCACCTGACACTTCAGATGTAAAACAGATGTGACACTTCAAATGTAAAAGTCTTTCAATGTTAAATTTCGTACTCCGTTCATCAAAAATAAAATATAGGGTTCAAAATTCATTGCTTGGCCATATACATTTTATAAATAAAATAAAAACGTATTTTCCGCGTGAAGTTTGTAACACCCGACGTTTTGGCGATGTTACAACCGCCCGCTGGCAGCACTTTAATCTACTCTAGACAACGGCGGTTGCTACATCTCCGAAACGTCGGATGTTACAAACTTAACGAGGTAAATTAATTTTTATCTTATTTATAATGCCAAACAATCGTGATAGTCTTCGATTTCATATTACGAGCCATATACCCTATTTTTAAAAATATGGTTCCAGATAATAAATATATAAGTACTTGCCGTCAAAGCTTTGTCATCGCATACATCCATAATTTACAGTTTATCTATCTCAATGTTTTCTTTTTTAATAGGTATTGTTTCGGGTAGAAGGGGTTCTGTAATTTAATTCTCTCCCATATTGCCTAAACTGCGCGAAATTTTTCATTCAATGTTTTACCCAAACTCGCAAAATTCGATATTTTCGTTAGTTTGTCTTCGCATGGTTTGCAAATGACTGCCGGCAATTCATCGCCTTGATGTATCTGAGAATAAAATCAACAAATTAGTTTGCCATATAGTAATATATATTATATTTCATTTTACATTCAAAATGTATTAGAAAACAAGAACTATCTCATATTCTTCTTTGCCGTATAACGGAATGCCACTTGCTCACCGACTCCCTTAAAATAATAATAATGGTGAAGAAAGCTGCACATGCGACTTAGTTTTATCAAATTGCTTCTAAATTTTCCATACAAATATAACAAACCGCCTTTTGCATGTAAGAGGATTTTAATTCTTTATCAAATCATATTTTTTTTACAATTGACTGAAAAAGCACATACGACCTTTTATTTTAAAGGGACCGATATAATTTTTAATCAACCAAATAATCAGTTCTTAACCCCTCTCCTCGCGGAGTAAAAATTCAGCTGTCCCATTCGCGCGCGACCTTTTCGCGCGCAAAATCGACGACCTTGATAAAAACGACCAACCCTTGTAAACCACTATACGGATCATAAAAAGAAGAACTGTAAAATGATCGCATTGAAATTTGACATATAAAACATTATAACCTTATCTCGTAAATCAATTAAGATAATAATGGCGACAAATTACAATACGCAAACGGCCTCCATCGTGTCGTCATCACTGGACCAAGTGGACGCCTGTCATTCCAGTGTATTAAAACTTGCATCCCCAAAAGGACGCCTGTCATTTGTCGGGTTAAACCAGATATTTGCCAAATACCGAATACATAAAAATTGACGGATATTCGGTTTAACTGAATATTATTTGGTATTCGGCTTTTTCAGAGGGCAGTGTGATTCTATTTAACATGAAAAATTCTGGAGGTACTTTTAAAAATATTTATAAAGTATTTTTTTTAAATTATGTCTATAAATATGTAGTTGTGATGAAAAGATACTGTTGTGTGAAGATTGTTGTGAGAAGTCATGTCAATAACTGATATTACACAATTATTGTACATACTTGCATTCTTTATACAAAATTGAAAAAACAAAAAAAAAAAGTTTCTTCCAGCACTTGCTATCTGTCCTGGTTTACGAGTTTGTTTCCTGCTCGTCGAAGGAATACCCCCCCCCCCCTCCCGTCTATAAGAAAGGTAGATATTTAGTCATTATATGACACTTTTGAATCGGCAGTAAAAGCTTTCTGACAGCTTAGTAACGGGAAGTCAATAATTGATATTTCACAATAATTGCGCAATAACGGCATGTTTCTTTAAGAAATTCAAAAAAGAAAAAATAAATATCAATTATATCGCACCGTGAAAACCATAGGGTCGTAGGTGCAAATATGAACATTCTGAATTATGAGCGTTTTAAGTTAATATTATTTCCTATAATTCTATAAATGAAGCTATAATATAGCTATAAACTTGATATTTTTACATAATAATGTTTATTTTAAGAACTTTAGTATGAGTTATGAAGTATATAATATTTACTTTAGGAAGTAGGTATTCTAGCACATATGACCATCTGGTTTTAAAGAAATTTTATATTGTTGGCACCCGCCAACAATATAAAATTTCTTTAAAACCAGATGGTATTATGACTCCAAATAAAACAGCAGAAAAGTAATTAATATTTTTATTTCAAGCAAAGTTTAGTTGTCATAACATTGAATGTACCTAGAACTACGATAAAAAAAACCTTGAACCTTAACTATTTCATCAACTATGATAATATTTTATCATTATTATTCATTTGCTTCAGTGATTTCTTCCACATTCAAGTCTTGATAGAACTTGTGGTAGTGTTCTTGAATGACGTTTGCGTTACAGAGTGAGATCAAATCCTTTTTTTTTAATTTGATATTCCTGGTGGACAAGAATATGCTTTGCTTTGTTCCATGCTTGAACAATTTCCTCGCTATCTGCGTCTTATGTTGATGGTTCTGTACTCAATTTATTCATAGCTTGTTTTTATTTGGAATTGATTTTCCAATGTCTTTTCAACTTTTATTGCTTTTATATCGTTCCAAAGGACTTGGTTTCCTTCTTCATTGGTGTTGTAGTTCTTACCCATTTCCCCACACAGTTTTTTGAAGTCCAGGATGTCTGACGTGCTCATTTCATTTATTTGATACGGTTCACCAGTTTTCTTAGCCGTTTGCACGACTGTAACCCATTGCGCCGGGACGTAAATAGGTCCTCCTTTTAGTGCTTTTTTTTTTTGCTTTTCTATTAATGAGTGCATATTATCACCTTCGTTCTGTGAGTGTCCAGTTATGAGAAATTTGTGCGTTATCTTGGGTATATCTAATTTTTGTACTGCATATATGTAGATACAGACAAACAATAAATTTGTTTTTATTTTGTCCGCTGCAGTTGTCGGAGTACAGGATGATTTCTTTCCCACTAGCATGGTTTGTGAAAAACTTTAATAAGCAGGATGCTATTTCGTTCGGACCACGATGAGCGATACCCTCATACCAGAGGTAGCAGTGTCCAGCATTACAAGTCATGTCAAATATGGTGACATTGAATGTAGATAGTCTCCTCTTGTAATAAAACAAGGACACTTCACCTGAGGGCGTGGGTAGCACTGCTTGTAAATACACTTCAATTAAAAAGCAGTTATGCAGTTGTTAGTTTTTGCGGATTTTGAGTCATTTTCTTTTTCTTTTCTGCTGAGGTTAACTTGTACGGTGGGTATTATAGGACGCTGTTAAGTGGATTTTGTCAGTTGCTTTTTTGTAGCTTTCACAGAGTGAACAGATATCTTTTTTTGGTTGGAAAAAACTAATATTGAACTCTGTGTTGAATATATTTCGAAAAGTAACGTAATTTCCGAACTCTGGACCTTTTTCTTTACAAAATGTAACGTAGTCTCGATGGATGTCTGCAAGGGTTCTTTCACCACTGATGAATTCACGGCTGGTTTGGTTTCTCAGGTAATGAGACTCTACTCGTGGAATCGACTTAATGTAACCTCTTATTATTTCTTTCAGATCCTCGTCTATCTTTTTGCGATTATTGTGAGTTCCTCGCTTATCCTTTGGAATCAAACCATCTACAGTACAGCGTTGCACATTTGCTATGATCTTGTCACTTACACCAAGAGTAGCTGTAAAATTTAGCTTGCAAACTCTGTATTTTTTGCCTTCAACTTCAAAGAAATACCCATAGTTTGCTCCATGAGTACTCTGCTCCTTCACTCTCCGGTATTTGACATTGCTTTTTTCCATTGATTTTCCTATAAAGTTCCATTTACGGTTTAGTTCTCCCAGTGCCCAATATTTTTTGAATATTTGCATTCTTTGCTCATCAGTAATATTTTTGCATTCAAATTTGCATTTACCCTCTGTACAACGAGGCTTTATTGTACGGCCCGGTGTCATGTTATTTTTTACGTTAATATAATTCAATCCTGCATTGCGTAGTTGCTTCCTCTTTTTTTTTTCCAGTTTTCTGGTCGACGCTTCCTCTTTCTGCTTTTCTTCTCAGGTATTTCCTCTATAACCGTTCGGGTGACAAACTGCGGGCAGATGTGGAGTCTAGGGACATGTGAGGTTTGACTCTGTCCGTGACTCCTTGCGATGGTTTCAGACACTGCAGTGCAGCGTTGCTATCATCATGCCCAGCAATGTGCTTGTTTAGCCACGCCAGACGTTTATATTTCTTTTTACAGTAAGGGCAAACAAGGTCTGGTATTTTCGCCATGTCGTTTTGTGGGTTTTCGACTGAGGTAGCGGGAATTCTCCCTCCCCTGATAGGCCGCTTGGGGGCATATTTTCTTTTTTTCCTTTTTTGCTTTAGTGTAATCCGATCTGGCTTGCAAGGTCATCGATCCGATGCGTTTTTTCACGCCGTCCACCGTCTCTCCGGCTGTTACAACTCTTTCGTTGTTGTCATCCTGATAAACAGGTTTTTAACAATAAAATACAAACGGAGCTGCCATGGAATTCACCGACCAAAAATCGGGCCCATTATATATAATTAATACACTTCTGGGAGGTGAACTGTGGATTCCGGACTAACGACCGGCTATGGTAGGTTTAGGACAGCTGTCTTGCCACATGTGAGCGTTCACCTTACCACCCATTCACCACCCCTTCGAAGCCATAGAATATGAGATGCAGAAATCGCGGTTTTAGATAATTTTTCTAGGAAAGAGTTGATTATTTTTCTGGACAGGCCAAGATCTTTAAAGAGGTGAAATAGAGATTTAGCTGGCAGGCCACGAGCGCTAACTTCCACCGCGTGAAGGTGAACAGTGAAGCCGTTCCGGGTTACGGCATTTGTATTTATTTAATTTGTACTCGTGGTCTTTTGGGATATTTGATTCCCATGGAACAGTTAATTCTACGATATATGCGACAACGTATTGCGACAGGCGCTAGCCTAAGTGCAGAAGCAAGATTGGCTGCCACTCTGCAATATCTGGCTACAGGACGCTCATTTGAAGATTTAAAATATAGTACTGCCACAAAAAAAGCGAAAATCGAATATACGTAACCCGCGGAAATTCAAAATTTGCGATACTTTTTGAACAGACCTCATATAATCCAATAATAATGTAATAAATACTCACTGCACTGCTAAACAGCCAGCTAGAATGTAGGGACAGTCAGTCCTGTGTTGGCGTTGCCAGTCCCTACTCTGGCAAACCTCAGAGCGGTAATGTGTTCCACAGTTACTGCATTTCCTTAGCCCGAATGCTCCGCAAGTCACACATGCCCAGCTTAGCGGAGGCATATCTGCATTTGAGAAACAATATAATTAGTAGTACACAGTGCTCGTCGTTCTAGACCACTCATGAAATCCTCATCAAATCGTCAAGTGCACAACCTATCTGTTCTTTATAATGTCCCAACAACCCCTTCCTACCTAAAGGTTATTAGATTCCTCAATGCCATAGTACGATTTGGCAACCCTTATGCGCCTGCAGGTGGCGCTGATAGCATTGTCTGGTGATACTTACAGCAATTTATTTGGCTATCTGCAATAACTTTGATAATGATTGTTTTTTTTTTAATTATAAATGACTGACTGGTAATAAAAATCCATTAATTAATCAATGATAACAATAATAACGAATGAACCTTCCACACTTCGTCGTATGCGAACGAATAAGGCGCATAACGAATAACGCATAACGAAGTGTGGTAGCGGCATTAGAGATTAGCAGTGCCGCGTATACGTAGTAGCAGAATGGTTTTGATTTTTGCTATGAATAAACTACCTATGTAATTTAAAATTTTTGTATCTGTTTATAAAGTAATGTATTTCCAACAAGTCATGTCATGAAAGAGTCAGCGATGTAAAAGTCTTTCAATGTTAAATTTCGTACTCCGTTCATCAAAAATAAAATATAGGGTTCAAAATTCATTGCTTGGCCATATACATTTTATAAATAAAATAAAAACGTATTTTCCGCGTGAAGTTTGTAACACCCGACGTTTTGGCGATGTTACAACCGCCCGCTGGCAGCACTTTAATCTACTCTAGACAACGGCGGTTGCTACATCTCCGAAACGTCGGATGTTACAAACTTAACGAGGTTGTAATGAGTGCCGATTATTGTAGAATTACGGTAATGAGGAATTTCGGATTAAAGAAAGAATTTTCATGAACACGAGAACAAAAAGATGAGGGTTTTCATTTTATGAGTGTCAGAATGACCAGGGCGCCAGTTCCGTATTCATTACTTGCTTCGGAACACTCAATAAATACTGCACGTAAGGATCCCCGACGGCTAGGGTATCCTACCACTGGGAGGCAGTACGGATAGGAAGTGCCGGTAGCTACAGCCCTCAGGGGTGGTGAAACTAACCTATCCGCCTGTTAACGCGAGAGTGCCTGCGTCGCAGGCAGCCGACCTTGAGTTTACGGGAAAGTCTATTTTATGGGAGAAGTTAAGTCGTGGTTCAGTTAATAAATATTAAGTTTTTATATTTTGGAATAAGTAATTTAATTGAAATGATTTAATTATAATAATTTAATTGAGAGAATCTAAGTTTCGGAACAATTTAACTAGTGAGCGACATGTCGGTCGTCTCGAAATGCTAACGTACCTTTGAAAGTGGTTATCGCAGGGTCTATCTCCAATAATTTAATATTAATCTAAGGCTAACGGGAATTAAAATGAATTAAACGTCGTCCCTTCCATAGAAATGAATGTTTGATATTATGTATCGATTGCGGAAGTACCTCTTGCCGGAATCCTTCCGGGTATTCCGGATTGTTGCCTTAAACCTTTAGAAATGAAAAGATAGTTTTCTGATTGAAGACTGTACAATATTTATTGACAAGATATGTTACAATGTGAAAATCTGGCCGTAGGTTTAATCTTACAAAGTCTTAATCAGTTTCCATGTTCGAAATTATATTTAGACGAGAGGGTTAACTGTGGTATTTTAAATGTGGTAATTTATAAATTCAAAATGAAGAAGTATGCGAGCGAGTGGACATGGGATTTCAGGAAGACAGGATGGATTGATATGGGCGCGACTTCGCGGGTATTCTAATTTGGCCCTCGGTACCACGAACGATGGTTTCCTCTAATTGTGCCCTGAAATGGGTGCAACGTCCTAGCTTCGCCGACCTGTATTAAGGCTGAAGGCGCGTACGCGTTTCGCGGCTGTTAGAATCGTGGGAATTTTCCTATTATTCACCTTCCCGGTCGTGGCACGTTATCCTACTTTATATTAACAAGATTTAAGTATCCTTTAAAGAAATAAATTGAGTCTACGTATCGACAACGGCTCGGAGGTTCAAACGGACGGTCGCCCTTCAAAACCCTAGAAAGGGGTAAGTACCGACGCGATAGAAGATCGCGCGGTAAGAATTTTTTACTGGAAAATACACTGAATTAAAGGGACTTGCCAGAGATATCCTCGAACGATGTCCGCCGGGCTGCTTGGCTGATTTTTCACTTTTAATTTATGTAGCTCTTAACGCGATACGGCTCTACTCTTTCAACGGTTTTGTATTAATGGCGGGATCGGGCGATGACCGTCCCGCCGACGTGCGCACTCGCCGCCGTCCAGAGAAGAAGAGAAGATGAGTGGGGGGCTAGAAGGCGGTTTGCCGTTTCAAATTATCGGCGGCCGATCAGAGATGTGACTTGCCAGCTGCGATATTAATTATTAATGCTTACAAAAATGTCCGATCCATATTTTGGACATTTTATGTAAAGCGTAGTCTTTACAAGGTAAATTCATTTTTATCTTATTTATAATGCCAAACAATCGTGATAGTCTTCGATTTCATATTACGAGCCATATACCCTATTTTAAAAAAAATCGTTCCAGATAATAAATATATAAGTACTTGCCGTCAAAGCTTTGTCATCGCATACATCCATAATTTACAGTTTATCTATCTCAATGTTTTCTTTTTTAATAGGTATTGTTTCGGGTAGAAGGGGTTCTGTAATTTAATTCTCTCCCATATTGCCTAAACTGCGCGAAATTTTTCATTCAATGTTTTACCCAAACTCGCAAAATTCGATATTTTCGTTAGTTTGTCTTCGCATGGTTTGCAAATGACTGCCGGCAATTCATCGCCTTGATGTATCTGAGAATAAAATCAACAAATTAGTTTGCCATATAGTAATATATATTATATTTCATTTTACATTCAAAATGTATTAGAAAACAAGAACTATCTCATATTCTTCTTTGCCGTATTACGGAATGCCACTTGCTCACCGACTCCCTTAAAATAATAATAATGGTGAAGAAAGCTGCACATGCGACTTAGTTTTATCAAATTGCTTCTAAATTTTCCATACAAATATAACAAACCGCCTTTTGCATGTAAGAGGATTTTAATTCTTTATCAAATCATTTTTTTTTTTCAATTGACTGAAAAAGCACATACGACCTTTTATTTTAAAGGGAGCGATATAATTTTTAATCAACCAAATAATCAGTTCTTAAACCAGATATTTGCCAGATACCGAATACATAAAAATTGACGGATATTCGGTTTAACTTAATATTATTTGGTATTCGGCTTTTTCAGAGGGCAGTGTGATTCTATTTAACATGAAAAATTCTGGAGGTACTTTTAAAAATATTTAAAAAGTATTTTTTTTTAATTATGTCTATAAATATGTAGTTGTGATGAAAAGATACTGTTGTGTGAAGATTGTTGTGAGAAGCCATGTCAATAACTGATATTACACAATTATTGTACATACTTGCATTCTTTTTACGAAATTGAAAAAAACAAAAAAAAAATGTTTCTTCCAGCACTTGCTATCTGTCCTGGTTTACGAGTTTGTTTCCTGCTCGTCGAAGGAATACCCCCCCCCCCTCCCGTCTATAAGAAAGGTAGATATTTAGTCATTATATGACACTTTTGAATCGGCAGTAAAAGCTTTCTGACAGCTTAGTAACGGGAAGTCAATAATTGATATTTCACAATAATTGCGCAATAACGGCATGTTTCTTTAAGAAATTCAAAAAAGAAAAAATAAATATCAATTATATCGCACCGTGAAAACCATAGGGTCGTAGGTGCAAATATGAACATTCTGAATTATGAGCGTTTTAAGTTAATATTATTTCCTATAATTCTATAAATGAAGCTATAATATAGCTATAAACTTGATATTTTTACATAATAATGTTTATTTTAAGAACTTTAGTATGAGTTATGAAGTATATAATATTTACTTTAGGAAGTAGGTATTCTAGCACATATGACCATCTGGTTTTAAAGAAATTTTATATTGTTGGCACCCGCCAACAATATAAAATTTCTTTAAAACCAGATGGTATTATGACTCCAAATAAAACAGCAGAAAAGTAATTAATATTTTTATTTCAAGCAAAGTTTAGTTGTCATAACATTGAATGTACCTAGAACTACGATAAAAAAAACCTTGAACCTTAACTATTTCATCAACTATGATAATATTTTATCATTATTATTCATTTGCTTCAGTGATTTCTTCCACATTCAAGTCTTGATAGAACTTGTGGTAGTGTTCTTGAATGACGTTTGCGTTACAGAGTGAGATCAAATCCTTTTTTTTTAATTTGATATTCCTGGTGGACAAGAATATGCTTTGCTTTGTTCCATGCTTGAACAATTTCCTCGCTATCTGCGTCTTATGTTGATGGTTCTGTACTCAATTTATTCATACCTTGTTTTTATTTGGAATTGATTTTCCAATGTCTTTTCAACTTTTATTGCTTTTATATCGTTCCAAAGGACTTGGTTTCCTTCTTCATTGGTGTTGTAGTTCTTACCCATTTCCCCACACAGTTTTTTGAAGTCCAGGATGTCTGACGTGCTCATTTCATTTATTTGATACGGTTCACCAGTTTTCTTAGCCGTTTGCACGACTGTAACCCATTGCGCCGGGACGTAAATAGGTCCTCCTTTTAGTGCTTTTTTTTTTTGCTTTTCTATTAATGAGTGCATATTATCACCTTCGTTCTGTGAGTGTCCAGTTATGAGAAATTTGTGCGTTATCTTGGGTATATCTAATTTTTGTACTGCATATATGTAGATACAGACAAACAATAAATTTGTTTTTATTTTGTCCGCTGCAGTTGTCGGAGTACAGGATGATTTCTTTCCCACTAGCATGGTTTGTGAAAAACTTTAATAAGCAGGATGCTATTTCGTTCGGACCACGATGAGCGATACCCTCATACCAGAGGTAGCAGTGTCCAGCATTACAAGTCATGTCAAATATGGTGACATTGAATGTAGATAGTCTCCTCTTGTAATAAAACAAGGACACTTCACCTGAGGGCGTGGGTAGCACTGCTTGTAAATACACTTCAATTAAAAAGCAGTTATGCAGTTGTTAGTTTTTGCGGATTTTGAGTCATTTTCTTTTTCTTTTCTGCTGAGGTTAACTTGTACGGTGGGTATTATAGGACGCTGTTAAGTGGATTTTGTCAGTTGCTTTTTTGTAGCTTTCACAGAGTGAACAGATATCTTTTTTTGGTTGGAAAAAACTAATATTGAACTCTGTGTTGAATATATTTCGAAAAGTAACGTAATTTCCGAACTCTGGACCTTTTTCTTTACAAAATGTAACGTAGTCTCGATGGATGTCTGCAAGGGTTCTTTCACCACTGATGAATTCACGGCTGGTTTGGTTTCTCAGGTAATGAGACTCTACTCGTGGAATCGAGTTAATGTAACCTCTTATTATTTCTTTCAGATCCTCGTCTATCTTTTTGCGATTATTGTGAGTTCCTCGCTTATCCTTTGGAATCAAACCATCTACAGTACAGCGTTGCACATTTGCTATGATCTTGTCACTTACACCAAGAGTAGCTGTAAAATTTAGCTTGCAAACTCTGTATTTTTTGCCTTCAACTTCAAAGAAATACCCATAGTTTGCTCCATGAGTACTCTGCTCCTTCACTCTCCGGTATTTGACATTGCTTTTTTCCATTGATTTTCCTATAAAGTTCCATTTACGGTTTAGTTCTCCCAGTGCCCAATATTTTTTGAATATTTGCATTCTTTGCTCATCAGTAATATTTTTGCATTCAAATTTGCATTTACCCTCTGTACAACGAGGCTTTATTGTACGGCCCGGTGTCATGTTATTTTTTACGTTAATATAATTCAATCCTGCATTGCGTAGTTGCTTCCTCTTTTTTTTTCCAGTTTTCTGGTCGACGCTTCCTCTTTCTGCTTTTCTTCTCAGGTATTTCCTCTATAACCGTTCGGGTGACAAACTGCGGGCAGATGTGGAGTCTAGGGACATGTGAGGTTTGACTCTGTCCGTGACTCCTTGCGATGGTTTCAGACACTGCAGTGCAGCGTTGCTATCATCATGCCCAGCAATGTGCTTGTTTAGCCACGCCAGACGTTTATATTTCTTTTTACAGTAAGGGCAAACAAGGTCTGGTATTTTCGCCATGTCGTTTTGTGGGTTTTCGACTGAGGTAGCGGGAATTCTCCCTCCCCTGATAGGCCGCTTGGGGGCATATTTTCTTTTTTTCCTTTTTTGCTTTAGTGTAATCCGATCTGGCTTGCAAGGTCATCGATCCGATGCGTTTTTTCACGCCGTCCACCGTCTCTCCGGCTGTTACAACTCTTTCGTTGTTGTCATCCTGATAAACAGGTTTTTAACAATAAAATACAAACGGAGCTGCCATGGAATTCACCGACCAAAAATCGGGCCCATTATATATAATTAATACACTTCTGGGAGGTGAACTGTGGATTCCGGACTAACGACCGGCTATGGTAGGTTTAGGACAGCTGTCTTGCCACATGTGAGCGTTCACCTTACCACCCATTCACCACCCCTTCGAAGCCATAGAATATGAGATGCAGAAATCGCGGTTTTAGATAATTTTTCTAGGAAAGAGTTGATTATTTTTCTGGACAGGCCAAGATCTTTAAAGAGGTGAAATAGAGATTTAGCTGGCAGGCCACGAGCGCTAACTTCCACCGCGTGAAGGTGAACAGTGAAGCCGTTCCGGGTTACGGCATTTGTATTTATTTAATTTGTACTCGTGGTCTTTTGGGATATTTGATTCCCATGGAACAGTTAATTCTACGATATATGCGACAACGTATTGCGACAGGCGCTAGCCTAAGTGCAGAAGCAAGATTGGCTGCCACTCTGCAATATCTGGCTACAGGACGCTCATTTGAAGATTTAAAATATAGTACTGGCATATCAGCTCCATCATTTTCTAAAATAATACCAGAGACATGTCGAGCTATTTATAAAACCCTTTAACCGGAATATCTCAAGGTAAGTAATAATCTATGTATCAACTTCACACGAAGTCCTAGCGGGGTAGGTAGGAAGTAATTTTCTAATTACAAAAATATATTGCAAGTACAAGTTTAATAAAAAAGTAAAACACAAAACAATTAAAAACACACAAACAAATATGAATACATAAAAAAGTTATAAACACACTTAAGAAATATTAGCAAAGTCAGTTTAAATTGATGCTCATAAAAAGAACGTAAAGAGACAGTGTTAGCTTCCAACTGTTGTTCTTCTGAATTTGTAAATGCCCGCGTTTCTGAGACTTTTTGAAAAGTGTTGACATTGGGCAAATCATCATTATATAAACTGGACACGTATGTTTGACCAGAAGATGGACGTTCAACACCCTTGTTACATCTGTCGCACAAATTAGTGTCTTCTGTTAGTTTTCTCAATAATCCCCTGCGCAACACGTTATTTATTATTGATTCAGCATAAATGGCTTGTAATGGATCCATTTTAGCTATTTTTTTTCCGTATTAATTCCGAGAGCATCAAAGTCTATCATCTCTTTCAAATTAGCTTTCATTATGTCAGCATAAACTTTAAGGAATTCCGCCTGAGAACTACTTCCCCCTTTTCTCTTTCTTGATGGTGTGTGGTCAGACTGAAAATAATACATAGAATTATACTTTATTTAATTATACTAGAATTATACATACTTTATTACATCTCCAGATGCCGTCTACAAAAGAAGACTGGAAAAAGGTGGCAGAACAATTTCAAATGAAATGGCAATTTATCAACTGTGGAGGAGCAATGGATGGCAAACACATTCGCATCGTACCACCATCTGGTTCCGGAGCCACCTACTACAATTATAAAAGCTTTTATAGTATTATTTTAATGGCTTTCGTCGGCCCTAACTACGAATTTCTATATGTTGACGTTGGAAAAAATTGGAAGTATATCAGATGGGGGTGTATTTGATTATACTGAATTTACTTGTAAGCTTAAACTAAAGCAGCTAAAATTGCCTGAGAATAATGAAACCGTAAATCATTATAATTTTGTATTCTTAGGTGACGAAGCTTTTGCTTCTAAAGCCATATCCACAAAGAGAATTAGATTATGAAAATAGAATATATAACTACAGATTATCAAGGGCTTGAAACGTTGTTGAAAATGCGTTCGGCATTATTTTAGCTAGGTATTACACACAGCTATAAATATTAAACATGAAAATATTTATTACGTCATACTTGCGATGTGTAATTTGCACAACTTCTTAGGCAGTCAAAGTAGTTCATACTTTAGTGCTAACGTAGATAAAGAAGATGTGAGTACAGGAGCTGTTCAATTGGGTGAATGGCGCGTCTTCGTTAAACTTTAAAGGCTCTAAATAAACTGCCCATTTTCTTATAGAGAGCCTTTAAGACAACCTGAAAAGCCAAAGGAAAACACGGAATTTCCGTCAGCATCAAGGTAAATAACCAATTAAATATTTTATCGGGACTGATTTTGACTGCCTCTAATGAGACATGTTTAATTTAGGTTCTAGCTGAGCTACATTTTTTTTTGCCATGAAGGATATGAAACCACCGTTGGCCAAGGCCTTTATTTAGGATTGAGTCAGCCTTCTGTTAGCAAATGCTTACAGGAGGTCGTTGACGCGATCCTCGCAGTGTTGTTGGAAGGAATTATGGTGTCCCCAGACACACAAGTGGAAAGGACTGAAAACAAACGAAGGCTTGTACAATTAAATATTTATTAAAGTGAGAGTGCGGGTCAAATAGTTGAAGAAACTGACTTTAATATTGTTTTAGGTTCTCACGGATAGCGGGCTTTCCGGGAGTTGTAGGCCTTATTAACTGCACCCAAATAGCCATTATTCGGCCGAAAGACAGAGCATGTGCCAGGACGACTATTCTTTAACCGAAATAGTTTTTATAGTCTTAACTGCCAATTTGTAAGTATTATTTTGGGACACAACCATGTTTTAAATTCTGTGAATATATTTGTAGCGATAAAATATAATTATATTATTTTCAAAGTGTGTAATGCTTCAATGGAGGTAATCCATTTTAATGCAATGTTTCCCGGCTCCACCCATGATTCTGCAGTCTGGCAAGGCTCAGATCTGAGTAGATTGCTGGAAGCTAGATACGTTGATGGAATAGCTAACGATGAATGGCTTTTAAAATAAAATACAAACGGAGCTGCCATGGAATTCACCGACCAAAAATCGGGCCCATCATATATAATTATTACACTTTTGGGAGGTGAAGGGTGGATTCCGGACTTACGACTGGCGGTGGTAGGTTTAGGACAGCTGTCTTGCCACATGTGAGCGTTCACCTTACCACCCATTCACTCCCCCTTCGAAGCCATAGAATTTGAAATGCAGAAATCGCGGTTTTAGATAATTTTTCTAGAAAGGAGTTGATTATTTTCCTGGAGAGACCAAGATCTTTAAAAAGGTGAAACAAAGATTTAGCTGGCAGGCCACGAGCGCCTACTTCCACCACGTGAAGGTAAACAGTGAAGCCGTTCCGGGTGACGGCATTTGCGAGGTCATGGTATTTATTTAATTTGTACTCGTGATCATTTGACTTACTACGGCCACTTACTACGTGCTTCGATATTGCCGGATCCTTGGAATTGCTTAGAATCGAATTTTTGGTTATTCTTGAGTTGGCGTAGAGCAGAGAGGGCAGTTTTAGAGCTAGCCCAAAATTGTGTTTGGACCTGAAGAGAGTCGAGGGGTCAGCTGGTTTGGCTAAGGACAACCAGGATTTTAAACTAGCTGTCACCAGTGCATCCAGACGAGACAGTTGGGTTTTGGTGAAATCGTAAATAAGAAAGGGCCATGACAAATGTGAAGTTAGATAGTTGTCATAGATCCAAGCCTTACGAGGGCCAGAAATTAGCAGTGCATCTATCTTTTCCAGGCAACTACTGAAATACACCACACATAATTTCCAGTCGCGGTGTTAATGGCCTACATACAGATTATACCCCCCGGGTTGTAAGGCCAGCGGTGACATCGGGCGGCGTTGTCGAAATCCTCTTCTTCGAGCAGTCGGTTGAAGGTTCACTCGGTGCTGTTCTGCAGTCGGGTGGTCGTCTCTCCAGTCGGTGCTTCAAAGGTTCGGGTCGCTTTTAAACGTCGCTCGGGTCGTGTCGAATCTGCTGTAGGTTGTATCTCCTAGGATATGCACTCGAGGTTTTGGATAATAAAAAATACTACTCTTCGATGATATTATAAAAAGGCTTTTAAGCAATTAAAATGTTTATTTCCTTTTTTAAAGTGTAATTACTTCACTATGTATGATTTTACACAATTTAGGAAATATTTATTAGACTCGTATATTATCGGGTCTTATACGGTTTTTGAGGATATTTTCTGTGAAATACCCGAGAACTTCTTTGATGCACTCAACTCGTCGGACATATGATTGACACAAATACATAAGAAAATTACAAGAGAAATCACAATAAAAAAATAATGTTCACAAATAAAATTCTTACACAAATTCGTCCGACGGTTGATGCACTTTTCTCGATGACACTCGAAGACGGGGGCAAAAACTCTATGAAGTTCGATGCGAAGAAAGTTCGAAGAAATTCTATGAAGCTCTACGAAGAAGTTCTAATACAAAGCAAGTTCTGCCGATCTCGGCGGGCGGCCTCTTTTATATAGGCCGGCCGTTGCGGCCGGGCCTAGTGGTGGGGGTTGTTTGTACCCCGCACGCGCGCGGGTGATGGCCGACGGATGGTTGTATGCCGTTTGTATAAAGCTAAGATAATATAATATTACATACTATTTTCTTAAAGTTACGACTGTACATAAGAACTTAAACTTTAACTTATGATTATTTTTTACATATATTTTAATAATCATATCTTATAGTTATGTCCTATTTATGTTAAATTTAAATAATTTCGCAAGTTATGAGCCGATTTAGTTCGGACTTAGATTAAAAATTAAATTTAATTATTTTAAACATTGACATTATTATGGCAGCAATTTTCTGGATTTCTAGTGATTCAATATCTAAGCTGGCGCTTTCAAAATATGAGTCATCTGTTGGTACCTGCCTGGCTCGAGGGTGTTTACAATTTCTCGAGGGTTGGGTTATTTTTACGGTCGGCGACGGGATGGCTTAATCCTTTTTAAGCGGTGCATATCGGGTAAGTTTTTATTGCCCCCGTTTAATGCACGTGCCCGGTTATTTCTGACGTTTTCTTTGTTCCCGTGCGAGGGTCGTTTTTGTGTTAACATATTATTTCGAAATTTTAGCGCTTCGCTTGTAAAGATTTCCACTTTTGGTTTGAAATATCCATTAGCACCCGCTTTTAGTGAAGCTAATCCGGGTATACCGATATTGTTTGCGTAGTGCATTTATTGCCATAAATAATATACTTTTGTTGGGGATTTTGATGCGTCGGGAATTTTAAGCATTTCGAAACAATATTGTTGTGATGTTTATCATCATCATGCCTGCCCGAGACTTCATCTTTTCTTCCCGCAACAGAGTGCATAGTATGATATAATCTATATCTAGGAATTTTGAAGTGGCTCTTTTCAGTGAAGTGCGTTTCTGAGATTAGTAGTATATCGACTTGGTGAATTTCTAGAAAAGATTTCACCTCTAAGGTGTGTTGTGATAGCCCATTTGCATTCCAAATGACTAATTTAAGGCCGAGCATTGCAGCTTTGTCGTGAGGTTCACGAGGAGGTTTGTCATAGTTGTCATCTGTTGCATGATTTGATGGAGCATACCTATTAGTAGATTATTCAGATCCTTAGGATCATTTTCGGACTGAGAATATAGTTTGTCATTTATCAGTGGAGCTTGATTTCCATCCTTATTTTTTATGGATTGGGCGTAAGTCCGTTTAGTCTGTAAAGTTCTTTGCTCACTGTGGATTGTTTTGTTTGTCTGGATTGTGGCTTTAGTCGGTTGAGGTTGTTGACTTCTCCTTAACGTATTTTGATTTTTGTATTTCTTTAAAGACTGTGCATCCTTTATAGTTTGCTGGGTGATTTCCCTCGCACAGCACACATTTAACATCATTGGATCTACCAATTCTTCCGCAGTTTATTGATAGATGATTTCCAGCGCATTTTATACATTTGGGCTTGCGGAAACAATAAGTTTTAGTATGACGATATTGCTGGCAGTTCGCACATTGAGGTATGTCACGCTTGAAATGTGGTGGTTCGATGATGATGCGGCAATTAAGCAGGAATTTAATGTTATAGATAGTTTTATTTTCACTACTTGGTTTTATCTCTACTATGAAGATTGGCAGAGGTTTTTTTGTCAATCTTTGCTTGATGTTCCATATGTTGGTAACGATATGACCAAGTTCGCTTAATTCTCTCTTAACCTTACCTTGCCGGTGCTGTGTATCTAGTACGCATTGCTTCTAATAACCATTTATATCTCCGTAAATATGGTAAATTCGGGTTTCAGATTTTAGGTAATCCTCTGTTATACATTTACCCATTAAATTAAACAATATTTTTGCTAATAATCAGTACCTATTGGGCACATCTAAGGTATTTTGTGAAAATCGGAAATAATTTTAGCGTGTGCCAGTTTGCATCATATGAACATTGAACAGTGGTGCGGTGGGACGCACAGGGCTCGAAGCGTGCGGGACTGCGACGCTATTCATCACGTCTCACTCTCACCAAGGTCGCTATAAAGCGAGCGCAAGGGATACATCTTGTCAGTTGTTGTTGTTCGCTCGGCGCAGTAAAATTCCACTAGTGACGAACTTGCGCAGGGGTTCTCAACAATTATTACGTATGTACTCTTTTATATGTTTGTGAATATTCTATTGGCATTATATTATAGGTACCTACCTATTATTATTAGTGTAAAAAGTGTATATTATATTACGTTATATTACAGTTTGTCGTTGTTTCTTATATTATATACGTTTTTCTTATATTATATTACGTTATATTACAATTTTTAGGAAGAATGACTGGAAGAAAATTAACTGAAAAAGAAATAGTTCAAGAACTAGAATATGATAGTGATGTGGAGTTTGAAATGAACGATGACATAACTGACACTGAAGATTTCGTTGAACATTCAGAAAAATCGGACTCCAATTCGGCTAGTGAAAGTGAAGACGAAGGAGAAAAACTCGTATCAAGACATGGATTTGAATGGAGTTTATTACCACAATCGTCTTCGAGACGTCGGCAATGCAATATTGTCACCGAAACTTCTGGCCTGAAAAATGGTAGCAAACATGCTAACACAATGAGAGGAATGTTTGCTTTATTTATAAGCGAGGATATGGTGAGAGAAATATGCGAAGAAACAAATCGTCAATTGGGACGTATACCCGGGAAAAGGATCGAGCAGGTATCCAAAGACGAAATATATGCTTTTATTGGTATAATGCTTGCTTCCGGCAGAAACCGTACCAGAAAACTAAGTTTGAATGAGTTGTGGACAAGTGAAGAACCATTCTCTCAGCCATTTTTCACAGCAGCTATGTCTCGTGACAGATTTATAACCATTTTTAGTCAGATCCGTTTTGACAATAGAGAGACAAGGCCGGAGAGATATGAAGCATCTTTAGATAAACTAGAGCCCATAAAATCAATTTATAGTAAATTAGTAGATGCATGTAAATCGAATTACTCTCCATCGACTGACATAACCGTGGATGAGCGTTTGGCGGCGTATAGAGGCAATTGCCCATTTCGGGTATATATGAAGTCCAAGCCAGCCAGGTATGGCATAAAAATATGGGTGGCAGCGGATGCTAAAACAGCATATATATGTAACATGCAAGTATACACTGGCATGATAAATAATAAACGAGAAATAAATCAAGGCAATCGTGTCGTAATGGAATTGTTGGAACCTCAATACGGCACAAACAGGGGCATAACAACAGATATTTTTTTTACATCAGTCCCATTGGCAGACAATCTTCTGTCTAAAAATCTGACTCTAACTGGCACACTAAGGAAAAATAAAAGGGAAATACCCAAGGAGTTTTTACCGTCTAAAGAAAGGCCATTGCATAGTAGCCTGTTTGGTTTTACTCCAAATAAAACATTGGTGTCATATGTGCCTCAGCAAAATAAAGCGGTTTTGCTCCTATCAACTCAATTTCTGGGTAATGAAATTAGCCAAACCGAAGCCAAAAAACCAGAAATTATTCTACATTACAATAAAACTAAAGGTGCCGTTGATACAGGTGACAAAATGACCGCTGAGTACTCATGCGTAAGATCGACAAGAAGATGGCCGTTTCGCTTGTTCATGGAAATGCTAGACATCGCAGCTCTCAATACATACTTATTATGTTTTGAAAAATATCCAGCGTGGAAAAAAAATAACAGAAGCAAAAGAAAATGCTTTATAAGGGAGCTTAGCCTAGAATTGGCTAAACCCAACATTATAAGAAGAAAAAATAATACGACTAATTTCCATAAACAACACCAAGATGCTTTTGACACTGTTCTATCCTATTATCAGCAAATGTCACCTGTAACTGCTGATACAAATGAAAATATAGCAAATCGATCATGTGAATCAACAAGCAAATCAGTGTCGCGAGCACCGTCGAAAACATGCAGATTCTGCCCGTACAATGCAAAAAAGAGAAGCACAATAGTTTGCCACATTTGCCTAAAATCGGTGTGTACAAGCCACAGAAAAGAAAAAAAATACTTTTGTTGCAGCAATTGTGAAAAAACAATAGCTGTCTAATTTATTGGCTTTCGTATTTCTGTAAGATTTTTTTTTACATACTTATTTTTTGCGTTAATCTTAGTAATTTTGTTTATTGCTCTTAGTTTTAATAGATTGTAAAATACGATTTTGCAGCAATTGTAAAAAAAAATACTTGTCCAATTTATTTGGCTTTTCTATTTCTGTTGTTTTTTTTTTACTTACTTGTTTTTTGTGTTAATTTTCATAATTTTTTTCATTGCTCTTAGTTTTAATAGATTGTAAAATACGATTTCACAGCAATTATGAAAAAAATACTTGTCTAATTTATTTGGCTTTCCCTTTCTGTTGTAATGTTTTTTACTTAGTTTTTTTGTGTTAATCTTCGTAATTTTGTTTATTGCTCTTAGTTTTAATAGATTGTCAAATACGATTTTGCAGCAATTGTGAAAAAAAATACTTGTCTAATTTATTTGGCTTTTCTCTTTCTGTTGTAATGTTTTTTACTTACTTATTTTTTGTGTTAATTTTCGTAATTTTGTTTATTGCTCTTAGATTTAAAATTATAAATAATATAATTACTAATGTTTTGATTTGTTCTTCAATATATTATTTCTATACACTTACTATCTTTCTGTTTCACAAAACAAATATTCTAAAAGGTTTGAAATCCCTGGTAATATACCGACCGAACGACGAACACCCCGAGCGCGACACTGGTCAGTCGTCAGTAAGTATCTCATTTCCGAGTCGTCCCCGCGCCCGTTTTGTTGCTGTAGGCCGATGGTTTTTTCATGTTTTCAGACATTTTTCATGTATTAGACGTCAATTATTATCGTTTTTGACTTCAAATATAATTAATTATAGCGATTTGCTATGGATATTCATATTTTTCCGCTTCTAAATCTCTCATTTTTGCTTGTGTACTGACTACACAGCACCGGAACACGCGTATTTTTTTAAGCTCAGTAAGGGGAAGGTTAATCTCCTCAGTATCCGTAGAGGGATGTATGTCTTTTAGGACTACTTTAAAGTTCCTTTCTTGCTTCGGCTTGTAGGTATAGAATTCGGTGTCCTTCAGTTGTAATTCCTTTACAATAATAGAGTAAACTTCCTGAGTTTTTGGTTAAATTCTAACCTGTTCATTATGGAACACTTTAATTTCGTAATTAAGCAGCTGGATCAGTGGTTGTATGTTGCTGACTTTGTCTACAAAAATAGGTGGAGGTTTGGCTGATTTTTCCTTAGGTTTAGCAGGGGTTTGATGGTCAGTATTCTCATTTTCAGTTTCGAGTATGGAGAATCTATTAGACATTGATATGAGCTGCCCTAGCCAGTAGGCATTGAGTTTGGTTTGTTTCGGATTTTTTGTTGTTTCAGGGCTTTCCAGTTGTCTTTTCCCACCTGTAGCTACTGTACATTCTTCTTCGCTATCATCATTTGTAACTGTAGCATTAGCGTTCGTTAATTCACTAAGAGAAGGCGTACGTGATCGAGTTATAAAAAGCCCCTTGTGAAGGACTTGTTGTGTTAAGATTTTTTGGTTGGTTGTATCTTTTTGTTGGTTTGGATCTTTATTATAAATTTCAGTATTATTCATGTTTGTCCCACGAGTAGGGTCGATATAAATATAGTCCCTTCCCTTAACATAAAAATAGTTCACTTTGTGATACCAGCACCAACTTTTAATATGTTATTAAACATATTGTTCCCTCTAAAAAACCGTCGGGACCCCAGCTCTATAGTGCCTGGATCCGCAGATATGACGTCATCAAAATGGCGGCCGCCGCATTTTGAAAACCCCGAATTATTTTGAAACTCTTAGCTCTATGTAGATGTGCAAGATGTCAAATGAAAGGTAATTAAAAGTTCTACAATAAAGCCTTAGCATATGTCCACATGACTAGCCCAGTTAAGAAAATAATTTTAAAAATGTGAAAATTGAATTTTGAAATAATCCATATTTTGATTATACTCTGTAAATTACTGATTTTAGACAATAACTATGTATGACAAAAATATCAAAAGGTTTATCAGCTTTCCATTAAAAAAAACAATAAATTAATCGGATGGAAAATCCCTTAGTTAAGCCGCTTTTAGCAAGTCGATCTCTCTCCGCTCGTCGTCTCGCGTTGTTGCCGTCGTAATCTTGGCCGCTGGCGCTGGTCCCTTCTCTTAGCATAAAAATAGTTAACTTTATGATACCAGCACAAACTTTTAGTATGTTATTAAACATATTATTCTATCTACAAAATCGTCGGGACCCAAGCTGTATCTGGATCCGCAGATATGACGTCATCAAAATGGCTGCCGCCGCATTTTGAAAACCCCGAATTATTTCGAAACTCTTAGCCCTATGTACATATGCAAGGTGTCAAACGAAAGGTAATTAAGTTTTCTATAGTAACACTTTAACATAGAACCACCCAACTAGCCCAGTTAAGAAAATAATAACAAAAAAGTGAAAAATAAATTTCGGATTTTCTTTGCGGGAATTGTAAGCTGCCCAAGGCAGAAATTCTTCATTATTTTTAAGAGCCATCGTTACGTGGTCTAACCAATCCTTGGTATTCGCAACAGGGCTTAATGTATTTTGGTCATGAGTTACGTAGTTTGCATAGGAACGTCCGATTGTTGTTTTTGCGTTGGAGGTATATTAGTATATAAATCGGGAAGTGATACTTCGCATTTATCTTTTTTACTCAGGTACAATGGAGTAATTTTCACTTGACTGGTTTCTTCTTCAGGATGTACAATTAGAGATATGGATGTACCATGAAAAGAGTCAAGAGAGGTGTTTGAAGACGTGTTGTGGTCAATGTTGTCTATCGCTGCACATGTAAATACATTTTTCTCCATGTTTTGAGGGCAAACAAATCCTTGCTGCTTGTATTGGGCACAGGCACTACTTGCTACCATTTCTGTAACCTGCGGGTTATTCTCGGTAGGAAACACTTAAACCTAACTCAAACATCTTGTCGATTACGTCTTTTCGTGCATGAGCGTTATATAGTTTCATACCAACATATAATGGTAGCGGCGTTTCTCGATCGGAAAAGTGCCGTTTATTGTCGCTTTGCGTAACTGTCTTTTTACAATTAAACCTCATCAACTGAGCAATGTTTGTTGCAACCAAGTGTCTATCTATTTGGGATTCTTCGGTAGTAAACTTCTCTAAAGATTCAGTAAGTGCACCGTCAAGTACCATTCGACAAAACAAAATGCATTGCTTAGGAGCGCAATTTTCGCCAGAAAATTTGTCTTTAAAAGAACCGTTGAATTTGGGATACTCTTCAAACATTTGTTTGCGAATAATATGGAGCCATATGCTGTTTGATTGGTTGAGCTTTCTGATTCAGATGATTGCCTGTTTGTCATCTTTCGCACTTTATTCAGAAGCTTAACGTAGCATACTTTATGATACTTTGCCTCCATGGCAACTAAATCGGTAGAATGTATTTTTTCGTAAGTACTTCATCTTGCAACAGTACCGCATAGCGATGCATATCGGGTCCAATTCTAAGGGTTCTTCTTAACTGTTTCAGGTTTATCGCAGAATAAACACTGTTGATAGATGTCCGAACATTGTGGTTTTTTAGACCTCGTATTCATACTCGTTTCAGTGTCTGGTGTTTGTATTATTTCTATATTCGGCAGTTTGCTCGACTTTGCTTTCAGCCTGGAAATTATTAGGGCATCGTATTTTAACCGACATGTTTTATGGTATTTAGCTGTGGTATCTTGAAGCGCTTTGTAAATATTCTCAAAATGCATATGAAATGGAATAGAATCATACTTCGCATATTCAATTAAATTATCGCTTAGTGACTGATACCCGCGATCCGTTGGAATAATTAAGTGCCTATTCTTGTCGAAGTACGTTTCTTTAGTCTCAGTGAAAAAACCCCGGATAACAAAATGTTTATTAAAAATAACAGACATAATCCTTAACTATTACCTAATTATAAAAGTCAAATAATAAAAAGAAATCGGTAAATAATAAACATATTTTTTTACAGGAATTACAAAACGTACTTACATTATAAATAAATAAGATAAAAATGGATTTACCGCGTGAAGTTTTTTGGAGCACCCGACGTTTCGGCGATTTTGCAACCACCGTTGTCTAAGGTAGACTGACAGTGTCTAGCCTACCCCGGACAGCGGCGGTTGCAACATCGACGAAACGTCGGGTGTGGATCTTATTTATTTATAATGTCAAAAAACCACGATAGCATTAGATTTTGTACCTACATTGTATCTAAAGCTCATGCAAAATGACAGATTCATGGTCACCTACCTACCAACTCATGCAGATTCAATAAATCACGGTATATTTAATATTAATAGAAAAAACTAAAAACAATAACACCATTAAAAAACCATTAACAATAACACCAACAATTGACAACAATAACAATTCCTTAGTAATGTAATTAATCCACAAATAAGGGGATTCGAATAACTTTATCTGACGGCATTTGCAGTGGAACTGATTTAGAATATCAGAGGTGAAGTAAAATTGGCAACTACAAGCAAGTAACACGTGCGATGCAGCGCGGGCGGCCGTTATAACGACGGCAACAATGCAAGACGACGCGGCGACGTCGCGACGCGCGAGAGAGAGCGCCTTGCTAAAAGCGGCTTAACTAAGGCATTTTCCAACCGATTAGTTTACTGCTTTTTTTGTGGAAAGCTGATAAACCTTTTGATATTTTTGTCATACATAGTTTTAGTCTAAAATGAATAATTTACAGACCATAATCAAAATATGGAGTAATTAAAAATTTATTTTTCACATTTTTTTTATTATTGTCTTAACTGGGCTAGTCAGGTGATTTTATGTTAAGAAGTTATTGTAGAACACTTAATTACCTTTCATTTGACACCTTGCACATGCACATAGGGCTAAGAGTTTCGATATAATTCGGGGTTTTCAAAATGCGGCAGCCGCCATTTTGATGACGTCATATCTGCGGATCCAGGCACTATACAGCTGGGGTCCCGACGGTTTTGTAGAGAAAACAACATGTTTAATAACATACTAAAAGTTGGTGCTGGTATCACAAAGTGAACTATTTTGTCACTTTTCGATGTTAAGGGAAGGGACTAATAGTCACTCACAGGGTGACGCCCATTCCTGTGAGAAGGCACTGTTGAACGATGTTAGCCTGGTCCATCGAGGTTGTCGTTCATAACTGGTTGACCCACCAGCCACTCATCCCTTGGCACGTTTCCCACCATAGGATTGGGGGAAATTTGTGGGGATCTTTTTTTATCAACTTTTATCCATTAAGCTTTAGAAATGCTCATTTTGTCAGTAGATATAACAGATAAAAATCAAAGAAGTCATAATTTGCCATCTGAATAATGTTAAAAGGCTTCTCTCTTGCTCTTCCAATCATTGACACAAGATCATCAGGAACAATCGGACTGCAAACACGGTTTCTTTTTTCTATGAGAGCAAAATCTCTGTCACAGCTCAAATAAGAGTGACTAGTGATTAAAATTTTTTGTTGAATATTTTCGAAAATTCCCTTTGTTACAAGGTAGATCCACAAGAGTATCATCATTTTATTTTTATTCTGACCAGCGCAGTTATCACTCCACATTATCAAATTCTTTTTAGTTGTGATTACATTCGAAAAGACTTTATAAATGCAAGAAGCGATTTTGTTGCCCCCTCAGCCTGAAATACCTTCGTGCCATAAACACATAAAGGCATCATTGGTGTCGCCGATATGTACGCCCAAATTGAAATTTGTCGGCTGTCGGTTGTAATAAATTTTTGAGTGCATCAATGTAGGGGTGACAATTACTTGTTGTAAGTCCATTGTAGCAGTACAAGTATCACTGTTTGGTCTTTGGGACGAGATTATGTCTCTCTGAATGACGATCAGTGCCTTGTCTCCTTTTGCTTCATGAAACTGGAGTTTTATGCTTAGTTCTCTTTTATTAGCCACATTGGCGCGAATTTGCGTTATTCAACAAATCACAAGTGGAACAGGTATCAACTCGTTTTCGAGCGAACTTTAAATTTCTGAAATACTTTTTGAAAGTGGCACTATAGATTTTATAAGTGACAACTGTGTTTGGGTGTAATTCCTTGAATGATTTATAGAGCCGATTAATGTTTAAATCAGGACTGAGATATTCTATTTGAGAATGCGCTCTACCGTAGTGGGATTCTTGACGGGGGAAAAGAGCCACATGATTTTTTATTTCTCCTACATGTTCTGGACTAAACTTTCGGTGTTTATTCTTATTTCCTCGTTTGTCTTTGTAAATTGAATCTCCACTTTTTACACGCTGGATGATTCCGTAGAGTTTCTCTTGTTTTAACGCAAATATTTCCACAAATGTTTTGCGATATATTTCTTTATGGTTTCCTGAACCATCAGGTATATTATAAGATATTGTACACTGGCGTTTGCTGTCTTTCGGATTCTCGTACTTTCCGTGTCTTCTACTTTTTACAGGCAATATATTTATTAAGCCCATAATATACGATCCATGTTTTTCCTCCGTATCTATGATATGAAAGTCTTAAAAGAGGAAAAGTTTTTGTTCATGGCTTATTTCACTGCACTGTTTCTTACATTTACAGATGATCTGAAAGAAAATAGCCGATGAAACGATATAGAATGCTTTTCATTCTTTGGGATATTTGTAATTAAGTTAAACCTCTAACAATAAGTAGGTATTAGGTTTCGAAAAGGTTTTTTTTTTCAGAGATATCTCACATAGAATATATTTCTCGGATGTTGTATTATCACGAAATGAGATGAAATCTGATATAAGACTTTGCAGAGTATAACTCTCAGGTTTAGTGGAATCTGCGCAGGAGGCTAAATTTTTTCATTTCTTTTCGAACTCCTTCATCTGAGCTGTGTATGTCGCCTTCAATTCAACAATTTCAGCATCCGTATTCATTGTTCACGATGTAAGAGCTAGTCAGTTGTGAACAGGGTCAGGGCGATATTAATTATTGCATTAGATGCATCGCAATTGATTTTCTATGGCAGTAGAATGACTAAATGATTCAAACTACTTGACAGATCAACACCATTTGATTTGACAGATACGATGTAATATGAAATGTTCAATTAATGATTTAAATGTACCTTTTTGTATACACCGTATGGATTGTTTCACTCACTTAAACTTTGTAAAACACTAAAATCACTGTTTTTGCTAAGTATTCTATAAATAATTAATAAAACACGAATTTTGATAAGAGATGAGTGTTCAGCAAGCAACGCGGGTAGTTTTTTTGATTTGATTGAGCGCATTAATTTAAATATTGCTGTAAATAAGCCAACTGCCTCACAATAGTTAATATCTATTATTCAAAACTTGAGAAGTTAGGTTTAATTTTGTCACAGATTAATCGTTACAGATTTGTTTGACATCGACATAAAAAAAATGTTGAGAATAGATTTGCACCTCCCCCAACTAATTTTTAAATTTGTCGTTAAAAATCATTACAGATTTGTTTGACATCGACATTAGAAAAGCCTCGAAAATTGATTTGCACCCCTCCCCCCACCGCAGGAAATCAGCAAGCCTAGTTAAAACACATGAAATTCCACTTTTTCACTGAAAATCCGCGTTTTTAAAGCACTGGTACTGCATTTTCCATTTTTCCATCTGGCAACACTGGCTGCCACGTACGCCATACGTCCATCCAATAGGGAATGGGGGGGTACGGCGCGGAGGATTTTTTTCCGGCGTGGAACCGCGGTGCCCCCCAGTGGAAATTTCTTAAAAAATGCCCTGACGTGTGATGAGTATACAGCCAAAATAAAATCTTTGGAAATCACTAAAAAAGTTACTCCTGAGACCAGCCCGGAAATGATCGACATACATAATTCCATAAAAAGAATTAAAACTGAACACTTAATTCACAAAACAAAAGCTGATATTTTTTATCAGCGAAAAAGCCTATCACGGAAACGCGCCAAACAAAGTAATAAAAAGTAAGCTATCTGTATGGAATATGGGAAAAATTTGCTGATACCAAACGAGCCGACTCATGATGTGTATTATAAAAGACAACTATCTATATATTGCTTCAATATCCACACGCTTTCTACGTCAGACAGTGTCTTTTACATAGGTATACCCGGAAACAGTTGGCAAGAAAGGAAGCAACGACGTGTGCTCCTTTTTATTCCATTTTTTATACTACATCCTTGATTTAAGAGTCCGTGAATTGGAAATTTTCTGTGACTCGTCCAGCAGACAAAATAAAAATTATACGTTAATAAGATTTCTACACCATCTGGTACATTGGGGGTCAAGGGAAATCAGGCATACACAATATGAAATTATTTATTGAAGTACAAACTTGTAATTAATAACATGCCCCTGCTATGTTCTCATATGAAAATAATTAAAAGCTTGTTTTTTTATTGTTTTTTATTTATTATTTTATTTTGTGCTTTTTAGTAAAAAATCTCATTCATGCCTGCGGAGCCGCGGGCACAGTATACTATATTTTATTGTCCCCATAACCAAAGGTGTGTAAAAAAAATCAGCAAAATCGGGTTGGTACCGCATGCTTCTTCTGCCACACACATGACTCTCTTCTTTTTCTATACAGATCGAATCGAAGTTACTTAGCGTAGCAGTAACATGAGCAGCAGACCTAGAGATACAGGTTGGCACTACGCTTCTGGAAGTGAAAAGCGTAAATCAAAAGATATAATGGAAAAAAAGAACCAAACTGTTCTATCAAAAACACGTAAGCTGTCTGTTTTTTTTAATGTTCAGAATGATGTCGCTGAATCTACAGAAATTGAAGCAGATAATACAAAATTTGCATCTCATTGCACACATAATAGTAGTACTACAACTGTTTCCGATGTAGCCACATTTTCTACAAGTGATACCGCAGTCGAAAAGGACCTAATTCAGCCATATCGTGTTTTAGTCAAAGAGAAGTTAAAAGCACAGCAATTCCTTTCGACCCGGAGTCGTCATGTTCAAGCCATAGAGAAGTCGAAGGTGTGATACATGATTTTAATGTTGCTACATCTTCAATCCAAAAACAAAATGAAAGTAAAATGTACTCCAACGATATTGGTGAATGGCCGTGCAATTTTGATTTATTGTATTGCGAAAGGAACCAGCGAACTGCAACATATGAACAGTAATTTTTTTGCTTTAAAGAAAATGTACGAAAAAGAAAATATACCACGATTCTGTCAAAAGTATTTTTTCTCATATAAACATAAACCAACGAATAAAAGTCACGTCAGAGATTGGTTATTCAGAAACCGAAGGGCGACTTTTCTGTTTTGCTTGCAAAGTTACGGATTCAGATTATTCGTCACCACGGTTTACGAAAGACGGATTAGATGACTGAAAGAACGCGAATAATTTGTTGAAAAGACGTGAAGAAAGTACTACGCATAGACAAGCAATATTTCACTGTTGAATCGTAAAAACAAGGGTGCGTGTATCGATTCTCGACTTGTGAGCCAAATTGAGACAGAGCAAAAATATTGGCGAACACTCTTAAAACGAATTATTGCAGTAATAAAGGTTTTAGCAGAACGAGGTCTTGCGTTTTGGGGTAGCGATGAAATTGTTGGCTCACCTCACAATGGAAATAATTTAGGCTTATTAGAATTAATAGGCTAATTTGACGTTTTCATGGCCCAACATATTCAAAGTCATGCCAATAAAGGAAAGAGACATACGTCATATTTATCAAAAACAACATGCGAAGAGTTCATCCAACTAATTTCATCAAGCATACTGGACCAAATTATTTGCGAAATTAAGAGATGCAAATACTATTCAGTATCATTGGATTCTACTCGAGATATATCACATGTAGACCAACTGACTCTGATAGTGCGCTATGTTATGCCATCTGGACCAGTGGAAAGATTTGTTAAGTTCTTGGACATGGAAGGGCATACTGCTGAACAACTCGCCCAAAGTTTACTAGATTTTTTATGTAAAAACGGCATTGATATAAAAGATTGTCGTGGGCAAAGCTATGACAACGCCAGCAATATGAGCGAAAAATACAGTGGCCTACAAGCACGAATTAAGAATAAAATATTTTCCACAAACACACAAAATATTTTCTCTACCATCACTGGCTGTGCTATCGATCTTGCCTCTGTATTCCGTTTGGGCAAACAAACAGATTCTAAGCCGCGGCTACTAAAAGTATCATTAAAATCTAGAGAAGATGCCATCAATGTTTTAAAAAATAAGGCCAAGAGTAAAGCACCTATCAAAATGAAAGCCGATCTCACACCTAATCAAAATGAACATCTTAAGAAACTGCAACAGGAACTAAGCGAGCGAATTAACAATGGTGAAAAAGAAATAACTATCAAATATCTACATGGATATCCGCAGATAATAAAGATTCCAAAAAACCAGTAGCTGGCCAAAGAATCCTCGACCTCTCCATACTGTACTCGAAGGCTGCATGGAGGCGGAAGAAACCACAAAACACATTCTGCTAGATTGTAAACAGGTAGAAGTATACAGGACAAAACACCTTGGGACTCCAGGCACCCTGCGCGAGGCAGCAGGAAACCTGAAAGCCCTGCTGGCTTTCGTCGAGGAGCTGGGGTGGGTGGAATAGCGCTACCCCCGTTACACGCAAAATAGGCACACTGGATGTCGATTTGCGGAGGAACGCCCAGTACAACTAACTAACTAACTAACTAACTGTACTCGAACCTGGCATTCCTACTGGCAAAATTTGACTCCCTTTTGATGGAAGTGAAACTCAACAACCCAGCTTTCATTATAATAACTGAGATCATCCTAAATTACTCGATTTTCGACTCTGTAGTCCACATTCCAGGATTCACGCTTTACAGAAAAGACCGTAGCAATGGCACCAAATATGGTGGAGTGGCTATTTATGTTGCTGACGCTTACCGAAACTCACCAATTGGGGCAACACTCGAAAAATCATATGAAAGCAGCGAAACGGAAGCACTTTGGCTTAACATAGAGTGCAGCAAAGTCAGGTTTCTCCTTGCGGGCATCTACCGTCCGCCATCATATGGTATTCAAACGAGGGACAAAATCCTCGCAGAGAACTAAAAGTGGCCTCTGAGCTAAACACGGTCGTTGCATTTGGTGACTTTAATTTACCAAATATCAAATGGGATGAATTGAACCAATCAGCTTGCACTGAGGTAGAAAACCTGATTTTGGAAATGTATGCAGACACTTGTAATGAGTGCCGTTTATTTGGGAAACTAATGTTAATAAGAATTTTGAATTAAATTGTACCTCGTGAATACGCGAACAAAAAGGTGAGAGTTTTCGATTTTATGGATGTCAAAATGACCAGGGCGCCAGTTCCGTATTCACTATCCGAATCGGCTTCACTCAAAACTGCACGTAAGGACTCCCTTCGGCTAGGACGTCCTACCATTGGGAAGCAGCACGGATAGTCAGTGCCGGTAGCTATCAGCCCTCAGGGTGTGGTGAAACTAGACTATCCGCCTGTAATGTGAGAGTACCTGCTTGCAGGCAGCCGACCTTGACTTTACGGGAAAATCTAGATTGATGGGAGAAGTTAAATCGTAGTTTAATTAAGAGCTATTAAGTTTTAGGCAATTTATTTATTCTATTTTGAAATAATTTAATTGATGGCCGACGTATCAAATGGGTCGAAATGACGATGTATTTTAAGTGATTCACTCAAAGGTCTATCTTCAAAAATCTAATAGTAATCAAAAGTCTAATAGTAATTAAAATGAATTAAATGTTGTTTTCTTTAAGAGAAATCAGTACTTGATATTATAAAGAACATCTGATGCATTACGACTTTTTATAATAATTAATTGCAGAATTACCCTTTGCCGGAATCCAGATGGGTATTCCGGGTTTTCACCTTAAAACCATGGTTTGGCCGCTGGGCCCTCCAGAAATAAAAAGAGGATATTCTGAATAAGACTGATAAGACTGCACAGCGTTTATTCAAAGGTTATATACAGGGTGTAAATTCGGCCGCAAGTTTATTCTTACAAGTCTCAATCAATAATCGTATTTCAACTTATATTTTAAATGAGAAGGTTAACTGTGGTATTTCAAGTATGTGAAATCGTAATATTCAAAATGAAGAAATATGCTAGCGAGTGGATGTGGAATTCAGGAAGTTGGAGGAGTTTTGTATGGCCGCGATTTCGCGGGTATTCTAATTATTCCTCAGATACCATGAATCTCGGGTTTCCTTTAATGATGTTTAAAATGGGGACAACGACCTAGCTTCGCCGATCTGGTCTTAAGGCTGAAGGCGCGTATACGTTCCGAGATTATTTAAATTATGGGAATTTCCTAATATTCACCTTCCCCAGCCGGAGTAGAACATCCTACTTTAAATTACGCAAATTTGAGTATCGTTTAACGAATTAACGTTTCGACGTCTACGTTTCGACAAGGGCTCAGAGATTCGAAATGGGACGGTTGCCCTTTAAAAACCCTAAAACGGGTACCGACGCAATGTAAGATTGCGCGGAAAAAAGTTACTGAAAAATACACTGTATTAAATGGGACTTGCCAGAGATATTCTTTGAGTGAGGTCCGCTGGGCTGCTTGGATAATTTCACTGACTAATTTATTTAATTTGTACGCGATAACGATTCTATTCTTCAACGGTTTTTATGGTTGTGGCGGGGTCCGGCCGCGCCGGCCCCGCCGACGTCCGCCTCCGTTCGTCGCCCAGAGAAGAAGAAGAAATCAGTTGGGGAAAGGCGGTTTTGCCGTTTCAAATTATTAGCGACGGCTTGCCAGCCGGCGATATTAATTGTTTTATGCATAAAAATGTCCAATCCTAATTTAGGACATTTTATGTAAAGCGCAGTCTTTACATTGCCAGAGGAGGTGGGGCTTAGCAGCTTCCACGCTGCTCAAGGTAATTGAGAAAATAAGAAAGAAAATGAAATAAAAGAAAATATAAGAAAATGAAGAGAAGGAAAATTAAAATTAATTCCTAATAGTGTGTACCTCGGTACATCGAGTTCATTCGCCTGTCTGCTGAATGAGAAAAAATATAAAGAGCATTTCATGTCTAATGTAACCTAACCTAATATTACGGTTTTACTAACTAGAGGGTGTAATCCCATTAAATGCGTAAGATTTGCAAAAAAAAAGGTGGTGATGTAGAGTAAACTACGTAGAGTTGTGAAAAAAATGTGACGTAAGATGTCATAAGTTTTTAGAAAAAAAATTGTTAAAATTATACCTAAAGTTAGAATAACAGAGTTGAATATTTTTTTTTAGTTTTCGGTTTTACTAGAGTTGAGCCTTGGGTAAGGTATTGGTTATGGGAACATTGTTGCATACTCCCTTACTTTGATGATATTAAAGCAAAGTGGTTTCTGGTAATGTCCTACAGTTAACCTCCCTTGTTGATATGAATCTGCCGCTTCCAATGGTCCTGTCCTTATTGGGTTGCCTTATCAATTTGGTAATTGTTCCGACATCAGGACGTCTTAAGTATAGTCATGGTTGCATGTCGTTTCCTGGTTTTTACCTTCGAACAAACGTAAAAGAAAAGAAAAATCGGTTAAATTATGGCATGCGCAGCATGCTTAGCGTGAGTCCACAATGGTACTA
The DNA here is from genome assembly GCA_944548615.1 of Micropterix aruncella. Classification (NCBI taxonomy): domain Eukaryota; kingdom Metazoa; phylum Arthropoda; class Insecta; order Lepidoptera; family Micropterigidae; genus Micropterix; species Micropterix aruncella. The sequence goes on from OX155967.1 coordinate 9,168,460, forward strand.
TTGTCCTTCATCCATTGCTTATTAGGTTGTTATTGCGAATTTGCACTATTGGAACGTCCTTTCGTTTTATTGCAAATATGGCGAATTGTGATGAGCGTCTATAAACACTGTAGAGTTTGATGTATAGCGCTTTAAAGGAGAGAAATTGCACTGACGCACTCCACTAAATGTCTGTGAACTGGCAGGTGTTTCTTCCATCATCGTGTAAAGTTGTATAAATGTCAGGTTACTTGATTCGAACGGTCTCTATTGGTCCATGGGTAGCGTGAGTGCGTTCCTGGCCGTTAGGTAGGTTAGCCGTTCCTGGCGTTCCTGGCTCGTCCTTCTATCGCTGTAAGTTCGGTATCTTGTCGTGACGTGACTTAGTCCTGTGGCGAGTAAAGGATTCCTCAACTTTACTGTCGTTATGATAGGTGTCGTGTTTGAATATAAAATGCGGCGTCCATTGTAATTTGACAGCTGCGTGTGGTTGTTACGTGTACATCGGCTGGGATCCGAGAGTTTTTGTCGCCGGTCTTTGCCTCTGTGTCGATCATCCAGTTTGGCATCTGGGATGGGTCGCGGTCGTTTTTAGGTTGACCATGGCATCATGTCTTGTCATATTCCTGGAATTGATAACATTTCGGCATCTTTATTCTTGATTGTGACAATGTCTTGTGAAATGGTAAGTTTGGAGGGCATGGCAAGTTTCAGTGTATTTATAAGTGACAAGCCTTGTTAAGACGTACACTTTACATTTAACAATCTCTAGTTTGGACAAGAAACAAAGGACAGTATAATGAGACGTTCAATGAAATGATTAACCCTCGTCAGGCGGCCTAGGTACAATTGTAACTTTTCCGTTTTTAAATTTTCATAACTTTTTTCCTAGAAGTCTCAGAGTGCTGACGTTTTATGACATCTCTACGTTTTTGGCCCTAACTATATATACCAAATTTCAGAATAATATCTCCACCCCCTTCCAAAATAAGGGGTCGTTTTCTTTTTGCAGACACAAAAGGCGGCATAGGTACAATTGTACCTTCATTCATTTTGTATGAACATAATATGTAAAAAAAGAACAAGATTTTTTTAAATTGATAAGGTTATATTTTTATAGAAAAGTGAAAAACATTTACTATAATATTATAAAGAAAAATTAGTTTTTTTTGTTACTGATTTTCTTCACAAGTAATACAAGTTGTCTTCGCCAATGAATGTTCATCGCAAACTGGTTTTACGCAAACCCCACAGGACTTTCTAGTCTTACGTTGTTTCTTTTTTAGCTCTTGGCAGACATAGTAACTACCAACGACAGGGGATATTCCACGTCTACCATGAGGTATTCGAAAGCCGGAAGTTGCTTCTGGCATTACCACAATGCGTCGTCCAAGCACCATTTCTACTGCACTTTAAAGAAAATGATTTCTCATTATCATTCGGTTTGTACTCCGAGTTTCAATTGCAGGCATACATAGCTGATTGGCAAGATCTTTCAGGAACTTTATTCGTTGATAATGTGGCTTGAGCCGTGGGTTGTGTTCTCTATAGATGATGTAGGATGCTAACCCAGTGACGTCAGTCATATTATAGAATAATGATAGAGGTCAACGCAATGTTTTTCGTTTAACTGTGTACTCTGTCAACATTTTATCCATAATGTCGACTCCACCTCCGTCTTGTTGTAATATTTTATTATCTCTGGCTTGGCAGCTTCTGATTCTACTACTTCTCCCATCATATGCATAGATGATAGAAGTACGACAGATTTGTTTTTCTTTGGCACATAGGAACAGACTGTTGCATCATCATTATAAGAAAAATTGCTCGAATTTACAGGCCTTTCTTTGGCAGGCTGCATGTTGCTTGGCAGGAACCTTTTGTTTTTTCTCACTGTACCGACTAGTGTCATATTCCAGGAGTTCTATACTCAAGCTAGTTCCATAGTTGTGAAGAAGTTATCTGTGGTGACATTTCTTCCTGAGCCTTTATACAGGCTGACTTGATCCAATACTTTACGTTCACCAAAGGTTTACTTGTTGAGGGCCATCTGTTGGTTGTCCAGTATAAAGCTGACCAGTAACGGGTAAGTGTTCAATGCATCACAAGCCCAGAAAATCTTTATGCCATATTTAGCTGGTTTAGAAAGTATCTATTGCGTAAATTTAGTATGTCCTCTAAATGGAAACAATTGCTCGTCGATGGTGATACATTCACGCGGCTTGTAGGCTCTCTCCAAATTTCTGTTTAGCATTGTCCAGGTGTCCCGTATTGGTGCAGCTTTATCATTAGCTTTATCAGCTTTATCAGCTTTATTATGTTGCATACGTTCTGCATGTGTGTTTTCGTCAAATCTGATAAACCTGAGCATCATATTTTATATATTTTTGTTTGAATAGGAATATATCGATCATTTAATACCTGAAGGCACTGAGAAATAATTATTGAAGTAGTCCTTTATTACCATATTCACCTATGTATAAATATCAGAAATACCATACTATATATCAGAATATAGGTATTTTAATAACAAATATCAAAAACATGACTTAAACGTCCTAAAGATTGTGTAGGTATTAAATAATAGTTATTTATTGTTTAAACATTTTGCCTAGATTAAGAAATTTCATACAAAATATACGAGGGTACAATTGTACCTATGCCGCCTTTTAGCGTTGTAAACTTATACAGCCTGACGAGGGTTAACAAAATTTAAAAGTAGGATGCGGCATGATCTTTTTGATCTTAGCCTAGATGTGCGTGAGTGTGACGCTAAATTAACGTTAACTCATATGGTAATATAACTTATAAAATATTATTGCTAAATCATGTGATATAAATGGTGACAGTTCAAAAAAAATGTATACGCTTAAATCATACTTAGTATCTATAGAACGGATTTGCGTTCTTTTGCCAAGCCAACTTTCCGGATCAATCTTTTCGATTCATGCCGTAAAGTGCTTGGTCAATTTAAAAAATATACTATTTGACTCAATTTTAAAGACAAAAGAGAGAATAAAAATAAGATTTAAAAAAGATAAAAAGGTAGTTGCGAAAGAAATCGGTTTACGTCTTAGTGGATTCGCTTTATTTTGCGCGCAAGTATCGCCCGCCCTGCGGCTCGACTCGTTTGTTTGTAACAAGTATATCCTGTCGGGCAAGTACATTTATTTATTTATTTATTTATTTTTGTTTATTCACTTATAACTAATCAACATAACAGTAAAACCAAGGCATTGAAAAGTAAAATTAATAAAGATATTACCATAACTATACAAATAGAATGATACTTATAATACTAGCTATCATGTAAAAATAAATAATTAATAGCTTGCAATTTAAACAAGTGAGGGTTGGCGGTAAAAATATCGAAATCTGGTGCCATCGAGTGAATTTCATTTAAGCGCCGCAAAGCACGCGCCAACAAGTTCCACCTCGTAAGGTTAGTGCGCGAGAACGGCTCCGCGAAAAGATGGTGCGATCGAGCACGGAGATAATTATTTGGTATGAATAGATCCACCTTTCTCTGTCACTGAATGCATTGAGTCTACCGGCATATACGTGTGTCCTGGTACCAGGTAGTTAACCTGTATCGTGTTTATTGTTTCGCATCTGTTTAAGGCAAATTGAATCATGCTTAGGACAGTTTTGTTTCTGTTCTGTCCCGTACAGCTATCGCAATACAGTATTAGAGTTTTGACAGAGCCTCGTTTGTCTACTTCTTGAATATATGAGTACAGGTGGGTGGCAATTTCATTTGCCCCTCGCTTACCATCCGACTCTCCCCAAATGAATCCAAATCCGTCTTTAGTTGAGCTTTCGTATATGCAAAAATTATATACCGCATATTTTTTACTATAGTATAATAGCATATTTTGTCCGTATGGTGTGTTCAGTACTTTTTGAAGATCAAAACTAGCACATACAACTGTCTTGTCTTGCTTGTTAATTTTTTGGTGAAATTGAAAGCGTTTATAAGAAGCATCCTTTTCGAGAGTATGTCTTTTGTGGTTCTCTAAGTCCTGATCTGATTTTTTGTCATTATGCTCAAATTGAAGGCACACACCACACTTATCTTTTTTAGGAACATGAAAACCAACATTAAAAGTACTCTTAAACCAGTTCATGAATACTTTTTCGGACAACCTGTCGGGTATTTTATGTTCATCGCAATATTTTATGTAGATTCGAAAGAGATTTGTTATTGATTTGAACTCTTGTGGTAAGTGACGGTACCAATGGCAAGGAGTTTACAAATGTTTTGGCTTGTTCATCTGCCATATCTGTCTTCTTATTTTTAAAATGATGTTTCCCGCGCTGATCTAATTTTGGAAAGCCCTCTTCCATGTTTTCGAGGGTATATAGGATAAATTTCTGAGAAATATCCAATGTAGCCATTAAAAACTGCTGGCAAACTTGTCTTCGACCCTCTCCTTCATTTATATAATATTCATACGTAACTGTCCGTTTTGTATTTTCGACGTGGCTTCTCTTCACACCCCTTTTTATCACATTTCCTGCGATCCAGTCACGGCTCTTCATCAACACACGGCGTCTTTGTTGACTTGCAAGCGTCCAAAAATAGGAAAATATTAGTTCACGTCTGCTTTGTTCTATCGTAGCGCAATTATTGCCGCAAATTTTACCAATACATGGATTTGGGCCCAACTTTTTTTCTTTCTTAGATTGACCTTGCCTATTAACGTGTTTAAGACCGACGTTCTTTTTCTTTAAGTTTTCCTTAGCTTTGATCTTCTTAGTACGTTTTTTTAATATAGTTTTCTTGTCTTCTTTGTTCTTCTTCATTGACTTTGACTTCTTCTTAACCGTATTCATGTCATTACTTTCGTCCGAGGAACTACTTACGTCGGACAAGTTAGGAGAAGAAGCAGAAGATGGATATGCTTCATTAAAAATACGCGTGTCTTCATCTTCAGACATAAGAAACTTCGAATTTATTCTTATGCTGACATCTTTCGGTCCTATTTGTATTTCCTTGTTTTATAACGATTTCGTCTTTTCTACTTGTAGAGGACAGTGGAAACAAATTTTCGGTTTGGTTTAGATGTAAATTTTTTACAACCTGGTCTTCCAAAATATGAATGCGTTTTTTTGAAATTCCCAGGCTACAGTCGGTATACGCCTCTTTGCCGAGGGCAGATATCAAAACTTCGATCGCGATTGGACGTAAATCGCGCGCGAGCTGGCAGCACCCGCTAATGTCAACGCGCATTCTGCGGCCGGCTGGCGGCTAGCGGAATATATTATAATGTTGTTGTAATTTGCATAATTTCAGTAGTTAATTACGAAGAAATCAATTGATACTCGTCAAAAAGAGTTAACTATAAGCGTAAATTGCGTAATAGTGTTGTGTAATCGTGGTTGGTGCGTTTCGTGGTAATGGCGACTACGGCAGATAATTTAAAAGAGAAAAACGTGGCTAGGGGGCACTCAAAGGGCGCAATAACATGTCTTTTGAAGTTGTCGGAAGATGGACTGGCAGACCAATCTATAGAAGCACTTTCGATTAAACGTGAAAGGCTTATTCATTCATTCCGCGAATACGACAAACTGTGCCAATAAATTTTGTACCTAAACCCAGCTGATACTGAAGATTTTGAAGCAGTTGAAAATAGCTACTATTCGATTTTAACTGCTTTTGATATAGAAATAAAGAAAACATCCGCAGTATTACCACAGAATCCGCCAACCGCGACAAAAAAACTGCCACCAATTTCAATTAAGACGTTTGATGGTAAGTTTACGGAATATATTCTATTCTTTAACTTATTTATGTCTATGATAGGCCACGATAAAAGCCTAGACCTGGTCCAGAACCTTTATTATCTGCGTTCTTACCTGAAAGACGAACCCTTCGACTTAGTTAAAAATCTTCCCATAACATCGGAGAGCTATGATGAAGCCTTGCGACTCCTGAATGACCGGTATCATAATAAATATAGAGTAACCGCTGCGCATGTAGGTAATATTCTAGATATCAAGCCGCTAGGTAAATCAACAGCCGACAATTTAAGGGGATTTTTATCCACAATAAAGCAACAGTTAGCTGCAATAAAAAATTACGATCCGAATGTCCAATACTGGGACACTATATTATTGTGTATTTTATCCCGCAAACTAGATGCGTTTACTGCAAGAGCTTATCAACTCGAGCGTGACCAAGATGTGGAGCCAAAACTTGAAGAATTCCTCAGGTATTTGGAAAAGAGGGCCGTTGCTCTTGAGAATACCTTGGAGCAAGGGTACATTCATCAACAAGCGCACTCGAGCAGCAATAGAGTAGCAGCACACGTTGTGGCAGGATCAGCATGCAGCTTCTGTAAGTGCAATGACCACAAATTATTTAATTGTAAAAAGTTTCAGACTCAACCAGCAAAAGACAGATTGAGGTTCATTCAGCAGAATAAAATGTGTGAGGTGTGTAGGTTCCACTTCCGGTGCTCAGAGTGCAAGGAAAAACATAACTCTCTGTTGCACTGCAATACAGCCGCATCCGCACCGCCGCCTCCCTCATCTCCTCCTGTCACATTGATAGGCAACGCTAACAATAATGTTCTTCTTCCCACAGCCCGAATCAAGGTTATAGGAAGAAACGGCACCGAGTACCACATTAAAGCGCTGTTGGACAGCGGCTCGCAGGTTTCCTTCGTAACCTCAAAGTTAGTAGAACTATTAGGCCTAAAGTCTAGGCAGTGCGATATCAACATCATTGGAATAACCAATGCAAAAAGTAATGTAAAAGCATGCATTTCATTGCAAATACATTCCCTAAAATCAGCATTTCAAACAACAATAAACTGTCATATTGTCGATGCAATTACTTGCCGTTTACCACAACATAGAATCAATATTTCAGGAGTAAAAATACCTACTAATATCGTGTTAGCTGATGAACAATTTAACGAGCCAGGCGACGTGCACATGCTAATCGGATCTGATGTGTTTTTTCAGTCACTACTACCGACCGCCAAGCAAATCCAGCTAGGCCTGTCTGCGCAGCCGACGGCCTCCACCAAATCGCCGTCGGCGGCAGAGACTGCGACCAACAGCTCCTCGTCACAGTATAGATTGCACATAGTCAATACGGTATTTGGTCATATTATTGGAGGTAACCTACCATCATATTTAACTCAACCAACCTGCAACAAAGTTGTATTAAAATGTGAGTTAGAAATTAATGACACATTGACCCAATTTTGGACAAAGGAAAAGTTCCTGAAATATTTAGTGAAAAAACTTCAGAACAGGAGCTCTGTGAACAGATTTTTCAAAGCACTGTTAAATTAAATGAAAATAAATTTGAAGTTAACTTACCTTTAAAGTTAGCATCAGAAGTCAATGATGTTCTTGGAGAATCCTTTTATTTTGCTCTAAAACGTTTCTTAAATTTAGAAAAGAAGCTCCAGGCAAATCCTGATTTATTCACGCAGTATCAGAACTTTATCCATGAATATTTGGCCCTCGGTCATGGACATTATGTAGATATTGAACGGTACGGTCTAAACAAGCAAGCAACTTATTTTCGCCTTCATCACGCGGTGATAAATAAAAATAGTAAGACAACAAAGCTTCGCACTGTTTTCGATGGATCTATGAGAACCAATAAAAAAGTCTCCTTAAATGATTTACAGTTAAACGGGCCAGTAGTTCAGCGAGATTTATTTGATATAATTTTGCTATTTCGTTTGGGGAAGTATACATTCACTGCCGATATTAGACGCATGTTCCGAAATATTAGAGTTGATCCAGAATTTACTTCATTGCAAAATATTCTTTGGAGGGACAACCCTAACGAACCAGTCAAATGTATAAGGCTGGACACAGTCACATATGGCTTGAAGTCATCAAGTTTCTTAGCAACGCGCTGTTTAGATGAACTAGCAAATAGATTTGAACAATTATATCCTCTAGCTTCATCTGTTATAAGGAACAACATCTATGTTGATGACGTCATCTACTCAAATAACGACTTAAATACTACTCTCAAAGCAAAAGACCAGTTGTGCGAATTGCTCAAATTAGGTAGCTTTCACACACACAAATGGGCTTCAAATGATGAGCGAATTTTGTCAGAGGTTCCAGCAAAACAGCGTCATTTTGACATTCTGGACCTACAAAAGAATAACTTTAACATGAAAACTTCAGGTTTGCAAATAAATATAAAAAATGATCATTTCGTAGTATCAGCCCCAGGGCCATTTAACTCAGAAAAGATTACAAAAAGAAGTATTCTCAGCTATATAGGTCGAATCTATGACCCAATGGGTTTTGTCAGTCCTATTGTTGTCACAGCAAAGGCTATTATGCAGAAGCTGTGGATATCGAACACTAATTGGAACGATAGTCCTCCCCTAGCATACAAAAGGAGTGGCTCCAATTCACAACGGATTTAAATAAAATTAAACCTATCTTACTGCCTAGAAATGTAAGTATCTCAGTCACTCAGACAGCATCGCTGATTGGCTTCGCAGATGCCTCGAGCACCTCAGCGTATGGATGCTGCCTTTACCTGCGACTCATTAATGAATCGGGTACAAATGCAGATACATATTTACTATGTTCCAAAAGCCGCATTAACCCTTGGAGTAAATGGGTATTTTCATGGATGCATCTGTCTCTTTTGCAGGATTTTCGGCGACATCGACCTTAAAGTACTATAACTACGAAACTACTACACCAATCATAAAAAGAACAACTGCACAATGATTGCATTGAAATTTCGAATATAGAATATTGAAATATCATTTTGTAAAACAATTAGATAATTATGAATAAATATGAGAACGTCAAAGAAGTGAAAAAAACGCGGAACCAGATCTGGTCGTATCATACTCAACGGATAATTGTTTCAGAACCAGATTTGGTCGTATCATACTCAACGGGTTAACCCCGTGCAAAAGAAAGGCATGACAGTGCCCAGACTCGAACTAAATGCCGCGCTGTTATTATCAAAGTTAGTTTTAAGAACTTACGATGTATTAAAGCGTGAGGTTGACATAAAGCACGTGTACTTATACAGCGACTCACAAATTGTCCTTGGATGGCTAAATACTGAAATAACGAAACTTCAGGCCTACGTAGGGAACAGGGTAAATGTCATTCATCAAAATACTGCCGGATGGCGCTGGCTGTACGTGAACACTACCGAGAACCCTGCCGATCTGATAAGCAGAGGTGTTTTGCCGACTGAGCTAAGCGGCAAGGAGTTGTGGTGGAACGGTCCAAGTTTTCTGCAAAACAGTAGGTACGATTTTACTTCCTGCGAAACGAATTTACCTGCTGACATTCCGGAAATGAAACCCTGCTTGGTTTCCAATTTTGTATGTCAGCATCCACTTGATTATGTTATCGACCGTTTGTATAAATATTCTGATATTACCAAAATTGTTAGAATTTTTGCATACATACTAAAATTTTTAAATAACATAAATAATAAAAAAGAAAAATCTAATGCGAGTTTTTTACGCAGCTCAGATCTAAATCAATCCATATTGTCAATAATAAAGTACGAACAAAGTAAATACTTCCATTCTGAAATCGAATCCTTAAGTAAGGGTAATAAGTTAAAGGGCGATTTACTGAACCTACATCCTTTTCTCGATCAGCAAGGGCTTTTGCGGGTCGGAGGAAGGCTTCATCATGCCGATATAACTTACTCTCATAAACACGCAGTCATACTACCTAAAGGTTCCATTATCACTACCTTACTAATAAAAAGTGAGCACGAAAGGTTACTGCACGCAGGGCCTAGGCTTTTACTTTCAAATTTAAATCAAAGGTTTTGGTTGGTTAATGGCTTGCTGGAGGTGAAGAAAATAACTTATAAATGTGTAACTTGTTTCAGGCAGAAAGCAACAGTAGCTAAGCAGCTAATGGGCTCCTTGCCAGCCAGTCGAGTCACAGTTACTAGCCGACCTTTTGAAAAAATCGGGGTGGATTTCGCTGGGCCAGTTCAAGTTAAGCTCTCGCGCATAAGACGTTCAGTAATTGGTAAAGGTTACATTCTAGTTTGCGTTTGTTTTGCGACGAAGGCAGTTCATCTGGAACTGGCTTCCGATCTAACCACAGAGACCTTTCTAGCGTGTCTAAGAAGAGTAATTTCGAGACTGGGACTGCCTTCAGAAATTCACTGCGACAATGCTAGTACGTTTAAGGCAGCAAGGAGCCAGTTAGCTGAGCTCTATTCACTGCAATCTTCACAGAGTCACCGGGCAAAGGTATTCGAGTTTACTTCTCAGAAAAGTATAGATTTTCATTTCATACCTAGTTATTCACCTACATTCGGCGGGCTTTGGGAGGCGGCAGTAAAGAGCACAAAGTATCATTTAAAACGAATATTAAAAAATAATACTTTAACATATGAACAATTAGCAACTGTACTTACTGAAATAGAAGCTGTTCTCAATAGTCGTCCACTATTGCCATTGTCATCAGATCCAAATGATTTTTGTTACCTTACGCCGGGTCATTTTATAATAGGCAATTCATTAACGATGTACCCAGAGAAAGATGTAAGTGATGTGTCTTGTAATAGTTTAAAACAATTCAAAATTTGTACAAATTTAAAACAGTCGTTTTGGAAACAGTGCCATAAATACTACTTAAATATATTGCAAAATAGACCTAAATGGCTAAATGATACATGTAATGTAAAATTAGGTAGTTTAGTCATTTTAAAAGAAGATAATATTGCACCAATGTCATGGCCCATGGCTAGAATTGTGAAAGTAATTGGTCATGATGGGAAAGTCAGGGCTGTAGAAGTAAAAACTGCTAATCATAAGACCCATCTTCGGACTTTACATAAGATCTGTGTATTACCTATAGAATAATAATACTTAATTTTATGTGAAAATGTGTGGTAGTCCTAATATTACAAATAGATGCCACTACATTGTCATTAAATATTAATATCCTGTCATTTAATATTAACGTGAAATGTAAATGTAACGTGAAATGTAAAAAAAAGATGTCATTTAACATTAAGTTTATAATAGCAATGTTAATAAGGTTGTTGTACATTTGTTTCTTGTGTGGCCTAAGCATGTTGCAGTTAATGGCAACATTAGAATATTATGTTGGTTTAATTGTAATATGGCAACACGGAAAAAAGTGCTTCTTCCGGCGATCTCGGCCAAAAATATACCTTGTGAAAGTGCTCCGCGAGTTTTAATCGATTCCTACTGCATCCCGAACATCAGACCAGCAGAAAAACCAAGAAAAACAGTCCACTACTCTACAGCGAAGCCGCTGGTCATCTTGCCGCCGTCGGAGGTCATTTCCAGGTTGGGGGCAGTAGTAGCGAAGGCACTGGTTATCACACTGGCGTCGGAATTCATTTTTAGGTTGGTGGCAGTAGCGGCAAAGCCACTTGTCATGTCGCTGCCATCGAAGGTCACTTCCAGGTTGGTGGGAGTGGTGCCGAAGCCGGTGGTCGATTCTTTGAAGTCCGAAATCATTTTGGTGGGCCCGGGATCATGTAATTCAAGCACATCAGGGAGTTCCTTCAAATTCTTAAAAATCAGTTTTCTTCTTGACATCTGAAAATAAAATAAAAAATCGTTTAAGTGCAAGTAGCACTTGCGCGCCGAGGACATACGTAATACGTATGACGACCATGCCTAAATTTGGCGTGCACAAAGTGTAGGTACATTTGGAGATGTCAACTCCAACGGGCGAACCCGTCACCCCAGGAAGTTTTGACGATAATGATCATTCTTTCTCCTGTGAGGTGAGCGCAGAAGACTTGCGACGTTACAAATTTACCATCCAACGAAGTCAACTAGCCCGCAAGAGTCCAACGCCTTACCGCGAGGCAGGCAGTTTTGGCAGGATATCTCCGTCAAAGTTTAACCATCAGGATACCGGTGTCCTCCCGAGTGGTTGCGGATCCGAAGTCGCTTGCGCGGCCTCTACCTGATGTAGTTCAGCGGAAATTCATACTGAATTATCGCAGACCTTGACGTCCTTTGCCCGTATATGCCACACCGGGATCGAGTGGTCACAAGTCTTTTCAAGAGTGGCAGACATCAGGTCAACAACCACCCCTGCTGCCTAGGAAACAGTTTATTTCTATAGTTTCCAGACACCTTCGGCAATTAGCCAGAGTGCACACTCGATTAGCTGACGCCGCACGGTGCGCAAACTGTCCAGTGGCACCGGAGGTTCATTCCCCCGGGTCCCGGAAAATTTTCCATCCCAGGGTAGTCCCTCTCACGGGGAGACTGCCGAATAGGAGCTGCTCCATGAGTTGGGCCGACCCAACAACACTATGGGCCTTGAGGCCCAATCTACCGAAGCCATTCGTAACCAAGGTGTAGGTATAATAAATACGCATGGAAGTATTCAAACTCTTACCTTGTCAGTTGCCTCCGGTAGATATGTATGCGAATGCGATGACTCGATGAGCAGCTGGAGCAAAAACAAACTATTTGCATCTTAGAACCACTACGAACTCTCACGGGTGGATCAGACACGAATGACAAGCAGCAGAAAATCGTGGAGGCGGCGCACGCGTCATTTCATCCGCTCGGCCAAGAGCGCACTGACGGCGAAAGTATTTCGCTCGAGAGAATGTAACGGTTTTTTGGAAACGATAGAGTATTCAATTAAAAGGTCGTACTCGGCGATCCTAACCATATTTGACGTTGTCACAATTTGGTTTAGGCGCGATACGGTTGTACATAATAAGTTAGCAAATAGGAGTAAGCAATAAGTTAGTATTTTAACAATATGTACTGATTAACGTAAGTCACTAAACAGACTCTCGGAAGCTTACCTAATTGGCGTAAACGATACATTTTCTTAAATACCGCGGCAACTAATTGAAGTAAGCGCCAACAAAATCTCGAGTGGATGGCTTTTAAATGATGTTCCCGCCAAATAAATTATGTTTATGCGAAAATCTATTTAACGTAACCATCAAATGAAATATTTTATTTGTTCAAAGACTAACGCAAATGATTTTTTTTTAAACCGTAGCGGATATACGATGTTTACTTCTTTTCGGTTTTAAAATAATAGAAAGGTTTTTAAAAGGTCATAAATGAAATTTTCTTCGCCGTAGAAAGACGTAACTAACCTAGACAGATAGATAGGTAATTTTTTTGTGATCAAAATGGTATATAAAAAGCAATTTTGATTTTTTGGCGCTTACCCCCTTTTGCTTTTCTGTCGACGATATTTGGTGTAGATGTTAAGACAACTTCCGTTACGCGTTTCCTCATCTTCCTTTTTCCTTGACCACTAACGAATTTTCCTTTCGGTAGTGGTGATAATACCTCAATATTAATATTTGAGACATCCGGTATAGTGGACGGCCCAGAAATGGCTGAGCTAGATTCTTTAGCTGGAGAACTTTGTACTGATGTGCGCGGTTCTCAGTGGCGGCGCTAGACCACACTTGGACGTCGGCGAAATTAGGTTCGCGAGGCCTTTTTTATTTCCCAGTCAAAAAGATAACGTTAGATTACATGAGCCGAATTATAGTGAAACTAATGTATGAGTAAACGAGTTTTATTGCTAATGAAATGATGGTAAAAATTACACAAATAGAAATTAAAATAGACGAACTTTTCGGCTTTTGGCCTCACTGAACTTTTTCAGGATTATGTCATAACTAATACTAGCCGCTATTTCAGCTTCAATTGATAGAATTGATAACGCAGATAGTCTCTCTTGGGTCATCGTGCTTCTCAAGTAGGTCTTAATCAATTTTAACTTTGAGAAGCTTCTCTCAGCGGAAGCTGTACTGACGGGATCTGTGAGCATGATTCTAATTGCTATGTAAACATTTGGATATATTTCTTCCAAATTATTTTCTAAAATGTACTGAATGAGTTGTTTCGCGTCGTTGACAGAGTCAAGTGAATTCGCTTTTAAAAGCTGTAGCTCTTCATATAGCTCGAAAGGCTGTATGTCACTGTTTTCGTCGTCGCCTTTTCGCAGTATTGTACCTAAATCATTACAATGCTTGAGAAGGTCCTCTTTTGATATCGATTTCAAATAACTGATATCATAAATAAAACCAAATTGTTCAAAATATTCATTGAGCGCTTTAAATCCACATTCGGTGTCGACTATAATAGCATCTATCATTGTGTTAAAAAAGTTAACTCTGTAATGCATTTCAAAAGATTGAATAGGTTCATCGGTATGTTCATAATCGAACATTCGTTTTTTCCTGGCTGTTCTTTTTTCTTTAAATTGACACTGAATTTCTAAAGTACTTTTCTCCACAAACAATCGAGCTTGTGCAACACTATTGTCAAATCCTGTATTACGGAATTCTTGAATCCAGCTACAAAATGAACATAAAGTATCGATAGCGACTTTCAAGTTGACTTGAACCGATTGCCATAGTTTACTTATATTGTTCACACGTAGTAAAACCTCGTACCTCGTTCAAGACTGCTTCAGAGTCGCTTAGAGTTTCAGAATCATCACTTTTATTTTTCAGGTCATTCACGCATTCGATAACATCATCAAATTGCAAAAATATTGCTTTTACTGCTCCGATTCTACTCTCCCATCGTGTTTCAGACAGAGGTTTTAATGTCAATTTTAATTTAGTTTTTACAACATCCCAACGCTTACTGGACTTTGAAAAGAGCACATAGATTTTATTAATGAAGCCGAAAAATGTTTTGGCTGTTGTAGAAGAGTTAGCTGCATCAATCAAAAGCAAATTCCAACTGTGGCATCCGCACTGCGCGAAGAATGCTCTTGGATTTATATTGAGTATTCTTGTTCTGACACCTTTATTAATACCCACCATATTGGCGCCGTTATCATATCCCTGTCCTCGACAGTTTTGGATATCTAGACCATTTCTTTCCAGTTCTTGTAATATTGAATTAGTTAAATAATCTCCTGTTGTTTCTGCGACGGCAATAAACCCAACAAAATGTTCCTCTATTGCTCCAGTTGAGGAATTGCAAAATCTTAATATTATTGACATTTTTTCAACACGGCTGACATCCCTGGTACAATCGAGCAAGAAGGCGTAGTATTTTGCTTGTTTAACCCTTGGAGTAAATGGGTATTTTCATGGATGCATCTGTCTCTTTTGCAGGATTTTCGGCGACATCGACTTAAAGTACTATAACTACGAAACTACTACACCAATCATAAAAAGAACAACTGCACAATGATTGCATTGAAATTTCGAATATAGAATATTGAGATATCATTTTGTAAAACAATTAGATAATTATGAATAAATATGAGAACGTCAAAGAAGTGAAAAAAACGCGGAACCAGATCTGGTCGTATCATACTCAACGGATAATTGTTTCAGAACCAGATTTGGTCGTATCATACTCAAAGGGTTAACTCTGTGTATAATTTCGTCAATAACTGATTTAGACATTAATGCAATTAATTCATTTTGGACGTCGTGTCAGATAATGTTGAGTAAGTTGCTTTCCATTAATACGTTGCATGTGCTCCCGTAGTGTCAGATCATATTTGGATAACAACTTAAATAAATCAATAAAATTGCCACTGTTTCTGCTATCGTTCAATTTAAGAGATTCTCGATGAGCTCTAAATGCCAGATTGTGTGAGGCTAAATAGTTTATTATGTCAATCATTCTTTCAAACAAATTATGCCAATGCTTTTGCGATTCCCTAATCAATCTTTCGTTATCCTTATCTATTATATTTTATCGTTTTATCCACTAGAACGCCACCGGGGTAATGATAATGACTTTACAACACAATAAAAAGAAACTTTGTGGATGCGAGTCTAGTTCTATTCACAGAATGAATGATTGTTTACGTTAGTTACGCTCACAGAAGAATGAAATACAAATATTTATACGACACGGGGATTCCCCGTCCCGAGACTCGCACGCGAACTTTCATAGTGTTGCCAGAGGACTCTGGATAATACCCCTAAAGTACTACTCACTCACTTTACTCACGCAAGTATATGAAAATAAATAAAATTTTAATCATTTTTAAAACTTTTGCGAGGCCCCCTCGGGTGCGAGGCCGTCGGCGGTCGCCGACGTCGCCGACGCCTAGCGCCGCCACTGGCGGTTCTTCAGATGATGTTCGTTGTTGACGCCCTACTGGAACATTATCGTCTTCTATGTTCATCTCTTCAATTTCAGCAGGTATATTGATAGTTTCAGCAGGTGCGAAGAGATAATCTGGGAATATGTCCGGGTTGAGTGGCCAAATGCCAGTTTTTTCGAATCCTTTGCAAGCAAATTCAACAGTTGCAGTTTTTCCATACGCGCCGTTAAAGAGGGCACCGATTTGAAGATGTGTGACGACTCTACCAGGATGAGATTTCAACCATTTTGTGATTTCTTGATTGAAATAAGTTTTAAGAGGTCCGTAAAAGGTCACGTCCAACGGCTGAATCCTATGCGAACAATGTGGAGGAAAACAGACTAAGATGATTCCATTCTCTTTGCAATACGTTAGGCAGTCTATTCCTTTATGGCTGGCATGACCGTCGACGAACAGGAGCACTTTGTCTTCGATGGATGCCTTGACATATGACTGAAAATGGGTTAACCAAGTGCAGAACACGTTTGTTGTCATCCACCCTGTTTCTTGTGCTATACCTAATGTTCCAGTAGGTGCACCATCTGTTAGTTCTTTCTTCATATTTTTACGTGGAAATATGAGACAGGGTGGGACGTAGTTGCCTGTAGCGTTCATGCAACAAACAACTGTAACGTTGGATCCTCGTTCCGCGCTGGTTATAGCACCTACTTGCTTCCTTCCAGCTGTGGCAAATATTTTTTGTGGTTTTTGCACAGTTGATAGTACCGATTCATCAACGTTATATATTCTTGATGGAGGAATATTTTCCTTCTCTTGAATCTCCTGCAGTTTATTGAAGAACCGCTGAATTTGAGGCTTATTAAAAGCTTGCGCTCTAGCTGCAGATGTCGGCTCTGGTTTTCGTAGTTTTATATCGGGGTTTCTTTTCCGGAACCCAGATAACCATTCTTGACCAGCTATTTTCTTCTCTTTGTTGAATGAATTTTCGAATCCATAATTTTCTGCCATCTGGTAAGCTAGCTCTTGCACGTCTTTGCATGTTAAGCCGAACAGCCTTGTTTCCAGAGTTTTCAAATGCTGGATTAGTTTTCGTTCAACTTCCTTGGGAAAAGTTGTTTTGAATCTCCCCAGTCCCTTGGCATTTGGCTTTAGCATCTTATTATGACCTAAAGCATGGCGTCTCAATGTTGCTTGGGGAACACCAAAGGTTTTTGGAGCCAAAAGCCATCCCATCTTCTTATTCTTGACAGCATCCATTGCTTTCGCCATTGATTCATCGTTCCAATTTTGCCGCGTGGATGTTCGTTGATAGTTGCGCGGCATTTTCCCGCAAACTAGAACAAAATATCAAAATTAAATAATAATAATAATAATAATCTTTGTGCAACTTCATAGTCGCAAGGGCAGACTTATTGCCGTAGGCAATTTCTTCCAAACAACCCGGTGGACCTAAAGTTTTATAATCACCATCTTGTAGTATGTCATTTTGTCCATATGTATGGACAAAATGACATACTATGCCATTTTGTCCCTAGTCAGTCTATGTCATTTTGTCCATAGCAGCATAACATTTTTCAACAATAAAATATATTTTTTATAACAGAAATAAACACGAAAACGCACTATAAGCTGACACAATGGACTTCAAATAACAGCACTCCATCAAGTATGTACAAGAAATACGATGAAAACACTTACCTGCGTAAATACGAACTGCATACAAAAAAAAACTCGCCAATACACAAATTCTGTTATGCCACGTCAAACGCAGCCGCGTGCGCGGGGGAAACTGACGCGCTCGCATGATTGCGGACGCCTCGTCCCGCGCCTCTAGCGGTAGATTTGAGAAAGGAATACCTGGCAGTTCCCGCGCAAAGGGCACTATGTCGTTTTGTCCATGTATGTCATTTTGTACATATCTCCCCTAAATCTAAAAATTTTGGTGTAAAATAATGGTTAACAAGGTAGATATACAAAAAATATTTTTTCGGTTCTACAGGAAATTTTAAATGTGTGGAATCCGGACTTCAGTCTGGAATCCACACATTCATCTCTGGCATTAGTAGGTTTAACCCTTGTGTTGCCACACGAAAAAACTCACAGCGTCTGCCACCCGGGTACCGTGGTACCCCACCTATGAAATTCTTGGTAAAAGTCCAATGTAACTAAAAATAATTATATGCATTCGATCAATATTTAATTATTCATATTCTAGGAAGGTATTCTTACCTGAATATAACAATTTAATTATTTACAGTGGACCTTGGGAGCAGTGGCGTCGCTAGCGGGGGCAGGGGCGGCGGTCCGCCCCGGGCCTCGCAAGGGCAGGGGCCTCCAAATGGTATTTTTTTTTAGGAGGCCCACATGAAAAATATAAATGTAATGCTTATTTTCCATATTAAATAGTTTCCATATTAATAGAATGGATTTTTTAACCGCCGATGAAAATAGAATATTAACCAACCCCGACCCCCTCCCCTCCCATCTACTTGTTATCGCTAGGATTGTCACTGCGTCGCTGGCCGCTGTCGCCACGCCGCGCCGGCAGTTCAGTTCTCGTTCGGCTTCCGAACCCGTCGGCTGTCGTACGTGTTTTCCGTTCGTTTACTGTGCTGCCTACTGTACGTCGTCAAACTGCCTTTTAGCCGCGTTTGCCCCCCGTATCCCCGTGGTCCGGACGAACTGTTTTCCTAGTGATAACATTTACAGTACTCATTAGTCCATACAATTCCTCATAGTTTGCTCCGTGCTCGATACATCAATCAATCTGGTATATTTTATGCGCAGCCATGAAACGAAAACATCCGAGTGGAGCTCAAAAGCGAAACATTCATAAAGCAAGAATAGAAGAAACTAAATTGATGGCCGGGACTCTTTTAAAGTTCGTTCAACATCAATCAGAAAAGCAAAAAAAAGACGAAGAGAGAGTTTCTAATACTGTTTCTCAAATAACCTCTTCTGCTTTAGAAGCAGGACCATCAATATCTGCAGCAGAGTGTCAGCTTGTTATTGTTAATAATACAAGAGTTTCAGAGACAGGGTTAGTGGAAGAAAAAGATGAAAACATTAACAATTTTTCACGTAAAAAATCGTGCTCTTCTAATGCTTCTGAATCTGACTCAGACAATAATTATGGTTCATCAAAATAAATCAAAACACAGTGCTTCTTTTTTCTGACATAGGTTATTGGCCAGTTCCAATGCAAATAATCTTAGATCAGAAATAATAAAGCAAGGCAGTGAAACTTTTCAAAACAAGGATGGCCCATTCAAATTAGTTTATAGAGGAGGTGAAAAACAAAAGGCGAGACTCGCACGTTAACCAAGAACTGGTTTTTTAAGCAAGCTCCAGGAGAAAAAGTTTTACGGACATGGATGGTTTATTCTCCATATAAGGAATGCTTGTATTGTTTTTGTTCCAAACTATTTACAACAGATGAAAACAAACCAGGAACATCGAGAAGTTTTGTGACAGGTTTTCAGAAATGGTGGAAGTTGGATCCGAAGGTGTATCAGCACGAAGGATCTGATGCACACAAAACTAATTTCGAAAAATGGAAGATATTAGGACCAAAACTAACACAAAATAAAACAATCGACGCTGCTAATCAAGAACTAAGAAAAACAGAGACAAAAAGTGGAATGACGTTTTGCATCGTTTACTGGATGCACTTTTCTTAGCTAAACAAAACTTGGCATTTCGTGGACATAGAGAGAATATAAACTCTGAAAACAGGGGAAACTTCCTTGAACTTGTTGAACTTCTTTCTCACTATGACCTCGTTTTAAAAGAGCATCTTCTGCATATCAAGGATACTTTAAAGTCAGCAAACGCTGTAACTTATTTATCTCCGTCAACTGAAAATGAATTCATTAATCTGTTGGGCAATAGTGTAAAGGACAAAATTTTAACTGATATAAAAAAGGCTAAGTACTTCGGAATTATGTTTGATAGTACACCTGATGTAGCTCACATAGTAAAATGGTAAAGTTGAAGTAAGAGAATCATTTTTAGGATTCTTTACTCTTACTGGCAAAAAGGCATGTAATATCACTGAAGATATTTTTAACGCTTTAAAGCATGATGGATTAGACCTACAACTTTGCAGAAGTCAGGGTTATGATAATGAACCTACTATGGCAGGAATATATTCAGGTGTACAAGCGAGGGTTCATGAGTTAAACAGTAAAATCTTATTTGTACCTTGTGCAAATCATTCCCTTAACTTGGTTGGTGTTCGCGCTTTTGCAATGAATCCTAGCAGTGTGACTTTTTTTGGAACTCTCGAAAGCGTCTACAATTTTTTTCATTATCACCCCACAGGTGGGATGTTCTAAAGCAAGTTATGGGAGCCGCTGTCAAAAAGTTGTCCAAGATGGAGCGCGCAACACTATGCTGTGAAACCAATAGTGAAGTTAGTGCAAGCTACAGAAAGATTGTGTGATCTTGCAGAAAACCTTGACACAAGAGGATCAGCTGAAGTTTTCCTGGCAAACATTTGTGACTTCAAATTTCTAGGTTATCTTCACCTGTGGTTTCACGTTTTAGAAGAAATAAACCATGCACAAAAGTATTTGCAAACTAAAGGTTTAAGTCTGGAAAATACTGTTATCCAGCTAAAGAGTTTGAAAAACTTTTTGTTAGAAAGACGAAATGATTTAGTAGACGAGGCTATTAAATTTTCTGCAACCAAATGTTAAGAAATGGGAATTTCACTGGGAAAAAGAGGACGAATACGACGTAAGAAAGTCATGCCTGGAGAACAATCAAGAGATGCTGGATTGTCATTAGAAGAAGAGACAAAACGATGTATGCTTGAATGCATCGATAAATTACATCAAGAGAGTAAGGATGAAATCAATGGAAAGGGTTTTTCAAAATATTCGGCATTATTCAGCCATATCACCTACTAAATGATAATGATGAACAACTGTCTATTCTTATTTCAAACTTCTGTAAAGCTTATTAAGAGTTTGATAAGGACAAAACAATGACTGAAATAAAAAGACTGCAAAATTTTATTAAAGCAGCGGGGGTTCCAAAAGAAGAATCGGAGAAGTGGATATCACTAAAAGTCTTACAGTTCCTTGTGGAAATGGACCTCATAGAATCTGTTCCCAATGTGTATGTAGCATTGAAACTTTTTTTGACAGTGTGTGTTTCTGTGGCTTCTAACGAAAGAAGCTTTTCAAAGCTCAAGCTGATAAAAACTTATTTAAGATCAACGATGAGCCAAGCAAGCAAGGCTTGGCTATTCTGTCAGTGGAAAGGGAAGCAGCAAACAAGGCGAATTTTGATGCAATTATTAAGGAGTGTCCAGGAAATCTAGGAGTCGCATTTCCTCGCGTGGAAACCTGTAAGTCGCATTTTCTCGCGTGGAAACATTTCGATTTACTCGATAATTTGATTTCAGATAGGTTAGATGTCAAACGTCAAACGTCTTGACAGCTGACAGCCCTATTTTTTCTTTTTAGTAAAGCCATGAGAACAAGCCTTTTGCACCTAATTGCTGATCGCGTAAATGTCACATCCAAAATTATCTTTGATAAGTAGTTTTCATATTTAAGGAAATAAAACCCAATAAAATTATTACTATCGTAGAAATTTAACATTTAATACGCTGGTCAACACAAATAAAACTAGGAATTATCCCTCATAATTCAATAAATCGATATTTTTATTGGAGTCAAATTATCTATGGTTTGACAGTTTCGGCCTAGATAAAAACGGGGTTACGGACCCGCGATTTTCACTTTTCTGGACATTTACGCGATCAACAGGTCGATTCTTGGCAAGCGTTGGACCCCATTCCCTTCGGTAAGTCGTTTTATTCCAATATTCAGGAATGCCGTGACGGGTTTCCGATAAGTGCATGTAGTTTCATGTGATTTCACATCGCGTTTCGCCGGTTGGAAATGAGGGAACGTGTCACAAACACGTGCTCGCTGGGGGTTGGGAAAAGAGCCAATCCGCGCTATCCTTTTCCCAACTACCGGCAAAAAGGGAGATTTCCGTTAGGGCAAGGCTAATGCGTGGCGTTTCTTGTGGTTTTACAGGGGTCCTTCGGGGACACTAATTCTTCGCCAAGGATGGAGTTCTAAAACAGCGCATGGTCGGCGTATAAAGGCCGACGCGCGCGGCGTCGGTGTGCGCGCGCGTCTCCTCGCCGGAGACCAGCGATGGCCAGTTCTTCCTCGCCTTCGGGCACGCGGAACAGCGGCCGTTCTCCTTCGCCGGGGGCGCACCCAGGAGTTGAGCGCCCCGTCGCCCGCTCCAGCTGCTGCGCCCGCCCCGGGCGATAGTTGACGACCGCCGCACCGCGTGCGCCCATCGTTCTTCAAGCGTTCCTGCTCCGCTCTCCAGAAGCAGCTTTGCATCTTCGCTCTTCTAGCACCGCTTCAGGGGCCGTCTTCAAGGCAGTCAGTGCCCGACCCCGCAAGACGTCCGTGTTGGCTAAGCCGCGGAATCTCCCCAACATTCAACTTTTGCCTACCCGTCCTCGGAACCTATTCCCAGAAGTTGAACTCGAGAAATATGCCCTCGACCTGAGGCTCTTGCTCTTTCTAATGTTACATTCAGTAAATTAAATCCAAAGAATAATCTAAATTGTCTAGGCGCTTTATCGCCCATATATCCGTCGGTCGGTCGACGAGTTCGAAATAAAGATACATTTTACGTTTTCAATTCTTTTATTACATCATATATTATTCATGTCGCAACCAGCAACGTGACATTGGCGCCCAACGTGGGGCCCGAACCCACGACCCTGAGATTAAGAGTCTCATGCTCTACCGACTGAGCTAGCCGGGCGCAGCTTCGGGCACGCGGAACAGCGGCCGTTCTCCTTCGCCGGGGGCGCACCCAGGAGTTGAGCGCCCCGTCGCCCGCTCCAGCTGCTGCGCCCGCCCCGGGCGATAGTTGACGACCGCCGCACCGCGTGCGCCCATCGTTCTTCAAGCGTTCCTGCTCCGCTCTCCAGAAGCAGCTTTGCATCTTCGCTCTTCTAGCACCGCTTCAGGGGCCGTCTTCAAGGCAGTCAGTGCCCGACCCCGCAAGACGTCCGTGTTGGCTAAGCCGCGGAATCTCCCCAACATTCAACTTTTGCCTACCCGTCCTCGGAACCTATTCCCAGAAGTTGAACTCGAGAAATATGCCCTCGACCTGAGGCTCTTGCTCTTTCTAATGTTACATTCAGTAAATTAAATCCAAAGAATAATCTAAATTGTCTAGGCGCTTTATCGCCCATATATCCGTCGGTCGGTCGACGAGTTCGAAATAAAGATACATTTTACGTTTTCAATTCTTTTATTACATCATATATTATTCATGTCGCAACCAGCAACGTGACATTGGCATTGAGTTTTTGGAAAATCAATTTTCTAAATTCTGTTAATATTTCTTTATCAACTCTTTTATTATTTTTAATCATTATATGACATTCATTCAACATATGTCCTATACTTTGCAGAAACTTTCTCGTTTCACCTTCAACCTTCCATAGCTCTTAGGAGTAGGAAATAAATTTTCATTATTCCATATAATTTATATTTTCGTTCAGAAATAAATAATCCGTGTTCGACACATATTTTACGAATACCAACTTTCGTTAGTTCGGGAGGGGAGGTTTTCTATCCGGTATTCCGACTTTTCTCTAGTCTTGGAGAACGGCATCGTTATCGTTTCTCTTACCGGATAGGGAAACAAGTGGAGTAATCGAGCCAATGTCACGTTGCTGGTTTGCGACATGAATATATTAATATAATAAAAGAATAAAATTAGTAAAATGTATTTTTATTACAACGCGTCGACCGACCGACAGATATATGGCGATAAAGCGCCTAGACAATTTAGATTATTCTTTGGATTTAATTTACTGAATGTAACATTAGAAAGAGCAAGAGCCTCAGGTCGAGGGCATGTTTCTCGAGTTCGGTTGATTTGGGGAAAGGTTCCGAGGACGGGTTCGCAAAAATTATCGGAGAAATTCCGCGGCTTAGCCAACACGGACGTCTTGCGGGGTCGGGCACTGACTGCCTTGAAGTCGGCAGAGGCGCGGAAGAGGCGCTAGAAGCTGCTGCCGGAGAGCGGAGCAGGTTTCGCCGTACGGCGGGTAGACGGGTCCACGCGGTGAAGGCGGTCGTCAGCGAACGCCCGGGGCGGGCACAGCAGTTGAAGCGGGCGACGGGACGCTCAACCCCTGGAGCGCCCCCGACGAAGGTGGACGGCGGCCGCGGTCACGCGTGGCCGGCGGCGAAGAAAACTCGCCCGGGTGGCTCGGAACTCGGAAACCCGTCACGGCATTCCTGAATATTGGAATAAAACGACTTACCGAAGGGAATGGGGTCCAACGCTTGCCAAGAATCGACCTGTTGATCGCGTAAATGTCCAGAAAAGTGAAAATCGCGGGTCCGTAACCCCGTTTTTATCTAGGCCGAAACTGTCAAACCATAGATAATTTGACTCCAATAAAAATATCGATTTATTGAATTATGAGGGATAATTCCTAGTTTTATTTGTGTTGACCAGCGTATTAAATGTTAAATTTCTACGATAGTAATAATTTTATTGGGTTTTATTTCCTTAAATATGAAAACTACTTATCAAAGATAATTTTGGATGTGACATTTACGCGATCAGCAATTAGGTGCAAAAGGCTTGTTCTCATGGCTTTACTAAAAAGAAAAAATAGGGCTGTCAGCTGTCAAGACGTTTGACGTTTGACATCTAACCTATCTGAAATCAAATTATCGAGTAAATCGAAATGTTTCCACGCGAGAAAATGCGACTTACAGGTTTCCACGCGAGGAAATGCGACTCCTAGATTTCCTGGGCGTGACACACCCCCCTCGCAAAACAAAAAAAAAATTTCCATGAAATGAAATTTTTTTGAAAAGAGAAAAAAAACTAAAGTTCCATCTGATCCCTGTAGTAAATACTTTCGTTAAATTTTCTGCGCGCAGCGGCTACTGTCCTCAATATCAGATCTACTTCTGAAAGAAATTGTATCGCAATTTGCTTTTCCCACCGGTAATGAAAAAGGAATGATAACGATGCCATTCCCCCAGTGACAGAAACTGTATTACCGAGGGAAAAACTCATATTGATTTTGCATAGGCTTATTTAACGAGTTGCAGGGCCGCTCGATGCATAGGCTTATTTAACGAGTTGCAAGTCCGCTCGATTTTCTTCAGAAGTGATTACTTGAGAGTGACAGATCGACAATTGTCGGAAACATACCACCTTCCATTCAATTCACCATTCATAAAACATTCATAAAAGTTGCAATTCCTGCTGAAGCTAGAGAATTATTGCACCTTACAACAACGCTGTTATCTTTTGAAAAGATAACATCGTACGCCGATATTTATTTTCGCCACTGCGTACATAACAGCGCAAGTATTTGTCACGATCGGACAATATGTATGGACAAAATTTGAGATGAATTTTGAAGGATTTAACTCTGGAGTAGGAACAATAAATGTGAAGAAAGAATTGTTGTTGAAAATGAAAATTCTTTATATATTTTGAAAAACGGAACACCGACGGGTTTATGCATAGGCTTATTTAACGAGTTGCAAGGCCGCTCGATTACTCCACTTGTTTCCCTATCCGGTAAGAGAAACGATAACGATGCCGTTCTCCAAGACTAGAGAAAAGTCGGAATACCGGATAGAAAACCTCCCCTCCCGAACTAACGAAAGTTGGTATTCGTAAAATATGTGTCGAACACGGATTATTTATTTCTGAACGAAAATATAAATTATATGGAATAATGAAAATTTATTTCCTACTCCTAAGAGCTATGGAAGGTTGAAGGTGAAACGAGAAAGTTTCTGCAAAGTATAGGACATATGTTGAATGAATGTCATATAATGATTAAAAATAATAAAAGAGTTGATAAAGAAATATTAACAGAATTTAGAAAATTGATTTTCCCAAAAACTCAAAATTTTCAATGTTTCCGGAGAGAACGTTCTATGGAAATTTTCTTAAATTTTTGGTATTTATAATTCCAGCTATGCTATATTTATTCGCAATAGATGTTATAGTGGTATTCCGTAATGAAATTGAAATTTATTTTATTCCTAACTGAGAAAGTTAGAATTTGGTACTGAAGGAACCTTCCGAGAAAACGAGAACAATGAAATGTAAGCTCTACACCGAATATGTTATATGCTTATTATTAATAATAATAAATTATTTTTATAATGATTTTTGACAAGGAATTGGATGCAATGCATGTTCCATAATTCCAATGAATATGAGAGCAGGTATCAAGGGTTTTACAAAAAAAATACCGTTATCAAAAAAAGTTTTACCTTCATACAGGTATGCTATTATTAGTGACTGAAATTAACGATGAATTATCTAGGAAACTAGAATTACCACTTCCAGGAATTTAGGAAGTGTGATTTCGCTCCTACATAATTAAGGTCAATAATAAATTATTAATAATGGCAATCATCCGAACTGAAAATATATTAGATGTGTACCGAGACGTTTGTACGAGAACTACGATGTTAACCCGAAATATGATTTTAGATAAATTATAGTAATTGAATATAATAAATTTATATTATAAATTATTAATGGAAATTAGATTCCCTACCTTCAAGAATTATGAAAGGTTTTAATTAATGTGTATCGAGATGTACCAGAAATTGGGATGTTTATTCTCGAACACGGTATCGGACATATTGTCCTAAGCGAAATCTATAAAACCGACTATAATAAGTTTTATTGAATGTACCCTTGGGTTAATATTGTCATGATAATGACGAAATGTATATAATATTTTGATTTTAAATTTAATCATTTTGAGTTTTTGGAAACGCAATGTGCTGAATATGCAGAAACGCCACGACGTCGACCGGTAAGTGCAAGAGAAAACCCCGCTACGAAAATACTCGAAGAAAACTGAAATGAGGTAACGATTACACAAAAACACTTACCCGCCCGAAGTTGAAAAATGGCTGAAACAGACAGAAAGATTATTCGGAGGGTATGCCAGAAATGGAAAACCTGAACTCGAGAAAAATGAAGAAGAAGATGGGCGCCAATGTCACGTTGGTGGTTTTGACATGAATATATTAATATAATAAAAGAAATGAATTAGTAAAATGTATCTTTATTTCGAACTCGTCGACCGACCGACGGATATATGGGCGATAAAGCGCCTAGACAATTTAGATTATTCTTTGGATTTAATTTACTGAATGTAACATTAGAAAGAGCAAGAGCCTCAGGTCGAGGGCATATTTCTCGAGTTCAACTTCTGGGAATAGGTTCCGAGGACGGGTAGGCAAAAGTTGAATGTTGGGGAGATTCCGCGGCTTAGCCAACACGGACGTCTTGCGGGGTCGGGCACTGACTGCCTTGAAGACGGCCCCTGAAGCGGTGCTAGAAGAGCGAAGATGCAAAGCTGCTTCTGGAGAGCGGAGCAGGAACGCTTGAAGAACGATGGGCGCACGCGGTGCGGCGGTCGTCAACTATCGCCCGGGGCGGGCGCAGCAGCTGGAGCGGGCGACGGGGCGCTCAACTCCTGGGTGCGCCCCCGGCGAAGGAGAACGGCCGCTGTTCCGCGTGCCCGAAGGCGAGGAAGAACTGGCCATCGCTGGTCTCCGGCGAGGAGACGCGCGCGCACACCGACGCCGCGCGCGTCGGCCTTTATACGCCGACCATGCGCTGTTTTAGAACTCCATCCTTGGCGAAGAATTAGTGTCCCCGAAGGACCCCTGTAAAACCACAAGAAACGCCACGCATTAGCCTTGCCCTAACGGAAATCTCCCTTTTTGCTGGTAGTTGGGAAAAGGATAGCGCGGATTGGCTCTTTTCCCAACCCCCAGCGAGCACGTGTTTGTGACACGTTCCCTCATTTCCAACCGGCGAAACGCGATGTGAAATCACATGAAACTACATGCACTTATCGGAAACCCGTCACGGCATTCCTGAATATTGGAA
This sequence comes from Micropterix aruncella, assembly GCA_944548615.1. Classification (NCBI taxonomy): domain Eukaryota; kingdom Metazoa; phylum Arthropoda; class Insecta; order Lepidoptera; family Micropterigidae; genus Micropterix; species Micropterix aruncella. The sequence continues at coordinate 9,196,444 of OX155967.1, forward strand.
TAAAACGACTTACCGAAGGGAATGGGGTCCAACGCTTGCCAAGAATCGACCTGTTGATCGCGTAAATGTCCAGAAAAGTGAAAATCGCGGGTCCGTAACCCCGTTTTTATCTAGGCCGAAACTGTCAAACCATAGATAATTTGACTCCAATAAAAATATCGATTTATTGAATTATGAGGGATAATTCCTAGTTTTATTTGTGTTGACCAGCGTATTAAATGTTAAATTTCTACGATAGTAATAATTTTATTGGGTTTTATTTCCTTAAATATGAAAACTACTTATCAAAGATAATTTTGGATGTGACATTTACGCGATCAGCAATTAGGTGCAAAAGGCTTGTTCTCATGGCTTTACTAAAAAGAAAAAATAGGGCTGTCAGCTGTCAAGACGTTTGACATCTAACCTATCTGAAATCAAATTATCGAGTAAATCGAAATGTTTCCACGCGAGAAAATGCGACTTACAGGTTTCCACGCGAGGAAATGCGACTCCTAGATTTCCTGGGCGTGACACACCCCCCTCGCAAAACAAAAAAAAAATTTCCATGAAATGAAATTTTTTTGAAAAGAGAAAAAAAACTGAAGTTCCATCTGATCCCTGTAGTAAATACTTTCGTTAAATTTTCTGCGCGCAGCGGCTACTGTCCTCAATATCAGATCTACTTCTGAAAGAAATTGTATCGCAATTTGCTTTTCCCACCGGTAATGAAAAAGGAATGATAACGATGCCATTCCCCCAGTGACAGAAACTGTATTACCGAGGGAAAAAACTCATATTGATTTTGCATAGGCTTATTTAACGAGTTGCAGGGCCGCTCGATGCATAGGCTTATTTAACGAGTTGCAAGTCCGCTCGATTTTCTTCAGAAGTGATTACTTGAGAGTGACAGATCGACAATTGTCGGAAACATACCACCTTCCATTCAATTCACCATTCATAAAACATTCATAAAAGTTGCAATTCCTGCTGAAGCTAGAGAATTATTGCACCTTACAACAACGCTGTTATCTTTTGAAAAGATAACATCGTACGCCGATATTTATTTTCGCCACTGCGTACATAACAGCGCAAGTATTTGTCACGATCGGACAATATGTATGGACAAAATTTGAGATGAATTTTGAAGGATTTAACTCTGGAGTAGGAACAATAAATGTGAAGAAAGAATTGTTGTTGAAAATGAAAATTCTTTATATATTTTGAAAAACGGAACACCGACGGGTTTATGCATAGGCTTATTTAACGAGTTGCAAGGCCGCTCGATTACTCCACTTGTTTCCCTATCCGGTAAGAGAAACGATAACGATGCCGTTCTCCAAGACTAGAGAAAAGTCGGAATACCGGATAGGAAACCTCCCCTCCCGAATTAACGAAAGTTGGTATTCCTAAAATATGTGGCGAACACGGATTATTTATTTCGGAACGAAAATATAAATTATATGGAATAATGATAATTTATTTCCTACTCCTAAGAGCTATTGAAGGTTGAAGGTGAAACGCGAAAGTTTCTTTAAAGTATAGGACATGTGTTGAATGAATGTCATATAATGATTAAAAATAATAAATGAGTTGATAAAGAAATATTAACGGAATTTAGAATTTGATTTTCCCAAAAACTCAAAATTTTCAATGTTTCCGGAGAGAACGTTCTATGGAAATTTTCTTAAATTTTTGGTATTTATAATTCCAGCTATGCTATATTTATTTGCAATAGATGTTATAGTGGTATTCCGTAATGAAATTGAAATTTATTTTATTCCTAACTGAGAAAGTTAGAATTTGGTACTGAAGGAACCTTCCGAGAAAACGAGAACAATGAAATGTAAGCTCTACACCGAATATGTTATATGCTTATTATTAATAATAATAAATTATTTTTATAATGATTTTTGACAAGGAATTGGATGCAATGCATGTTCCATAATTCCAATGAATATGAGAGCAGGTATCAAGGGTTTTACAAAAAAAATACCGTTATCAAAAAAAGTTTTACCTTCATACAGGTATGCTATTATTAGTGACTGAAATTAACGGTGAGGGGAGGTTTTCTATCCGGTATTCCGACTTTTCTCTAGTCTTGGAGAACGGCATCGTTATCGTTTCTCTTACCGGATAGGGAAACAAGTGGAGTAATCGAGCGGCCTTGCAACTCGTTAAATAAGCCTATGCATAAACCTGTCGGTGTTCCGTTTTTCAAAATACATAAAGAATTTTCATTTTCAACAACAATTCTTTCTTCACATTAATGGTTCCTACTCCAGAGTTAAATTCTTCAAAATCATCTAAAATTTGTCTATACATATTGTCCGATAGTGACAAATACTTGCGCTGTTATGTACGCAGTGGCGGAAATAAATATCGACGTACGATGTTATCTTTTCAAAAGATAACAGCGTTGTTGTAAGGTGCAATAATTCTCTAGCTTCAGCAGGAATTGCAACTTTTATGAATGTGTTATGAATGGTGAATTGAATGGAAGGTGGTATGTTTCCGACAATTGTCGATCTGTCACTCTCATGTAATCACTTCTGAAGAAAATCGAGCGGACTTGCAACTCGTTAAATAAGCCTATGCATCGAGCGGCCCTGCAACTCGTTAAATAAGCCTATGCAAAATCAATATGAGTTTTTCCTTCGGTAATACAGTTTCTGTCACTGGGGGAATGGCATCGTTATCATTCCTTTTTCATTACCGGTGGGAAAAGCAAATTGCGATACAAGTTCTTTCAGAAGTAGATCTGATATTGAGGACAGTAGCCGCTGCGCGCAGAAAATTTAACAAAAGTATTTAGTTAGAGGGATCAGATGGGACTTTAGTTTTTTTTCTCTTTTCAAAAAAAATTTCATTGCATGGAAATTTTTTTTTTGTTTTGCGAGGGGGGTGTGTCACGCCCAGGAAATCTAGGAGTCGCATTTCCTCGCGTGGAAACCTGTAAGTCGCATTTTCTCGCGTGGAAACATTTCGATTTACTCGATACAAATCGATATCGAAATAGGTTAGATGTCAAACGTCAAACGTCTTGACAGCTGACAGCTCATTTGTTCTTTTTTAGTAAAGCCATGAGAACAAGCCTTTTGCACCTAATTGCTGATCGCGTAAATGTCACATCCAAAATTATCCTTGATAAGTAGTTTTCATATTTAAGGAAATAAAACCCAATAAAATTATTACTATCGTAGAAATTTAACATTTAATACGCTGGTCAACACAAATAAAACTAGGAATTATCCCTCATAATTCAATAAATCGATATTTTTATTGGAGTCAAATTATCTATGGTTTGACAGTTTCGGCCTAGATAAAAACGGGGTTACGGACCCGCGATTTTCACTTTTCTGGACATTTACGCGATCAACAGGTCGATTCTTGGCAAGCGTTGGACCCCATTCCCTTCGGTAAGTCGTTTTATTCCAATATTCAGGAATGCCGTGACGGGTTTCCGATAAGTGCATGTAGTTTCATGTGATTTCACATCGCGTTTCGCCGGTTGGAAATGAGGGAACGTGTCACAAACACGTGCTCGCTGGGGGTTGGGAAAAGAGCCAATCCGCGCTATCCTTTTCCCAACTACCGGCAAAAAGGGAGATTTCCGTTAGGGCAAGGCTAATGCGTGGCGTTTCTTGTGGTTTTACAGGGGTCCTTCGGGGACACTAATTCTTCGCCAAGGATGGAGTTCTAAAACAGCGCATGGTCGGCGTATAAAGGCCGACGCGCGCGGCGTCGGTGTGCGCGCGCGTCTCCTCGCCGGAGACCAGCGATGGCCAGTTCTTCCTCGCCTTCGGGCACGCGGAACCGCGGCCGTTCTCCTTCGCCGGGGGCGCACCCAGGAGTTGAGCGCCCCGTCGCCCGCTCCAGCTGCTGCGCCCGCCCCGGGCGATAGTTGACGACCGCCGCACCGCGTGCGCCCATCGTTCCTTCAAGCGTTCCTGCTCCGCTCTCCAGAAGCAGCTTTTCATCTTCGCTCTTCAAGCACCTCTTCAGGGGCCGTCTTCAAGGCAGTCAGTGCCCGACCCCGCAAGACGTCCGTGTTGGCTAAGCCGCGGAATTTCTCCGATAATTTTTGCGAACCCGTCCTCGGAACCTTTCCCCAAATCAACCGAACTCGAGAAACATGCCCTCGACCTGAGGCTCTTGCTCTTTCTAATGTTACATTCAGTAAATTAAATCCAAAGAATAATCTAAATTGTCTAGGCGCTTTATCGCCCATATATCCGTCGGTCGGTCGACGAGGCTGTAAATAAAGATACATTTTACTAATTCAATTCTTTTATTATATTAATATATTCATGTCGCAAACCAGCAACGTGACGACCGACGCAAGACCTTGTGTCACGCCCAGGAAATCTAGGACTCGCATTTCCTCGCGTGGAAACCTGTAAGTCGCATTTTCTCGCGTGGAAACATTTCGATTTACTCGATAATTTGATTTCAGATAGGTTAGATGTCAAACGTCTTGACAGCTGACAGCCCTATTTTTTCTTTTTAGTAAAGCCATGAGAACAAGCCTTTTGCACCTAATTGCTGATCGCGTAAATGTCACATCCAAAATTATCTTTGATAAGTAGTTTTCATATTTAAGGAAATAAAACCCAATAAAATTATTACTATCGTAGAAATTTAACATTTAATACGCTGGTCAACACAAATAAAACTAGGAATTATCCCTCATAATTCAATAAATCGATATTTTTATTGGAGTCAAATTATCTATGGTTTGACAGTTTCGGCCTAGATAAAAACGGGGTTACGGACCCGCGATTTTCACTTTTCTGGACATTTACGCGATCAACAGGTCGATTCTTGGCAAGCGTTGGACCCCATTCCCTTCGGTAAGTCGTTTTATTCCAATATTCAGGAATGCCGTGACGGGTTTCCGATAAGTGCATGTAGTTTCATGTGATTTCACATCGCGTTTCGCCGGTTGGAAATGAGGGAACGTGTCACAAACACGTGCTCGCTGGGGGTTGGGAAAAGAGCCAATCCGCGCTATCCTTTTCCCAACTACCGGCAAAAAGGGAGATTTCCGTTAGGGCAAGGCTAATGCGTGGCGTTTCTTGTGGTTTTACAGGGGTCCTTCGGGGACACTAATTCTTCGCCAAGGATGGAGTTCTAAAACAGCGCATGGTCGGCGTATAAAGGCCGACGCGCGCGGCGTCGGTGTGCGCGCGCGTCTCCTCGCCGGAGACCAGCGATGGCCAGTTCTTCCTCGCCTTCGGGCACGCGGAACAGCGGCCGTTCTCCTTCGCCGGGGGCGCACCCAGGAGTTGAGCGCCCCGTCGCCCGCTCCAGCTGCTGCGCCCGCCCCGGGCGATAGTTGACGACCGCCGCACCGCGTGCGCCCATCGTTCTTCAAGCGTTCCTGCTCCGCTCTCCAGAAGCAGCTTTGCATCTTCGCTCTTCTAGCACCGCTTCAGGGGCCGTCTTCAAGGCAGTCAGTGCCCGACCCCGCAAGACGTCCGTGTTGGCTAAGCCGCGGAATCTCCCCAACATTCAACTTTTGCCTACCCGTCCTCGGAACCTATTCCCAGAAGTTGAACTCGAGAAATATGCCCTCGACCTGAGGCTCTTGCTCTTTCTAATGTTACATTCAGTAAATTAAATCCAAAGAATAATCTAAATTGTCTAGGCGCTTTATCGCCCATATATCCGTCGGTCGGTCGACGAGTTCGAAATAAAGATACATTTTACGTTTTCAATTCTTTTATTACATCATATATTATTCATGTCGCAACCAGCAACGTGACAGGAGTTCGCTGAAGCTAAAGTGCGCAGGCAGAAAGTGTTTTGATTTTGTTGTTTAACACTAAAATTTTAGTTATTGCCTTATGTTTTTCACCTTGACCTTAATAAATAAGACTTGAGTTTTCATGGCTTATGATGGTTTTTATTTTCCGCCCTAATTTTATTCTTGACACAGTTTCTTATGATTTAATTCCTGGGAGCCCTCTCAGATTATTTCTGCCCCGAGCCTACAGAGGTCTAGCGACGCCACTGCTTGGGAGTCCTAAATCAAGTATAAAACGTTTGCAGCTGCACCGTAAATTTCTCGCTTCTGGGAAGGCATGCCTATATCTTTGAAGCAGTAAAACCGTATAGCTCAGTTTTCATCGTTTGCTCAAAGAAGTAAGACGTGCAGTCACTACTGAGAGAGTTTGGAACGTGCAGATGGCCGCTAGCTTTTTTTACAATATTTTGGATATCGCCTGTGATGCTGCGTACATTACTTGCTATGAAAATAACGATATGCTTGCAAAAAAAAATACAGACGCAGACTTTTTCTACGCCAGCTCTCAGAAAAACAAGCCATGCCAATAACAGGAGAGCGATTTTCTAACTAGCAAGTCATGCAACGAAAATCGCAATCGAAAGTTATTATGAAAGGCCAGTAACAGAAGTTGTAACTTCGATCAACGAGACGCTAGAGGTAAAAAAGTTGTAGTTGGATCATGCTACATTTGCAACGAGCAGCCTATTCGAAAGAGAAGAAAGACAAAGAGTCTTGAGTTTACTGTAATAAGCCCGTTTGTGATCAGCACACAGCAAAAATCACAAAATGTTTGAAATGTAATCATTGATCTCTAAAATATCTGTGTAAAAGATTGAAATTTAATAAAAAAAAATTAATTTCTCATACGTTGGTTGTATATTAATGTGCAAAAAAATCTCCAACAGATTTTTCACCAACAATCACATTGCAAAATTTGATAGTTAATTTTATTATATTCAGTACATTCAATATATAAACAATTTTAAATAAATATATATTGTTATTATTTATATATTAATCCATATTTAATATTATATTTTTAAAACAAACTTTTTTTAATGGTATAATTTACTATATGCTGGGTGGCTCATACGTTTTTTTTTCAAATGCATTTTTTTTAAGTAAATTGTTTTAATAAAATATGTAGAATGCAAATTTCGATAGGGAATCGGTCAAATCATGGGGATTCAAGAAGGTTTTGGCCAATCTTTTTTGGAAAAGGATTATTCAACAAAACGTACGCCGATGGTACCCGGGTACCCGGGTGGTCATGTTGCCCCATGCGAGCATTCACCTTATTTTCCCATTACTTCCCCTTTGAAGCCATTAGAACTGAGTTGCAGAAATTGCTGAAATTTGTATACTTTTTGAGTTTTTAATTATGTTTGTTTCTAATTTTAGGGGACTCTGGATATTTGCTAAGGCCATGGCTGCTGACGCCTATTGCAAATGCAACATTAGGCACTCCAGAGGACCGTTACAACATAGCGTTCAAAAGGACCCGAGCTACAATTGAGCGTTGTAATGGGGCGCTAAAGGTGCGTTTCAGGTTCCTCCTTATGCATCGGGTCCTACATTAATTTTCAATATTTCGCCGTGCACATACTAAATTTTTCATACATATTTTTTTAATAGCTTTTCATATAAACACCTAATGAGTAAATCCTTGTATTTTCGGAGAATTTTAGGATAACGTCTAAATAAAACGTTATATCGTCATAAAAAAAATATATCATGTGAATAAAAGAAAGCGTGTTTTATTTATTTATTTCATTTGTTTTGCATATTTTTTAGGTAATCTGATATGTCTTTTAGGTACTGATTTGTCCTATCCATTTTTGCTTCCATCGCAGCATAATGTTTCTCTTTGAGCTCCACCCCTTGTGCCGCAAAATATCACAATACAGGGGGCTAGGAATACATATTGCCTCACTTCGCAGAAGGAAGGTCCATCTCTGACAATCGAGGGAGTGTCAAATTACATAAACGGTCGAAATGACGAAGGGAGAGCATATATGGGCTAAGGTCGACTCACCGTACGTGTTTTTGGACTATAAACAGCGTTTCTAGTGTGTAACATCTTGTTAGACTAATTAATCATAGTGTAATGTTAATTAGGAAGAGAACTTACGTCCATTTAACAAATAGTGTTGTATATATATATTTAAGATATGCCCTCATCAACAGGAAAATAAGTTATGTAAATAAGTTTATCGTACGATATTAGGAGATTGTGAAGGCGTTATCCCTAGTTAGGTCAACGGGCAGCATGCGGCTAGGATATTTTGAATTCAGTGTCTTACGAAGAGCGGCTCAGTGTGCTCGTTGATTGTATTGCGTAGGTCAAGGGAGGATTGAAGGACGCTTCACCAAACCTGCGTTTTATTCGGTCAAGAACAGTGCAGAGCGACACTCGAAGGATTCAGGAAACAAACTGTAGTTCATTTCTCGACGATACTGTGGCAAGTGTAAGGAGTGCTGCTGATCCAACCCTAACATCAAGATTGCAACGGTGTACGCTAAGTTAAGACTGCTTTACGAGGACTGTAGAGTAGAGCTTCGCGGTACACCCCTCTCTTCTTTAAAATAACTTTTTCTTCCGCTAGTTCTGCCATTCGTTGAGCGGCTGTCGTGCAGCTCTGTAACTGCCTCTGTGCAGTTGTCCTTCTGGCCATCCTCGCTGTCCGAGTAGTTGCAGGCTGTGAGGCAATCGTAGGTCAAGAAGCGGTGGCGATTACGGGCGTGGGTGGCCACTCTCCCCATCAGAAAATCTTTTCTCAATTGTTTCCAAAATTGGCGACCTCATCCAGTGCTCAATTTCAAAGGAGCAAATCAACTGTGTCGCAGGAGTCCCCAAGAGAAATGATAAGACAAATAAGACCATAATGTTTCTCTTTGAGCTCCACCCCTCTCTTCTTTAAAAGAACTTTTTCTTCCGCTAGTTCTGCCATTCGTTGAGCGGCTGTCGTGCAGCTCTGTAACCGCCTCTGCGCAGTTGTCCTTCTGGCCGTCCTCGCTGTCCGAGTAGTTGCAGGCTGTGAGGCAATCGTAGGTCAAGAAGCGGTGGCGATTACGGGCGTGGGTGGCCACTCTCCCCATCAGAAAATCTTTTCTCAATTGTTTCCAAAATTGGCGACCTCGTCAAGTGCTCAATTTCAAAGGAGCAAATCAACTGTGTCGCAGGAGTCCCCAAGAGAAATGATAAGACAATGACCGAATAAAACGCAGGTTTGGTGAAGCGTCCTTTAATCCTCCCTTGACCTAGGCAATACAATCAACGAGCACACTGAGCCGCTCTTCGTTAGACACTATCCGAAATCTGACCCACTTCTGTAGAATGTTTATAAATAGCCTGAAAAGCGGCCCATTCTGACATTTCTCCGGCAAATCGAGGGAGTTCTTTAATATGGGAAGTTGCATTGAATAAGGCTAAAGATCGACATACCTCTAACATCATCGCAGCTGCAGTCGAATCCGTCCCTGTAGTCGGCGCGTCTGTGGTGGCGGCGTCTCTCGACGACGCGGCGTTTGCCGCGTCCCGAAGCGACGCCGATTCTCCCGCCAGAACGGGGGCGACCTCCTCGGGTGGTCCAGATGTGCGTAGCTTCGTCGCGTCGACCGCAGTCGACGCGACGAAGCTACGCACATCTGCGACGGCTGACGTCGTCTCGTGCCGGCACGTGCTGTTTGCGGGTGGCGGAGAAGGTGACGCGCGGGGTTACGGTGGCGTCCTTTACCGCCGCCGCGCTCCTTGAGACCACAGGATTGTCACAAATCGTTATTTCCTCTTCTTGCTCGTCGTCTTTACCGGCTTCTTCTTCGACATGAATTTCGGAGGCCCACGCTCGTACCCTCTCACTCACAGATAAAGCTTGAGAGCCCCCCGACAACTGGTAAATTCTCTGGGCATGTTCCACTTCGGCGACGACTTCTTCCTCTTCGGCCTCTAAGTCGGCCTGCTGCGCTACCATCTCCGCTCGCAAAGCTGCTTGCTGTGCCTCTTGCCTGGCTAGAAGTTTTTTCTTTTCCGCCGTTATTTTGGCGCGCTGTCGAGTAATTCGGCGTACTTCTTCGGATGCTAGTTCTGCGCTGACCAAACATATGTGGCTAATCGGGTCGACGAGCTCATGAAGCTATCCAAACCAACCGAACGGCATTGGATACCGGGAAGGTCCAACACAGCAGACGAAGCCACGAGGAGCACCTCTACGATGGATCTCGGTCCTGACAGCCGTTGGTTTCGGGGTCCAGATTTTCTGAGACTGGGAGAGAAAGAGTGGCCGAAGCTGGCCTACCGGCGAGCTGAACCACGCTTTGTCAATCTGGAGAAAAAACCAGATCTCGTCTTAGTCGCCATAGGGAAAAACCACCCTATGATTAAAGTGGGTCGATTTTCTAACCTGAACCGCCTGTTGCGTGCTCTTGCCCTAGGACAAAGGTTCATTGCGAGAGGCAAGAGATGGCCGACGACGCGAGAGCTCCCAACGGCGGATGTCAGGGCAGCTGAAATGACCATTGTGTGCAATGCACAACTGAGTAGATATGGTACTAACATAAAAAGTTTACGCGAGATATAAGAACGATACATCAGATGTCACTCTGATATTAGTAGCTCAGATGTCCTTAGAAATCATCTCCTCCCATGTCATCGTCCTCTGGTTCCTCTTCAGCTGGAGCTTCCGGGCGGGCGGGTCTAGACGCACGGAACAGGTCACGTACTAGTCCTCCAAACTGGGCCTCGAGTTCACCTGGCTCTAGAGCTGTAAGGCTTGGCTGGTACTCAGATATCAAGTCGTCAAGACGGGCTTTATGTTTCGGTAGCCTCGTCCACCCTGCATAGCTGTTTATTGACGAGAACTCAGGGCCCCCGTAACGTTTCAGCAGCTCCTTCGCCACATACGACAACGATTTATAACCCGTTGACCGTACCACCCCTAAGTCATGCCTAAACCCATAATAAGGGTTGTTGTCAACCAGAAGTAGGGCCGCCGTTGCATTTGCAAAGTCCTGTGGCAACAGTCGAGCCACTTGGACCCAGGGGAAGTCGTGCGCTACGGTCGTTGCGGTCTTGATGACTTCTATAGCAGTTAGTCCTGACCCCGCCACCTGCTGTAGTAAGATCCTGGCTCTCAGAGAAAGCCCTGCGAAATCTGTTGCCCATGTCTCGAAGATGAGTCGTGCGTTGGTCTCATCAATCAGATGCCCAAGCTTTGCGAACGTGTGAGAGATGCCGTCCGATGTGAGTTTAGGGTCTCGGCAACCCTCTTCTTGAAAAGAGGAACCCAGGGCTGTACACTTCGCGTCTGTAATGGCTCCCCTCTTGCCAAAGGCCACTATGGCCGTAATGTAGAGTCTCTGCGAAATGTTCTTAAGGGCAGTAGTCCCCTGCAAGATTATCCAAGAGACGATAGCCGCGCAAGCTTCTGGGGTAATGAGGTTGATGGCAGCGTCCGTAAGAGCCTCATAGTCTGCAAGTCGGGCCGGAAGGATTCCAGCGTAGTGGTGCAAGGCCCCTCCTACTCCCAGGCTTACCAAGTATCTCTCTGGTTCCAGCGTGAACCAGCTAGTGGACTGCCATTCTCTTTTAAGCAGCTCGAGGATTTGTAGTTTGAAGCGCTCCCTCGCCAGGTGTTGAGGGAGATTGTTCTCTGAGGTGTTAGGTGCCATGATATTGGCGATTGCGATGGTAGCTGCCACATGGTTCTTAGCGCCTGATGCTAGCAGCAAAGCCTCACCCCGCGATGCTAAGTACAAGAACGGGTGTAAATTCGGGTCATCACGCTGGACATTTACGGGGCCTAGTCCCAGGTTGTCGCCAATCAAGTTGGAAAGGACGTCTGTAGTTACGAACGCCCGAGTGATCTGATTAATATTGTCGTTTGGATTTCTCCATCCTCTGCGTTCTGCTGGCCGCACCTCGGCTGGACCGCCGCCACCTCCTCCCTCTCCTCCTCCTCGTCCTCCTCCTCTACCGCGTCCTCCGGGTCCGCCGCCTCGTCCCCGCCCTCCCTTCGTCCTGCCTATACTCGGGCGAGTGCTGATTTATACCGACTCCATCGAAGGCTAATCCTCTCTTTACCGATTCGTGGAGCTCCTCATCCCTCTTGCTCTCCGTCATGTGGAAAGATGGCATTGCGTCGCCCTCACCTCCTCCTGGTACTCTTCCAAGAGGGACGTACCCTAGCTTGGTGCGAGATAACGCGATAGTGCAGTCTCGCTTCTCTATAATTCCCCGGGAGATCGTTAATCTCCAATTATCCTGCCCTATCAGAAGCTGTGGGGTCCCGGGATGTCTCTTGATGATAAGAGAGTTTGTTTAAATGAGGGTGCTTTAATGCATACTCCCGCGAGACTGAAGCCAGAGGTGGTAAATTGAGCTTCTTCACCGTATGGGCTTGCATAGAAAAGGCTTTTTTCGTGTGCATGCCTTTTATCATGCAAGACACCATTTGCGACCTATTTTCTGTCACGACTGCGTCTCCGATTCCCTGCAAATTTAGTACTCTTTCGGGCCCGGTTAGACCTAATTCTATTGCGATTGCAAAAAAGTCTGTATGGACGCGTGAGAGAATCAGTAGCCTCTTTGCTGCACTCTCCGAACGGAATTATCCTAGATTGAGCGAAGATCTAAATTATAAAGATCTACTAAGGTATTCCTGCAAGATAAAGAATCTTATAGCGACATTAGCTTCTTTAGAAAAAATAGATTGGCTAGTCACGCAAGATCTCTTGGCGACATTGGTAGGGAAGATGCCCAGAGCATTAATTACAGCTTGGGTAACTTGTGCAGGAAAACCGCGAGATAGAACGCAACTAATATTTTATTTCGACTTGTGGCTAGATGCTACACTTAAGGAATTAAAATATTCAGGAGCAAACCCAGTCGACCAGTTGTTTGAGGTCAAAAAAGGAGACGGCACTTCAAGGAACGTAGGTCCGTTCAACCGCAAAAAACCGTAAATATCGTAAATATCACCCATTGTTGACAAAAGCGAAGACGCTCGCCGACCGAGCGACTCCCTCGATCGAGCAAAAAACTGAAGGGCGCACCGAAGAGGATAGCGGCATGCGCTCCGGGCAATAGAGCGAGAGGCGACAACGGCATTGGCGTATTTGTCGCAAACGCGCCTCAGACGATTTTGAAAACAGTCAAAGTACATCTGACGGGACCTAAAGGAGAGGTTACAGTGTGTGCATTGTTAGACGACGGAAGTGCGATAAGTTTATTAGAAAAAGATATAGCAATAGAATTAGGTTTAACCGGGCTCGAAAGAGTACTAAATTTGCAGGGAATCGGAGACGCAGTCGTGACAGAAAATAGGTCGCAAATGGTGTCTTGCATGATAAAAGGCATGCACACGAAAAAAGCCTTTTCTATGCAAGCCCATACGGTGAAGAAGCTCAATTTACCACCTCTGGCTTCAGTCTCGCGGGAGTATGCATTAAAGCACCCTCATTTAAACAAACTCTCTTATCATCAAGAGACAGACCCCACAGCTTCTGATAGGGCAGGATAATTGGAGATTAACGATCTCCCGGGGAATTATAGAGAAGCGAGACTGCACCATCGCGTTATCTCGCACCAAGCTAGGGTACGTCCCTCTTGGAAGAGTACCGGGAGGAGGTGAGGGCGACGCAATGCCATCTTTCCACATGACGGAGAGCAAGAGGGATGAGGAGCTCCACGAATCGGTAAAGAGGGGATTAGCCTTCGATGGAGTCGGTATAAATCAGCACTCGCCCGAGTATAGGCAGGACGAAGAGAGGGCGGCGGAGCTGTTAAAGAGCACTACCACGTTTACGGGTGGGAGATGGAAAACGGGACTCTTGTGGAAGTCCGACGAAGTCCAGCTTCCAGAGAGCGAGACCATGGCCTGGAACCGTCTCCGGACGGTGGAGCGAAGACTAGACCGTCAGGAGGACTTCGCGAGAGCCTACTGCGCGAAAATGGAGGAAAATATAAAGGTGGGTTACGCTACCTTAGTCGATCGAAAAGAGCTAGAAGGAAAGGCTAGGGCTTGGTTCCTCCCACACTTTGCGGTGACGCATCCTCAGAAACCCGGGAAAGTTAGAATAGTTTTCGATGGGCGAGCTATTTCTCGAGGGGTTTCATTGAACAACTGCCTGCTCACGGGGCCCGACTTCTACGAAGACTTGGTAGGTATTTTGCTGAGATTCAGAGAAGGAAAGATCGCATTCTCAGCCGATATTAAAGATATGTACCTGAGAGTCGGGGTGAGCGAGGAGGACTCTTATAGTCAGTTGTTTCTCTGGAGGGGAATGGACAGGGAGGGGCCGCCGAAAGTGTTTCGTATGCGTACTTTAATATTCGGAGCTCGGAGCTCAGCTGCAAGTGCGCTATATGTGAAAAACGAGAACGCGAACCGTTTCATAAAAGCCTACCCAGAGGCAGTAGAGTCTATCAAGAGACAGTTTTATATGGACGATTGGCTAGAAAGTACGAACAGTGAGGCTGATGCGAGGAAATTAGTTGAGGAAACGGTAGCCATATGTGCAGAAGGCGGGTTCCAACTGACGCGCTGGTCGTCTAATTCTGTGGCAGCCCTTAGAAACGTGACCACAGAGAAAAGCGTGCAAGATAGTGTGAATTTAAAAGCAAATGAGACGGAAACGAGCAAGATACTGGGGTTGCAATGGGGTTCCAATGGAGGATTCCTTCCGGTTTCAGTTGGATTCGATGCGCTTAGAGCAGGAGCTGGTATCAGGTAGGAAGTGGGCGACCAAGAGGGAGATCCTGGCTAGTAATGAGCATTTTCGATCTATTGGGATTCATAGGACCCTTGTTGGTAAAAGCCAAAATGTTGCTCCAAAACGTATGGCAAAGCGGCACCGGGTGGGATGAGTTGATAGAAGAGCCGCTATACCGGCGATGGGGCAGCTGGCTGGTCTATTTAAAACAGATCGACCGAGTGCGTATTCCTCGGCACTATAGCAACGGGTTAGGTGAGGTAGTCTCTCGACAACTGCATTTATTCGCGGACGCGAGTGCGGAAAGTATGTGTGCAGCCGCATACCTAAGACAGGAGGACGAAGAGGGGAAGGTAGAAGTGCGAATGATTGCGAGTCGATGCCGAGTGAGCCCCCTCAAGAAGTTGACAATACCTCGATTGGAACTAAACGCGGCTGTAATGGCGGCAAGGTTGGCCAAGAAATTGCAGGAAGAACAGCGGATAGAGTTCGAAAGGAGGTTCTTGTGGTCTGACAGTTCCAACGTGATTTATTGGGCAACCACCGGAAGTCAGCGTTACCAAACATATGTGGCTAATCGGGTCGACGAGCTCATGAAGCTATCCAAACCATCCGAATGGCATTGGATACCGGGAAAGTCCAACCCAGCAGACGAAGCCACGAGGAGCACCTCTACGATGGATCTTGGTCCTGACGGCCGTTGGTTTCGAGGTCCAGATTTTCTGAGACTGGGAGAGCCAGAGTGGCCGACGTTGGCCTACCGGCGAGATGAACGACACTTGGTCAATCTGGAGAAAAAACCAGATCCCGTCTTAGTCACCATAGTGGAAAACCATCCTATAATTGAAGTGGGTCGATTTTCTAACCTGAACCGCCTGTTGCGTGCTCTTGCGCTAACACACAAGTTCATTGAAAGATGCAGAAGATGGCCGACGACGCGAGAGCTCACGGCAGCAGATGTCCGGGCAGCCGAAGTGACTCTTTTGTGCAACACACAACTGAGTACCAGCCTTAAATACCAGCTGCCAGAATAAGGGAAATCACTCAGCTTTAGGCCTGCTTGAGTCCTATCGTAATAAAAATCCAAATTCATTGTTATTCTCCCCCACCAATTCCTCCGAAATAATTAAAGTTGCTAAATCACTTAAAATGAAAAATTCAACAGACCTATGGAATATATCCACCAAAATCCTAAAGAGTTCTGTAACCGTAATCTCGCACAATCTATCTTTTATATTTAATCGATGCATGGAACATGGATTCTTTCCCACCGAAATGAAGATGGCCAAAGTAGTGCCGATATTTAAAAAAGGTTGCCCTGAAAACAGAGATAATTATCGACCCATATCGCTTTTACCAGTTTTCAGCAAAATTTTTGAAAAATTACTTCTTATCCGACTTGTTAATTTCTTTGCTGAAAACGAAATCCTGTCTAAAAAACAATTTGGATTTCAAAAAAATCTCTCTACGCAAGATGCAATCGCCAGTCTAATTAAAAAAACACTACTTGGGCCAGACAATATGAAAAAAACCGTAGGCATTTTCTGTGACATCTCCAAGGCTTTTGATTGCATAGACCACTCAATTCTACTTGAAAAATTGGAATATTACGGCATTAGGAATAAGGAACTGCAACTCATGTAATCTTATTTGCAAGAACGCACTCAGATTACGCAAGTCGAAAATAGCAAGAGCGCGCCACAGAATATCCGCAAAGGTGTTCCTCAAGGATCGATACTTGGACCATTTCTCTTCCTCGTCTATATTAATGACATCCCAGAGTGCCTGAAATCCGTGGATGATGAAATCATTTTATTCGCCGATGATACTTCACTTCTTTTTAGCGATAAAAATAAAGACACTTTGGCCCAAAGAATAAAAGAAACAATAGACAGGCTTAGTATATGGTTCCAAGTTAATAAATTGTCACTTAACGTAAATAAATCAAAATCAATATGCTTCTCTTTGCGGCCGTCTGATTATAACGAAATAGACGTATACTTTGGGTCTGACCAACTAGAAAATGTCTCCTCCACGAAATTTCTCGGATTAGAAATCGATCAAAAATTACAATGGTCTGATCACTTAAATGATCTCAGTAAAAAATTATGCAGTGCCATATTCGCCATTAGAAAGATAAGAAGTTTATGCGGTTTTGAAGCAGCTAAATCCGTTTATTTTGCATATTTCCACTCCCTAATAACGTATGGCCTACTGTTTTGGGGAATGGCACCAAACTCAAAAAGAATTTTTCTCCTCCAGAAAAGAGCGGTACGCAGTTTATATAGAGTCTCACCAAGAAGTTCTTGTAAGCCGCTATTTGTAAAATCAGGAATAATGACTCTATTTTCTTCTTACATCTACCAAAATATTATGTACGCTCGTAGACACCTAACAGAAGCTCCGGTGAATAGCGATTTTCATCATCACGATACGAGGAATAAATCCAATCTCCACATAAACCGACAGCGACTTAGCAAAGTGCGAAACAGTTTTATTCACCAAAATTTGTCCTTCTATAATAAGATTCCAGAGCAAATGAAAAGCCTTGGAGAGGACCAATTTAAAAAGATAATTATACATAATTTGGTAAGAAACCCAATTTATGGTATAAGGGAGTTTGAAAATTCTGAGTTTATTTTCCATGTTGATGATTAATGAAATGCGTAAAGTTTTAAACATAATGGTATTATGATAGCTGACATTCTAATTTTCATATAATTAAATTAATTTAAAAAAAAAATACGAAGGCATATTGCTGGATTGGCAATAAAATATATATTTTTTGATTATTCTACATAGAATTTGCATTTCTATTTTAATATATTATTCTCCCTGACTCATTACATTAGCATATTTTGATTATTTGTATGTAGGTAATATTGAATACAATATTACAGCCATGACAACTATCACGATAGTTATGTTTATAATAATGAAATTTTTAGCATTTAATTTTGTGACGCATCCAAGTGTAGGAATGCCTATCTACTGGAGTAGTTGATTGTATTGTATTGTATTGTATTGTAGTAGATACGGTGCTGAGATAAAAAGTTTACGCGAAGTAGGTCCAAGTGAAAAGGGACAGCAGTATAGTAAAATTAACACCGTTATTAAACGACGAGCGGTTGCTTTGTGTAGGCAGTCGAATAGCAGCCGTAAGAGGCGTTCCCCTAGATTCCATTTTTCCCATAATTTTGGACGAAAGAGACCGCGTAACGAGTCTCATAATAGAAAGGACGCATAGAGACTTGAATCACGCAGGGGCGGAGCAGGTGCTCAGTCACACGCGGACGAAGTACTGGATAGTAAATGGGCGGCAGGCCGTAAAGAGACAATTGGCGAAATGTCAGCACTGTCGAAACGAAAGGGTTAAACCACAGGTGCCACGAATGGCTGACTTACCACGTGAACGTTTAGACCACCACGTGAGGCCGTTCACTAATACGGCTCTGGACTACTTTGGGCCGTACGAGGTAACGGTAGGTAGGAGAAGAGAGATACGGTACGGAGTACTGTTTGTGTGTTTGACGGTGCGCGCGATCCACATAGAGGTGGCAGAACATCTCACGACGGATTCGGCGATTCAGGCCATACGCAGGTTCGTGGCGCGCAGGGGACTGCCAAATGTTATGTACAGTGACAATGCCTCGACTTTGCTCGGCGCGGAGGCCGAACTCAAGCGAGCCGTTGCGGGACTGGATAATAAAAAGGGTTGAGCGACGCCATGAGTTTGAGGCGCATTCGTTGGAAGCATGTGCCCCCTCTAAGCCCTCATATGGCAGGTTCTTGGGAAAGGCTAGTGAGATCAGTGAAGAATTCGTTAAAGGTTGTCTTGAAGGAAAGATCTCCTAGAGCTGAGGTATTTCACACACTTCTAGCCGAGGTAGAGGCCATAGTGAACTCAAGGCCTCTGACGCATGTGTCTCTGGATTCGAGGGACGACGAAGTGCTGACGCCTCAACATCTGCTGCCAGGGTATCCAGCCAGTTATGCAGCTCCGGGCGCGTTCGAAGCCAAAGAGGTGAACCTGCGAAAGCAGTGGCGAATAGCACAAAGTTTAAGCGACTCGTTTTGGCGCAAATGGGTTACTCACTATTTGCCGACGCTAACGAATCGCCGCAAATGGCACGGAGAAGTGGCAAATTTAGAGATAGGAGATTTAGTTTTAGTTTGTGACAGTGGCCTTGCCAGGGGGCGGTGGCCAAGGGCGATTGTTTCTCGTACCTTTCCAGATAGTTATGGGCGCGTTCGGGTAGTAGAGATACTATCCGGAGGCAAGTATTATAAAAGATCAGTGGCTAAGCTGGCCAAGTTAGAGGTAAGAACGATAGAGGAGAGCACCATTGCGGCACCTGAGCGCAGTGGCAATTAAATAGCCACGAGGGGGTTAATGTGCCGCAAAATATCACAATACAGGGGGCTAGGAATGCATATTGCCTCACTTCGCAGAAGGAAGGTCCATCTCTGGCAATCGAGGGAGTGTCAAATTACATAAACGGTCGAAATGACGAAGGGAGAGCATATATGGGCTAAGGTCGACTCACCGTACGTGTTTTTGGACTATAAACAGCGTTCCTAGTGTGTAACATCTTGTTAGACTAATTAATCATAGTGTAATGTTAATTAGGAAGAGACCTTACGTCCATTTAACAAATAGTGTTGTATATATATATTTAAGATATGCCCTCAGCAACAGGAAAATAAGTTATGTAAATAAATTTATCGTACGATATTAGGAGATTGTGAAGGCGTTATCCCTAGTTAGGTCAACGGGCAGCATGCGGCTAGGATATTTTGAATTCAGTGTCTAACGAAGAGCGGCTCAGTGTGCTCGTTGATTGTATTGCGTAGGTCAAGGGAGGATTGAAGGACGCTTCACCAAACCTGCGTTTTATTCGGTCAAGAACAGTGCAGAGCGACACTCGAAGGATTCAGGAAACAAACTGTAGTTCATTTCTCGACGATACTGTGGCAAGTGTAAGGAGTGCTGCTGATCCAACCCTAACATCAAGATTGCAACGGTGTACGCTAAGTTAAGACTGCTTTACGAGGACTGTAGAGTAGAGCTTCGCGGTACACCCCTCTCTTCTTTAAAATAACTTTTTCTTCCGCTAGTTCTGCCATTCGTTGAGCGGCTGTCGTGCAGCTCTGTAACCGCCTCTGTGCAGTTGTCCTTCTGGCCGTCCTCGCTGTCCGAGTAGTTGCAGGCTGTGAGGCAATCGTAGGTCAAGAAGCGGTGGCGATTACGGGCGTGGGTGGCCACTCTCCCCATCAGAAAATCTTTTCTCAATTGTTTCCAAAATTGGCGACCTCATCCAGTGCTCAATTTCAAAGGAGCAAATCAACTGTGTCGCAGGAGTCCCCAAGAGAAATGATAAGACAAATAAGACCATAATGTTTCTCTTTGAGCTCCACCCCTCTCTTCTTTAAAAGAACTTTTTCTTCCGCTAGTTCTGCCATTCGTTGAGCGGCTGTCGTGCAGCTCTGTAACCGCCTCTGCGCAGTTGTCCTTCTGGCCGTCCTCGCTGTCCGAGTAGTTGCAGGCTGTGAGGCAATCGTAGGTCAAGAAGCGGTGGCGATTACGGGCGTGGGTGGCCACTCTCCCCATCAGAAAATCTTTTCTCAATTGTTTCCAAAATTGGCGACCTCGTCAAGTGCTCAATTTCAAAGGAGCAAATCAACTGTGTCGCAGGAGTCCCCAAGAGAAATGATAAGACAAAGAGGACCATAATGTTTCTCTTTGAGCTCCACCCCTCTCTTCTTTAAAAGAACTATTTCTTCCGCTAGTTCTGCCATTCGGTGAGCGGCTGTCGTGCAGCTCTGTAACCGCCTCTGTGCAGTTGTCCTTCTGGCCGTCCTCGCTGTCCGATTAGTTGCAGGCTGTGAGGCAATCGTAGGTCAAGAAGCGGTGGCGATTACGGGCGTGGGTGGCCACTCTCCCCATCAGAAAATCTTTTCTCAATTGTTTCCAAAATTGGCGACCTCGTCAAGTGCTCAATTTCAAAGGAGCAAATCAACTGTGTCGCAGGAGTCCCCAAGAGAAATGATAAGACAAATAATACCATTATGGTGCACAAAAGGTACTTAAAAGATGAAATGAAATGAAAAATACCTTTATTGTACTAATAAAAATAATTACATTGGTAAAGAAAACTTGAATTCTATTTTAACTTAGATGACTAAAAGATATCTAAAAAAGATGACTTCGTCTCTGCTGCAAAGAAATGCACCATTACATAGAGTAATCTTAACCTATAGGGTAGTGATAGGAATTTCGTCAACGATCATCTTACTTTGGAGAATAAGATGCTACTCAATCAAAGCAGCCTGGCTTCCCCTTTACCTGGGTGAAAGGGTGTAAGATTTTTATCAGGAAAAATCCTACTTCACCAGCTGTGACTATCCGGTCGGCATCAGATCTAATAAAAGTTCCTTATTTAGGTTTAACCGTGATTGGTACATTATTAGTTTTAATTAAACTAGTATTGTTTTATGTAAGAAAAATATCTATATTCGCGTGTAATGCTCTCAACATCTACTTGCAAAGTTGCAGAAACGTTAGTATGCCGGAGGGCACTTGGTGGGCTGCTTGTGGCGCGCTCTGTATGGCTACCTGCGCCATTATTCTAGTATACCTCAAGACGGAGGGACCGTCCGCTGGCTCCCGTTTTTTTTTGCAAGGTTGCATATGGCTCTGTCTTAAAGTTGTTTTTTATAGCCCTTATCGCTCAGGCTAAGAATGGTTATTCTCACTGCTGTTATGAAATCTAAAATGTGTTGATTCTTGGTGTTTACAGTAGGTTATTGTTTGTATTGTCTGTAATGCCCACACAATGACTAGTAATACTACGTGCTATCAATGATGCTGATTAATATTTTTTACCAAAATGTAAATGGTCTGAGAACGAAAACCTCTCTTTTTTATAGAAATATTTATCTAAATTCTTATGATGTGGTTTGTATAACGGAATCATCTCTAACTGACGGTAATAATAATAGCGAACTCTTAGACGATCGTTATCTGGTCTGTCACCGCTGAATCCGCAACAAATTTGAAAAATGCAGTGGGATAATGATAACATCGTGAAGTTTATCGATGGATATAGGGCCAGGGAAGTTCTGTGGGACCCCGGAAACAAGAACTATTTTAATAAAATTCTAAAGCAAGAGGCATGGGACGAACTGTCTATTGAAATGGAGTGCAGTGTCGACGAAATGAAAAAGAAGATGGATACTTTATTGGCTGGGTTGCGTTGGGAGAAAATGAAGATGAAAAAATCTGAAACAACTGGGTCAACAACCAAACAAAAGAAGGTGGTGGGTGCTGGCTATAGGGACATAGTCACTGAATTCGGACTAGTTAAGTATGACTAAGTTTAGTAGACTTTTATGGTAAAGTCCCCGCAGGTGATGTAATTCTCATGGTTGGTTATTATAGGAAGGAGTTTTTTGACAATAACTTCTTTATTAAGTTGTGACATTTATTTATTTTTGTTTAGGAAGAGCATGGAAAACCAGCTTGCAAAACTTTACGCTGAGCCATCTGGAGAATTTTCTAATTTGTTCGGGTGTCCTACAGCAATTTTGAATACCGTAGATTGGGGCTACTTTGATTCACGGGGCTAGATTGATAATCACTTCCTCTTTGTTATTTTTTCGTAATTGTGGTATCCCAGAGCATCGTGGCAAAATATAAAAATCGAATCTGGCAACACCAGAGCTGTCATCGCGACATACAACGAGTCCACGGCGATTTGACTTCTGGAAGTTTATTTAAAAAAATAGTTATTTTGAAGCAATTTTTCGACGAAAAAACTGTTCTGCAAAACTTTGGATGTGCCAAGGTATGTGTAACTGTTATGGATTTGTTTTGAAGCTATGTTCTACACATGGTTCCTTCTTTACGATTCTAACCTCTTTATTTCGATTTGTCGGCCATATTGGCGACTACAACTTGCATTATTTGGCGTGGGGTAACTTTGATTGGGGGTGTGGGGTAAAATTGATAGGTATCAAAGAAGCCCCTTTGAATGTTGTGTTTCATTGAATATTTTGTCTATCTTTGCTGTATCGTTAATATATGTGTCTATGAAATGTAACAATGGTAATTGTGTATGTTGTTATAGGTTGCAGCCATCATGGTGCGAACATACAAGAAAAAACCAGGATCAAGGAGCTACAAGAACTACGACGAAAATATTCTGAATGCAGCAATCATAGAAATTTGCGATGGGGCATCTATTAAGTCGGTGTCCGAAAAATACAAAATCCCTTACGGGACGCTTTTCAATAAGTATAAGGGGTTGCATGGGAAACCACTAGGAAAACCCACAATATTCACCACAGATGAAGAACTCGCAATACTTAAGGGCGCAGCCATATGCGGAGACTGGGGGTTTCCTCTCAGTCTGATGGACATAAGAATACTTGCTAAAGCGTATCTAGACCAAGTCGGAAAAGAAGTAGTACAGTTCCAAAATAATACCCCAGGTGTCGATTGGGCCTACAGTCTACTGAAACGGCACAAAAACTCATACGGACAACGACTGTCAACAAACATCAAAAGGGCTCGTGCCATAGTCGATCGGCCTACCGTTGAAAATTATTTTCAAAATTTGGAGGATACTCTAAAAGATATACCACCGAGTAACATCTTTAACTACGACGAATCAAATGTAAGTGATGAACCCGGAAAAAAGAAAGGGATTTATCGTCGTGGAGTTAAGTACCCTGAAAAGATCGCGAATCATTCAAAAAGTTCTACCACTGTTATGATGTGTGGATCGGCAGATGGTGTATTGCTTCCACCTTACGTAATATACAAAAGTCTTCATTTGTATGATACATGGAAAGAGGGAGGCATCAAGGGCGCTCCATGTTGCACCAGAAGTTGCTGTTCTACGGGAACCCGGTACAACAGAACAATGCATGGATGGATTGACAGCAATACATTCTTCGACTGGTTCAACTCGTCATTCTTACCGCATGCTAGACGTTTAGAGGGCAAAAAAGTACTTATAGGTGATAATTTATCCTCACATTTCAATGACGGTGTTCTCCGACTGTGTGAAGAATATAATATATCTTTCGTGTGTCTTATCCCGAATTCCACACACTTATGCCAGCCTCTTGATGTTGGGTTTTTCAGAGCGTTCAAAGAAGCATGGCGACAGACGCTGAGCCAATGGAAAAACCAAAATCCTAAAGCTGCGACGATATCCAAGGACGCATTTCCCTCAGTTCTAAAGAAAGCTTTGATATGTATGGATGCCAAGCCACCAAAGCCTACTAAGAACAACGACGCAAGACCTGGTGATAGGGAAGCCTCTGCAATAAAAAGAGACTTGTTAAATTCCTTTTATGCCACAGGAATTTTTCCATTGAATAAAAATAAAGTCCTCGACCGTCTTCCACAGAAACCTACCAACACTCCGACAAAGGTTGTCAATAATGTTTTGGTGACCTTCTTACAGAGCCAGCGTTATCCAGATAATAACGAACCACGACGAAAGAGAACTCGTTTGATGGTGGAGCCTGGAACAAGCGTGGGGACAGTCAGTGCCAACGGCGAGCCTGCAACTGAAACTAATGATATCGAAGAAGTTGCAGGTTCTTCCCAGAACGCTGAATGCGTGCAGCCACAAAACGAACTTCTCAACGAAGGCACATTTGTTCTGGTTAAATTTTATTCCCAGAAGAAGAAGAGCTTCGCCTACAAATATGTTTGTAAAATAATACAGCGATTATCAGATAATGAGTTTGTAGTGGCAGGCTATAAAACTAAGAACAGAGAGAAAACTACTTTCAAGGCTATCCCGAATGACGAACCGTCGATTGATTTCTCTGACGTTCTGCTTATCCTGCCTGCACCGTCTGTTACAATCATTAATGAACACTACACCGAGTACACATTTCCCCTGAAGATCGATACAAACGATCCTTGATATTATTTTAATGATGTTGTTTAGAAGTTACCGTTTGTTTTCTGTTTTAAAATATGCCCAAATAACGCTAATAAAAAATATAGATTTGATAAGATTTATATGATAAGATTTTTATTCGTGTTTTCATTTACCAAAGTAGCCCCCGTCTTCATTCATGCCCTATCTAGTACATTGCCTGTACTTATCAAAGTTACCCCCACTTAAATTGATAGCCACATATTTTATTTTGCCTGTAATTCTTTAACACTCCAGTAGATTTTATTTTTAGGGACTTGTTTGACTTCGTGGAATAAAACTGAGCATTTTCCATGAAAAAAATCATTGGGTATCAAAGTTACCCCGACCATGGTTTAATGTTGATAGCACCTTATTCTATTTTTTTTCTCAAAAACTGGTGGATGGCATTTTTTTTTTTTACACTTACTGTAAAGCCTAAGCCGCGACTGGGATTCAAGTATTTTTTTGGATAACCTACGAAGCCTGGTTACAAAAATATGACACTTTGAATTTCTAAAACTATCAAAGTAGCCCCAATCTACGGTACCTTCTACAAAAAATAACTCCTATGGTTGCAAAACAAGATACATATTGGAGGGATGCAGTTCCAGTGAAAGTATGCTTGGCAGTTATATTGAGATATCTAGCTACTCAGGATAGCTATAGAATTTCACCTGCTTTACCTATTTAAAATTTCAAGCCAACTTATATTGATTATTGTCTCTGAAGTATGTTTGGCGCTCAACATAGTGTTGAAGAATTTTGTGAAAGTAAACCACATTATTTTACTAACATGTATATAATTAATTGTTTACAATACAATACAAGTTACAAAATTAGCTCATAGAAAATCAGTATTCCTCTGTGTTATTATCACATTTCCGAAGCTTTCATATCGTAGTCTACTTGTTTCTGGTTCAATAATTTCTTGTGATAAAACGTCAATTGCTTCGGATTGTTGGTTAACCACATTTTGTGGCAGAGCTTCAACTGAGCCGGGAGAGTCAATTACATAACTCGGTGATGGTGTTTGTGATAAATATACATTGTTGCTAGGACGACGTATAATTTGTGCAGGAGAAGAAACAGTATGATCTACCCTGCATCATTCTAAGCTCTTACATTATTTCTTCCCTTCTAAATTTTGGGTATCCCTCAATTTGTTTTGTTAACATTTTACAAAATAAGTCACATTCGTCTTCTTCTTTCTCTTTGTTGGCTAATGCGGTGAAAGCAGTAGGGGAACAGGTGGCCCAGTGGTTACCGGGGCACAGTGAATAGCCGCTACTAACTCGCTTGTTTGAAGTCACACATACATGCTCACTTTGAACAATCGTATGTTCTATTCAACTCCCCTTCCCCCGGCCAGTTGTTGGAGTACTTCGGTTCGAGGCGGATGTGCTGCGCCTGCTTCGCGCCATGTAAGTGGTCATACTGTTTTTAATTAACGTAACTATGAAATGTTTTTTGTGGAATTTCACTATGATATTTGTGGAGGCTTTCCAAGTGTGGGGCTTTCCCACGTGTGGCCTACAAACAGACTCAACCCTCCGGGTTGTAAGGCCAAAGGTGACGTCGGGCGGCGTTTTCGAAATCCTCTTCTTTAACGTCGCTCGGGTCGTGTCTAAATCCGCTGTAGGTAGTATTTCCGGGACTTGCACTCGAGGTTTGTATTGTTAATAAAAAATAATAATTTTGATGTTTTTTAAAAGCTTCTAAGCCATTAAAGATTTTTATTTACTTTAAAAATGAAGTCTATTACACTAGTTACGAATTTACAAAGCACGCTCGAAAATGGCCTGTCGCAAGGCACGCTAATAATGATCTCCAAGACACGCTCGAAAAATGATCTGTCTGTATCGGCGGGCACCCTCCATTATATAGGTAAGACCGCCGCCGTCGGCCGCGTGGTGGGGGAGGTTCGTTCCCCGCCCGCACGCGGTTGTCGGCCGGCGTACTATTGTATGCCGTTTTGTGAAGTTTAATATAATATTATTGCCTTCTATTTTACTAAAGCTAAGGGTGTACATACGACCTTAAACTCTAACTTATATTAACTTATGATTATTTTACATTTATCTTTTAATAATCATAATTTATTGCTATGTCCTATTTTAGGTAGAATTTACATATCTTCACCAGTTATTGGCCGATTTGGCTCGGACAAAGTCTAAAAATTAAATTATATAGTTTTCTAAACATTTAGACATTTTTATGGCAGCAATTTTGTGGATTTTTTGTGATCCAATATTTAAGCTGGCGCTTCCCAAAATATGAGTCATTCTTTGTACCTACCTGGCTGGCGGGGAGGGTCGATTTTACAATCGGCGGCGGGGTTGTCTAATCCTTTTGCCGGCGGTGTATTTAGGGTGGGTTTTTATTACCCTTTTAAAATGCACGTGCTGAGATATTTCCGACGTTTCCTTTGTTTGCGAGCGAGGTTTGTTTTCGGATTGACGTGTAATTTCGAAATTTTTGGCGTTTCGCTTGTAAATATTCCACTTTTAGTTTAAAAACCATTAGCCCCCGCTTTTAGTGGAGCTAATCCGGGTGTACCGATATTGTGTGCTAAGTGCACTTACTGCCATAAATAATATTTGTTGGTTGGGGATTTTTGATGCGCTCGGAATTTTAGGCATGACGACACAATATTTGTTGTGATGTTTATCATCATCATGCCTGCCCGATATTTCATCTTTCTTCCCGCAACATCCCCCTCTCCGTGAGACAAGTGTTTCTCCTCACTCCTCTTCTTCGGGAGGTGAAATTGTTGTTCTCACTTCCTCTTGGTGGGGAGAATAGATTACTGCCACTTTATGTACTGGTCTTTTGTACGACTTTCCGCGACAGCAGATCGTTACTGAACGTACTTGCTTATCGGGAGCGGTATGTACTTGCTCTATTCGCCCTCGGAGCCAAGTATTTCTGGGTAGGTCCGCGTCCACAAGGATGACTATGTCTCCTATCTGGACGGGTTTTACCGCGTCGTGCCATTTTGGTCTCGTCGCCAGCGTCGGGAGATATTCGCGTACGAATCTCGACCAAAAATGGTTTGCCATTATTTGGGCTTTTTGCCACTGTTTTTTGAGGCAAAGATTGTCGTTGTCAATTACGCCTATGTTGAGTCGACCTGATGACGAACCAATCAAGAAGTGATTTGGCGTAAGACTTTCGTCGTCTTGGCTGTCGAGTGAAACATGGGTTAACGGGCGAGAATTTACCGAATGTTCAGCCTCTGCCATTAACGTTAATAATGTCTCGTCGCGAGGAGCTTTTTCCTTTAAAGTGATGGAGAGAGCTTTTTTTATTGACTGAACCAATCTCTCATAAAAACCTCCCATATGGGGGGCTGTCGGAGTGTTGAATCTCCATTCTATTTCCTTCATAGCGCATTGTGAACTTACGTCATCAAAATTGACATCTTGCAGTGCCCGTTTCAACTCGTTATTGCTCCCGTGAAAGTTCGTTCCGTTATCGGAAAATATTACGGACGGTGTCCCTCTGCGTGCGCATAGTCGCTTTATTGCCATCATTGTGCTGTCCGTTGATAGTGAACGGACGATTTCTATGTGGACGGCTCGACTACTCATACAACAGAAAAGCATACCGTACCGTTTTTCCCGGTGTCTTCCAACGGTGACTTCTATCGGCCCGAATATGTCGGCTCCGATATTGGTGAACGGTCGTATGTGATGAGCCAATCTGATGTCCGGTAAGACCGCCATTTTGGGTGGAATTGGCTTCGCTCTGTCAATCTGACATTTTCGGCAGTCGCGAGTGATTTTTCGAATCGCTCCCCGGAGTCGCAATACCCAATAACGCTGTCGTAGTTCATTACAAACCCATTCACGGCCTTTGTGACCGGCTTGCTCGTGCTGCCATTTCATCAACAACTGGGTGTAATGACTACGCGCGTCCAGTATTGCGGGTTGTTTTACCTCGGGGGCGACACCGGCTAAATTTTGTATGCGACCGCCTACTCGCAGGATCCTATTCGTATCCAGGTACGCATTTAGGTTTCTTATCCTGCTGTTTTTTTGTAATTCTTTATTAATTTTTAATAATGAAATTTCCTCGCTGAAATCTTGTTGCTGCGAAACCCGAATCAGGTAGAGGTCCGCGCAAGCAAGTTCTTGTGGGGTTAAATGTTTTGTTTTTTCGCCGCTGCGTTTGCAGCGTTGTACGAATCGAAATATCCATGCTACTGTACGACGTAACCGTTCTAGGCGTGAGAATCGTTTTGTCTCGATTAGTGAAATAGTTTTTATCGAGGTCATTATATTTACCGGTCGACGTTCTTCGTCCTGACCGTATTCTGACGATGGAGATTCATCGTCCGCGGTTGATTCCCCTGGATTTAATTTCGATACATATTCTTTTTTAACAAAATTATTTTTTATGTCCCATTTTTGAGTGGCTAACGGCTGGTTGTTAAGCAACTTATTCTCTGTGGAATTTGACCGTTCTTTCGCCATCTCGCAATTGTCTGGCAACGTTACCTGGTCGCTTTTCCAAAGCAGTCCGGTACTCCAACGATTGCCTTCTAGCTTCGTTGTCTCGTGAAGAAGCGTCTCGGCCCGCGCGTTTGTAACGGCCTTATGGGCGCGTATGTGCGTTCCTATTTCTTCTACTTCGAAATACGACCGGATGATGTCATCCATCCTTTGGTTTGAGCCCGCATTCCGTAAGTGGTTTACGGCGCGGCAAGTAGCCAAATCACCGCCCCCCCCTCCCCCTAATGTCCAACCAAGTCGGCAATAGGTTGCTATCGGAGCTTTCGGGGGACCGGTTTTTATCGTTCTGGGAATGATTAGATCATAGTGATCTATTCCTATTAGAATTTGCGGTGCTCCTTCAAAGTCGCAAAACGGTATGTCGGCTAAATGAGGCCATTTAATTAGCATGGATTTAGCACAGAATTTTTGTGCTGGTAAATCCAGCTGTTTTATGGTCCTGGCGTTACATAATTCATAATATTTTTTACCTTTCAGCGGTCGGATCTTACAGTTTACTCGCTGCGTTGTCGCGTTCGCAACTGACATGCCCGAGGCGCCTACTAAATCTAAGGGGCTAATTTTCCCGTGTACTCCTATTTTATCCGTTATGCTCTGATCTATTAATGTGATTGAAGATCCTTCATCGCATAACGCTAGCGCTTTTATAACGCCTTCCGGCCCCCGTAGTTCCACGGGCGCTACCCTTAGAATCATTTTTTCCGATCCATCCCAAGTATTAGCTACTGTGTTAGGGGTATTTTGGTCGTCGTTTGAGGGCTGATTTTTTATCGCGGCATTATTTTTATGTAATAATTTGTGGTGAGGCCACTTACAACCTTCTATCCCACACGGCTTTTTTACGCTACATTGCGCTTGGCGGTGGTCTTTTCTAAAACACCGTGTGCATAAGCGTTTTTCCTTAACCCATGTCCAACGTTGATTTATTGTCATTTTTTCTATTTCGCGGCATTTAGGGGTTAGATGATTGTTTCGCCCGCACTTTAGGCAGGCGTCTGTCGACTCCTGAGTGTCTGTAGCAAAAACTCTTTTTTTGCTCGGCATCTCGGATCGATTGTTACTATACTTATTTTTTGAATAATCTTTTACGGGATCTTCTTGAGAGGCGGCGTCTATTATTGTCTCTAACCAGTTTCCGTAATCTAAAAGAGTAGGATGCGGTCCATGGCCGGCGGAGTACCACTGTAACCGCAAATGTTGTGGCAACTTCATCACTAATTCTTTTAGCAGCGGTGGATTTGTGAGATACGCAGAATGACCCATATTTTTTAAAGCATGTACGACATTACAAACGGTAGTGCCGTACTCAACCAACTTAAATATCGAATCACTCACCAATATTTTCTGCATACTGCGTGCTTCCTGCATGAGCGCGTCGATGCGAGCGCCAGGTCTGCCAAAACGGCGTTCCAGCGCTCTTCGGATCTCCGGGACATTGCCGGGATCCAGTAACATCGCGCGTACTGCCTCGCGCGCGGGTCCTCGCAGGCTTTGTTGTAGTCGTAGCAGATTGTCCGCGTTGGTGAATCCGCACATTGTCGACCCCTGGTCGAATAGTGCGGCGTATATTGGCCACTCCTGCATGCTGCCGTCGAACTGGGGAAGGCTGCGTAGCATCTTCGCTCGGGTCTGCATCATGTAGACGTCGGGCGGGCTGCATTCTTCCTCTTTCTTCAATGTCGGGACGTCGCAGCTCGGACGGGCGTAATTGCTCGCTCGGGCGGTGTCACTCGGTCGATTGGCGGTGGCGGCTGCGGCGTTATCGGCGATCGCTTTCGTGACGGCGCTCGCGACGGCTCGCTGTAATGCGGTGTCGCTCGCCTTTTTGTCCGTGGCGTCGTCGTCTTTTAACTGCCGCTCGTAGGAGGAGGCTCTTGGATGGGAGTTGGCGGCGGCTGCGGTGGCGGCGATCGCTTGCGTGACGGCGCTCGCGACGGCTCGTTGGAATGCGGCGTCGCTCGTTGTTTTTCCTGCGGCGTCGTCGTCCCTTAATTCCCGCTCGTTCACCCATTCCTCTGTACGTCCGGTCGTTAGTCGGCGGCTCTGTCGCTCCGCTCGGCTGACGGCTCGGCTTATTTGGTCGTCGTCGTCCATGTATAATTTTTCCTCAACCTCTGTCAGGACTTTCCGTTGTTCGAGTTGTCGGTTGATCCTTTCGGATTCAATTCGGTGAGTCTCGACTGCGAATTTGGTGTCGGCTGCGGCTTTTTCCTGGGCGGCTTTTAGCTCCGCCTCCAATTGTCGCCTCCTGATGGTGGTGGTTGCTGATCTGGACGATCGATGACTTGTCATTGACGGCTCCCTGCTGCTAGTAGACTGTGCTCTGCTGGCTGGTCTCTCAGCGGTCGTCGTCTTAATTGTAGATCTTGCGGCATCTTGTTGATCGGCTCGTAGTTCTTGCCTGTGAGCGTCGATCTGGCTTTTGTCGCGTGCTTTGTCCGCAATCCTTGCGCTTCTTCTAGCGCTCTCCGTCCGTTCCGCGCTCGTTTGACGCGGCGTCGACATTTCGGAGATTCTTCAAATTTTTGGAAAAATTATTTTTTATTATTTTTTACCTTGATGGACCTGCTTTCTGCTTAAGGTCCTGATTTCCTATCCCGTCTCGAAGGACCAAGATGTGGAGGCTTTCCAAGTGTGGGGCTTTCCCACGTGTGGCCTACAAACAGACTCAACCCTCCGAGTTGTAAGGCCAAAGGTGACGTCGGGCGGCGTTTTCGAAATCCTCTTCTTTAACGTCGCTCGGGTCGTGTCTAAATCCGCTGTAGGTAGTATTTCCGGGACTTGCACTCGAGGTTTGTATTGTTAATAAAAAATAATAATTTTGATGTTTTTTAAAAGCTTCTAAGCCATTAAAGATTTTTATTTACTTTAAAAATGAAGTCTATTACACTAGTTACGAATTTACAAAGCACGCTCGAAAATGGCCTGTCGCAAGGCACGCTAATAATGATCTCCAAGACACGCTCGAAAAATGATCTGTCTGTATCGGCGGGCACCCTCCATTATATAGGTAAGACCGCCGCCGTCGGCCGCGTGGTGGGGGAGGTTCGTTCCCCGCCCGCACGCGGTTGTCGGCCGGCGTACTATTGTATGCCGTTTTGTGAAGTTTAATATAATATTATTGCCTTCTATTTTACTAAAGCTAAGGGTGTACATACGACCTTAAACTCTAACTTATATTAACTTATGATTATTTTACATTTATCTTTTAATAATCATAATTTATTGCTATGTCCTATTTTAGGTAGAATTTACATATCTTCACCAGTTATTGGCCGATTTGGCTCGGACAAAGTCTAAAAATTAAATTATATAGTTTTCTAAACATTTAGACATTTTTATGGCAGCAATTTTGTGGATTTTTTGTGATCCAATATTTAAGCTGGCGCTTCCCAAAATATGAGTCATTCTTTGTACCTACCTGGCTGGCGGGGAGGGTCGATTTTACAATCGGCGGCGGGGTTGTCTAATCCTTTTGCCGGCGGTATATTTAGGGTGGGTTTTTATTACCCTTTTAAAATGCACGTGCTGAGATATTTCCGACGTTTCCTTTGTTTGCGAGCGAGGTTTGTTTTCGGATTGACGTGTAATTTCGAAATTTTTGGCGTTTCGCTTGTAAATATTCCACTTTTAGTTTAAAAACCATTAGCCCCCGCTTTTAGTGGAGCTAATCCGGGTGTACCGATATTGTGTGCTAAGTGCACTTACTGCCATAAATAATATTTGTTGATTGGGGATTTTTGATGCGCTCGGAATTTTAGGCATGACGACACAATATTTGTTGTGATGTTTATCATCATCATGCCTGCCCGATATTTCATCTTTCTTCCCGCAACAATATTCGTGTATTATCTCTTTTTGTCCTGATTTTAATACAATTTGCTATCATATTTGATTTGAGTTTTAAGATTACGAATGTGATGCTTATTTTTTTTTCTCATGTTTTCTTTATTTCGACCTTATGGGGCAGAGTGGATAAATTGAGTGTGGGGCTGCGTGGTTTATTATCCACTGTGCCCCACATGAAATTTTTGGATACAAAATGGTCCGCAATCGGCAGCGGAAAACTACCATCGGTCTTCATGAAGCATATAAAATAAAAGAGGCCATTGAGCAAATAAAGCAGGGCAAAAAAAAAATGGACAAGTAGCCAAACTTATGAATATTCCATACACAACTTTATATAGATACCATTCCAAAAGTGTTATTGTTGATAATCCAAGATACACCCAATTATGCTAACCGTCAAATTTTTGACGAAAACCAAGAGAAGTCATTGGTTGAATATCTCGTAAAATGCAGTCAAATGTTTTATGGTTTGACTCCGGTTGAAGTTCGCCGCCTAGGTTATGTGATGGCTAATACTAATAATATAAGAATGCCTGATAAGCGGCATGAATCGAAGTTTGCTGGAATCGATTGGTTTTACCATTTTAGAAAGTGCCACCAAACTCTAACTTTAAGGGCTCCAGAAGGTTGCAGCTTGAGCAGAGCCACAGCGTTCAATAGGCACAATGTTGGCATATTTTTTGATAATCTTGAGAATGTCATACAAAGAGAGCCTACTTTTGGAGATGGTACTACAATCTTCAACCTCGATGAAAAAAATACAATGACTGGGGGCCAATTTTTGAAACCGGTCTAAAATTTTAGTGTAAAATATTTCGCTCACTATTTATCGCTCGGTTTTACAAATCTATTCTTGAACAAAATATATGGCATGCTATTATTTTATACATATAGTATGGCAACGCTGTCGTTTATATCAACATGCAAGCACAAAACTGTCAAAAATGTCGTCATGTGACTTAACCTAACTTTTGTCTTTCTTCCTTCTTCGCGCGCGTTAGATGTGGCACACATTTCTGAGTCAAATTCCTCTTCGGACTCCGACACCACCTCTTCGGACGCCGACACCACCTCTTCGGACGCCGACACCATCTCTTGGGGCGCCTCTATATTGTTGAGCAGCTCAACGCTCTTGTTTTCTCGATTTCTTTTATTGACCTTTGCAACGAATACGGTTTTTCTCTCATGTATAACAAACTAACTGCTTGACTTTTCTGACGACCCGAGCTTTGCTTTTTCTCTCAACGATTACGGACAACTTGCTGTCGACCACGAACAACCCGGAGCGAAAACCTGCTTTCTCTCTCGATTACGGACGGATCATGGAAAAGAGGATTTTTAAAGTAATACTAAAAATAATAATAATAGAGTGTCCGTCCCTACATTTCAAAACTAATGAAATTATTTGCGGATTATATGGGGGCACTCTTGTACAGATGCAGAACAGTTTTTATGTTTAAGATTGTCATAAAAAAACTGGAAATCCTTCGGGATGAAGGACTTCAGCTCTTGTAAGTGTGCAAATTTGGACAAATCAATTTCGCACAGTCCTGTGTACAGCAGAGGATGCTCTAATGGCAAAGTGACTCGTTTTGGACGTCTAGGAAGTTCAGTCCATGTGCCTGAATGTTCCAACTTGAAATTAATGATGCCTTGTGGGTCATATTGGTAAGCACAAACATCAGCCAAGCATGGATCACCTGCTTTGTTCCCAGGTCGAATGCTTGTATAAATGGCCTCATAAAATTTTGAAAAATAATCAAAGTTTAGTGGTGTTACTCTATATCACTCTATATATACTCTATCTATATCACCATCAATTCTATGTGGCGGCAAACTCAGCGGGCTATAGTAAATAGCTCGAAAATCTGCCGCTTTTTTACATAGGTGACAAGGCGAGATTTTTGCCTCACCCAGGTTGGCACGAATCAGCGTTTTACGGCCGATGGCGTGCGTGAATCCGTCACAGATTGTTGGATCTTGAGACGGACGAGATACGGTTTTCTCCATAGAGCTCGTATCGACGGGACCAGTGGACCCATTTGCGATCTTTCTCTTTGTAGATCGATCTCAACTGTCTTCGCCGAGTTGTAAATTCGGCCTCTTCGTGGTGCTTAAGGAGATCAAGTAATGCGAGATTTAGTTAGATTCGCTTACCGTTGAAGGATGCAGTCTCATACGCGATCTTGAGATGATCTTCCGGACGTCGGGCAACGGTCGTAGCTAGGGCTCGTAGATCTTCAAAAGGTCCTCGCGGAGGTTTTCTTCATAAACGCACTTAAACACTGGTAATTGCTTCAATATTACTAAAGTTTCAGATATTTGAATTTTCGCTTTTTTTTTTTTTGAATTAAACACAGATGACTGAATTAACTTTATTTTATTAATATGACTTTTATGACGTTTTACACACTAGTTATAATTAACTTATTTATATATATATATATATAATGGCCGCGGAATCGAGTATGGTTTGAACTTTTCGCGGACTGAGTATTACGAGAATTTAGAGAACAATAAAATATCCCGGAGTTCGCACAACACAGTGAAATCGGCTCTTTAAGAGAGGTCGCTCGCCCTGCGCTGCCGTAAAAAGAGATGGAGATAGTCTCGCATTCTTTATATTGCGAATGTAATCACCTGCGATGAAAATTTCCTTATTTCTTTTACCAAGCTTCCTTTCAATTGTGCTGTGGACTGAGTCCATTTCCATCTGGGTATGACCTACGCATAAATAGGTACGTTACCTATCCCGCTTGTAGGTTTACTTCTGCAAGCGGGATAGGTATTATACTTGAGCGAGCCCATTTTCGTAGAATTCCCCCTGACAAAAGGAGCACCGCCGCGCGAGTGAGAGACTACTATTTTTGTCTCACATGAATCGTCGTGACCTAGCATTAGTGACAAACTGATTGCATTCGGGAGTGCACGCGTCGCACGTATTGTTTTAGTGAATAATCGCTTTCTTGTGCGCGATCAAAGCTCACTATGAATTTACGTAGCAAGGTTAAAACCTGTCCCATATTTGGTGTGGCAAAACCGCTCCCAAGTAGCATGTTACCAACAAAAGAAGACGTGATGAAGCATTTTATGACAGTTTCTGAAACATTGGGTAGTCGTTTAAAAAACTCTGTGAATGACATCAGTGAAATCATCGTTACCGACTTGGAAAATGTGTGGAAGAAGGCTTCATTACCCACGATAGGTCATAGAGCGATCGTTAAGTTATTTAAGAATTATCACGAGAAATACAGGGCTATACTGAAGCCGTACAAAGGTAGGAGTAATAATGAAAACTACATGAATAAATTGGACGAGTTCAGACGGGAGAGCCAGTCGCTATTTGATATCGCTACTTGCAAGTGTAGTTCATTTGAATGTTGTGCTTGTGAACCAAAACGCAAAGTACCACTTCAAGAAAGGGATTTTCTAAATGACCAAAGGGGTGACAGGAAAATGATGATTGGTTCGGTAGATATAAAGACTACAAATAAAACGATGAGCAACAATTTAAGAACTCTAAAACGGAAACTGTATGAAGAAAAAGCAAAATCCTCCACCAACCAATCGCAGACATCAGTTTCGGAAATTGAAACTCAAAGTTTGACTTGCAAAAAATCAAACACTGTTTCCAGCCTTGAGGCTGAGGGCTTACCCTTGCCGTGAACCATTACAAACCCACAAAAGGAGTACTCAACTGTAGCCAGAACCTTAGATCGCTTTGGAATATCAGATAGAGCAGGAGCTGCCATCGTCTCAGCTACGTTACAAGATATTGGACTAGTGACGCAAGAAAACATTTCAAATGTTGTCGATCGCAGCAAAATTCGTCGAGCGCGTACTAAGGCAAGAACCGCTACGCTTGCTGCTTATAGTAATGAACTTACAAACTGTTTGTCAAAAACTATTTGCATTTCATTTGACGGACGCAAGGACAAGACCCTTTTTTATGAAGACATGCGCCGGAAAATCACGACAGAAGAACACATATGTGTTCTCATAGAACCTGGATCGAAATACTTGGGTCACATTTCAACCCCGTCAGGTGATGCTAAAACAATCGCGCATAAGATGTTTGCCTATTTCATAGCAAAAGATCTTGTTTTAAAGAAAATCATGGCTATCAGCTGTGATGGAACTGCTGTGAATACCGGCTATAAATCAGGTATTATCCGGTTACTTGAAGGCAAGCTACAACATCCACTTCAATGGCTCGTATGTCAACTTCATGCCAACGAACTCACTTTGAGGCATCTCTTTGAGCATCTAGATGGAACTACAACAGGACCAAAAAGTTTTAGCGGCAAGGTGGGACGGAGTCTGAACAAC
This sequence comes from Micropterix aruncella, assembly GCA_944548615.1. Taxonomy (NCBI): domain Eukaryota; kingdom Metazoa; phylum Arthropoda; class Insecta; order Lepidoptera; family Micropterigidae; genus Micropterix; species Micropterix aruncella. The sequence continues at coordinate 9,233,559 of OX155967.1, forward strand.
TGCGAATTTCTCCCGGTCACAACTTTTCATACAATCGAATGCATGTTACCAAATATAACTAAATCTCGAGAAGACCTTAGCACCGACCAGCTATATTTGCTAGAGATTTGTCGTGCGATCAACGACGGTCATTGCAACCCAAACGCAATCCTGGGAAAATCTGTCACTCGCGCTGGTTAACAACAGCCAACAGGATTCTAAGGCTGTATGTTTATACTTCATCGCCATCAGAAAATCTTGTGGTTTTAGCTGAGTTTGTGATCAAGGTGTACGCGCCGATGTGGTTTCAGATAAAGACCCAACCTTACTGTATTAATGGAGCGCAACACGTATTTGAGACCATTAAGTTGTCTCGTTATCTGCCTGAAAACTTAAAAAAGGTAGTGGATCCAGTTATTCAACGGAATGGCTATTTTGGCCACTGTGAAAACATAATGATAGCAATGCTATACGATGAAAGACGGCACATAAAAGAACTCGCTCTGAGACGTATTCTGAAAATTCGGGAGAGGTCGGCGTTCACACCTAGAAGGGTGTTTCAAGTGCCATCGTTTAATTTCGAAGCAAAGGACTACACGGACTTGATCGACTGGAAAGTGATTTCGGAACCACCACTCACCATGCAAATACCAACTGCCGTCATTTCCGAAGCCATTTTGGACCTCAGTAGCTTAAATGCTACGATATTTTTGGACTTCCAGCACATACCTTGTCACACGCAAGCTACAGAAAGATGCATAAAGTTGATAACGGAATCAAGTTCTGCTGTCTGTGGCCCAGAACGACGTGAAGGATATATAAGAAATAAATTGGAGTCATGCCGAATAATGCCCATATTCGAATCAAAGAAACATTACAAAATTGGGTAAAATTTCGTTATCTTTCAATTCAATGTAAGCTCTTTGTTGCCGATTATTTTATGTAATTTTGTTTTTAATTACTTTTTTGTGTATTAGAATATATATTAAAATAATAACAAAGTCATTTTTATTTAAAGAAAGTAATTTTATTCCTTGACGAACTAAAGTAAATTTTTGCCATTTTTTCCAAACTTCAAGTCCCTTGGGGCAGTATTTCTACTCATAATACATTGATTCCGTCATATTGATTTAATATCGTATTAACATAGAGCATCCATCCCGCAGTGGCCCAAAACGAAATAAGAAAAAAAAAAACCACTCCACACTATTACACATGACAAATATTCAAATGTAATGGACCTTAAACGTGTCAAGCATTTTTTTTTCATTAGAGCCCAAATATGTAGTAGGTTCTCATATAAATTTTTCTCGCTTTTTGAGAGTTTTTTTTATTCAAACTCTGTTCGTAAACAAACAATTTCTAGGAAATAATAGGAAAAAATACTTAGGTACATACCCATCTTATCAGAATCGCCTACATTGACGCCGCACAGTTATAAAAATGAACAACGTTGAAATAACAAACACTCTCTCTGCCTTGAAGATGTACGATCGCGCCCGCGACGGACAGGCACACAATGATGCGCGGGACGTTGCACGGGAGGTGTAGGTAGGGAGAGAGGTATTCCGATCCGCTCTTACCTCACCCCGCGCACTCCGGAACCATGGTTCCCATGGTTGTCTAGTGCGTCGATCAAGGCCAAATCATTGTTACTAAGCTAATTAAGCATAAATTGGCGCATTATGTTTATATTAGGGCGGACCAGGGCTGGTTGACTAACTTTTTGGTTATTATTTTTTATTAAAAAAACTGTTATTTAAATGACAATAAACACTACTGCAAACTGACAATAAACACTACTAAAAAATACGGTCATAAATGGATATTTATTGATAAACCTAGTTTTTTTTGTGATTTCTGTAAACCTCTCAAAGGTGGTCAATCTACCCCGGTCCAGGGGCAGGTTGACTAGTAGCCCGGAGTAAGTAGACCATGTGTAATTCTGATAAAATTAGGTGTTTAATAAAATTAAACGTAGATAACTAATAAATGTCAGCTGCTCTTTTTAAATATTCAGCCAAAGAATGTTCTTTGAATATCGAAAAAAAATGTTTGTTTTTCAAATAACCTTGGAGTATCTGGATTTTCTTAAAAAATTCTTCGTATTTTTGTAACATAGCGGTGCAATGATTTGTATGAAATACCAATACCTCTTGGCAAGCTCTCTGAACTACATCTTTTGGGATTTCTGCTCTTGTCGATTTTCGAATATTTAAAATATAAAAATAATAATACCAAGCTGGCTCAATACCCGGGGTAGCATAACTAATGCCCAATCAACTCGCATAGCCTACCAACCCCGAAATAAGTTGTTGTATTTAAAAATTCTCCTAATTTAAACGCTTTGAGCAACAGCCACAATACGGCCTCATACACTTTTTACGATAATTTGTTATCAATACAAACATTAAATAATATGGTTGCTCCAAAATGACAACGTAAGAACCAAAACAGTAATCAGTGTGAAAAATACTTACGTGTCTCATTTATCAGTAATCCGCTCTCATTCGCAGCGACACGTGCACTACTCGCCTTGCACTGTGTTTGGTGCTACTGATCGGTCATTCAGCGTGCTCTCATTTACCAAAATGTGTTCTCGCTCACTTCAACGTGGATGAGGTTATAAGCAGTTAGTCTACCTACCCCTATAGTCAACCAGCCCCGGTCCGCCCTAACTTTGTTAAAAAGAGAACTTCCATAATAAAACATTAAGAATATTATGCAAACTACCTGCTTCATCATAATCCATAATTGTTTTTTTTTAAACATACAGTTGAAAAAAAAATCACTGTTAAATTTACGCTTGCACCAAAGCACCGATAAAAGATGCGTGCACTCAAAAGAGACAATCACTTTGCGACTGATCGTCCGGGTTGGTAGTTGCACAGGGGGAGAGGGGAGGGTCAACTTTCGTTCACTGCCTAATAGGCTATCACAGGTAAAAATATTGTTACCTGGAGTGAGTTTTAGGAAAACGACTTTTGGCCAGCTAGATCTATCAAATACCCCTTAGTGCACCGGTTCTTTGCGGGGTTCTCCTGCCTGCAGTTTCCGCAGGTTGCCCGGGCGGTCTTCGGCCGAGAGCAGTCTTTGGCGGCGTGCTCTTCACCGCAGCACATGCATACCTGTGGCCGGTGGCAGTTATGGCTGCTGTGATGGAACTTTTGACATATGGTGGCACTGCTTATGCCCGTTCCGGCCTCTCCAACTCTCCTATTCAAATGATCGAAAATTGCTTTTATTAAGTTACTGGATGGTGTTAGGGCCTAGTTTTATTGTAAACAAAACTTTAATTTAAATCATCTAAATAATTAAATCAATTAAATTTGTGCATCGCGCAATAGACGCGATACATCGAACCGATACGTCTTACCGTATATAGGCGACAAGTCGCGCACGTCCCTAGTTAATTTTAAATCAGTAAGGTATAATATTTTTACATAGAAGAAGAGAAATCTTCCCTTTTTTTTTTTTGGCTGGTGACCACCGAACGAGACGGTTGATAAGAACCGGCCCGCCCCGCCGTGGCGGGGGGGGGTCCGGCTACCACCAAATCACTATTCATTTTTTCGCTATCAGTCGCCAGTAACGACACAGTATTAGAATTAAATTTGTGGATTGAAACTCTATAACTAAACTCAGTTCAGCATCCCGGGCAGGACCTCATCGGATTCCGAACCTTTGAACAGGGGAGTCTTCTATCTGTAACCATTAGCTTCCTCTCGTAAAATCACATTTCAAAAATAATAAATTTAAATTAATAAGATTGCTTTTAAAGCAAAGTCCCCTATAAATTACCGTTGCCATATCTTCGTTGGCGAATAGATTAGAGTCATATAAAATCGAAATTCATTAAATTGAGTACGTCAAAATAGAGGTAGGTAGTGTGTAGGGTCAATCATAATTCCCGGTGTCGAAGCATCGCATTCCGTCTTCTCGCCTCAATTAATCCCTCTAGTATCATTTAAAGATTAATTCTTAAATAATAACTTAAAATTTTAATCGTATCCGGGGAGCAGATGGTAAAAATCTAGAAGCAACCTCCCAACAACTCCTGCGGGTAGCGGTGTATTCCACCCATATTCCAGAACCTGAAGAACCATAGTACCTGTCCAAAATCCCACTTCGCCGAATTTAGTCCTGAAAATTGAAAGGCCGTAACGTTCAATTTCCATGAATTTAATCTTAGAATATTGCTAATTTATACTACTCGGATTCGCCATATGCTATGGCCTAGCTTTCATTTCTTGTAGTTAAAGAAAATATATTTTTCTGTCAAAATAAACCTTTCATTTTGGTTAATAATCGTTATTGAGCGAATTGAAGAGATTGAGACGGTAGCTAAAAATACCGCCGGGTCAGAGCGAGCTACAGTCTCGTAGGTACCCGACTAACACAAGACAGGGTAATGTTTCAGGGCAAGGAATAAATAAAAGGATAATATTATAAAAGAAACTTTAAAAATATATATTTTAATTTTATCATTTAGCGGAGAAACGAACCGCAGTACATTAATAATTATTGCAGCATCTGCTGGTTTAAAGCGTACCTAAATTCAAAATAGTATTTCTCGAATTTAAATATAATTATCAAATAAATCATTCCCATTAACTTCATTAGACAATTCAGCCATTTATTTACGGAAAGGCCGCGGCCGGTCAGCGAGGCCGAGCGCTCCAAGCGGGCGCAACCAACGCGCGCCGGCGCCGTACCTCGTCGGTACACCGATAGAGGGCGCGGTGAATAAATAATAATTATTCGCTCTCGCCGCCGTGCGCGCAGACAAATTGATATCGCTTCTTCTTCTTCCTTTAGTTCTCCCTTAAACTTATATCGAAATTCCTTCGTTGCATAACAAATCTGGCGTCCACCGCGGGGCAAATTTTTTTTTAATAAACTACAGTATTTTCCCACCGCGACCCGCCCATATCATCTTTTATATCATTTTTTTTTTACAAATTCATATGAAAATAATAACAAATTTGGCGCCCGACGCGGGCCCTATAGTTTATACTATATATAATTTTTTTTATATGCAAAATAATCACTTAAATGATTTGTGCACAATATTAAAAAATTTTTCTTTGGTCTCTCATACATAGTCCGACATATAGGACACCATAACATTTCCCACCCAACCCGCCCAAAAAAATTTTTTTTTTTTTGTTTTTTTTTTTATTGTTTTTCTCTACACAACGTACCTACTGCCAATTATTATACAAGTGGTTACAAAAAATAACAAAATATTTTTTCATACTTTATAAAGTGCTTTACATTTTCAATTTTAAAGTAATATACTACAATAGCCTTTCAGCCACAAGCGTAAGTAATAACCAAGGTATCTTGGGGATTTGACTTCGGAATCAGCAACGGATTACGTGAGGATTTGCTTCTGCAACGACACGTTGGACACATATCTAATTATACAGTTACAACAAACGAACCTTAAGACATTTATGCAGAAAAATATCCGCAAATAATACTACTATTCACACTTATAATAAATACTTAGCAAACAATCACAAGCCTACAGGGTGCTACAATTTTTTTTTCTTTTTTTCATTTTTATTTTTATTTATTTTTTGTTGTTTTCTTTTAACTTCATAAATTTTTTTCTTTCCTTTTCCCCTTTGCCTTATTGCATATGGGACTTTAACTTAATAAATTTATAATACACTAATACAATATTACATCAAGTACACACTCATCTACATCAACACAATAGGACCAGCCCAGGGATTCATGGCCACTCCAAAATCCGTAAAAACTCCAATGCACACTATAAGTATCGACCTAATAGGGCCTATTACGAAATCACTGTCGGGATTCACATACATATTATCAGTGGTAGATGTATTTACTAAGTACTGTTGGTTATTTCCCCTGAGAAAAGCCACCTCCGCGAACATAACAAAACACCTCGAGAATACCATTTTCCTAGCATTCGGCACCCCAGCGGTCATAACACTAGATAACGCAACATATTTCCGATCTAAGGCCTTTAAGGCGCTAGCAGATAAATATAAAATCCCCAGATTGTTTTACGGCTGCGTCTACGCCCCGCAGTCAAACATGGTCGAAAGATTTAATCAGACAATTGAGACATCTCTGTCGATTTTATCAGGCAAAGACCAGAGGAAATGGGATAAATACCTCTTATTAATTCAAAACGCACTTAATAGCCACATAAATTTAGCGACAGGCTTCTCCCCAGCCTACTTAATGTTTGGGCGGGAACCTATTGTTGATGGACGTTATCACAAAATGTTAAGCTACGTGCCAGACAAAAACGCCAAAATAATACTCGATACCCCACACGAATTCGCAAAGGGATTAGAGTCATTAGCGGACGCCTATGACATAGTGCAGGAAAGAATGTTAGAATCGTTCAGAAATAGTTCTTCGAGATACAACCTTAGAAGGAAACACGTCGAATTTAAAACAGGAGATTGGGTCTGGGCCAAAAACCATACATTGTCAAGAAAAGCAGATTTTTTTTGTAGCAAACTCAGCCCTAGGTACATAAAGTGCAAAGTCATTGCGAAAAAATCCCCAGTCGCCTACGAGTTAGCCGACGAGAACGGAAAACCGCAGGGCCTTTTTCATATTAAGGACATTGCGAGTAACTAATACCCTATAACAACATATGGTCTAGCGTGGCGTTGCCGAAGTAAAGACGATCACGTCATCACGGTCTCCATCGTAAAACTGCGGATTCCAAGTATAAATCGCACAAGGTACACACAAAAGGTATTAACTATTGCGTCTATAAGGCATAAAATAAGCTATTCAACAAAAAAAACAAAGTTTCAAAAATTATAATTTCCTTTGTATATCAAAGGAAATTATAATTTTTGAAACTAAAACAAATAAAAATAAACAATTAATTGTATACAACCAAACGCACTTTATCAAGATACAAGTCCAAAACAAAACACAACAAATAAACTAAATTCACACACACAAAACGCGTTACACAACATAACACACGGCCTAAAGTACCTACAGAACAAAAAATCGAACACAAGTACAAATAGTTTATACAAAAAAAAATTTTTATAAAATATATAATTTTTTTTTTTGAAAGGTACTCTCATCCGGCAAGAAGGCCGCCGGATTCGGTACCTCACCATGTGGGCAAATTTAACCCCAAATACTTAAAAATATAATAAATATCATTAATGTATTTCTTCCCAAAATTAAAACAAACAATATTTCGAGTCAATACAACCAAACACACTTACGCAACACCTGCGCTTAGTCATTATTTATAAATAGATCCGACTGATCAACATACACGGCAGTAGGTATGATAAATCATAATATAGAGATAAATCGAGCGCATTTAACACACAATTCAAACACAGATAAATACATTTCCCATTGCATGAGCCGTTGCGGTAAAATCAAAGAACAAAGATATTTCTCTACCTTAATTATATTTATACGCAATTATGCGATTTTAAAAAGGTTTGGTGGCAGCCTTAACACGTTCCTGGACAGTACTCAATTATTTTACACTATGTGTTGCGACACTAAAAAATCCCATACAATTTTCGGTTACATCCATGACCGTACTGTCACATCACATATTGAAAAATGCTATATACTGCGACAGTACGGTCCGAAACGTAATACAGCTATTACCGTACTGTCATATTATATACTATTTTATATGATGTGTTATGTCACTACTGCCACATCCGTAAAAAGAAAAAAAAAGAAAATCTTATAAAAACTTATATTTCAAGTTACAATTTAGGAGCGCTTATATTTTACTTAACGTTACTAACAATTTGTCAATAAAATTATTTTTTTTTTTTTTTGTTCCTGGTTTATTGGCAATCAGTCGAAGGACTATGAGTCGATGTGGTGACATAGCTTAGTCTCTTGCAGAATGTGCTCCCCAGCGAGAGCATTCACTCATCCTTAAGGCCTAGAGCTACTGTCTGTCTTGCAGCTCTAGGATGTTGTGTCGCTTCAGTCGTTTTGCATAGTTCTGTGTCATCAGCTGGCGTGCTAATTTGTTAGGATGATTAATTAGCCGCTGCTTATATCTCTCTGATGTGTTTCGGATTTCCTCCTTTACTGTGCTCACAGACAGGTTTTGATGTAGTTCATTGTTGGTAATATACCACGGTACATTTGCTATTGATCTCAAGATCTTGTTCTGTAGTCTCTGTATGACATTAATATTTGAGTCGCTAGCGCTGCCCCAGAGTTGGATACCGTACGTCCATATCGGTCTTAGAATGGCCTTGTATATAAGGAGTTTGTTGTCCAATGATAGCCTGGAGTTTCTCCCTAACATCCAGTAGAGTTTTTTATGTCGGGTTGCAATCTCGTCTCTTTTTATTTTTATATGGTCTTTCGATGTCATGCGTCGATCGAGGTGCAGTCCCAGGTATCTTACGCAATCTCTGTGCGGCAGTATACTATCTCCAAGTTTGACCGGTGGACAGTTTCCTTGGCGGAGGGTAAAGGTTACATGGACTGATTTGGCGGCGCTAGCCCTGATTCTCCATTTCTGCAGCCAGTTGTGTAATACTTGGGAGTCCCATTTGAAGTGCATCTGATGCTTTCTTTGGGTCTTTATGGCATGCTAATACGGCAGTGTCATCAGCAAAGGTCGCCGTAGTAACGCCGGTTGTAGTCGGTAAATCGGCTGTGTACAGAGTGTACAGGGCAGGCCCCAGGACAGATCCCTGTGGCACCCCGGCCCTTATGTCATATAATTGTGAAGTATCTCCACCTTCTTTAACATAGAATGTTCTATCTGTGAGATATGATTCCAGGATACAGAAGAAACTGTGCGGAAGATTTAATTTGATTTTGTACAGCAGGCCTTTGTGCCACACCTTGTCGAATGCTTGTTGTATGTCCAGAAAGGCTGTCGAGCAGTATTCTTTGCCTTCTAAGGATTTTCTTACAGTGGCACAGACTCTATGCACCTGTTCAACCGTTCCATGCTTTCTCCTGAAGCCGAACTGGTGGTCTGGAATTATTCCCCGTTTTTGTAAAGATGGCCAAAGTCTGCTTAGTAACACCTTTTCAAGCATCTTAGATAATACTGGCAGCAAGCTGATGGGTCTATAGGATGTTTTTTCGTGTGGAGGTTTTCCATATTTGTGGATCATTATGATCTGGGAGACCTTCCATAAGCTTGGGAAGTGCTGTAGTCTGAGAATCGCATTAAATAAGGAAGTCACAAATACGATAGCTTTTCGTGGCAATTCTTGAAGGACTTCTTTGGTTATAAGGTCAAAGCCAGGAGCTTTCTTACTATCAAGATTTTTTATTAATTTTATGACTTCTCGTGGTGAGGTTGGTGTAAGCGGATGCTCAAGCTGAAAGGCAGTTTGCAGCACAGAGTCTATATCCTCTTCTGGGTCATGGTTTGATGCCTCGTTTGGTGTGAAGACCGATGATAAGTGCTCGGCAAATAAGCTTGCTTTTTGCTTATCTGTTTTAGCCCATTCACCTATATTAGATCTGAGAGGAGGCTTGAATTCTTGTGGTCTGTCGTATGCCTTTGCAATTTTCATTTATCATTGTCCTCAGTTCAACTATTGCTCTGTTTAAGGCCGTCTTGTCCGCCGGGTGTCGACTTTGGTGCCATGTTCGACGCAGTCTGCGTTTTTCTAAAATTTTATTTTTAATTTCTAGTGGTCGATTTATGGTAGGGTCGTTTTTTGATATAACGGGAGTATTCTTCCAGCAAGCCGTTTGCACTAGCCTGGTAAACCTAGCTAGGGCAATATCAATATCCTCAGGTGACTTCAGGCATGTATTTAACTGTATTGTACTTTCAATGTCTTCGCGAAATCCATTCCAGTCCGTGCGGGGATTGCAGAGATTTTGTGGTTTCTCATACTCTATGACATTTGTGCTTATGGTGAGTAGAACCGGTGTATGGTCAGACGAACTGTCTAGGCAAGAATCTGCCTTAGAGTAGTGCTTGGAGAGGCCCCTTGTTATGAAGAAGTCAAGTAAGTCCGGCACCTTATTCCGGTCCGTAGGCCAATATGTTGGTTCTGAACTGGAAATGACATTTAGATTTTTCTCGTCTATGCATCTTTTGAGTTGTCTTCCTCGGGTTGTTGTTAATCTGGAAGCCCAGTGCACATGTTTTGCATTCCAGTCTCCTCCTGCTATGAATTTCCCACCCAGGGTGGAAAAGAAGGCAGAAAACATTTCCGTGTCTATGTTGTGTCTTGGAGGGCAATAAACTGCTGAGACATTGAAATAACCCTGCCTGTCTTTTATAGCAACCGTAGTTGCTTGGATATGGTTGGTTTTATAATCAGGTAGCAGAAAGTGTTTAATATTGTTTCTGACAATTATTGCTGTTCCCGCATGGGCTGTGCCATCTGGGTGAGTAGTAATGTAAGTGCTGCTTCCTTGTAATTTTATGTTGCTTTTGGTAGTGCAGTGTGCTTCAGAGATCAGCACAATGTCTAGCTTATATTCGTCCATCAGCATTTGCAGTTCGTCTTTGTTGGGAGCAAGCCCATTTATGTTCCAGGTAGCTAGACGCATACCTATTTTGTTAGCTTAGTAACAAGCGTTGTTATGAGTCCCATCAGGGTACCCATGTGTTGTAGTAAAAGGTCAAATTTTTCAGATTGTTTGATGAGCATTTCTTTTATTAGATCATTTTGGTGTTTGAGATCCTTGTTGTTTTCAGCTTTAAGTCTTTCAGCATATGTGTTGTGTTCGAATTCTTTCTGTTGGTTCTGTCGTTCTGTGTTAGTTTTTGTGGGTTGGTGGTTCATGTTAGTATTTCCAGCGGTTTGATGGTTTGTGTTTGTTTTCTTGGGGTAGCCCTTTTTGATCTTCCTCGCCAAGATCTCCTTGTATACCTCGCAGCCTTTGTAGTTTGCCGGATGAGAGCCCTGACAGAGAGCACATTCAGCTGGGGTGTTGCGATCATTTTTTGGGCAGTCAGATGTCTTGTGTGATTGGGCACATTTTACGCATCGGTATGGTCGCATACAGTAGTTTTTGGAGTGGCCATACTGTTGGCACCGTTGACACTGTACAATAGTTTTTCTCTTTTTTGGGTCTTCTATGGTTACAGCTTGGTGGTATATATATTTTAGCTCCTTGACAGCTTTGTTATGAACACCTGGTAATAAGTTGACGAAGAATGTGGAGGTGGGTTTTTTGTTTGGTCCATATCTAGCATTGATGATTTCGCCAAAAACAGTATTTCCAGTCTTTTCAATATCTTCTTTGATTACCTCAAGTGGTGTTGAGTGGTGTAGGTTCTTTACAACTATTCTAAAGTATCTTTCATCTTTTCTGTTGAAGGTATGTCCTATGAGTCCTTTTTCCCGTACTACATTGATGACTTTTTTGTAGGTTTCTACAGCAGAACAAAGGATTCTAAGCTGATTTTTGTTTACAATTTTGTAGGTGTATTCATCATTTTCGATTGCTGTTTGAAGGAGTTCTGTTAATTTATTAACATTTTCTATACCATATAAGATGATTGGGGGAGGTTTACTTGGCTTCTTTGGAGAAGGTGTATCCACTTCTTTGAGGTCTATGGGCAGGCTATTAAACCTATTTGATGTTTCAAGTTCTTTGCTAGGAGAGGGTGAGCTAGATAATTTCTTCCTCTTGGGATGTCTTATCTCAGGAACTCTTTGCCAAGGAGGTGGTTTACCACAGTTTTCTTGGTCTAGGTTGTGCGTATCATCATTTGAGGAGCTTGGCAAACTGCTTGATGATGAAGTTCTGTTTCTGGGTGCGAATAGCCCAGGATGAAAAGCCTGTTGTATGAGTTTTTTAGGTCCAGTTGCATTTCCTGTATCCGAAGCCTGGCCAGTCACACCAGAGGAATTATCTTGGGAATATGTAGTTTTGTCTGTTTTCTCCATATGGTTCCCACGAGTAAGGACGATATATTTGGTCGCTTCTGAGGTGACGCCTATTCCCAGAAGAAGGCTTCCTACAACGACGATTCACCTGGTCCGTCGAGGGTGGTGCTCGAGACTGGAAACCCTCCAGCCATTCATCCCTTCAGCGCAGTCCTCACCTTGGGATTGGGGTAATTTTTATTGAGGTTGTTTTCCTCGCGGTTCGGGCGATGAAGCCAAAACCCCCAGCCTCGCAAAACGTGACTGCGAGGACCGGGTTGTTAGGGTCATTTCCTCCCTCCAACAAGAACAAACTTGTTCAGCTTGTTAAGTCGGGTTAGTTAACTGCCGCCCGATACTCAGCATTGTTGCTCATTTAGCACCACCCGGAGGACACGTGTAGGGTTGTGGTTAGGTAATTCCTACGGACGCGAGCAACACCATCCGTCAATAAAATTAAAGAACATTCTTGCAAAGTTAGTTTAATTTTTACCTATTTCGATATAAAACTAATATTAGTTGGTTTAATGGTAAGGGTTTAATGAAAAGTTCTTCGGAAAGTGAGTCATTTCCGAACACAAAAGCACTAAATTAAATTACAAGATCATTTCCGTGGATACGATGCCAATCATTGAAACATTCAGGGCAAAGAGCTGGCTTTTTCGGACAACCCATACATTGATAACGGGTCTCCTTTCTCTTATTTTGCAGCATACACATCTTACAATTCAGAAATTTAAAATGTCTTTTATTATTTGGCCCAGGCGGTATCTTCTGTGGCCAGTGGCCCCTCATCTCATCGACTGTATTTTTCTTTGTCAATTCCTCTCGGTGATGTGCTGTCCGTTCCTTATTAAATCGCCTACTGCTATATATGCTTTCGTTTTTGATAATATCACTACCCTTGAGAATAGGATTGATTTTGCACATCTGCTTTATGAGGTCATCTCGAAATTGTAAAAATCCATATTTCTTATCACCGTTCATTACATATTTTCTAAATAGGTAAAAACCGTTCCAAACTGATAGGTCTAGAAGATAAAAGAATACTCGTTTGTACCATCTGATAGTTTTCCGGGGAGAGGAATAATATGCAATCATCTGGTCGACCCGATCGATGCCTCCCATGAACTCATTGTATGAAGACACTTCCTGTGGCTTCAAAGACATTTTTCCATATCTGTTGGAAACTTCTCTTAGATTGGGGTGGTTTCTAGTGGTAATGACAAACACGGGTCGCTTATCTCTCCAAGCTGAAACATACACATTGTTTTTTCGTAGCCAAAAGTAATCGCCTTTCTTTAGCTTTCTGTTTACCAATAGTTTGGGATTACTTTTTCTGTTCTTTCTGAGTGTACCATTGGTATGCGTTCTTAGTTTTAGAAGATTCTCAGATAATTCTACAGAATTGTAGAAGTTGTCCATGAAAACATGGTGACCCTTTGTCAAATACGGTCTTAGCAACTTCATCACGATACCTTCTGTTTTCTTTCCTATTTCACAATCAGACTCACCCTTACCACAATACATTGTCAAGCCTAAAACATAGCCGCTTGCAGATGTAAGTTCATAAAATTTTATACCATACCTGGCTTTCTTGGATTTTATGTACTGGCGGAAATGAAGTCTGCCTCTAAATAAGATTAGCGACTCGTCAAGCGACAATTCTTTTTCAGGGCTGTATATACGCTGGAAATTGTTAGTGAGCGCAGCTATAAAATCAAGAACTTTCTTTTCACCTTTAGCGTCATCGTCTGATACACATAGACACCTCAAAATCTGCTCAAACCTTCGACCAGACATAACGTATGAGAAAACTGGATGGTGATAGAGAGAATCGTTTGAAAAGAATCGGCGTCTCTCTGGAAATTTTACTTGACCCTGTAATAGACATATTCCTAGAAACGACAACATTTCATCTATATGTACTGGGTTAAACTTAGTTTTACGGCTGTTTCTGGTATGTGGTCTATTTTGGGCAGCCAGATTTGCCCCATTAATATTAGTGCGTGAAATTACATATTCAATCAGCTGTTCAGAAAATACAAGCCGGAAAATATCTAATGGTGTTTTGTGTGCGTCAATGTTTATGCGTCAAGTCCTGCCGATGACGAATCGAAATGAAAATCCGGTATAGGCTCGATGCTTCTGGACCAACCTTCATCACGGTTGCCTATAAAAGCTGGATCATCATCTTCTTCGCTGAACGTTGCAATAATTGGACTTTGAATAATTGGTCGGGAAGTGGAAGCTTCATTAGCCCTTGATGCAAATTCCTCACTAGAATGTGCTGGAAGTTGAGGCAATAATGATGGATTTACTGAACTATCGTGGATTTTGTACGGTCTTTTCTCGGACAGACTGGAGTTTCCATCTTCTTCGCTGCTTTCATCAGAAGAGATAGCCAAGGAAAACACCTTTTTACGGATAATTTGATGGTTTCTTACGCGTCGTATTTCATTTTCCGAACTTGACGCATCTTCAGAGTTAGGCACAAAATCTGCATCCGACCCAAATTCTCCGTCGTCATGAAATGGGTCCTCACTTGATTCTGCCGTAGATTCTGGCGTTGAGACATCTTCTAGAAGCTTCTGAATACGTTGTTCTTCATTGGGGTAGCTCATCTAAAAAAACGTGTAAACAACCGTGAATGTAGATATAATTTCACTTGACCATTGATACATTATAGATTTTAGTGTACAAATCAATAAAACATGCTAGAAAACACTCACTTTGTCGAAATTAATCGCATATAGCAAGGACAACAGCGGCGGCACAGACAACCTCGGCCGACCGTGCGCGAAGCCACACTAGTCTCAGCGCGTCGAGGAATTGAATATATAAATTTACGGCCATGGCCGTGCCGCGTGTGTGAGTGAGGTTTATATCTGTGCGTGCTTGCCCATTGAAAATGTTTCTGCGTAGCATTGTACTGCGACGGTACAATTTCACGAAAAGGATGCAGCATGACAGTAAATATTTTATTTATTTTTATTTTATTTATTTATTGCTCCACAAAAAAAATTACACCGTTAGCACTTAACATTGATTGTGTTGCTCCTAACTAGGCAGAGCCTGTTCTAAGGAGAACACCAATACAAATGATTAAAAAATACATACTAAAAATAAAAAATTGAATCAAATCAAGTTAAATTCCAAACCAAAAATATATTTTTTTTAATCAAATCAAGTTAAAATGAAATTCTCACTACACCAAAATAATATTAGAACTATAGACAAGTAATACTAAATAATAATAATAATAATATATAATAGCAATAATAAATAATCATTTATAATAATAACTAATAATATATAAGAATTAATAAAAATACCTGTATAAAACAAATAGAAAATAAATATATTTATTTATTTTAAAATTGTGATGAATGTTTTCTCGGTCTCTCTCGCTTTATATGAACCGCTCACAGAAAATACTCTGCATTAACCGTAGTGTTTTTGGCAGTTTTTTACTTATCTACGGCTGATCCCGTAGTGTGATACTGCGAAGACCAACATTTACGGTGATAGCCGTACTGTCCGGGAACATGTTAATTTATGTCAAAACACCTCTGGAATATCATATTCTGGGTCTACGGTTCGGTGCTTAACCGTTCGCTTGCGAGAGAAACACCGCCGGACAAGTTCTGGATTTTTTAAAAATTATGTATATACAGGGTTTAGTGTTCGTCCCACCGTTAAGGTAAAAACGCAAGGAACTATTATGTTCCGGGTATTCAATACATCAACTGTCATCGTCGAATTAAAATCTACATGGTCAGCTCTGTTGTAGAAATACTTCTATATTTTTCTATCAATTATTATTATTTATTTTTTTTTGACATACAATCCTTGCGGCAAGTAGATAGTTAGTACTAAGTAGCGACTAGGAACCCCTTCAAAAAACCGTTGTAGATTAGTCATAAGCTACAGAAAGCTCTTTGTTCGATCTTGGCTTTTTGCCAAGATACCATACCATAATTTCTTCATTGTAAGATAAAAAACCCCCATTGATTTCCCGCAACGCTATTTTTTTAAATAAATAAACAGCTCCGTTTAGTTTGTCCATAAATACTCATCAAAATATTAAATACTGATCTTAATTGGATATAAATATTTGTAAAATATTATCTTAAAAATATCATGAAGGCATTTTCACACAGTCACAAATAGTAAAATAGGTACGAAACAGACAATTTTGGAATGGAAGGAAAGAGTGACAGGAAGAGCTCGAAAGCGATGTAAGGTAGACCGGGGACAAATGATACAGGGGACAGTTAAAACAAAGCCGTTTTCTCAGTTCCTATGATAGCTATCAATGTGTGAGTGCCAACAGATTATACCTCTATAGGGCCCCGTATAACCTCTAGTTAGTCGCCGACGTCGGATTGTGCAAACGCCTACAGGGAGCCGACAAAATTTCACGACCCCAAATGTAAGTTTTACGTAACATTTCAATCAACTTATTTTTCATGATGGATGTAATGATGTTCACTTTTGCCTTACCTATCATGTACCTTTGGGTCTTGAGATTCTTTTGTGTATTATTTTGTCTGGATATGTGCTATGTAGTTCAGAATAAATTGTTTTTTTGGAAAAAAGTGTCGCCGGGGACGATTGATACAATATTGAAGGGGACAATTGATACGTATCAATTGACCCCGTGTATCAACTGTCCCCGTTGACGATTCATTATCCAGTATTGTCAGTTTTATGATTGTCATGACTAATTAGTCTTCATGACGACATAATTTTGATTTATATGGTACAGCGCCCCTCTATGATCTGTTGTTATCGTTAATATGATAGCCATCTCCTTTTTCACATATCATAATTAATTTCTCAATAATACGTATTTCGGCAAGAACCAAAAATAAAATCGCCTAATGTCCGGTGAAGAAATGACCAACGGACTCATAAATTTATTATTGTAAATTGGGAATTTCAAACAAAAGATAATATACACCTGAACAAATAAAAGGGCACTTAAATAAAAAGGATCAACCAAATTTGTAAAAGCAGGTACCAAACGCGAAATATCTTAAAAACGGACGATTTAATAAGGAACGTAGGAAAAGGTATGATGCTAATTTGACAAGTCATTAGCAAACGGGAAAGACCAGGCACCTGCGGTTAAATGAGTAAAAAGTTTCGAAGTCACTATGGTAGACTTGTGTGAAAATTCAAAGTGAACGGGTGTCCATTTGTGTGTTTTATCTACACGTATTAAGTGAGTACAGATACAGACGTAAGGGTCCTACAAACCCTCGTTACAAGCCTTAGTACGAGGAGACGGCAGCAGCGGGACTGTATCCAGGAAGTGCAACAGCATCCAAGGTAGGAACTTCTAGTTCATTAGGCTTACGTGACCGAGCTCTCCCCAGGGTCTGATCATCGCTAGTGGATTGCGAAGCTGGGCCACCAAGGACCATTCTAAGCCATTTAAGCCTTTTAATTCCCTTAATTTCCATTTAATTTCCAATTAAAAAGTTAAAAAAAATAATAATAATAAATTTATTAATTTTTAATGGTATTTTAAAAATATTTTTAATTTATTTATTACATTTAATTTCTATAATAATTTCAAAATCATTTTATAAAGAAGAGGAAAAACTATCGTCATTTGAATGTGGATTTCATAGAAAACTTTTAGCTCGAAATTCCTTTTTCTTTACATTTTTTTTCGGTGATAATCTGCACGGAGAAACTGGCATAGAGCCAGAATCACCACGACAATACGAATGTTTCATATATAGTGGTGCTTGTATAGCTTTTCGCTCGTCTATCTGGAATGAATAATGAACGTTTGTCACCTTAATTAAGTTGGTTGTTACATACAATTCATTGCTTATGTACTTATTTACTTTGACCCGCCTAAATACGGGACAGTTCAGACCTAGTTAGGTGGGTACTGAGCATTTGCCACATTTACGTGTAGAATTTTTTCGAGTTACTTATTACATTAATAACAATGTGGCTAAATTTGTACAAAAAACATACGAGTAAAGTATTTAATAATAATTATAATTAATAATAACGTATTCTGCATTCATTAATTCTGTATTTATGAAAAATGAAACTGATTGATTGATTCACTGACTAATTGATTGACATATCAACCAGCCGAAACCATTGGACCTAGAGGATTGAAATTTGACATGTTTTTTTTATTGATTTTTCTCAGAATAAGTAGCAAAAAAAATACAAACACCAAAAAATAGCCAACTAGCCCGTACTAGGGTAGTTTTTTATTTTTTACATGAAAAGTTTTTGTAGGTAGATACTATATTGTAGGTCAACACTAGGAAGCGATTTCTTCAAATTTATACGGAAACGGGACCTGTGGTGGGCGAAGCCGCTGGGCAAATGTATCGTTTAACGTACAACGTCGTAGTTATATTTTTGTTCTAGATGCCTCGAACAAGGAAAAGAAACACGGACAGAGGGTCTAAAGACCTGTTATTGTACGAGCAGGCTTACTTAGAAATTATAAATGGCAAATCTATCAGAGAGGCAGCAAACATGTTCGAGTTGCAATTTGCTACTCTTTATAGATTTAAACAAAAAAAAGACAGTGGGGTAAATGCTACAGTGGGTTACAAGAACCCTTGTAATAAGGTTTTTACAGAAGATCAAGAGGCTACCATTGTAAAATATGTAATACGCACTGCGGACATTTATTTTGGGTTATGTCCAAAAGAAATCAGACGATTGGCATATAATTTAGCGGCAGCTTACCATCTTAAAAGACCCGCTACTTGGGATGAGAATAAGCTTGCAGGGGCCGATTGGTTTGGCGCATTCATGAAGCGCCACCCAGAACTATCGATCAGGTACCTATACATAACTACTATTTAGCTCTTGTTATTTGTCATTATTTTATGCTATGTTTAATTAATTTTAGGTGTGCTGAGGCCACAAGTTTATCTCGTGCGACCAGCTTTAACGTAGCTAATGTAGCGGTTTTTTTCGACAACCTCCAAAAAGTATTGGAACGATCCAATTTTCCGCCACAAGATATTTATAATACAGACGAAACAGGAGTCACAACAGTCCAAAAACCAAACCATATAGTAACCAGAAAGGGAAGGAAACAGGTAAATAATTTATTATTTTAGTTTTTTAACTTTGAGCCAATTCAGTTAGATAGAAATAGAGTCTATGTACCTATACGTTTTTAACCTTCTGGCTGCCACCGTCGTAATATTTAGCCTATATGAGCAAAAACCTTAAACGATATGTCGCTGGAAAAGTTTTTTATATTTCACAACTTTTACAATGGCGGCAATTTTCGAATCGCTGTGGTAAAACAGTTGTCGCTACTTTCCTATATGCAAAAAAAAATTGACCCAAATTTCTCTACTATGATTGCATTGCTAGTACAAATAATACCTACAAGAAAAAATATGTTGGTTTACACTTTTTTACGGTAAGTAAATAAATTTAAATCAATAAGATTGAATGTTATTTGTTTAAGGTTGGGGCACTTACATCTGGAGAGCGAGGTACCCTTGTGACAGTCACCGTTGCAGCTAACGCTTTAGGAAACGCCATTCCCGCCATGTTCGTCTTTCCGCGAATACGCTACAATCCTAATTTTGTTCGCGATGGACCCGTTGGTTGTATAGGTGCCGGAAATAAGTCAGGGTGGATGGAGGAAAAAGAATTTTTAATATTCTTGGAACACTTCAAGAAGTATTCTCAGGCATCCATCAACCATAAAGTTCTTCTTACTTTAGATAATCATCCGTCACATATAACCATTGCAGCACTAGACTACTGCAAGGCCAACGGAATCGTTATCCTCTCATTTCCACCACATTGTTCACACAAGCTCCAGCCAGTCGACAGAACAGTGAATGGTCCATTAAAGAAAGCAGTTAATTCAGCGTGTGATGCGTGGATGCGCAACAACCCTGGTAGGACGATGACAATCCATGATATTCCTTCAATTGTTGCTCAGGCCTATCCTAAGGCTTTAACACCGACAAATATTCAGGCTGGATTCCGCTGTACGGGAATATATCCATTTAACCGACAGATATTCACGGAGCTAGACTATGACCCTTCTTTTGTCACGGACAGACCCCTTGAGACGAATTCACCTACTCCAGTTGCGGAGGTTGCTGAAAATGCTCAGTCTTCCACTTTCCCCATGGTGGCTAGATCCACCCTAAGGAACTTTCGAAGTGTAACTCACACCGTGCCACATATCCCTCTGAAAGCAAATTCTCCCGCCCCAGACGACAAGATCCAACTAGCCACTCACACCAGGACGTCAACGACTACAATATTTAATGACTTCCGACCTCAAATGAATTCCTCTGTCTCTAATTCTCCTATCATAACTGCGGACGTTTTTCAAACAATTATGTCAATGGACGTGGACCGTTGTGATAAAAGTGATCATGAAGGATTTATATCAGCAAACATGGAGTCATTATTTGTATCAGCCGATTCTCTAGTGCTAGAGGAGGCTATTAGAAACTTAGAAGCCACTGAAGACCTTATAGACCCGCTAAGTGTTAAGGATACCATTGGTGATATTTCTCGAAAGCACACATTTTCGGAATACGTGGATAAATATCCAGCTGCGAAAAGAGAAATAACACCTAATCTAAGTCCCAGAAAGACCGATAATATTTCTAAAGCTTTCAAAAAGCCATACCCACATTTTCCTGACGAAATACCTGGCACTTCCACGTCCTTTACAAAAAGACGTCAACTACCTTTGGTACAAGACTCACCCATATTTGACCTGGAAGCAATCCAACCATTTCCTAAAGCTCCACCACGAAAAGATACAGTCAAAGGCCGAAAAAAAAGGAAATCAGCTATTTACACTGACACACCTGAAAAGGATCAAATACAAAAAGAGACTGATGAAAGTAATAAAAGAAAAGCAGCAAAAAGAGCAAAAATTAATTTAAACATAAAAGACAAGAAAAAAAACTAGCAGTAGCTGAAAAAAGAGGAAAATCTCAGGAAACCAAAAATAAACGAGAATTACAAAGTTCAGCCAATATAAGTGACAAAGATGTAGAAGAATATTTTTGTTTGGTATATGGTGAATCATATTCGTCAAGTAAGCCAAATGAAACTTGGATACAATGCACTGCATGTAATTTATGGGCACACGAGGAATGTACGCCTCAAGATGGAGGGGGATACGTTTGCCAAAACTGTGACTCAGACTAATTTACTTAATTATATGTATTATAATTCCGGGTAAGGTAAGATTTTTAATACTCTTGTACATTTGTGATACTCTTGTACAACCAAAATATTTGGTGAAGTTAGTTTTACCTATATGTATGTATATACCTATATGTATGTATATAATACCTATATGTATTAGTTTATATATAGTTTATATATAGTTTTACCTATATGTATACAATACCTATATGTATGTATATAACGTTGACAACTAAATTAATAATGTCAATTTTGATCTCGATTAAAATAAGTAAGTTGCTTATGCCTATGTTCTAAGTTTGGTTTTTGTTTAATCTTGTTTAATAATTTGTTGACATTTTAGATATATTTTAGATGTATCTTGCCGTGCGCCTTTCACATCGTTTACCTCGCATCGTCTGTACATGGCTTTATGATTATGATTTAGAATAGAGTAATTATAAGGTTAATTTTTAACCCCGAAATAAGGAGTATTTTAGACCAAAATATTTGGTGAAGTTAGTTTTTTAATTCTTGTTACAATATCTATATGTAGGTTTATAACGTTGACTAAACTAGAATTTTGATCTCGATTAAAATTAGGAAGTTACTTATGCCTAAGTTCTAAGTTTGGTTTTCGTTTAATTTTGTTTAAAAGTTAGTTTTTTTTATGTATTTTATATGTATCTTGCCGTGCACCTGTCACAGCGTTTTCCTGGCATCGTCTGTACATGGCTTTATGATTATAATTTAGAATAAAGTATTTATTAAGTTTATTTTTAACCCCGAAATGATTAGTGTTTTAAACCAACATATTTGGTGAAGTTATATTCTTGTTACAATACATACCTATATGTAGGTTTGTAACGTTGACTGACCAAGATTAAGAATGTTAATTTTGATCTCGATAAAAAAAGGAAATTACTAACGCCTAAGTTTTAAGTTTTCGTTTAATCTTGTTTAACAATTTGTTGACATTTTAGATGTATCTTGCCATGCGCCTTTCACAGCGTTTGCTTCGCATCGTCAGTACGTGGCTTTATGGCTATGATTTATAAAGTAATTATTAAGTTTATTGGTAGCCCCGAAATGAGGAGTGTTTTAAACCAAAATATTTGATGAATTAGTTTTTTATTCTTGTTAGAATACATACATGTAGGTGTATAATGTTGACTGAACTAAAAAAGAATGTTTGTTATGATCTCGATTAAAATAGAAATGTTAAATATATATGTACATTATATCTAATAAAAATGATCCCGAACAGTTTTACTAGTTTTATTCGTAAATACCAAAGTGACTTTTAATGTTTATTATTAGGAAAATAGTAGTTAAAAACTGATGGGGACAGTTGAAACATGGGGACGGTTGATACAAACTTATTTTCATACAATTTCTTACTTTTAGTTTTCATTAACTATTTTGGATTTGCTTGCTTAATTTACAAAAAGAAAACTTGAATTATACTTGTTTCTTTAAGATTCGTCACTTTGTTTTCATTATAATGTTATAGGACTTATATATAAAATTTTAGAGGATGATTTATATAATTAATTTTTCAGATATTCGCACCTAAATATTCTATTTCTTTTCATATCTGAGTTAAAAAGCATAAAATTATCTATCTATTACCGTTAAAAAATAGTCTTTCATGGAACAAAATGTATGTTTTTTCATCGGCTGAAATTATGTATCATTTGTCCCCGGGTATGGGACAATTGATACAATCTACCATGGTCTCTTTTCTGGTCTACAGTCGTTGAAGTATTTGACTTTAATTAAAATTGATTATTGAATTAGATAGCTGAATAAATTGTCTATTCAATCATATTGATACATCTATCTAGAGTTTAATACTTTAGGCAATAATCACCTAAAAGTAAAAAGTGATCCAACTGTCCCCGGTCTCCCCTAAGGAGAGTGCAAGGCTCGCGAAAGAATAAAATTTATGTTAACATACTGAATATTATTATTTAACACTAAGACTACAAAATTACATCTGACAAAATTTATATGCAATAAAAACATCATATACTAAGGACCTCAAAAATCCTAGAAGTTAGGGAGTTGCCTGTGGAACAACGCATATAGGAACTCTAAGTTTTAACTTTATACCATCACGAGTAAAGACCGCGAGGTCTATAAACATCTAGAACTGGTTATACCTGTAAAGAAAACCACACTGCCGTTCTATCCCGTCCACAAACAACAATAAACACACACACTCAATTTTTTTAAAAAACACAAAATATACAATATTTTTTTTAAAAATTATAAATTTGAATACCAATACGACCAGAATTCACGCAAATTAGAATTACGTAATTCGCTTCTGTATATTTCAGATAAGTCGTCAAAATGGTCAATACAAAAAGTAAAGTGCCGGCCTACAATCTTTATTTGAATCGTTATATTGAGAAACAACATAAGTCACTTCAAGTAAATTTTACAGGAGACACAAAAAACTGTTTCCTGTAAAATATTTATATGGTAGTATATAAAGAATAAATTTGATTTGATACATATAGCATATTTTTATAAATTTATTAAGGAAAGAAAGAAATGGGGTCTCTGGTTTTTTTTATTTTAATTTTTAAAGTCGGATGACATATGTTGTTTCTCAAAAAAACGGGCAAAATAAAACATGTCATGACTACAATATTTTTTAATTCTTTTATTTTAATTTCAAGCAATCTCAAATCAACTAAATTATAAACTATAGATTGCTCTTCTAGACTAATTATAATTTTCGGCAATATCCCCGCTTTTCTTGTCAGTAACAGGCCATTTGTAGATTTGTTTGTAGAAGTTTTGGACACGCCTTTTTTGTGGTAAGTATGTCTCGAGTTTTAGTAAATCAGCCATTTTTTTTTTGTTGATAGGTATTTTTCCTTTTGGATAAGCATGTTTGGATGGCAGGAAGAGATCTTGGCGGTTGGAATTGCGTAGCATGAAAGTGTCACCTAACAAGCCACCTATGTATGGCTTAGCTTGGAGGAGACCGGGCATTTCGATACTATGAAGGAAGTAGCAATACTTGCTTATCTTCAACGATACCTTGTTTTCTTTACTCACATTGCGGCCAATCGTTTCCACAGATAGCATATTTCTTTTATAGAATATTGGCCATCATTTTTTATATTCGATTATATCCTTCGATGTAGGCAATATGACCGTGAATGATTTTTTGGTAGAAGAAGCTAGTATCAACTCAGCGTACTCTTTTATGGTAAATATTCGGTCCTGGCGTTTGATTTTTCTTTTCAAAACGGCGAAGTCCCGGTCACAGGGGAGGAATGAATGTCCTCGAACGGGATAGTATTGCTCCACAGATTGGAACAGTTTTAGTGACACTAGTGTAGAACACAATCTGATCAAAGTGTGGTTTTTGTTCTGTCCACCACATCCATCTGTGAATATGTGTAAGTGCTTGACGTTTTTTAGGTGTTCCGATATGAATTTAAACAGGAAAGAACATACTTCATTGGGGCTTTTCCCTCCTATCCCTTCGTGGTACACTATGAAAGTGGCAGTATTGTTTTTTAAATTATGTATACAACATACATTGACAGTCAGCTGCCTTAGATAAAAGGTTTCCTGTACGGGAATTCTAGGAAGTTCCAGATTTTGCATAAAATCTATACAGATTGCTCCAATCTCTCCACTTTCATCAGATTGAACCATTGATGTTATTTTCTTCAGCTCAGCGTAGAACTTTTTAGAACGCTTTAGGTGCACCATTTTCTCCGCTACTGCAACACGTTTGGCCGTGTCATTTAAAAACGTGCTACTTATCTTAATGTTCAGTTCCTCGCACGTGCAGCAGGTATCAACTTGCGGTCTACCAAAGCGAAGAGAAAAATGCTCTTTGAATATTTTGCGATACGTACAGTATGCTACCTGCTTATCTGGATACTTAGTTTGATACATTGAATGCATTAATAACAAGTTCAAATTTGCATCCAAGTAGTGGACTTCCCGGGTCGAATAGTGTGAGAGCTTCGCTGGGAAAGATTCTATGTGGCCCTTGATGGATTGTAGAACAATCGCACTTTTAGCGTTACCAGGTGTGTTTAGTCCTCTTTTGTCGAGCGGAGCTTTTCCTAGCGATAGTAGATGACATAGTCTTCGTACACGCTCATTGGTGACGCCGTGTATTTTCGTGAAAGCAGCCTTGCAGACTTGATACTTACCTGATGATGTGGAGATCTCGTATATATACGTTACTCCTCTTTTAGGCGTCGTGGATTCACATTCAGGTTTGTTTCGTCGTTTCTTGATAGGATTCGTAGAAATGAGGCTCTGCAGGTACGTATCCTGCTCATTTTTCGTATTAAAGCTTATAAACTTCGAATAAATTAAGATCCTTTCATCTTCACATATTAAGGAAAAACATTTCCTTCTGCATCTGAATAAAAAAAGCATACATTTTACGATGAACAGCAGGAACCTAGTGCAAATCTAATTCTTTTATTATAATACAATCAGTTAAAATTATGAGTTTAGAGCAAATTTAAAGCAAGCAAATTACTTACTTGCAGTCATCTGCATAATCTGTAGCTGCACATTTTCCTTCTACTCGTTTCCCCATATAGTTTATATAAGACTGTCCTTTGACACGAGCTGTTTTGATTATAGTTGACCGCCGTTGCTTACTTAGTTCTTTGCGTCGTTTGGCTGAGGGCTCATCATCAGAACTGTCTCCAGTACTCATTTTTATAGTATATATTCTTGATAAAACACTCACGATCACAGACAGCAACCTATGATGCAACGGTAATGTAATAACCTCAAAATAGCAAGAACTCTACTGACAGCTGTCATACAGTGTTGCCAAACGAATTTACGGAGAAACAACACAAGTCAGTGACTTACGGTGTTTCTCTAAATAACTCAACTACAAAACTACAAAACCTTTCTCAATAATCGAGAAAGCTACAGATTGGATTCTGGAGGTTGATTCGGTCTCTAAGCAGTATAAATTCCCTGAAAGTCTCGGATGCACAGCCCTCCGTCCAGATATAACTCTTTACTCTCTATCTCGGAAGGTGGCTCTTATCGTAGAATTAACTGTTCCATGGGAATCAAATATCCCAAAAGACCACGAGTACAAATTAAATAAATACCATGATCTTGCAAATGCCGTAACCCGGAACGGCTTCACTGTTCACCTTCACGCGGTGGAAGTTGGCGCTCGTGGCCTGCCAGCTAAATCTCTATTTCACCTCTTTAAAGATCTTGGCCTTTCCAGAAAAATAATCAACTCTTTCTTAGAAAAATTATCTAAAACTGCGATTTGCGCATCTCAAATTCTATGGCTTCGAAGGGGGAGTGAATGGGTGGCAAGGTGAACGCTCACATGTGGCAAGACAGCTGTCCTAAACCTACCACAGCCGGTTCGTAAGTCCGGAATCCACTGCTCACCCCCCAGAAGTGTAAAAAAAATAGTATTTTGATGGGCCCGACTCCGGTCGGTGAATTCCATGGCAGCTCCGTTTGTATTTATTATTATTTCGCACGCCATAACTCCACAACTACTGAGTAGACATGTGTGGTTTCTCTCTATTATGTGGAACTAGACCCAGAGAACAGAATTTAATGAAAAAGTGATTTTGTCCAAATTGATGACTTATGTTGTTTCTCAATAT
Organism: Micropterix aruncella; assembly: GCA_944548615.1. Taxonomy (NCBI): domain Eukaryota; kingdom Metazoa; phylum Arthropoda; class Insecta; order Lepidoptera; family Micropterigidae; genus Micropterix; species Micropterix aruncella. Next base: position 9,260,230 of record OX155967.1, read on the forward strand.
AACGATTCATTTCTCCTTTTCACATTATATTAACAATTATTTAATGAAATAAGCTCGAAAGCTTCTACACACTGCACATTGTTGCGAAATTTAATATTACTATTTTTTAAAAAAAACGTATTAGCAGACATTTATTGGTAGTCTTGCTTTCGTTAGTTAAGGCCGGTTTCACTATAAAACACACCATAAATACAAATAAATAAACAAATATTAAAACAGTATATTATTATCAAAACAGTCAATAATTAAAGTGCGCAAAATCACACGGAAACACCGTTACCCGGAGTATCATTGTAGTAAATACATTTCATAATTTCAAAACTTAAAATTACTAATATATTATAAATTTTCAAATCCGCACCTCTTCATAATCTTTTTTTGTTTATATAAATTAACCGGAAACATTTAGCACCTGCTCCCTCATACCTACTACACCCCTTCACCATTTTAGTAAAAAATGAATTTTTCTGTTCCCCAATGGATTAATTATTTATATCCTTACATTTAATAAAGCCTGAATAGAAACATAACCCGTCGGAAAGGATGCTTGTAGACCGAGATAAAAGAAAAGTTTAGATTTTCTTTTCCCCTTTCTTTCTTCTATTTTTATTCAAAGAAAGTAGCTACAAAAAGTAGCAGCGTTTCTAGTTAATTTGTTTTTTTGCTTTGTTTCTCAATCATGGAAATTACATGTATAAGGCTGCACAATATGAGCACTGCCATTGTTTATAATATATTTTTTTTTGTTCTTTTTGTTTGATTACTATATTGTAATATGTAAGTATACACATTAGGCTGCACAGTTAGGTGCATACTCCTAATTTAAAAATAATACCATATTATGTTGAATAGATTCAAAATGCCTTGTTGGGATAATAATATACCACAATGTGTACCTACGCGTCTCACAATACTTGTAATTTTATAATAAGTAATGCTTTTTTTTCTAAGTACCAATTTTTTTATCACGCTGAAAATGTGGCATATAGACTTAACACATGTACCAGAATATTGACCCCAATCACATAGGAAATCTAAGAAAGTCGGAAAATACATTAATTTTTTTTTAAGAATAAAAACACAAATAGTTTCGAACTGAATTGTAAAGCGAAGATATGATAACACACAAATGGTTACATATATTAGAGCCTCTCCTTCTCTCACCACCCATCCTAGTGTTCCAGTAAAAAACTGAACTAGATAATTGAACGAGATGATGCCGCATAACCTTTCACGTTCCAGAAAATATTTGGAGAATTGGACATAACCAACCAGACGTGTCCAGTGACATTCGGCAAGGCGGGAAGCAACCTCAAACGTCGAGCCAAGCTGATAATATACCGTAATGAAGGCAATGCTGACCGAATTAACCAGCCCATAAATCCACGGACCATAATTCTGCAAGCCGACCAGTATGGACATCCGAATCCAGGATACCTACTCCAGTCTAGAGGTAAAGCTATACTATCCTTATCTCTATATGACAACCAGGACGGCATACACGATAGACGACATCCGATAGGCGAGGACCGCAGGAGCGATCCCTATCAATAGGAGCATCATCGATAAACCAGGTGGACCAGGACGCGAAGTCACACAAAACCAGACCCGCAAGTAACCTCCACATAAACTATTACCATCAACAATGCAAATAAGGACGCTTTAAGTGCCATTTTAGCATCAGCGTAGTGTGTACCCAGTGAAGTGAATGTAGTGTTCTCTGAAATGGACAGGGCATATAGTCACGAAACTCACCTTCCTTATAACACCCGCTAGCCACAACGCACCGGACTTTCAAACAAGCGACGTGTCTAAATTTGATTTTTCTTCCGTGCACACAGACTCGAAACAACTAGTGTAGCACCCTAATTTTGTCACAAATAGAAGCTCTGCAAATTTTTCCACCGGACTTTTTAACCAAGCAAAGTGACGTAATTTCCCAAGCAGCAGCCTACTTATCATGTACTTCGACTTGCCTCGATTAAAATCGGCACGGCACAACATCCGAAAACTAGGCAATCTACTAATGCTCGCCTATTTTTCCGCATTCCAAGGTACGGCTCATCTATCGACCACCACGACACGCAGTGTGTCTTAGCCAAGGCCTACGACGCGCATACGTCGATCTCCAAGCAGCGACCCCACCAAGAGAGCGACGCAGCAACCGGACGATACGCCACGCGCTACGCGCAAGGAGAAGATTACTTCGTCAATCATGTTAACCCTGTTGCGGACAGGCGACATTTTTCACGGCTGAATTCTTTCCCCTATATTCACTTCCTGACTTCTCTTAACTCCAATCCTGATATGAGTAAGCGTCATATACTGCAGTCAAAGAAAATTGTATGCACTTTTTGGGTTCAAAAAAAATAGTTTGTCAAAAAAATTCATTTTCTCTCGTTTAGGAGATATTTTTTTTTTTTTATTACTTTCAAAAATATCTTGATTTGTATCAACCCTTTGTAAACAGGGCAATTTTTTTTATTACCACTATGTACTTATACTTATTTTTGTGTTACCAATATTTATTATGTTAGCGACTACGCATCGTAGCAAGTAGGAGTTAGTTAGAACACGCAAAATAGGCACACTGGATGTCGACTTGCGGAGGAACGCCCAGTACAACTAACTAACTAACTAACTAAGTAGGAGTTAGTGTACAACACCTCGTAGCACTATATTTTTAACATTGTTTGGTTATGTAGATCACCGGGGCCGGTGATTAGGTCTCTATCCGGCAATGTTAGGGCCTAGTTTTATTGTAAACAAAACTTTCATTTAAATCATCTAAATAATTAAATCAATTAAATTTGTGCATCCCGCAATAGACGCGATACATCGAACAGATACGTCTTACCGTATATAGGCGACAAGTCGCGCACGTCCCTAGTTAATTTTAAATCAGTAAGGTAGAATATTTTTACATAGAAGAAGAGAAATCTTCCTTTTTTTTTTTTTGGCTGGTGACCACCGAACGAGACGGTTGATAAGAACCGGCCCGCCCCGCCGTGGCGGGGGGGGTCCGGCTACCGCCAAATCACTATTCATTTTTTCGCTATCAGTCGCCAGTAACGACACAGTATTAGAATTAAATTTGTGGATTGAAACTCTATAACTAAACTCAGTTCAGCATCCCGGGCGGGACCTCATCGGATTCCGAACCTTTGAACAGGCAAGTCTTCTATCTGTAACCATTAGCTTCCTCTCGTAAAATCACATTTCAAAAATAATAAATTTAAATTAATAAGATTGCTTTTAAAGCCAAGTCCCCTATAAATTACCGTTGCCATATCTTCGTTGGCGAATAGATTAGAGTCATATAAAATCGAAATTCATTAAATTGAGTACGTCAAAATAGAGGTAGGTAGTGTGTAGGGTCTATCATAATTCCCGGTGTCGAAGCATCGCATTCCGTCTTCTCGCCTCAATTAATCCCTCTAGTATCATTTAAAGATTAATTCTGAAATAATAACTTAAAATTTAAATCGTATCCGGGGAGCAGATGGTAAAAATCTAGAAGCAACCTCCCAACAACTCCTGCGGGTAGCGGTGTATTCCACCCATATTCCAGAACCTGAAGAACCATAGTACCTGTCCAAAATCCCACTTCGCCGAATTTAGTCCTGAAAATTGAAAGGCCGTAACGTTCAATTTCCATGAATTTAATCTTAGAATATTGCTAATTTATACTACTCGGATTCGCCATATGCTATGGCCTAGCTTTCATTTCTTGTAGTTAAAGAAAATATATTTTTCTGTCAAAATAAACCTTTCATTTTGGTTAATAATCGTTATTGAGCGAATTGAAGAGATTGAGACGGTAGCTAAAAATACCGCCGGGTCAGAGCGAGCTACAGTCTCGTAGGTACCCGACTAACACAAAACAGGGTAATGTTTCAGGGCAAGGAATAAATGAAAGGATAATATTATAAAAGAAACTTTAAAAATATATATTTTAATTTTATCATTTAGCGGAGAAACGAACCGCAGTACATTAATAATTATTGCAGCATCTGCTGGTTTAAAGCGTACCTAAATTCAAAATAGTATTTCTCGAATTTAAATATAATTATCAAATAAATCATTCCCATTAACTTCATTAGACAATTCAGCCATTTATTTACGAAAAGGCCGCGGCCGGTCAGCGAGGCCGAGCGCTCCAAGCGGGCGCGACCAACGCGCGCCGGCGCCGTACCTCGTCGGTACACCGATAGAGGGCGCGGTGAATAAATAATAATTATTCGCTCTCGCCGCCGTGCGCGCAGACAAATTGATATCGCTTCTTCTTCTTCCTTTAGTTCTCTCACAAGTTATATCGAAATTCACCTTATAGTAAAACATAATTAGGATATTTGACCGTCCATTCACTTTGAATGCTCTCGACATTTGGACGACGTCAACACGGGATTTTAACCGCCCCTGAAGCACGACTGAGCTGCCGTGGTATCCTTGACGTCGCTCCACTCCCATGCTCAAAGGTAACTTCCCAGGCGGAGGGAGGCCCTTTGCATTTGTTTATGTGGTCTGACTTCTATTTCTCGCATGTGCAGCTGGCGCCTCTACAAAATAAATAAACTTTTATCGTTGCACATCCAGTCCTTAAAGACAACTTCTATCTCATTTTAATTGACCCATAACAATGGTTGCAGTTGATTTTCGTTTATGAATGTATCTAAAGCTGGAAAGCAGTCGAACTTTCGCTGTTCAGTGTTATTCTTTCACAACACAAGTTTTCTTAATAATGCCCAAATTTTGTCGTGAGTTTTAAAAATGTCGGAACTGCCATCTCCATATAGGTATAGATTAAGTTCATTTAATTTGGAAAATATGTCAGCTTGAGTACAAAGTCCTCATCACGTAGTGATTTGACTAATTTACTTCTTCCCTCGAGAAACATTGCAACTTCATCGCATAGTTCTCGTTAGTACCTTCCCTCGAGACAGCGAGCGTATTTCGGTGTGCAAAAGAAGTGATTTGTGGTTACTTCTCGTCTCCTCACACAGTTTTACGAATAGGCGTGCTTGCAATGGCCTTGTTTTGATGAAATTCACAATTTTCACTGCGGTGTTTAGTGCTTGTCTCATTTCTTCTGACATAGTCTTCGATACTAACGCCTCTGTGAAGGCTGCAGTGAGTCCACGAAGCGTCCAGACTGGCTTTAAGAACGAACTTGATTGACTATTTTTGGCGCACATAGTACGAGCATAATCCGTACAAATTCCAATACACTTTTTCCAGTTCAGTCCTTTCGCCTGTATGTAAGTATCGAGGGTTTTGGATATATCCTTACTAGTGCCTCTTGCAATCGGTTCACAAAACAACATATCTTCTCTTCGCGCGGCTATTTCATCTTCCCGCGCTGTTGCAAGTTTTATATTCTATTCTTTTCAAGTGCTATCTTTATTTAATTATATTGTCTGTAGGTATCCGAAATACACTTAGACTCGTCAATCTATGTTTTCGTTTATCTGCCGTATTATACCCTACGTTCATACGTTGTGTTTGCGACCCACCTGGAATCGGCTCGCGACCCACTAGTGAATCGCAACCCACACTTTGGGAACCGCTGATCTAAAGTATAATTTCCACGGTTTGATATAATCTTTCTCCGTTGATCTAGCAAAAGTTTTAATACCTTGCTCATAAAATTCACTGGGTTTCATTTCAAAATATTCCATGAGTCCTTTTTTACATCGACATGTGTTTTCTTTTTTTTTTTTTTAAATAATGCTGTATGGATCTAAAAAGATGATAATCAGATGGTGCAATATCTGGGCTATATGGAGAGTAAATTATTTTCTATCCGAGGTTATCTAATTTGTCCAGGGATATTTTCGCCGTGTGCGGGCAAGCGTTGTCCAGATGTTCTTTGCTTTGTTTGTGCAGTAGGGGAACACGGATAGGAGTGAACCATTTTTTTAAAATCAGTCATTACTTTTAAACTAAAAAAAATATGAATAAGCGGTGAAAAGCAACAGTTAGCTATATTTCTAGTAATATTAATGGACACAAAACACATTTAAATAATTCAAAGAGTACTTAAGTATTAACTTACAAAGTAAGAAATACCTATTGGCTCACTTCTCCCCATGCACGGGTAGGACTGAATCACATCCTGGGTATAAGTGAGCCATAGGTATTTTGACATATTTTAGTATAATAATCAACGAACATTAATTGAATGAAACTGACGTCTCTTAGTTGTCCCTGAAAACTCTGGTTGAGGTAGAATCATTTTAATATCCTCGTAAGGCACATTCGTAATGTCAGGAATATTTGGCATTATAAAAATATCACCTTTTTTACGGAGAAAACTAACTGTGAATTCGAGTTCATTAACACCTAATATCTTTCCAGCATAGAATACATTAGGCTTCTTAGGGACAGTAAATTTTACTAAAATGTAATCTCCTTCAGCTGGATTGTCATTAAAGTTAGGTAGTGTTTCTTCACCAATAATCAAATCCTCCAATTCAAAATCAGAATCAGATGAATCCTGTAATATGACTTCTTCTTCATCTTCATCATCGCTGCTGCTCAAGCTCAAAGCATGACTTATATTCTTCTTCATTTTAGCTAACTTTTTATTACATGGTCTATTTTCGATTTCTATTTTTTCAGGAGTGTCTGTGGCGATCATTGATTTCCCCTTTTTACGATTCTTTGAAACGTCACTTCGTTTTGTTGCCTTGGGATAACCCTTGAATTGCTGTGGACTTGAAAAAATTCCAGACGAAACCAAATCCTTTTGATTAGACTTGTCAGGCAGAGCATATGATGTTAATGGTTGTTGATTAGGATCGAAAAGCAAGGTAGATAATGCTAGTTGACCCTCAACATTTGGCGGATTACTTGTCGGTATGGCAGAATTTATGTCTTCTAGCATCGGGACATCTTCGATTACTAAATCCCTGTCAGTAACCGCACTACACATGAAATTAATTTCTGTAAATACTTCTCGATCATAAGGAAATATGCCGGTTTTTTTAAATGCCGATATGATATTAGAGGGCGTCATTGCCTTTTGATATGCTATTCCAACACATGATGCTATTTGATAAATGCTAAAAGTTTTCCCAGGATTATGAAGCATCTAGGAATCTATTGCTGAATTATATGCCATCTTGAACGGCCCAAACACTCCTACATCTAACGGTTGTAATTTATTTGTTGAGTGTGGTGGTACGGTCAAGATTGTAACTCCATGCTCCTTGGCCTCATCGATCACTGCTATAGTTAGGTGAGCTTCACAATTGTCATAAATTAACAATGATGGATTTTCTCTGCTGCTGGATGTGCATTTGATAAAGTGCCTCATAACTTCAAGGAAAAGTTTGCTGTTCATCCAGCCGGTTTTGGTGGCTAGACCAAGAGTTCCACTGGAGGCTCCTACCCACCCCCATATGCTCCTGGTAATGAACTCTAGGAAAGACAAGTGCTGGTGGAATATATTGACCAGATGCACTAATTCTTGCACAAGTAGTTACAAGAGTCCCTCTTTCTCCGCTAGTAACTTTGGAAACACTCTTGATGCCCTTTTCTGCGATGACCTAGAAACAAAATACATAATGAAGGAACCGGTAGAAGGATTTATAAAAATAAATAGCACTTCCACTTCCAATAATTTTACCTTTTAAGGTTTCTGTACAGTAACGGTGCCAGTTTCATCAAGGTTGTAAATTCTTGTACTATTTGCAAATGCTGGTGACCTTGCAATAGCTTCTTCCAATTTATCGAAAAATATATTCACATTGTGAACATTAAACGATGTTGCCCTAAAAAGAGAACAACCTTCAGGTGTCCGAAGGGATAAATCAGGATAACGTCTTCTAAAATTATTCATCCATTCGAGACCACCCATTTTATCCTTATGCCAGTTTTGAGGAACATTAATTTTATTGATAATCGCCATCTCATATGCCACACGACGACATTCATTCATTGGAAGACCATGAAACATCCTGAAACAGTTAATGATATATTCTTTCAGTGCTAGCTCCTGCTCATCGGCGAATATTCTTTTGGCATAGTAGTTTGGTGTCAATCTTATTATATTGTTTCCTTCAATTGATTGATCTAACTTCTTCCAGTATCGTTGAAGAGTCGGATATGGAATATTGGATATCTTTGCTGCTTCTCTTATGCTTTTACCCTTTTTTATTATTTCCAAGGCATTTTTCATTTGGTTCTCTGTAGTTGTACCATAATTTGTAGTCCTTTTATGAATTCGTGACATTGTTACTGCTGTAAATTAAATAAAAATCTATACATTTGTGTTACCTAGAAAAATATAATAATAATAATATTCCCAAGGGAGGAGTGAACCATGGTTCACTGCTCCCCGGTCGATATTGGTTCAATCCTCCTCAAGCAACGAAAAATATTTGAATAAATCACAATTTCTTATTTTTAATAATATACATAAAAACTCACACATTACTATAAAATCAATAGTCTATTACTTACGTATTATTAACGTGCTGGTATTTTGCCCCAAAATTTGACTCGAAAAACAAATTCCACAATCTACATAAAATAAAATTTGACGCCAAAATACTAGCGTACCACCAAGAACGCGCGCACACGCAGCGGGAGCCAGGCGGCAACTAAATCAATATGGCGGACATACGACGTCACCTCGCTGATGCGGTTTTGGCCAGTATCGGTGTGAGTGTGCCATACATACATAGAGAGTGATTCACTCCTCCCCATGGTTCACTCCTACCCGTGCTCCCCTATCTATCTGCCCTCTCTCCACACTTTTGCAATTTTTTTAAACATCCTCTTGAACACTCGATCATGAGTATCCGATACTGTTTGCATTTTTTTCTATTGACAATGTTGGGTTGCTTTCCATTTCCGCTGTCAGTATGGCATTGTCCAATTTTCTAGGTCTTCTACTTCCAGGGCTATTTTTCAAATATTTTTTTTTCCAATTAAAATTTCTTGACACTTGCTAACATCCATATTATCGCCAAATACAGCACAAATGTTTTCAGTGGCAGTTATGTTCTCTTTTTTCATAAAATGATTAAACATCAAATTGCAAAAACATTGTTCACTTGGTAAAAATTGATTCATTGTAAATGAGGGCACAAAATTCTAATTTTACAAATCACGATACACTGACAAATAAATGAACCGAATTAACACAAAACACGTCTTAATAGGGCAGTAGTCAAAATGCAACTAATTACCGAAACTGGTCAGCAAAAATAATGACATTCTTTTGACGTAATTGATCCTGGGCTCTTTCTTTCCTGTCCTATACTCTTGCTGCACGTCTGCTCCCCTCAGTGTGGTTCTCTATTTTTCCTCCTGTTCTTGGTTTGATGCGGGTCTCTACTCAAACCAACCTTAATCCGTCTTGACCATATGTTTGACATTACCCCTTCTTTCTCCTGACATGTCCTGCTATGCTACTGGAGATTTTTTCTGCTACTTTATATTTCGCAAAACTAGGGACCAGCTTTTGCTTTAAAAAAAACTCTGCCATTTTCGACAAAATGTTCTGCCGTACCTAAACCATGGCACCGATATATTCAATTAAATTTCAATGTTTATACTGACACAGCGGCGTAGCGAGGCGGGGGGGGGGGGGGGGCGGGCCGCCCCGGGCGGCAGAGATTAAGGGGCGGAAAAGCCGCCCTGTTTTGGAATTATAAATGTAAATTTGTTAAATATTTTTTTTTTATTTTACAAATTTTTATTAAAAATTATTCCGAATCTCTGAACACACCCTTCTTAATACCGCCAGCCACTCACTAGGTACTAAGGGGCGATACCGTTAAAGGAAGAACCATAGAGGATTAAGAACATACTTACTAGAAAGTTAACAAGTACACGAAAGTGCGACTGTGCGACAGAGAAAGAAACTAGAAACTTCGACATATTTTAATATATAAGCAGGCCGGGACGCGACACCAGTCAGTTTTCGTTCCAGTGCGGGCGAGGTCAGTAGTATTCCGAACAGAGTTTATATAGTGCGTATTTTCCGTGAAAGTTGATTATATAGTTACTGTTCGTACCGTATTTATTCACCGCCATATTCGTCAAAAGATCACAGTACTCTTTCAGTGTTTCCATAATTTTTACGTGTTTTTATCAACACAAGTGTTAGGTTAGGTTAGTGTATATGTTGCCAGACTTTAAATTCCATTTTTCGCTAATTTTGTATTATTATAGTAGTATGTTTGTTTATAATCTTTATTGTGAAATGTCACAATGGGCGGGTTTATTGTCATATGACAATCTCTTACAACCAACCCTACTATGACGTGTTATATGTATGTGTGCGTGTAAGATGTCTGTAAGTGTGTGTCTTATTATTGCATTCGATCAACAGAATTGAAAATGCAATTCCGTTAATTTGATTCCAACGGAAAATGGTACCCAGCTGGGAATCGAACCCAGGACCTTACAATGATCAGGCGACCTAATAAGATCAGGTGACCTAACCACTATGCCAACGGGCCGTGCTATGCTAACCACTATGCCACCGTGTTAGTGTAACTGTTCACAGATATGAAGAGGAACAAAGAAAGCGGAGCCTCCTTTCGAAAGAAACGGAAGGAGAAGGAAGAAAGAGAACAGCGGCTGCGGGAGAAAGGTTCAATATTGAAATTTCTTGAAAACGTAGCTTGTGCTAGTCAATCAGCCAGTAAGGTTCAACATGACCAAGGTAAAAGGAACTCTGAAACAGAGGATCTCAGAATTTCAACTGATGAAGTCCAAGATTCCCAGCATGAAATAACATCAGAAAGAGCTTTTCGTCCCACCGAATTGAACTTGTTTGACCAACCCTTTAGTTCAGTAAGTCCTCACTCAGCTAGACAAACAGATTTTTTGGAAACTGAACTTGATATTGCTTCAGAATCTCGTATCGATTTGACTGATGTAAGTAAATGGCCGGCTGTAATAAATGATAATCTTAGGATGCTCCTAGTGCAGCAAGGCCCAGCTGCTGTTCAGCACTTGGATAGCGAATTCGCTGAGGTCAGTCGTTCCGGAATCTTTTAAAAAGGAGAAACGAGAAAGTTAACCCGAGACTGGTTCTTTCGCGAACTATCAAATGGTGAAAAAATCTTACGATCTTGGATGGTGTACTCACCGGCAAAGGGATCCTCATTTTGCTTCTGCTGCCGACTGTTTTCTCCTATTAAAGCCACTAGTTCAGAATTTAACACAATGGACAGCTTCAACTTATATTGGAAGATGAATCCAAAGGTGTATGAGCATGAGTCCAGCAAAGTACACAATGACACCTTCTTTAAGTGGAAAGAGTTAGAAAGGGGGATCAGCTAGGAAGCTACGATTGATGAAGCAGGGTTAAAAATTGTCCACAAAGAAGAAAAGAAGTGGAGAGATATTTTGACAAGATTACTTGACGTAATTCGGTTTTTAGCGAAACAAAATTTAGCGCTTCGTGGACACCGTGAATCGCTCGACGAAAATGTTACTGGGAAGAGAGGCAATTTTTTGGAACTCGTTATGCTTTTGGCTAAGTACGACCCAGTATTATGTGAACACATTACAAAGATAAAGCTTGAAAAAAAAAACATGTCTCGTACCTATCACCTCGACACAAACCGAATTCATCCGTGTTTTGGGGGATCAAGTTCGCAGGAAAGTGATCGAACAAGTGCAAGAAGCTAAATACTTTTCTATAATTTTCGACAGCACGCCAGATTTGTCTCACGACTATCAAGTCAAGTCAGGTGCTTCGATATGTTAAGGTTAATGGATCTGAAGTTGTGGTAGTGGAGTCTTTTATCGACTTTATAGAAGCAAAGGGAAAAATGCTGAAAAAATTACAGAAATAATTGTGGATAAAATTAAAAAAGACGGACTGGACATACAAAACTCCAGAGGGCAAGCGTATGACAACGCAGCGGTTATGGCTGGTGTTCACACTGGAGTGCACGCTAGGATCAGAGCGTTGAATCCGAAGGCGCAATTTGTGGCATGCACAAACCATTCTCTGAACCTGGTATGTTTACATTCTGTATCGGTTGCCGTTGATTCGGTCACATTTTTTGGTACCTTGGAACCTTTTTTAAAGATTTCTTGTCTATTCATTCTTAGGATACCTCGGTGCTACCGCAGAAAAGTTGGCGCTCCTAGCCGACAACTATAGACGGAAGAGTCACTTCTGGAAGCAGTGGCGAAGATCAGCAAGAACGAAATGGGTGTGAATGAAGCATCACGCGCTTTTGGTGTACCAGCACGTACTATAAGAAGATGCATGAAAACAGGTATTTTTTCTAAACAAGGCCTTGGAAAACACCCTACATTGAGAAATGAAAATGAAAAAAAGTTAGTGGCCCATATTCAAAGATGGGAAAATGCAGGATTTCCTTTAACTCGTATAGACGTACGGCGATTAGCTTACCAACTTGCAGAAAAAAATAATATGAAGCATAATTTTTGCCACGACAAGCAACTGGCAGGGAAGCAATGGTTCATGAGTTTTATGGATAGAAACAAGAATATGTCCATAAGAAAGGCAGAAGGTTTATCACATGCGCGAGCTGATGGATTGAATCGCAACGAAGTTAACACCTTTTTTGGATTGTTGTTTGACATATTAAATGAAAATGGTCTGTATTGATTGAGCGTCGAAGCCGACAACCGAAGGTTAGCCACCCCTACGATAGGGGCTGGTTGCCTCTGGACCGCTGAGAGCGCGGCCGGACGTCGGCTATTGTAGGTAAGTTCAGTTGGCCCGCCAGTCTTTGTAACGAGACACTCTCGAAGTGTCTCGCCGGGCGGGGACCTCTAAGTCATAGTAAATAAAACGGAATCGTAAACACGGCAGACTTTCATTCATCACCACTGCGAAAGCGCCACGCGACCATCAGCAGTCTATTTGCGTGTGGGTTGCGGTGACAGTCCACGAAGGCATAATCAGAGAAAATCCGTCATCCTACACGACCTGGTCCTTCGAGACGGATCGTTGCGGGTGCAGTCGCAGTCAAGAAGAACAAGAGAATGAGAGCGATGGATACAGCGGGAGCATCAGTCCCGACGTCGAAGCCAGCGTCGAGAGCATCAGGGAGAAGTGACGTCAGTCGAAGCAGCGCGGCGCAATTGGAAGCATCTGAAGAGGTACTACGCGTCACCCGGCAGCAAGCACGGATTGCTGCCGAGAAAAGGAAACTCCTGGCGAGGCAGGCAGCTCAACGGGCAGCCCAGGCGGCGCAGCAGGCGGCACAGCAGGCGGCCATGCAAGCAGAAATGGTGATGCAGCAGGCCGACTTGGAGGCGCAGGACATAATAGCGGCGGAAGTCGAGCACCCTCAGCGGGCTTACCAAATATCGGGCGGCTCGCAGGCCCTTTCGACCAGTGATCGTGTACGTGCATGGGCTGCAGCCTCTAACCCTCCAGAGGAAGTCGACGACGAGGATCGCCCGAACGAAGAAGCGCCAGCCGGTCCAGGCGAACGACGCCGGTCGATGCAATGTCTGGTTGCGAGCGGGGAGAATTAGGGCGAGGCGTTAACGTCCCGAGTTTTTTCCCGAGCTCCGTTTCCACGGAGCTCGCCGACCAGCCGACACAACGCGGATGGGCCGCCGCTGAGCTCGGGAGACGGTTCGAGCGAGTTGCTGCAGCAGGTATGTCAATCACTAACCGTTTTCCAACGCCAATGCCAATTTTAAAGATTTGCCACGGTTTTCGGTGACATCATGGAGGGGGTTTCATTTTACGGTATATACCAACATTCCACTGAGGTCGGGGAGATAAGCGACAGTATGAACCTATTGAGGTTGCAGAGGAGCTTATCGGGTCCAGCGCGGGTGGCGGTATCCTCTTTATTGTACTCGGCGGCTAATGTGTTTCAAATAATTCGAAAACTGAAAAGTCTTTACGGAGATTGCGATAAGGTGGCTTACCGTACTATGAGGGAAGCGAAGGAATTCGCTAAGCTGGGTGAGGAACTCAATTGTAGAGATTTACTCCGGTATTCCTGCAAGGTAAATAACCTGATAACCACGTTGAGGTCTTTGGGGCGCGGGGGACACTTGGCAAATCCGGAGTTGCTCTCTAGTTTGGTGGGTAAGTTGCCACGAACACTGGTAGCTGCATGGGCGGTGCAAGACGAGGGAGCAACGGATGAAATCCGCCGGAGTTGCGAAGTTAGACGTGAGGGCGGACGATTGTCGGGGTCCGCGCGCCGGCGGCCGATCGATCAGGGCTGCAGGTGCAGGCGATCATAGAAGACCAGTCTTCAATATCACCAATCGTGGATGTCTTTGTTGTAAAGGGGCACACGGATTATACCAGTGCGAGAGATTTGCTGGTGTGGACATTGAAGGACGTTGGAGCGTCGTTAAAAATAATAACGCATGCTACTTGTGTTTACTAGTGGGAAACAACTGAACCGCTGGCTTCGGAGAGAAAAAATGATGAGCACTCGCCGGCGGCACGCGCCGGACCGGAAAGTGAGAGTGGTCTTATGACCAGGATTAACTTTATAGTTAAGCCCGACCGGGATTAACTTTATAGTTAATCCCGGTCGGGCTGTTGTGGCGCATGCGAGCTCGGCGAGTCTGGCTTTGTTGAAGGTTCTGCCGGCCCTTTATTAGCGGTCCGAAAGGGGAGGTCGAGGTATTTTGTTTGTTAGACGATGGCAGCTCTTTGACTCTTTTAGAGCAAGAGGTGGCAGACAAAGTGGAGTTGCATGGAAGGCAACATAGTCTGGATCTGCAGGGCATCGGCCAGATGTCGATGTCAGAAAGTCGTTCACAAGCTGTGGCGTGCAGAATCAAGGGGGTGGGGGCGAAACGGTCTTTCGACCTGACCGCAAATACCATGAAAACATTAAATTTGCCCGAGCTGCGTACAGTGCCACCAGAGTACGTCCGTAAATACGATCACTTGCACGCTCTAGCTTGCCAAGGAATCACCGCCAGGCCACAGTTGATCATAGGTCAGGATAACTGGCCGCTGATAATATCGCGGGGAATAGTCAAGAGACCGGGGTGCGACATAGCGCTTTCATGAATTGGGCTAGGATATGTACCACTGGGTAGGATAGCCACAGCGCAAGGAAATGCGCTGGCAACCTCGTATCATGTGCGAAGTACGGTGGATGACGGTTTGCATGAATTAGTAGGTATAGAGGTAGACGGGTTAGAAATAAAGAGGGGTGATTCCCCCCATACTTCCGATGAGGAACATGCGATCGAATTGCTAACACAAACCACTGTGTAAGAGGGAGATCGATGGCTCACCGGTTTGCTCTGGCGGCAGGAGAATATTTCACTACCTACCGCCGCGAGTGAAAACACAGCTCTCAAGCGGCTCAAGGCACTTGAGCAGAAAATGGACTCTTCTGCGGTTTTTGCTAAACCAAGATGCAATACTACATCAAACAAGGTTACGTAGTCGCTGTCGACCGGGCAGAATTTGTTGACCGACCCAGGGCTTGGTTCCTTCCTCATTTCCCCGTCATCAACCCGCGCAAACCCGACAAGATGAGGATAGTTTTCGACTGTCGGGCCGTGTCGCTTAACCAACATCTGTTAATAGGGCCAGATCTGTACAATAGTCTTGTAGGAATAATATTTAGATTTAGAGAAGGAAGGGTGGCCTTCGTGGCCGATATACAAGATATGTACATGAGGGTGGCCGTGAGAGAAGACGACTCGTACAGTCAAATATTCCTGTTTAGAGGAGTGGATCGACTCAGTTCACCTACAATTTATCGAGTCGGCACGCTAGTGTTCGGCGCATGGTGTGCGGGGGCTTGCGCTCAGTACATGAAAAACGCACATGCACAGTAGTACAAAATCCAATGCCCGCCGCCGTTCAAGCGCTGCAACAAAGTTGTTACATGGACGATGTACTCGGATTTGCCGACGTTAACAAAGAGGCAGAAGTGGCACGCGGATGTGAAACCCCTGGAAGTGGGGGACGTAGTGGTTGTATGTGACGGTACCTTGGCCAGGAGCTGCTGGCCGAAGGCGCGGATCACGAAGATATACCCTGATAGGGACGGTAGAGTAAGAGTAGTTGATGTACAGATAGGTAACAAAATATACAGGAGATCATCAACTAAGCTAGCTAAATTAGAGGTAAATGCTGACAGCTTGTAGTTAATAAAGTAAGTCCGTAGATATAGGCAGGTTCAGATCGTGGGCGAATTTGTTGCAGTTTAATTTAATTTTAGTTTTGGTCACTGAGAATTGCACTGTCTGTAGTCAACAATAATTGTGCAGATTGTAACGAAGCAGAGCTTGTTCTAAGGGGAAATTCAATCATTTTCAAACAATTTTAAATTATTTTTTTAATTTCATTTAAATCGGAAAAAAAAAAAAATTATCTAATTTATCATTCTTTAAATTTGAATTGCTTCACATGCTGTTAATTATTATTATTTTGTTTTTTCTTTATAATATGGTTTTTAAATTTTAATTTTTGATATTAGTTTGGTTTTTCTTGAATTTTATTCGGTACCCATAAGGGGATTTAATATGTGTAAATATTTTTTGAGTGAACTATGAACGCATTCTAAGGAGAATGGTCGTGGCTGTAGTTTCCGCGACTACCGATGCGGAAACTGGGGGAAATTATGTAGCAGCATTTGCATGGCACTGGAATGAGAAAGTTGTTCGCCTCGAGGCCGGCAGACAAAGGGTTGCACATGTCGGCACGTCGAAACCCTTCCGAAACTGTCCGTGGCGAAATCTAAGCAGGGGTCAGTCACCCATCGGCAAATAAGGGTGACGACGAAAGTGATTGGCAAATCTACCGGGTTCTCGGGTTGTTTAGAATTAAGTTATTGTCTATTATTTCTCTATTAAGCGTTACCTAGCATTTATGTTATATTAGGATTGTTTTGAGATTGTTCATAGTATTGATTGAGCGTCGAAGCCGACAACCGAAGGTTAGCTACCCCTACGATAGGGGCTGGATGCCTCTGGACCGCTGAGAGCGCGGCCGGACGTCGGCTATTGTAAGTTCAGTTGGCCCGCCACAGTCTTTGTAACGAGACGCTCTCGAAGTGTCTCGCCGGGCGGGGACCTCTAAGTCATAGTAAATAAAACGGAATCGTAAACATGGCAGACTTTCATTCATCATCACTGCGAAAGTGCCACGCGACCATCAGCAGTCTATTTGCGTGTGGGTTGCGGTGACAGTCCACGAAGGCATAATCAGAGAAAATCCGGCATCCTACAGCAATGACATCGATGTGTTAGAGACAGCTGTAGAAAATGATGTTATTCTGTTAGGTCTTCCCAGCCACACAACTCAGGCACTACAGCCGCTAGACCGCTCCTTCTTTAAGTCATTTGAGTTTTTTTTTGCTGCAGAAATACGGAACTGGATACTTTCCAATAAAGCAAGGAAAATAACAAGATATCAAGCAGGTAAGCTTATCGGAACGGCATGGATAAAGTCAGCTACACCATGTAATGGCATCGCAGAGTTCAAAGCGTGTGGCATCTATCCATTTAACCCCGATATAATCCCTAATCATTTTTTTTCCATATCTGACATGGCCAACGAGCAAGCAAATGTGCCACAAATATTGTCTTCTACTACGACATTGCCTTCTGAAGCTGATATTATTATGTCCTCGACATCGAATGCATCGGCGGCTCCCGGTCAGTTGCCTTTAGTACGTTCTGCTTCACCGCCAGCATCATCACACCTGCCCTCGACTTCTGCTACGCCAACTAATTCAATTTCATCATCTGCTGCGTCGATTGCTTTACCTATATCAACAAACTTGGCCTCTGAAATCTTTGAGTCGGCTCCAACCAACTTTCCGTATCTAACAGCAAATGATAATGTTGGTCCAGCTATAAATGAAAAATTCCAAGATTCAGATGCAACTCCTTCAAAACTTCTACAAATCATTTCACCAATTCCTAAAATTCCCTGTTCAACTATTAATCCTAGAAAACAGTCAGCGAAAATTTTAAATAACCAAGCCACAATAGAAAAAAACGAAAGGTTATAAAAAAAGTAACAAGTTCTAACAAGACTGTTAAAAAAGGGAAAATAAACGCAATAGGTACAGTTGCAGTTGTTAAGAGAAAAATTCTTTAATCTTCATCAAGTTCTGCAGAAGAAGAGTGTTGCGAAAGTGCAGAAGAATTTTCGACAATGTCGTCTAAATTAGACTGGATTCAGTGCATTTCTTGCAAACGATGGCTACATGAAACCTGCACAATGTATGGTGATTATTGCAATCAATGTGGCAGACAAAAACACATTGAAGCACTGAAATTGAAGTAAGTTAAACCCTAATATGCATGTCCATCATGTTTTGAATTTATTTGATATTTTAATAAATGTTTGCTCAGAATACCTTCTGTTTACTTTACTTTACCCTATTATAAATAAAATAAAAAAATAAAATACAAACGGAGCTGCCATGGAATTCACTGACCGAAGTCGGGCCCATCATATAGTGTTATTACACTTCTGGGGGGTGAGCAGTGGATTCCGGACTAACGACCGGCTGTGGTAGGTTTAGGACAGCTGTCTTGCCACATGTGAGCGTTCACCTTACCACCCATTCACTCCCCCTTCGAAGCCATAGAATTTAAGATATTTTTTCTAAGAAGGTGTTGATTATTTTCCTGGAGAGACCAAGATCTTTAAAAAGGTGAAACAGGGATTTAGCTGGCAGGCCACGAGCGCTAACTTCCACCGCGTGAAGGTGAACAGTGAAGCCGTTCCGGGTGATGGCATTTGCGATGTCATGGTATTTATTTAATTTGTACTCGTGGTCTTCTGGGATATTTGATTCCCATGGATCAGTTAATTCTACGGTTAATTCTTATTATTATTAGACCACGAGTACAAATTAAATAAATACCATGACCTCGCAAATGCCGTCATCCGGAACGGCTTCACTGTTCACCTTCACGCGGTGGAAGTAGGCGCTCGTGGCCTGCCAGCTAAATCTTTTTGTTTCACCTTTTTAAAGATCTTGGTCTCTCTAGGAAAATAATCAACTCCTTTCTAGAAAAATTATCTAAAACCGCGATTTCTGCATCTGAAATTCTATGGCTTCGAAGGGGGAGTGAATGGGTGGTAAGGTGTACGCTCACATGTGGCAAGACAGCTGTCCTAAACCTACCACGGCCGGTTCGTAAGTCCGGAATCCACTGCTCACCCCCCAGAAGTGTAAAAAAAAATATAGTATTATGATGGGCCCAACTCCGGTCGGTGAATTCCATGGCAGCTCCGTTTGTATTTTATTTTTATTGTTTGTCTGTAGTAAACTATGTCCGAAGTTATTATTATTATTATAGTATTGTTTAAGTTCGTGTTTATAAATCAACCAATGGGTTGAGTATTTAATAAAGTTAATACAATCATTTTCAGGTCTGCCCGAGGAAGCTACGGTGACGACGCCATTGGCTATATGCAGGTCCAAAGAGAAGGCAAACTATGCACAGTAAAAGCTAGAGTAACTCCCGAGCACAAAGTTAAGAGCAAGCCATATCGTTGTACATTTGTATGCAACGAAGAGGCTGAACACATTATAAGCGTGTGTTGCGAAGATTGTGCTGCCAGCCAAGGAGGATGTAAGCATGCAATAGCTCTAGTTATGTGGTTGAACAGACGGACTGAAGAACCTTCTTCTACTTCGGTGAAATGCTATTGGGCCAAAGCTAAGGTTTCAACCATTGGAAGTAATTTAAAATTTATTAAAACTGCCCATTTGGTTACACCGATTTCTAAAAAAACTAAAACTGCGAAGGTAGATCTGCTTCCTAGTAGCGGATCGTTTTTAAAAGAAGTAGTTGAAAAATCACGAAAATTAAATCTTAATTCAATACTAATGCTTTATTGTAAATCTGATAAGGATCCAACGCTTTGCAATCATTCTATGGCATGTCACTATAAACGCCAGGTCCAGCAACCTAATGCAGACGATTTCATACAATACTCTAAAGACCATATGGAAAAGGCTGATTTGAAAATGGTCTTCCAGGCCACAATAAATCAATCTGAACCTAATACGTGGTTCCAAATACGGTATGGTCGCATCACTGCCTCAAAGCTGCATGAAATCGCACACTGTAATAAAGAAGATGGGGTGTTAATAGAGTATATTTTAGGAGCATATACCTTTAAAGTTACCTACAAACGCCATTAGTAGAGGTAAGTATCTTCTGCTTTTATTTCAACTTTAGTCAAAGACTGGTTTCCTACTTGGCGGTTTCCACGTTTTTTTGTTGATTTAATATTTCATTCCTTTTTTGTCAGGAAAAACTTTGGAGCCAAAAGTTAGACAAATAGTGGCTGCAAAACAAAACATTGTAATCAAGTAAAGTGGATTAATCCTCAATAAGGATTACCCTCTGTTTGGTGCATCGCCGGACGGCATTTCAGAAGAATTTGTAGTGGAAATAAAATGTCCGATGAGCAAAAAAAAAATCTAAAATTATATACGGGATGGAAAGATCACAAACAAATATATGGCACAAATCCAACTTCAAATGCTATTTGCAGATAAGACAAAGGGTTTATTTTGCATCACTCACGAGGACTTCAAAACATCTAATAATGCAGACATTTATATAGTGGATTATAAATAAACAATTTTGTTTTCAATTAATGGACAGACGTCTATCATTTTGGAAAAAATGCATATTCAAAAAAGTCTTGATGCTATAAAATAAACAACTAATTGGTTTTTAACCCCTCAAGGGGTAAATATTTATTGTTTAATAAAAGACTCTGCAAGTTGACTAATCCACATACATTAGGGTGGTCCTTATTTTGCAAGTTTTGAAATTTTACCCGGTTAACCTATCATATCACACTATGTCCTGAAAAAAAAATTACGTATTTTTTTATTTCCTCATTACTTAAGTTTTAAGGGTCGCTAACAGCTTTCAAAGTTTTGGAACAATGAATATTTACACGACTTCAACTGGATGCGCTATTTATTTACCTAAGAGTATATTAACATAACAAATGATGTGCCACGACGCATGCTGTCCTTTACTTACACTTCTTCACCCTCTCCATCCCCCGTCGGTCACTGTGCGCACGCTTCTTATTCCGCACTTTAGTACAGAACTAGTAATAGCGGCGCGAGTGCATGTATTGTGTTTTCCGCCATTTTATCGCTACATTATGGCGTCCGTAAGTAGCAGAAAGTGTATTTCAACGAGAAATAAGACTAATATTTGGCTTATAGGGCCAGCAACAAAAGACTTACAACAAACAAAGTTGCCTTCAATTGGTGAAATGCTGCGATTGTTTTTCTATTACAAAAATAAGGAAAGTAAAACAATCCATTACACAGCGACTTGCACTGCAAATGATGTGTTGCTTTTGTGGGAAAAAGCAGGAATCCCAACCCAAATGAAAAGGAATGTAATAGTTAAAATAGAAAAACACTTTAAACATTAGCAAAAGCTTAAAAAAAACAAGGAAAACAAGGTAAAGCGTTCGCTTGTTTTATCTGAAAAAGAAAAAAGTTTGCAACAAACATTAGATCGATTATTTGATATTGCTCACGCAAACGCTTTACATAGCATGAAAATCGAAGAAGACAAACAATTTCTACTTGCACAGCGGGAAACAGGTCGTAGAGGCCGAATCGGCGTTATTGACAAGGAAAGATTGAAAAAGGAGAAAAGAATTAAGCAGCAAAAAGAACGCCTTAGAAAACTTCAAGAAAGAGAGATCGCAAGTATCCTGGCTTTGACAGAAAAATGTGTATTTTCTTCATCTACTACCAGCGGAACTACATCTCCTATATCGGAACTGGAAATCATTGCTGGGCTCTCGACAGCTTCACCGCCACGCAAGCGAGCAAGGAAAAATCTCTTCGATGATCACTTAGCTTTGACACTCGATGTTGCAAAATTAAGTGACAGAAAAGCCACGATTGTCCTTACATCAACGTTAAAAAGTGCTGGCTCTGATCCATCAAACTATAACGTGAATAGGTCTAGTATTCGTCGGCAACGTTTGAAAAGTCGACAACGATTAGCAGAGTCTCTAAAGAAAGAATTCACGACGGAACTACCCCTAACTGTTCATTGGGATGATAAGCTAATCGAAGACATTACTGGGCATAAAAACGTAGATCGATTGCCGATTTTGGTATCAGGACAAGACGTTGATCAATTGCTGTCTGTCCCAAAGCTGGAACAAGGAACAGGCGAAGCATGCGTGTCAGTTGTGTTTGAAATAATTGTCTCATGGGGCCTGAGCAATCAAATTAAAAGTATGTGTTTTGATACTACCGCGGTTAATACAGGAATGAGAAATGGCGCTTGTGTTTTGTTAGAACAAAAAATGGAAGAGGACATTCTTTGGCTTCCCTGTCGACATCACATTTTGGAAATCGTGTTAGAAGCTGTTGCTAGTCAATCACTTGGACCGTCTAGTGGGCCTGATATCCACATATTTAAAAGATTCAAACATTAATGGGAAAAGATTGATCAATCAGATTTCAAAACAGTCGCTTCTGATGCAGAGTCTTGTATGGCAGTTGGAAACATTACTTCGGAAATGATTTCCTTTGCAAAAGATCAAATAAATCAATATCAACCTCGTGACGACTACAAAGAGCTGCTGAATCTCACAATCATCTACTTAGGAGGCATTCCTGAGAAAGGCATAACATTCAGAAGGCCTGCTGGAGTTCACCACGCTCGATGGATGGCCAAGGCGATATATTGCCTCAAAATATATATCGTCATCTAAGAATGCTAATATGCTAACTGCATTTTTGCCGTAAATACGTTTTTAGTATCGACAGAAAGAGAAATAAAACTCTACAAAATCGTCATAGATGCTAACTACGTCTAACATACGATAATACCACTTTTTGAGCATCAATAATATCTGCCAAATCCACGGTTGTCAAATTTACCCGCGTAAAAGTTGCTAACTCACTCATTCGGCGCCATTTTATAGGCGAGTAAGCAGCTCCCAAGTCACGCAGCGTATTGAATTAACTTTTAATGAAGAATACTGCAGATTTCTTTTCGTGTGTGGTGTTATTTATTAATGGTGAGTTTTACATTTTAATATTTTCACGTTCCTTTTGCATGTTTCGTCGTTAAATCTAGTAAAAACACAAAAAAGGAAGACGACATGTTTGGGTCGGGATTTAACAAGTTATATTTCTTATTTTTATGTCTTGTCAAAGGAGTTGGACGTTGTTCTTTTTTGCTAATGATATTAGCCTTGCAGTTACTATAGCACTTTTCATCATGTTTTAATGCTAAAACAATCATTAATTTGAAATTGTTATTTAATAAGGAATGTCCCATTATACATAATAAGAAATGTCGCTTGGTTTTGGATGCTTTGCAATGATTTGTTTTATTTTGCTTTTAGATGCGAAGATTTTCACGAAGCGAGCGGTTAGTCAATCTAGCTATTGGCAAAGTATGCCTAGATACTTCCGTACCTGAAGAGGCACATGAAATACAGACCATTTCTACTGAAAGTACTACATGTAATTTGGAAGCTAATTATCAGCTTTTAGTAAATGCCCCCTTGGATAATGAAAATCACTTAATAGTAAATAACGTACAAATAGAAGTTTTAGAGGAAGCCTTCTTAAACTTTGAAGATCCTGTTTCCAACGAACCAAATGACGCAGAAATAAACATTTTAGATTGTATATCTGATACAAATGATAACTTAAACCTAGCAAGATTAGTTCCGTATTCATCAGTTCCGACGAATCAGAAAACCGAGCTCGGTTTCGGCAGCTGCCGGACAAAAGTAAAACAAGAAAGAGACGTTCTCAAGTCGATAAGAGCAATAATTTTGGTTTGCCGAAAAAAATAAAAAATTGCGGGAGAAAGGACATAAATACTACGGAAAAGTTAAAGAAGACTCAAAATGGGTGTACAAAGCTGTGAAAGAACCGAGAAATATGAAAAGAAGATGCAAGTGTGAGAACAAAAATAGTACGATTAAATGTGCTATTATAACAGAAGATAAGAGAAAAGAAATTTGGAGGACATTTTGGAGGAACTTAGATTGGGGAGAAAAGAAGGCTTATGTAGATCACACAGTGAAATCATTGGCTACAAAACGCCCGAGAGACAGAAAAAACTCAACATCTCGAAGATTACAATCGCTTCGATACTATTTAAAGGTAGACGAAAAAGAAGTCAGAGTTTGTAAAACCATGTACTTGAACACATTATGCATTGGAAGGATGACTGTATTAGCTTGGAAAGATAAAATGAAGCTCAATTCCACTCCCAGCCAACTTAGAATTGTTAAAGAAAGAACCGACCCAAATGCAGAGGCAGCAATCTTGAAATATTTTTTGGAGTCTCATTACTGCCGCGCTTCGACATCAAAAAAATATCTTCAAACGGATTGGCCAACTAAATCGGCATTGTATAAATTTTATGTATCATCTGACTGGTGCACTACAAATAACACCAAACCTATGTCTTCTACGGTTTTTTTCGATGCTATGACAACCGAGAATATTTCATTATTTAGACCAAAAAAAGATGAATGCGAAAAATGCACAGGATATAAAATGGGAACTATAGAAGAAAGCGAGTACCGATTACATAGACTGAAGAAAGACGAAGCTAGAGAAGAGAAACGAAAAGACAAGGAAGAACAAAGTCTAGTATTTACAGTAGATATGCAATCCGGTTTATTGGCCCCGAAATCAAATGTAAGCGTACTTTATTACAAAACTAAGCTTCAAGTACACAACCTTTGCTTTTACAATAATATTAACAAACATGGTTACTGTTTCTTGTGGAAGGAGACGGAAGGGGGGCTTTGTGCTGAAGAGTTTGCCTCGATATGGACATACTTCTTTGAGCAAAAATGTTTGTCACAAATCGAGAATCGAAAAAATGTAAAACTGATTATATACTCAGATGGATGTGGATACCAAAACCGCAACACCACACTGTCCAATGCTCTCCTCAATATTGCAGTAACAAACAATATAACCATAGAGCAAAAGTACCTAGAAGTGGGGCACCTCAAATGGAGGTGGACAGCATGCACTCTCTTTTAGAACGTAAACTGCGTAACAAAAATATTAATGTTCCGGCAGACTACATTCAAGTTGTTCAAAGTGCCCGGAAAAATCCATTTGATGTGACTTACTTAGAACACACATTCTTCAAAAAATTTTATAGCGTGTCTAACTATAAAAACATTCGACCTGGAAGAACTGCTGGAGACCCAAAGGTATCTAATATACGTGCCCTCAAATATTCACCATCGGGAGTCATATATCATAAGCTTCGTTTTGGAGACTCATGGGAACTATTACCTCAAAGAAAAAGTTCTGTGCAGCCAAAGACCTGGACTCAATTGGAATCGTTGCACCAAGGCAGGATTCTAACGCACAACGGCCCAATCAAGAGGCCAAGTGCGGGAAAAAGCCCAGTCAAACTAACTAACTAAGGCAGGATTCTAATCAGCGCTCGGAAGTATGAAGACTTGCAAGTGATAAAGCAAACGCTCCCACCCGACTTTAGACAGTTTTACGATAATCTGCCACATTATTAACCATATCATCTCATTTACTATGCAAAAAATGTGTTAACCCCTCAAATGAATGGCGATTAGCTCGGGTTGCCTACGGCAAAATGTATATAAATTTATATTTACATTTACATTTACATAGAGCGGGGTTTACTATAGAGCTATACCATTACTATAGAGCGGATTACTATAAAGCGGCGCACATTTACATTTATATTTACATTTATATAAATTTATATACATTTTGTATACATTTTGCCAAGGCATCCCTTTAGGGACGCCTCACATTTGAGGGGTTAAATTATTATTTTTAATAAACGTTTGCTTTATATAATTGACACGATAATTTGCTAACTCCCAAATAATAGTAAAATAAAAGTAAATTTCGCAAATGCAAATCTGCTAACTCCATTTTTCGTTAATAATTTTAAACCAGTTGGTCGTAAAGTATTTTATTGTGTGAATAAATAAAGTTTACTGTAATATCTACAAACGGGATCTTCATTTTCCTTGTCTCTAAAGTTTTAAAGAAATAATTCAGTTTTTTGTGTCTCCTGACAAATTCACAATTATGGAGTTAGTTGTCACAAATTCACAGTAACGAAAATTTGTGTTTTCACCGTGAAGATATACGTCAAATACTGGTTTCAAGCACTAGCTGGATATTCTGCACCAAAAAATGATTTACAGCTTTTAAAAGACCTCTCAGATTTTCAGTCTATCAACGAACAATAAGCAAAAGTTGCCTTGAAGAAAATATTAGGCCATTTGTGGTATTTGTTGGAGGAATTGGTTTCTTTTGCCTTTTTTGACGACAGTATTTCAACAGAAGATAAACGAAAAATGGTTAAATCAATTCAGAACGAAGGATTGAACTTCTGTCCCAAACGCGTAACCCTTGAAGTAAAAAATATAGGTCAAAAACAAATTCAGGACTTCTAGACAAGTAACTCTCTGCGATTTTTCCGTATACTCGGCATTTCACCTAACTTTATTAGCAGAGATGTTAAAACCTGGGAGGACGATGAAGAATATAATACTGCAAAGAATATAGTAAGATCAATGAGAGTTGTAAACGACATCGCTGAACGAGGTGTGGCTTTGATAGAGGAATACAATAAACTTCTGACAACCAATGAAGAACAAAAGCTGTTAACGCCAGTTTAATATTTTTTTTTTTTTTATTTTTATTTTTTTTATATTAATTAACTATACTGCAACATTGGCAACATTTTACCTATCCGGTCCGATCCTAGCACGCATTTAATATCGCAAAGAATGGCATACCGTCAATTACGTTTTGGATGGCGCTGGCAAATGTCATGACCGATGGACGCGCGGTAAAATCGAGCCAGAAAATCGTATATCCGCGTTAAAATTAATGTGAACAATTAATGTTTTAAGTGTGTGATTCGGACAATAGAACAACCTCAAGATCTGCAACCAGGCCTGAAGAATAGTCGCTGACACGCCGGCACAGTATCCAAGTAAGTGCGTGTTTTCCTTGGTTTTCCTTCCCTTCAGACCAGTTGTAGATATATCCTATGAAAACAGCCCACTTTCAAAAATTCATAATATTATAATTATATTCTGCTTAAATTCTTTTCCGCTTTATAACAAATACCCGCGCCACACCATTTGGTCCGTACGAACCTGGATTTTGTATCTATGTACCTACATTTATATTTCATTTTAAATATATTGTTTTAATCACACATACTTAACATTAAAATTCACAAAATTAAAATCTCTCGTCCCATAAAACATAACCTACATACATATATACTTCTAGTAATTTATAATTCATATCATATATATTACATTTATTTTCCGCACCGCAAACTAGGTATATTTCACCGCTCATATTCTAATAAAATATAAAATACAAAAAAAATAAAATAAAATAAAAAACTTATAATTAATTATACATATACTGCCACGGAATAGCGTTGCCACATATATATTATTAGTTCAATGGTATTTACGCATTAGTATTTACATTCAAATCCGATACAATTCCGCATACATATTTATTTTTATATATATATTTATAAACCGCATAAATACATTTAAATAAACCGCATACATAAAGTTTTATAAACCTCATATAGAAATATTTATATATATAATTACTTAGTTGCACAATATATTTTGCGTACTTTGCCTTTTGCCTGCTCACTGCGTCGTCGAGTGGTTATTTTGGTTTCCTTCGTTTTTTGTCTAATTATTTTTTTTTGGGTTTAACCTTTCGATATGCCTAAAAAACCGGAAATAGACCGCGGAGAGGACATTCCTGATGTAAACGATGAGAAAGTCATGTTATTAAATATAGCATTAGCAAAACGGAATGCTATATTTTCACGCTTACAAACAATTTATGACAGATCAAAAAATATACGGAACGAGAACGATAATGACATTCTACTCGACGCTTCAATATGCATGGATAATTTGCGCAATGAGTTTGAGAAAGCATTAAACGAGTATAATTTATTATATATGAAAATAAATATGGGATCAGAGGTTGATTATCAGGCATGGACTTCATTTGAAGATATGTATTGGCACATAAAATCTTTGTTATCTCGAATTAAATCTAATATCAATAATGATGTACCAAAACCCGCATTGCTATATAGAAGCAGACCGACGTTGCCACCAATAGAATTAATGGCATTCGATGGTGACATTCGGACATGGCCAAGATTTTATGATAGTTTTAAGTCCATCGTGCATGACAATCCAACTCTGTCTGATGCGGATAGGTTATACTATTTACTTGGAAAAATATCAAATAAAGCGCAATCAGCTTTTTCCGGGATTACTCCTTGTTCAGATAATTATGAAATTATTATAAAATCGCTTAAAGACAAATATGATGATAAACGCTTGCTAGCGAGTACTTACCTAAACCAAATATTAGATGGAAAATCATATTCTACGGCATCAGCGCAGAATTTAGAAATATTTCTAGATAATTACGCCACCACCATAAATGCGTTAAAGAATTTAAAAATTCCGGATTTAACCGATTTTATATTCTTACATATTTCATTAAATAGGTTGGATCCAGAAACAGTGCGCGCATTTGAATTGCATTCGCGGCAGGAAAATATTCCTTCCTTAATAAGTTTAATTGAATTTGTAAAACAACAAGCGAACATTTTAAATCGGCAATCGAGTTCGACCTTATGTGCAAAATTAAATGGTAATAATAATAATAATACGAAGCGATCGAACAATCATAATAAAGGAAGTGTCAAAATCCCACAACCGCAGACATATGTCGCTGTATCCGATGCATATCAGTGTTTATGTAAGGATATTGTACATGACAACTTTTATAAGTGCCCAGAGTTTAATATTATGACTCCAAGCAATCGGTTTAAATTAATAAAGGAGCGTAATGGCTGTGTTAACTGCCTAAGTGGCAAGCACAGAGCAGGGAAGTGCAATTCAAGTTCTAAGTGTAGGACTTGTAATGGCAAACATCACAGCTTATTACATTTTAATTTAAAAAATAATTCTAATACTGTGACGTCATCTACAAAAGCAAATCCGTGCGCGACCCCATCAGACCAGCAGCAGCCATCAGCATCGGTCACATATACCTCAAACGCTGTACATAACTCTGCACTCGCGCTATGTTCAACGTCTACTGTCGATTCGCCCCACACTGACGCAAGCGTATCTAATAATGATCGCGTGCTTACCACGCAATGTAATATGCATACTACGGTGTTACTTGCTACGGCAGTCGTAATTGTTTATGATGCTTGTGGCATAGAACACAATATACGATGTTTATTAGATTCTGCTTCTCAGAGCAATTTTGTGACTTCAGATTGTTGTAATAAGCTTAATTTAAATATAAGTCCGAATAATATAGCGGTAAGAGGTATCGGTGGTTCTGAAAAATATACGAAGGGGTTTGTTAATTTTCAATTTGCTTCAAAGTACAACAAAGACGTAAAATATAATATTTCATCGCTTGTGGTAGAAAAAATAACAGATAACTTGCCTTCTATACCCGTAGACGTCACTGATTTACCTTTCCTTCATGGACTTCCGCTCGCAGACGAGGATTTCTACGCTCCAGCACAGATCGATGTTTTAATCGGTGCTTCTTTATTTTCACAACTTCTGTTACCAGATGTAGTAAGAAGTCATTCTGCTGCAGTTCCACGAGCTATACAAACCATGCTTGGTTATGTTATCATGGGAACTGCTCCTGCTTTATCCAACCGCGAGAAACTAACCGTAGCCTGCTGTAGCACATTACGGGATGAGACTGAATCAGAAATAAATACATTAATTAAACGCTTTGGGCATATTGATGAAATGCCTATCGCTATACTGCCAACTGAGTCTCCGGAAGAGATTGAGTGTGAACACTTCTTTCGCGATACTACTGAACGAAATACCGACGGAAGATACACAGTTGCGTTACCTTTCCGCTCGGACGTTTTCTCTCTCGGAGATTCTTTTGAAACCGCCAAGAAGCGTTTCTTGAGCTTAGAAAGAAAACTCGAGGGATCTACCGCGCTTCGCTCTGCATATGATGCAGTGATTAATGAATATCTAGAGAAAGGATACTTATCCCCCGCACCCGCTGATGATGACAATATTTATCCCGCTTATATTATACCTCACCACGGCGTAGTACGTGAAGATAAGTCTACGACCAAACTCCGCAAGGTTCTCGACGCGAGCTGTAAGACCAGTTCTGGAATATCACTAAATGATGTCCTTCACTGTGGCCCGAATTTACAGGGCGATCTGTTTACTATTCTTTTAAATTTTCGGCTATTCCATATAGCACTTTCCGCGGATTGTAAACAGATGTTTTTGCAGATCGCAATGAAAGCTCGAGATCGTCGTTTTCAACGAATTATTTACCGCTTTAATCCACAGGATCTGCTTACTATTTATCAGTATAATACGGTTTGTTTTGGACTTAAGTCCAGTCCATTCCATGCGCTTCGTGTCATACGGCAACTAGTCGATGATGAGGGCGACTCGTTTCCTCTCGCAAAAGAAATAACTAGGGATTCTATTTATATGGATGATGTAGTATTTAGCATAATGACAGAAGAACAAGGAATATCGGCGTCTAATCAGCTGATAGAGCTGTTCAAATGCGGGCAGTTTGATTTAGTTAAGTGGATTAGCAACTGTGAAAAGGTTTTACATCGCATCCCCGCAACGCATCGAGCTAACGAACCCATAGAGTTTGATAAAACAGCACAACAAAAGATTTTGGGCTTAAGTTGGTCACAGATTAATGATAATTTTGAGTTTAAAATTACCGCTCCTAACAGAAAATGCTCTAAACGCGTTATATTAGCTACTGTGGCAAGAATATGGGACGTAATGGGTTTCGTAGCGCCTGTCGTTCTATTCGCGAAACTATTAATAAAGGAATTGTGGTTATTAAAGCTAGATTGGGATGACGAACCTCCCGGTCATATCATAAAAACGTGGGATAAGTTCTGCTCAGAGCTCTCACAACTTAACGAAATAAAAATACCTCGCCATCTAGGCGTATTTGAAGGTAGCATTCTCCGTCTAGTAGGCTTTTCAGACGCGTCAGAGAGCGCTTACGGGGCAGTTGTGTACTCACATACTAGTAACACTAACCAGCCAGTAAGCATTCAGCTTGTTTGTGCTAAATCGAAAGTTGCCCCAGTCAAGTCATTATCTATTGCGCGGCTTGAACTCTGTGCTGTTGAACTGCTAGCCAAACTACTAAGACGAGTATATGACACCTATAATCGCCGCTATTCTATTTTTGAAGTATATGCGTTTACGGATTCTAAAGTGACTTTATGCTGGCTCAATTCCTCACCGCACCGCTGGCAAACATTTGTTGCCAATCGCATCATTAAGACGCTCGATAATTTTCCCGCTAAACATTTTTTTCATGTCGCCGGAATTGACAATCCAGCAGACTGCTTATCACGTGGTCTATCACCGGGAAAGCTACTTCACCATCCGCTCTGGTCTCAGGGTCCACCTTGGTTTGCACTAGATCCTTCGCTGTGGCCTGTAAATAAAATTAATAGCATTGAAGTAGAACACTTACCTGAAGAGAAGATAATCGCTTATCCAGTAACGTCAAATCCTGAAGTAAAATCAGTTGTTCAGGACCTCGCGTCCCGCATCTCCTCTTGGAGTAAGCTTCTGCGTGTAGTAGTGTATGTAGGCAGATTCATTAAGAAGTTACCGCGCACAGAGTCACTGTCAATTACTGCAACTGATCTCGAGTCAGGTGAGAAAATTATAATCCGCGACATACAAAATAGACATTTCTTGAAAGAAATTAAACTTTTACAAGCTAATAAAATTAGCTCTCCCGCATTTTTGAAACTTAAAGCGTTTTTAAGTGATGGCATCATTCGCGTAGGTGGTCGTTTATGTAACTCAGCCGAGAAGTACGAACATAAACACCCCATTATTCTTCCGCGCCACGATGCAATTGTCGAAACATTAATAGATTATCACCATAAAAAACACTTGCATGCTGGGCCTGAGCTTCTTATGTCAATATTAAGGCAGAAGTTCTGGATATTAGCCGCTAGACGTATTATTCGCGCAAGAATAAACAGATGCAATACATGTTTTAAGGCAAAACCGCGTTCGCAGTTCCCGTTAATGTCGGATCTTCCGGTGCAACGTGTAACTCAATCCGAAAAGGCTTTTATTCACACAGGTTGCGACTACGCAGGACCCATAAGTTACACGCCCATACGCGCTCGTGGTATCAAGAGTTGAAAGGCCTATATGTGTATATTTACTTGCCTAACTACGCGCGCTCTTCACATAGAAATCGCTACTGATCTTAGCACTGTAAGCTTTCTCTCCGCTTTAAAACGTTTTCTATCACGTCGCGGCCCAGTAAAATATATATATTCCGACAATGCAACGAACTTTTTAGGTACACGTAATTATTTACGGGAATTATATGACTTTCTTTCAAAGGAATACCGCACTTCTTTCGAGAAAGAACTCACTGATAATTACATAGAGTTCAAATTTATACCTCCCGCGGCTCCGAATTTTGGCGGCTGTTGGGAGAGTGCTGTCAAATCAGTTAAAAATCACCTGTTTAAGGTTATTGGACAACAAATCCTCTGTTATGAGGAGTTAACAACAGTTTTGGCACAGGTAGAGTGCCTGTTAAACTCGCGTCCTCTTACTGTACTAAGCTCTGACCCTTCCGAGCCTTCAGCCTTAACTCCAGCTCATTTTCTAAATACTTCACCGCTCTGCTCTCTGCCCGCACCTTATGTAGAAACAACCGCAGACCATCTGCTAGAAAGACACGATTTTTTAGATAAGTTAGTTCAATCCTTTTGGCGGCGCTGGAGGGCTGAATATTTACATCAGTTGCAGGTGAGGCAAAAATGGAATAAACCTTCTGTTCCAATTGAGGTCGGAACAGTCGTTATAATAAATAGTGATAATTCTCCAACACTTTCATGGCCTTTAGGTATAATCGAAAGAGTTCATCCTTCAAAGGACGATGTTGTACGGGTTGTCACTTTAAAAACCGCAAAAGGCACACTCGTTCGACCAGTGACACGCTTGTGCCCCTTACCAACACAGTCATTTACTCTATATTACACATATATAGTAATTTATGTATTTTTAAGTAATCATATTTAGTAATTTATGCTATCTACGTATATTATATATAAAACTTACTTTAATTTATCTTGCATAACATTATATGTCCCGCATTTTGTATAGTGTTTTCTACTTAAAGGTGATCCTTTAAGGGGGGGAGTGTTAACGCCAGTTTAATAATTTTTTTTTTTTATTTTCATTTTTTTTATATTTATTAATTATACTGCAATATTGGCAACATTTTACCTATCCGGTCCGATCCTAGCACGCATTTAATATAGCAAAGAATGGCATACCGTCAATTACGTTTTGGATGGCGCTGGCAAATGTCATGACCGATGGACGCGCGGTAAAATCGAGCCAGAAAATCGTATATCCGCGTTAAAATTAATGTGAACAATTAATGTTTTAAGTGTGTGATTCGGACAATAGAACAACCTCAAGATCTGCAACCAGGCCTGAAGAATAGTCGCTGACACGCCGGCACAGTATCCAAGTAAGTGCGTGTTTTCCTTGGTTTTCCTTCCCTTCAGACCAGTTG
This sequence comes from Micropterix aruncella, assembly GCA_944548615.1. Lineage (NCBI taxonomy): Eukaryota > Metazoa > Arthropoda > Insecta > Lepidoptera > Micropterigidae > Micropterix > Micropterix aruncella. The sequence goes on from OX155967.1 coordinate 9,293,877, forward strand.
TAGATATATCCTATGAAAACACTCCACTTTCAAAAATTCATAATATTATAATTATATTCTGCTTAAATTCTTTTCCGCTTTATAACAAATACCCGCGCCGCACCAAAAGCAATATTTGTTATTATTAGTTAAACATTATTAAAAAAACCCTGATTGTAAAAAATCTACTCTATTATCTTAATATTTCTGTCTTTACTACTACATCTTGCGAATTACTGTATTATATCTCTGATTTTGCATAATAAAGAGTTTTAAAAATAAATATCATGAATCATTTAATTTTCGTTTTCTTCGAAATTTTAAACGTCGGTAGCGATCTCTAAATTTTGTTCTAAAATTATGAAAAAAAAACTCTATCCCTTTTTAGGGGCAGAAAAATGAATGAAAAGTTAGCCCGTGAACATTTCGGAAAAAAGTTTTTTTGTTTGTTTTCAGGACCTATACTATACATGCAATATCATCAAAGAAAGGCAGCATTTTCACGTTTACACATGCATGTGGTGCAAGCATTTTGTAATCTCGCAATCTTCCTATTGATCTTTCAACATGGATTCGAACAGCAGCAATCCTTTTTGTATCCATAACATCTGTTATGTCACTGACAGTGCCTGATTTTACGCTAAGCTTACATCCCCTGCTTTCTACTATGGAGGCTATGCTTAAATCCCCTGTCCGCCAAAATAGTTGATCCTATAGGTATCTTATTGATTATGTTACAATCGTCGAACAAAGTAGCGTCATCCACTCTTCCGCCATAACCATATAGATAAGGTATTTCAATGTATTACATCCCTTGTAATTAGACCAGGTTAACGACTGGTGAATTGCATTTTTTGGCTGTTGAATTCTTATTTCAAAGCAGTCAATAATGCTTTGGGTTTTGGAAAAACGACTTCGGAAAGCGATAGGCTAATTATCTTCTACATCCGATTGTTCGGGAAAATATATTAACTCTTTCGTGAAATGTGCTAATAGTGGTAAAGTTTTTCTAATAATTTTTGCAATGGAACCCTGTTGAAGCCCGAAATCTAAAGCTAAGCGAGAATACGGATCATTCAATCTTATTTTTTTTTAAACTATTAGGATATGTATCTGAGGTCGTTGAACAGTATTAGCTAAAGTTTTTATTAAGAAGTAAATGTTTTGGGAAAGCCCTAAATATAGCTGCGTGTGATATTTAATTTTATTGAGCGTATTATCGACATTGTTTTCAGTTAATTCGAAAGAGGAGTTTCCACTGAAAGAGACCGAGAGACTAACAGTGTCTGAAGCCTCTGTTATGTCGTCATTAATGTCATTGTCTTTGAGTATTTCTTTTTCTTCTAAATATTTCATACTCTATTGTCTGATTTTTGTTTGACAGCCTTTATCAGTTTTTTTATCTTTTATATATTCTTGTATGCCCTTATTTTTTGTTTTCATTTTAACCCCTCAAATGTGAGGCGTCCCTTAATGGATGCCTTGGCAAAATGTATACAAAATGTATATAAATTTATATAAATGTAAATATAAATGTAAATGTGCGCCGCTTTATAGTAATCCACTCTATAGTCATGCTATAGCTCTATAGTAAACCCCGCTCTATGTAAATGTAAATGTAAATATAAATTTATATACATTTTGCCGTAGGCAACCCGAGCTAATCGCCATTCATTTGAGGGGTTAACAGGTTGTTCCATATCCACATCAAAACAGCCCATTGGTACAGATATAGGATCTCCAGGATCTTTTATTTCATTATCACTATAAACGCATCCAACAAATTCAATGGGTTGCTGGGCAACAGAGGTTTGAACTTCCATTGAAAGTAGATTTTCATAATACTCTTTTCGACGACGCTTCGCAAAAGCAGGCCGTTCTTGTGAAGCTACTTTTGTCATTTGGCAAGCAAATTTATGAGGTAAAACATGTTTTTTTTGAAACAGTCTCCCAGCAATAAATCGATGTCTCATAAAATTTTCAGTGTCCTCGACCTGAAAAATTAAAATTAAATATTTTTTAACAACATAACATAAACATATTTAATCCATGCGGGACGAAAACAAACAACAAATATCAGTTACGTTCTAATATCAGGTACTTAATAATGAAGTAAGTACCTACATTAAATAAAAAATATCGATAACATGTTTCTGACATTTTTAACATCACTAGAATACATACACATATAGATATTAGCAATATTAGATAGATACATAGGTAGGTACTAACATCGAAATGGTCCTCGCAGCAATACCACACTGATTTTTCTGATAAAGATTCTTTCCGCTTCATAATCTTGTACTACTTAGCTCTTTGTTTTTTATCCTTCGGCACCGTAAAAAAATGTTTATTTGCTGTAGTTACGGTAGTGTTTGTACACTTAGGCACGATGCAGTATTTGTAATGTACTTTGTTAATTTTCACAGTTTCACTACTTGGGCTATTATTTTTTTATTTTTTATTTGTTGAGTGGGGCTTTTCTAAGGTCTTTATGAGCCTTGTAACACTGCGACCATTGCTGATCTATTGTGCTCGCCACCTACTATAGTTCTGCGCTAAGCCCCGTGTCATTCAAGAACCGCAGCATGCTTTTGGCGCCAGATTGTTTTACCTCCTCAGGTTGGAGGTAGTGACCACCCAGGTGGGTGTATCTTTTACGCATCAGCGGGCCACACTCGCACATGAGGTGCTGGGGAGTTTCCTCTGCCCCTTGGCAGAACCTGCACATTTTTGTGTCTTTGAGCTTGAGGTTGAACATGTGTTTGTTCAGGCCACAATGCCCCGTGAGCGCCCTTACCAGTATGCGTAGATTGTTCCTATTTAGTGATAGGGCCTCACGGGCCGTCTTACGGTCGTAAGGCTTAATAAGCGCTTTGGAATGATTCAACCCTGGCGTGTTGTTTCAGTGGTTGACGGATTGTTCTAAACACATTTGTTTGAGCATTAGGTTTGCAAGGCTTTTTGGTACGCCACAGCAAGGTTCAGGGCCGTATAACGTTCCCTTTGCTCCCGTCCTAGCAAGTTCGTCGGCTTTTTCATTTCCCTCGATTCCTGCATGGCCGGGAACCCATCTTAGTATTACCCTGTTCTTTTCGCCCAGGGAATTCAGTAGTGATATGCAGTTTTGCACTAGCTTTGAATTAATGGTATTCGAGGCTAGTGCCATAAGAGCTGCTTTGCTATCCGAGTGGATATAGATACGGTGGTTGGCGTAGTCCTTTTGGAGGTTGATATCCGCACATTCAATAATGGCGTAAACCTCCGCTTGGAATATGGAGGCGTATTTTCCCAAGTTTACACTTCTTTTGAAGTTTGGTCGCTCTCCATATATACCACAGCCTACGTCAAGTCCCGATTTGGACCCATCAGTATACCATTTAAGGCTACCGGCCTCCCATTGCAGTTGGCTTTTTAGCCAGTCGTCTCTGGGCGGCAGTTCCACTGTAAAAAGTTTTCCAAAGTTTAGGAGTGGGAGCATGGTGTCTGATACCATGTTGAGGGTTGGATTTTCACTGACTGAGTCAAGAACTGATCTTAGTGCTTGTGAGATCCAGTTTACCTTCTCTCGGGCAGATAGCCTGTACATGCTGGCTTTCGCCACCTGTTGCAAATGAATGTGTAGGGGCGGTAAGTTCAGCAGTGCATCTAGAGCTGCTCCAGGAGTGGAGGACATTGCGCCAGTTGTCATGAGGCACGCCGTCCTTTGGATATTGTTTAGTTTGGTAATCACAGTTTTCTGGTTGGCTTTGTTGCACCATACCACCGAGGCGTACGAGATTATCGGCCTCACAATGGCAGTGTATAGCCAGTGGGAGATCTTGGGGTTAAGGCCCCAGTTTTTCCCCGCCAGTCTTCTGCTTATACCCAAAGCACTTTTAGCTTTTTGAATTGTTTTATCTAGGTGGCTGTTCCAGGTGAGTCTTTGGTCGAGCGTGACTCCCAGATACTTGGGCTAACCATAAGTAGGTACTAACTGCTCAAAAGGCGAGCGATCTCCGCTTCGGTGCCGCACGGTCGGCCCGAGTGAGGCTTGTGACGTCACGGCTTTGTTGACCGGTCGCGCGGCGAACAATTAAGAAACGGGAGGGAAAAGTATCATAACTTCGTCATTTATGAAGATAATTGAAAAAAAAAACACCAGGCCATATTGCAAGTTTCCTATAATTTAAAAAAAAAAAAGGAAACTTCCTTATTGCGTGACTTTTTAACGTAATTTAGATGCATTGTTTTTTTTGTATTTTTCAGTTATTATTAACAATGAATGATTCCGGACCCCCAAAAAAGTATCTGCACGATCGTGATATTGAAGAATGGCTGGCAAAAGAATACTCAAGTGGATCGGAAGCCGAAAATGCTCCCCAAAGTTTCGTCCTGGAGCAAAGTGACCATAATTTCCACAGAAACAAACACTTAAAACCTAGAAGCCAGCAAACGCGTAATACAAGAAATGCAGAAAAACAAAACTATCTAATTCCACATGTAAAAACGACGTTTGCTCAACGACAAATTTATTTTCTGGGACCTAAAATTTACAACTGTATTGATGAAAAGATTAAAAACATAAAGATAATAAATACGTTTAAACAAAAAATCAATTCCTGGTTATTAGAGTTGGGTCCATCAAAATTAAACAACGAATTACTGATCATTGCTCTGCCGTCGTACGGTAAAACGATGTATGAGCACATACAGCGATTTTTTGGAACACGGTTCAATGGAAAGTTCTTGGAGCTAGCAACCATCAAATATAAATTTTATTTTTGTAGGGCGTTCACTGAAGAAGTTATGAAAATCGGTAAGACGATGTATGTCCTTGAAAATACGACTCTGTAACGGTAAAACGATGCAATGGATTTGGAATCTTTTTTCCAGAACCCTACATTAAGTATGCCACGACTATGTAATATCCAATACATCGTTTCAACATAATATCGTCTAGTTACAGCATTTAGCCATAACACCGATATAAACATTTCCGTGCGCTCTTGTATCGAAAGCGCCAAGTTACATCGTCTACAGATGTGAGGATGCCCTCCCTCCCCTCTGCATCAGTCGCGAGTTTGCCTTCGCCGAATGAGTGTTATCGAGTGTTACTATTCATTACTTCAGCTAAAGGTGATAATCGGATAGACATATAGTTAATCGTTAGATGATGAATAAACCAAGGTACAAAACGTCACGAGGATATGAAATGGTGCGAAAACTATTTTAAAACCATGACTATGGAGAGCAAGACGAAAACGTGGTAGCTACCTAACATTCTAATGATTTTTTTTTAATTTTTAGTTTTCAATTGTTAAATAATCTTAACTATTAAGTATATTGCATACTTGCTATTTTCTAAGTTGTGTTATTACACAACTTAGCAATTATGCAATTCTCTTCTTATTTTATTTTTATAACTTAGTTGGTTTGTTAGAGTGTTTGTTTTACAAACATCTGGTTTGTTTTAGGATCCAAATGAGAAGTGTGTTATCGATTCAAACATTCGGCGTCCTTCTGTGTGTCAAGAATATGATGAGAACATACAAATGGCGGTGGAAAATATTAAAGTATCTACATAATACTATTTTTAATGTCGATAGTTATTAAACGATAATACCTATTAAGTTCCTTGTGCAACTCTGCATCTCCAGGATGTTACCTTGGTGTTCCACTAATCCATGCAACCAGTTTTGTTCAGTTTGATGCAGAGAATTACCGCAACCTTAGTTTAAAAAAACTGATTTTATTTACTGACCTTTTTGTAATATATGTAATATATTCTCTCGGTGGGGTTTTCAAATGTTTTTAAACTTGTTCGTATGATTTATTAGATATATACTAAACCTCCACTATCTAACCCCCCCTCCCCCCACCCTCCCTTCACAGGGAAGCCACTGGGATCTAGTTACTTACTAATTTCGAGTGGGTATCAATCTGCTGGATATCTGTCTGCTGACTTTTCGTTTGCTCATAAGTACGATGAAATTATGGACTTTCTGTCTGCAGATTACGAGGTAGTGAACATTTAAATGTACAATATTACATTTATGTTCATGTAATTTTTAAAAATCCGTCCGTCAAATAAAAACATAAAGTCTAGTGAGATATATATATATATATATATGATATGAGATATATAACATATGATATTATATTATATTGTAATATGTTATATTATATTATTTATATTATATTATGCTAAATTATATTACGTATTGTTTTTTTTTTTTTTTTTTTTAAGACAGAAGAAGGACAGCAGGCAAGGCTACAGGCTCAGCAAATAATACCACAGAACTATATATCCATCACCCCAACACAGGCGTATACCTAGTGGGGTGATGTAATCCTGACAAGTTAATGCCCTTTCGCGATTTTCTTCATATGTATTCTTTTAAGATGTGTTAAAAAAAATGAACACAATCTTTTTTATGTAACTATAAAAAATAGGATAAATAAATAAATAAATAAATAAAATAAATATTGAGGTGGTAATGATCACATTAAATCATTATTTTAATTTGTTTAGGAGCAGGAACTGCATCCACCGCAATCATGTCCTGAGGCACTCAATACGAATTTGGGTATCACAGAACTAGGAACTGCATGCGAATACACAACGCTAAATCCAGTTTCACTTGACAACGGCCACGATGATTTTTATAATAGCGTTGAAGGTTTGATTCATAACCTAAATGACAGAAATGACAATCTCAAAATTGAATGTCGTCCAAACTCGGACATCAGCCATGAAGAGTTGCTGACTCAAAACTCTATCGTTCAACCTTTCGCGCTTTCAGTCACATCTTTAACTCAAGACGATGGAACAATCATACAACCATCAGTTCTTTTGGCCCAAGATTTACCTCAAAATAATACAGAATATGGTCAATCAACGTCGCCAAGTCTTGCTAAGAAGAAAAGGATCCGCGATCCTAGAGAAAGGCAGATATTAGATAAAGAAAAACATCCCATGCTGCCTCCGTGCAAAGATACTTGCAGAAAAAAGTGTAGAGACCAATTTTCAGTACCAGAAAGAGACAATATATGGAAAATGTTTTGGCCTTTTGATCGCCAAAGACGTAGAGATTTTATTTCTGATCATGTTCAAAAACAAAAAGTAGCTAGAAAAAGCAACACAGCTGTAAATCCTAGAAGAACAACAACCTTGATGTGGCAGTTAAACAAAGAAAATGTTTGCAAAACTATGTTTCTCAACACTATAGGATACAAAAATGATCAATTTGTGACAGCGGTATTGAAGAGTAATTTTAAGTTGGGAATTAGAGGAGGGCATATGGCAGCTCCAGACACCAGAGGAAAAAATAAACCAAAAAATGCCTTCCCGGACGATTACAGTGAAGAACTAAAAACACATATTCTTAAATATAACCCACTTCCATCGCACTATAACCTCACACATGCACCAAATCGAAAATATCTGCCTATAGGAATAACATTTAAACAAATATTTAAAGAGTTTAACCCCTCAAATGTGAGGCGTCCCTTAAGGGATGCCTTGGCAAAATGTATACAAAATGTATATAAATTTATATAAATGTAAATGTGCGCCGCTTTATAGTAATCCGCTCTATAGTAATGCTGTAGCTCTATAGTAAACCCCGCTCTATGTAAATGTAAATGTAAATGTAAATATAAATTTATATACATTTTGCCGTAGGCAACCCGAGCTAATCGCCATTCATTTGAGGGGTTAACGAGAAAATGACTTCTGAAGTAAAACGAACGTGCAGCTGGTCTTACTTCATAAATAAATCTAAAGACTTAAATATATCGTCCAGCATGCCAGTACAAGACAAGTGCATTACATGTGTAGAACATTCTACGCTCCACCCTAAAACGAACGAAGAGTTTACACACGAATGTGAGGACTGCAACTGCAATACATGCGTTATATATTCACAACATATATCTGATAAAAAAGAAGGTCAGTTGATTGTTGTTTTAAGTTTATGGAAAAAGTATTTTTGTTATAATTATCTTGATTTTTATTATATAATGAGTAATTATTGATCTCACTTCCAGTTTTTTTTATTTAAGAGACTACTTTTGTTGTAATGTCAAAGTTCCTAATTAAAACTATGTTTAGACTGTACAAAATTCTTTCATTTTGTCCTTCACTAATTTATTAAACTGTCCTTAAACATCGCAGTAACCTACTATACTTAATTTCTATGCTATAGACCCTGATACAGCAGTGGCCTCTCAGACCGCTCGTCACCAGTTACGTAACACAAAAACCGTGTCACCAGTCAAAGGTTGAGAATGGGCGGAAGCAGCAGTAGTTTTAAAAGGAAGAATACGCCTCGAGAGTCTTATTTTATTCATCTAGGGAAGAGCAGTCAGCCATTAGTGTCGCTGACGGTCTGCTTGAAACTGCACTGGAGCAATCAGTCATCAAAGTTCCTGACGGTCTGCTTGAGCTGATACCGAGTTCGTCAACCATTAACGTTGCTGATGGTGTAACGTTCCTGATAAGACATGACACAAAGACCGCCCAGGCAAAAGAATAACGAGCAAGAGAAAATATCAAGATTCTGCAAAGTAGTGACTCTTCTCCTGAAGCCTCGAGACTTCCCTCGCCTAGCACTTTGTGCCCGACCAGTCCTTACTCACCTAAGGCTAACATCCTACAGACTCTAAGGAAATACAGAAGAATGGCGAGTACTTCTGCCGATTTCTGGGAGAGGCTCAGCGAAACAGTTCCCCATGGAGAAAATGTAGACCACCTCGCCGCTGCCGAACATTTGTTCGAAGGGCTTGAGGATGCTGCATCCAAATGGGTTGAATCCGCGATCGCCTACTCAGGATTCGATGCTAAAGAGATGAGAGCTGAGCTTAAGTCCAAAGCCAACTCTAGTGAAAAAATGTTTTTAATCCTCGTTGGGTTTGCTAGGGGCAACAGGGTTAACAAGATTTTGTCGTCCATTAAGGACTTGACAGTGAAGACTAAGTTAGCCTTCCTTGTCAAGTCCCTCAAAATTGTCGAAAAAGTGGATAGTAAGCCTAAGGCAGTCACCATGTCTCGGATAATTCCATGTTTTCCAGACATGATGTGCCTTATGCTTAGCAAAATGACGATTCAAGGCACCGTCTCGATTGAAAAGGTGAAGAGGGCCATTGGCTCTCAGGATTTCCCCCGCTGTGCGCGTCATCAGAGCATAGCGGCAGTTGTCGATCCGACCATGGACAAGAGGGAAATCAGGAAAGCCATTTCTGTCCTGTTCGTCCCTTACATGATGGTTTCAGAAACCATAAATAAAAAGAACGCAGAGTGGAAGGTGAAGACCAAGAAGGAGAAAGTGGTCGATTCAATTGTATATATTTCAAACGCCTTTAACTCTGAAGTGATTGACGATGCTGGGAGGGTCCTATCGAGCATGACGATGGGCATAACAGTCGGAAAAAGACTGTCAGACGAGTGGTCAAAAGCTCACCCAGCATGTGTCAAATACTTCACTGACAACTATGATGTGGACATAATGTCGGAGTTGGGGAGCTCCGGAGTTTAATTTGTTCCTTTGTATGGTTTTCATGATTTTTTGTTTCTTTTCTTTTTCTTTTTCCTTTTCTTTTATTGTTCTTGAATATTTGTGTTGACCATGAGGTCTTTTCCTCTGTTTTAGATTAGTTCCTTGTAAATAAATACTTGAAACTACACTAGAGCCGTCAGCCGTCATTGCAGAGAATCTGCTTGAGTTGCTGTCGAGACCGTCAGCTATTAGTGTCGGTGGCGGTCTGCTTGAAACTGTAGTGGAGCAATCAGCTATCGCAGTTCCTGACGGTCTGCTAGAAACGATACCAGAACCATCAACCAACGCTGTGGCTGACAGATTAAATTCCGGTGTCAACTGTATGGCTGGAACTTCTTCCGATCCTGCACCTGCTAATGTACCAATTCCATTTAAGAAGCATTTATTTTACAACACTAGTATCAAAAGGGACACACCTAAACCACGTTCAAAAGAAAGAATGCCTTCTATTGTTTCGGGTAAAAGTAACCAGGAATATTTACAAAGGAAGTTGAAGCGAAAAGAAGATCTTGAATGGATAAAAAAGAAGAAAAGCTGCTGAAAAACAACGAAAGAAGAAAAAGAGTCATTAAAGCGAGTCAAGGCTCTAGAAGAAATGAAGATTGCAAAAATAAAGCGGGTGAAGTAAAATCTCCACTTCTGTTCAAGTTCTGACTCAGATGCTGAGGATTCTCCAGGAGAAAGTGTAAAGAAGTCAGAAACTGACCCTGACCATTACAATCTAACGTTGCGGTTCTGAATTGATAGTAAATTTGTCATATTTCAGTACGAAAATAAATTTTACCCCGGAAAAGTACTAAAAGCGATGAAGGAAACAGCTACAATATCATCAATGGAATTTGCCTCTTATTTAACAACAACCCTATTTAAACTTAACTATCTGGATGGTGATGCAAAATATGGTCATCTACTAGATTTTCGTATTTTTTAGATGGTCAACTACTAACACAAAATTTTGAAAATGTTTTTATTTTTTATTATCTTATTTGTATAACTAACTGTACAAGCAAAAAAAGTATGCGTGTTTAATAAACACACGTCAGAAAACATATCAAAATATTAACTCAATGAATTCAGATAAAAATAAAGGGTAAGCATTAAAAATACAAAATTCTGGCCCTTAAATGGTCATCTCCTAGTACTCTTACCTTACACATTCCAACCTATAAAGTCAATCTTAAATTACCTCTGCAGATTACTTGGCGAGTAAACGCCTTTACACCTGTAATACACCAACGACCACATTGAACGTAATGTACTACCATCCAAACCTCAAAAAGCGAAAATCATCGCTCAGAGCGACACCTAAAAATATGCGGACATAATTTTCAGCTATAAAGCCGGACAACATAAGCGAAAGTCGCAAAATTAAGTCGCGAATTGATTCACGGCGCCGCATGGATTCGTGGCGCATGCGTTCATCCGATTGAAGGCGCCCCAGAAAGAAGCGAAGAAGACGTTCATCCTCTTCGTCGTCGTCACCGACATCATCGGAGCCAAGGAGAAGGAAGGGGAGGAAGCGGAGAAAGAAGACGGTAGAGGTATTCGCCGACATGCTATCGTTCTTCAAGGAGCAGGTGAGTATGTAACGTGATTACTACAACCCGGAAGCCTCCGATGCGGAGGTCATAACCCCCCAAAATTCGGACCCAGAGTCCGGATTTGAAGTCGGAGACCTTTCCACCAAGGTCAAAACGCCGACGGCCCCGGTCGCGAAGGCTTCTACTGTAAAAAAAAGTGGGGGAACTACAGCGTTTCGGTACACAGGACTGGACGCAGGCAAGATACACGGACACCCTCAAACCCTATCTGGCGTCGCCGGGACTAGAGGAGTTAGCTCTAAACGAGCAGCTCGGTCTACGCCGGCAAGCTTCCGCCGACCGCCGAGGAACGCACTTTCGCAGCCCTCGCGCACGCGGCCTTACGACAAAGAGAGGAGTTCAACCACGCATTGCGCCAATTGCTCGCACGGGAGCTGGTCTCACACTCCAATCTCTCGCATCTCACGCCGAGAGGGCGAACGAGTTGTTCTCCTAGGAGAATGGCTTCTACACCACCTCAGAAGACATCTTCCAAATTTTATGCGGGAACCGAGCGGAGTTAATCGAATCCCGCCGGGAGCGTATCCTGGAGCGGATCGACAACGTTGGTCTAAGAGAAAGTCTCCGCAAAGAACCGCCGAGCACAGACCTGGCGGAGCTGATCGCCGACCGTGGCAGCATTGACCGGTGGTACACCCTCCTTGCAGGGCCGCCAAAAATACCGTGACCGGGCCGCGCTACCTAGTCCGCGGCCCCCGTCTCACAGTCGTCCGCCTCTCACCGCCCGAGAGAGGTTGCCCCCTATGGTGCGTCCATTCACTTAAATAAATTAAATTATTAATTAATAAAAAGCAGTGAAGCTACCAATTCCTCGTCCCCCGCGCGCCCGGCCCCCTGCGCCTGCGACGAGCGGCCGCGGACCGCAGGCGCGAAGGAGACGTACTCGGCGGCGTCCGGCAGTCGCTCGTATGAAGTCACAGTGAAACCACGTCTTTTTGTTATTTCGCTCCGCTTGATTATTTACGTCAAAATATAATATTTTTATGGTTGTACAGAGTTTAAATTGATTTCATTATCGGACACTCCTAATATATAACCAAAGTGGTGACCCCGTCGTGATATAATTGAACAACGTGAACCACGTGTTTTTAAATTGAGCCCCAAAACTTTTAAAGTGAGGTGATCCGAAGATCAAAACACACAACCGCGAATTTGAACAAACATATAGACATGAATCCGACAGCGACCGACCCTGCTCCTAAACCTAGGAATAAGGGTTATCGAGATAAGAATTTCATACCTAATTTCAAATCAACGAAGGGACAGGCGAAAGCACAGGATGGACCAGGTGCAAGCGAAGTGGCACAGCCCACGGCTCAACCAAAACCTACTATGCCCGCCCAGCTTCCCAAACCCCAACATTTGCAAGGCAACGCAAAACCAACACCCCTCAAAGACGAGCCGATGTTCTACGAATCCATTTTCGGAACGGACATCACCGTCCGAGAAAACAATATGCGTATGATGGCTCAGCCATCGTGCGTGGGACTGATGCCAATTGTGAATGAAACGTGGGCGCAATTAAGCGTCGACGAAACAAACCTGGCAAAGCAGATGCTTCCAGAGGGCCTACGCTATTATGCGACTGGCCTTCTTTGGTTGAGGATTCTGCAGTTAAAGCGCGCGAACTCGCAGGTTTTAACGCCCCAGGAGCAAAATTTACTGGCTCTGTGCGATACCACCACATTTAATGTCCCAGCACCCATCTTCCTGTATTTACAGGCACTGGGCACGCTAAAGACAACATCCACAGGCCAAACATTGATACCCGAGTTTCCACCCCTGCCAGACCAGCAAGTTGCTGGAGCGGGAGGGTACTTTGGAGCAATCGATGCAGGAACATACGCTCTGTACGAGGAGTTCCCGACTTTAGGCGTAACTGCCGAGGGAATTAGAGCGGCATTGGGTCCGGGTCCTCCCGGAAACTATGTATCCCAATTGGCACTACCAAACTCCACAGTAAATGTGAATTTACTGGGGTACAATCCGTTACTGAATCGCATACCAGAAGCTCAGAACGTATTTCTGAACGTTGGCATCACTGCCGACGAATTTCCAGAGAGCGTAGCCAACACTGGATTCAACTACGACATTTTGTATACTATATCCGACTGGATTGGTACTACAAAAACTTTTAAAATGGAGAAGATACATCTCTCAACGTTCGGACTGAACGGCTCGCAATCTCAGATTGTCGTGATGCGACCAACACCAGCCATAGTGGCACAGGTGAAGAACGTCAACGGTGATCTGATATCAACATCGCTAGCGAGAGAAGGCACAACGGTATTTGGAGTAGCCACCTATGGTAATTTCCAAATGCTAAAGGAGTCATCAGTGATTCCAGGTGCCAATGCGTCCGTCCAAGCCCAAGCTTGGTGCTGCTTATCATACACAGGACAAGCGGGAAGTATAATTCCCGAACCGTGGATAGCAGGACGCAACAACAGAAGGAATTTACCGCCTGAATACATGGCGCGGCGTTTTGAGACTATCTCACAGCATAGTGGAAACCTACGCAAACGCGTGATCCAAACTATGGTGATAGCTCGCCGTTAATGCTAATATCGTGAACACCATGAGAAAACCCTTAAAACTCATGACGATATAGTATTAAGTACTTAACAATGACAAAACAACCCCAGGGTTTGACAGGTCTACCCTCAAGTGAAAAAAGTTACTGGTGTTGAGCTCCAACTTTAAATACTGATTAAACATAAAATAATTGATAAAATTATACAAATTAAATATAAATAGATAGCCTGAGATCTGATTAGTGTGTGGTAGTGTGGGCAACAAGATGGCAAAGTGTATCACCTGTGAAAAAGTGCTCGGAAGTGATGTAGCTGTGTGTGATGGTTGTAAGCGAGAGTTATGCATCAAATGCAGCGGAATGAGCGCCACGGAAGCCCGGTGCATGACATTGAAGACTGCAAGAGTGTTAATGTTCCTCTGCTCTGGATGCAAGGTAGGACTTTTCCAAGTTCCACAACTTGTCAAATGCATAGAACAACTGAGATTGGAAGTCGCAGCACTCACCAACAACAAGATAAACAACTCAGTTGCCACCTTGCCGAGTGAAGAAATCATAAAAGAAATCAAGGAAAGGGATTATAGGACCCAAAATGGGATCGCTTACAACATCCCCGAATGTTCCACTGGCACTGCGTTAGACAGGATCAAATCAGATGAGGAAAAAGTCAATGAGTCATTCACAGCTGCCATAAACGATCCAAAAAGCAAGATTTTGAAAATCATTCGTCTCGGTAAACCTGGGGAAAAGCCCAGACCCGTAAAAATAGTATTCAAATCCAGACAAGATGCACGTAATGTTTTGAAAAATAAAAAGAAAATAACAGGCCACATCTCTGTCTCATCCGATCTTACTCCCATGCAGCGCAACCAATTGTTGGAACTGCGCAAAGAGCTAGCTGCTCGGATGGAAGCCGGCGAGGCGGACCTCACAATAAAATATGTTAGAGGTAATCCGACAATCGTTAAAATTCCAAAAAACCAGTAGCATTACCAGTATCCTGGCCCTTTATCACGATCTGCTTTATACAAACCTGGACTCGTTACCGCCTAAATTTGATCTACTAATATTAGAAATAAATACGAAAAAACCAACAATTGTAATCCTAGTCGAAACCTGGCTCAAAACCGCAGATTGCAGCGGAACATACCACATACCTGAATATACCCTGTATCGGCACGACCGGAAGCATCACTGCAAGAAGCGGGGCGGAGGCATTGCAATGTACATAAGTAACCACATCAACGGCATTCCTATAGCAGCCAGCGTCAACACCAGGTACAGTCTAGACTCAGTGGAAGCACTCTACATGGACATCCGGGTGAGCGACCATCATTTTTTACTAGTCGGTGTATACCGACCGGACGATCCAGACTGGCAACAACACGACCTCTCACTTTATAACAACCTAAAACTAGCTGCAGAAAACAACACTGTGGTTATTGCTGGGGATTTCAATTATCGAAACATAACCTGGCCCCTGACAGCATCACAGAGATGTGAGTACTCCGCTCAGTTATTCCAAGACATGTTCTTGGATAGTAGTTTAACGCAACTTGTGACCCAACCGACAAGATTCAGGGAAAACAACATACCATCGCTGCTTGATCTAATCCTATGCAACGATGAATGCCTGATAACCAGAAATAAAACCGGTGCTAATTACCAAAAATACAGGCTAGCTAACAATAAATGTGTTAGTCTTATTAGAAGGCGAAGAAGCGAGTTTGAATCAAAAATAGTTCTCTCGGGATAAAAAACTTTTTATGCACATATGCGCAGCCAGATTTCATGCAAAGTGACTATACCACCAGCAATGCGTGACGCACAAGGCAACATGACAGTAGACCCCAAAACCATCGCCAATTGCTTTGCCGACGAATTCTATAAAGCTTATTCGCGTGAACCTGCTATTACTGCATCAGTCGCGCTTCACCCACAACGTAGAGTCCAGAGAGACCAGCTCCTTCTCTGACATTATCTTCTCTCGGGAGTCTGTACAGAGGGTTCTCAATAACATAAATCCAGAATCATCCTCTGGTCTTGATGGTCTACCAGGCGCTATATTAAAGCAGTGCTCGGATATTATTCTACCAGCCATACATGACATCATGATGTCTTCATTTGAATCGTCATCATCATAATCATGATCGTCATCATAATTTGATCATCGTCATCATCATAATCATGGTCGTCATCATCATACAATCATCATATCATCACCATATACCATCATAACTATGAAAAAACTGTAGGCAGTGGCGGCGCTAGGCGTCGGCGACGTCGGCGACCGCCGACGGCCTCGCACCTGAGGGGACCTCGCAAAAGCTTCCGCTGAGAGAAGCTTCTCAAAGTTAAAATTGATTAAGACCTACTTGAGAAGCACGATGACCCAAGAGATACTATCTGCGTTATCAATTCTATCAATTGAAGCTGAAATAGCGGCTAGTATTAGCTATGACATAATCCTGGAAAAGTTCAGTGAGGCCAAAAGCCGAAAAGTTCGTCCATTTTAATTTCTACTTGTGTAATTTTTAACATCATTTGATTAGCAATAAAACTCGTTTAGTCATACATTAGTTTCGCTATAATTCGGCTCATGTAATCTAACGTTTTCGTTTTGACTGGGAAATAAAAAAGGCCTCGCGAACATAATTTCGCCGACGTCCAAGTGTGGTCTAGCGCCGCCACTGGAGCGCATCATCATCGACGTGTATTTTGCTGGACGGCACCGCAGCCGGCAATGGTATTACAATTTGTGATATCCCTTAGGACTCGTGATGTCGCTTGCTTTCATTTTAATTTTGTTTATAGAGAAGCTATTGTCTGTATAATATGACTTCACCTCACTTTACCATTTGTTTGGGTGGAAATCTGGCAGACTCGCTATAGTGCATTTATTGCATAGCACACATACACACAATGAACATGTGTTCATCTACATCAGCAATGTCAACCAGTGCTTGTTGCATAGTGAGACGGTGGACTGTGTTGTCCCTCAGTCTCTCCGCACACCTTATATCCTTAAAACTTACTAGGGTTCGACGGTGGTAGTCGACAACTCTAAAGTAATAACTGCTTATATTGAGTATCATCCATAGACCCATGTCTTAACAGCTTCAAAGTTTCTCACCAATGTGGCTCTTAGTAGATCTTCGAATTTGCTTGGCTTTATTTTCCTTGATACTTCAATAATTTTGTTCAAACGCTTTAAGATACCTATGTGCGATTGTGAGAAGTCTGTATTTTGCCCTGGTCGAATCTACTATAGCTCATGGAATTACAACCTACGGCAACACATTTAAAACTTATATATTGTGCATCACATCTCTACAAAACCGTATTTTAAAAATTATAGTTCCAAACAGGATTCGAAATAAATTCAGAAACGACCAGATAGGACTTTTCAATTATTGTGACATATTACCAGCTGATGTATTATTTATTTATAGATTGACAGTTCAATATTTCGATACTGACGAGTTCCGAATTTATGTCCAACATAAACACAGCACTAGACAGATACAAAATGAACGGCTACTCGTCCCTCCTTTTCGCAACCTTTATGGCAAAATAATATTGAATTGGCTAATTCCTCATTTATTCAAGAAAATTCCTCTAAATTTAAAAACTTATAAAAAAAATACAACAAAAACAAAAAAAATAATTAAAAATTGTTAGCTTTAAAATAAGTCAAAGTGAAACACACGTGTAAATGATACGAATTAAATTCATATTTTATTTTATTAGAATTAAGTGCGTTCATCTTTTCATGTAAACATTATCAAGGGTGTGGCTTTCTGTGCCGACTAATCCTTACTGTAGCAGACAATGCAGCAAATATATTATAATATGGTCAAATTGGCCACTAAAGTTGCACTGAAAGTTACCCTATCATAATCTCCAGCAGGAAATCCTTAGGCTTGGCTGGATTTTACACAAAGCTGTATTTAAAAAAATGGTTATTAAATTTAAAAAAAATAAAAATATTTCTACATTTGATGAATAGTAGTCCGTAATTAATTAAGTAAGACCAGCAAATTCAACGCAAGGGTCATTTTAAAAAGTCTTTTTGTTTGTTTATACTTATGATTACGATCCACATTTATATACTTTGTAACATGAAAGTTTTTATTTGAAAGTACTATAGTACTTCATATGCTTTGAAACATGAAAGTATTTTTTTCAGTCTGCTAAACTTCAGAATCCATATTATTGTTATTATTATTTATTCTAGACATGCAGCTTTGCTGATATGTCTAGATAGATATTGCAAAGCTTCTGCTCACAATACTAACTTTTTATCAAAGGCAGTAAAAAGCCTGATCGGATGATATTTAGTGGAACATATTTTGAGCAAAGTAGTCCGTCTATTTCTCAGTCTTTGGATTCAAGGAACCTTTAAATCCACTGAAATCTCAAAATCGAAATTTTGCATGATCACAATGCTTTCCCTATTACTCCTTTGTTGTTTCTACTTTTTATTGTGAAATTTTACAATGGGGAGTTTTATTATCATAGAACAATCTCTTCCAACTGACCCTACTATGAAGTGTTATTAAATATGAGTGCTTGTAGCATGTGATGAGTATGTATAAGTATCTTGTTATTGCATTCGATCGACAGAATTGAAATGCTGTTAATTTTATACCAATGAAAAATGGTGAACGAGCCGGGAATCGAACCCGGAACCTTACAATGTAAGATCAGGCAACCTAACCACTATGCCACCGGGCTATTTCTTATTAGTACAAGGAAAAAAATCCTAGGTTATTACTTATTGTCCCTATTTCGCCAATCAATATATTATATTAACTTATTAATTGTTTTCCAGATAAGCAATATCAGGAAGCGGCTGACCTTTACACTAAGGCGATCGAGTTAAACCCACTTAATGCTGTCTGTTATGGGAACCAAAGTTTTTCATCGCATATATTGGAGAACTATGGGGATGAGCAGGTCATCAAACTGGATAAATATTATTGGAAGGCTCACTACAGGCGTGCAGTCGCCTACATGGCCCTCGGCAAATTCAAAGAGGCTCAGAAGGATCTAAAGCGGGTGGGTGACACTTGTTCTTATTATTTATTTGGATTTTAGTTCGGTGTAAAGGCAATGAATTGTGACCTTTACTGTTTCTTACGTACACTTTTGCAATTGCATTCTTTTGCCGAACTTTCAGGGATAAGGATGTATCGTTTATGAGATAATTTGCGACACCAGCTTACATCTAAAGTAAAATAACAATATTTATTAAAACAAAGATTTTCAGCCGATAGAAACAATTTAACCATATAAATAAAATACAAACGAAGCTGCCATGGAATCCAGTGACCGGAGTGGGCTTATCATAATACTATTATTACCCTTCTGCGGGCGAGCGGTGGACTCCGGAATAACGACCGGCTGCGGTAGGTTTAGGACAGCTGTCTTGCCACATGGGAGCGTTTAGCTTACCACCTATTCTCCGAAGATACCAAGATTTTGTTTATTTTTCTGAAGATACCAAGATTTTTAAAGAGGTGAAGTAGAGATTTGGCTGGCAGGCCACGAGCGTCAACTTCCACCGCGTGAAGGTGAACAGTGAAGCCGTGCTGGGTGATAGCATTTATGAGATCATAGTATTTATTTAATGTGTACTCCTGGTCTTTTGGGATATTTGATTCCCATGTTACAGTTAATTCTACAATAATTGCTATTTTCCGAGATGGTGAGTAAAGTTCGGCAAAAGAATGCAATTGCAAAAGTGTACGTAAGAAACAGTAAAGGTCACAATTCATTGCCTTTACACCGAACTAAAATCCAAATAAATAATAAGAACAAGTGTCACCCACCCGCTTTAGATCTGCACGCCTGTAGTGAGCCTTCCAATAATATTTATCCAGTTTGATGACCTGCTCATCCCCATAGTTTTCCAATATATGCGATGAAAAACTTTGGTTCCCATAACAGACAGCATTAAGTGGGTTTAACTCGATCGCCTTAGTGTAAAGGTCAGCCGCTTCCTGATATTGCTTATCTGGAAAACAATTAATAAGTTAATATAATATATTGATTGGCGAAATAGGGACAATAAGTAATAACCTAGGTTTTTTTTCCTTGTACTAATAAGAAATAGCCCGGTGGCATAATGGTTAGGTTGCCTGATCTTACATTGTAAGGTTCCGGGTTCGATTCCCGGCTCGTTCACCATTTTTCATTGGTATAAAATTAACAGCATTTCAATTCTGTCGATCGAATGCAATAACAAGATACTTATACATACTCATCACATGCTACAAGCACTCATATTTAATAACACTTCATAGTAGGGTCAGTTGGAAGAGATTGTTCTATGATAATAAAACTCCCCATTGTAAAATTTCACAATAAAAAGTAGAAACAACAAAGGAGTAATAGGGAAAGCATTGTGATCATGCAAAATTTCGATTTTGAGATTTCAGTGGATTTAAAGGTTCCTTGAATCCAAAGACTGAGAAATAGACGGACTACTTTGCTCAAAATATGTTCCACTAAATATCATCCGATCAGGCTTTTTACTGCCTCTGATAAAAAGTTAGTATTATGAGCAGAAGCTTTGCAATATCTATCTAGACATATCAGCAAAGCTGCATGTCTAGAATAAATAATAATAACAATAATATGGATTCTGAAGTTTAGCAGACTGAAAAAAATACTTTCATGTTTCAAAGCATATGAAGTACTATAGTACTTTCAAAAAAAAACTTTCATGTTACAAAGTATATAAATGTGGATCGTAATCATAAGTATAAACAAACAAAAAGACTTTTTAAAATGACCCTTGCGTTGAATTTGCTGGTCTTACTTAATTAATTACGGACTACTATTCATCAAATGTAGAAATATTTTTATTTTTTTTAAATTTAATAACCATTTTTTTAAATACAGCTTTGTGTAAAATCCAGCCAAGCGTAAGGATTTCCTGCTGGAGATTATGATAGGGTAACTTTCAGTGCAACTTTAGTGGCCAATTTGACCATATTATAATATATTTGCTGCATTGTCTGCTACATTAGTAAGGATTAGTCGGCACAGAAAGCCACACCCTTGATAATGTTTACATGAAAAGATGAACGCACTTAATTCTAATAAAATAAAATATAATTTTAATTCGTATCATTTACACGTGTGTTTCACTTTCACTTATTTTAAAGCTAACAATTTTTAATTATTTTTTTTGTTTTTGTTGTATTTTTTTTTATAAGTTTTTAAATTTAGAGGAATTTTCTTGAATAAATTAG
This sequence comes from Micropterix aruncella, assembly GCA_944548615.1. Taxonomy (NCBI): domain Eukaryota; kingdom Metazoa; phylum Arthropoda; class Insecta; order Lepidoptera; family Micropterigidae; genus Micropterix; species Micropterix aruncella. The sequence continues at coordinate 9,314,791 of OX155967.1, forward strand.
GAATTAGCCAATTCAATATTCTTTTGCCGTAAAGGTTGCGAAAAGGAGGGACGAGTAGCCGTTCATTTTGTATGTGTCTAGTGCTGTGTTTATGTTGGACATAAATTCGGAACTCGTCAGTATCGAAATATTGAACTGTCAATCTATAAATAAATAATACATCAGCTGGTAATATGTCACAATAATTGAAAAGTCCTATCTGGTCGTTTCTGAATTTATTTCGAATCCTGTTTGGAAGTATAATTTTTAAAATACGGTTTTGTAGAGATGTGATGCACAATATATAAGTTTTAAATGTGTTGCCGTAGGTTGTAATTCCATGAGCTATAGTAGATTCGACCAGGGCAAAATACAGACTTCTCACAATCGCACATAGGTATCTTAAAGCGTTTGAACAAAATTATTGAAGTATCAAGGAAAATAAAGCCAAGCAAATTCGAAGATCTACTAAGAGCCACATTGGTGAGAAACTTTGAAGCTGTTAAGACATGGGTCTATGGATGATACTCAATATAAGCAGTTATTACTTTAGAGTTGTCGACTACCACCGTCGAACCCTAGTAAGTTTTAAGGATATAAGGTGTGCGGAGAGACTGAGGGACAACACCGTCCACCGTCTCCCTATGCCAACAAGCACTGGTTGACATTGCTGATGTAGATGAACACATGTTCATTGTGTGTATGTGTGCTATGCAATAAATGCACTATAGCGAGTCTGCCAGATTTCCACCCAAACAAATGGTAAAGTGAGGTGAAGTCATATTATACAGACAATAGCTTCTCTATAAACAAAATTAAAATGAAAGCAAGCGACATCACGAGTCCTAAGGGATATCACAAATTGTAATACCATTGCCGGCTGCGGTGCCGTCCAGCAAAATACACGTCGATGATGATGCGCTCCAGTGGCGGCGCCAGACCACACTTGGACGTCGGCGAAATTAGGTTCGCGAGGCCTTTTTTATTTCCCAGTCAAAAAGAAAACGTTAGATTACATGAGCCGAATTATAGCGAAACTAATGTATCACTAAACGAGTTTTATTGCTAATCAAATGATGTTAAAAATTACACAAGTAGAAATTAAAATGGACGAACTTTTCGGCTTTTGTCCTCACTGAACTTTTTCAGAATTATGTCATAGCTAATACTAGCCGCTATTTCAGCTTCAATTGATAGAATTGATAACGCAGATAGTCTCTCTTGGGTCATAGTGCTTCTCAAGTAGGTCTTAATCAATTTTAACTTTGAGAAGCTTCTCTCAGCGGAAGCTTTTGCGAGGTCCCCTCAGGTGCGAGGCCGTCGGTCGCCGACGTCGCCGACGCCTAGCGCCGCCACTGATGCGCTCGCCCACATTGCGGCGGAACCGTTGTTGCCGAGTCCGCCATTCCCAGAACTAATTCTTCCAGAAAAACTATAAGCTGCTCATATCACGAGTGTATAGGAAAATAAAACACGAAAACACAAAAGGCGAAAGGCCGGAATATGATGAAAAAACTATTTGAAGCTCGGACGTGTAAAAAGGAAAATAAAACGCGAAAGCACTAATGTCCGTCGAATTTTGACATAAAATGGCCTACCCTCACTATGGCCGCTTCACTGTAGAATTATATTACTAATTGGATTATAACTCATTGTAAACCAAATTTTATTAAAAAACCAACTCAATCTGTATGAAATTAACAGCTGGAAGATTTCGGATCCACTAAAAACAGGCAGAAATTACGTAAATTGAGCAACAGAAAAGTTTCACATTTATTTATCACGTTAATATGACACGACCACGTTGCTGGTTTTCAAGACAATTTAGCGAAATGATTCGTTGAAAACTACACACTACCAAAATATCGAAATGCAAACACAAGTACTCACTATTTGAACAAAAATCAGCGTGGACTTTTATCTGCCCACGTCTTCTACGCTGGGGGCCGACGATGCCGCTGGCTCTTCAGTCATTTCTACGGAAATGAACGAAAATAGAGGAAACGCCGGAAAATAATTCAAAAACTACCTACTACTGTCAGCTCGAACTTGTGCGGAAATATGAAAATGAAGCGCGATCACGCGGACGATCTGCTTGTGCCATCGAGTGGTCAAATGAAACTGACTTTCAATTGATTGCAGAGCTGTATTGTGCTTTGACTCGAAAAATAAAATTATTATTATATTATATTTTTATTTAAATTATTTTTTATAAATTAATAACAAATTATATTTTTATTTTACAGAAAGTCTTAATTTTGAAAGAGATAAAGCTAATTTAGTTATAGTGAAAACGTATCATTATTTCTACCAATACCCCTAGCAAATATATTCTTGTAATAGATTTAATTAAAAAAAACAAAATAGATAATTGGCGGATAATTTCGAAAATACTAGAAATAAGCGAAATTACATGAACTAAGAGATTTCTACACCTAACAAAATATAGCTGGATATTGCTGTAGAAAACTGTTTGACACTTTTTCAAAATATCGAAATGCGAGTCACTTTCAGCGATTTCACTCTCACGATTCAGCGATTCGATCCTGACTAAAGTCGGCGGAACCGCTGTTGCCGAGCACTATTGTGCGGCGAATTTTGACATAAAATGGCCTACCTTCATTATGGCCGCTTCACTGAATAATTGGATTATTACTAATTTGATTATTAAACATTAAAAACCAAATTTTATTAAATAACCAACTCAATCGCTATGAAATTAACAGCTGGAAGATTTCGGAACCACTGAAAATAGCCAAAAAGTACGTAAATTGCGCAATAGAAAAGTTTCAAATTTATTTATCACGGTTATATGACGCGACCGCGTGGCCGGTTTTCAAGTTAATTTAGCATTCTGATTCGTTGAAAACTACAAACTACCTAAATTTCGAAATGCAAACACAAGTACTCACTATTTGCACAAATATCTGCTTGCAGTTTTATCTGTCCCACCTCGAACTCGTGCGTAAATATGAAAATGAAGCACGATTACACAGACGATCTGCTAGTGCCACCGAGTGGTCAAATGAAACTGACTACCTTTCATTTGATTGTAGAGCTGTATTACTCTTTCATTCGTTAAATGAAATTATAATTATATTATATTTTTATTTATATTATTTTTAATTAAGTTTAATATATTTACGTGTTAAATATAATTGTATAGTGTCCAGAACATCGTACTCCCTAAAAAGTGCTTCTGAAGTATATCATAATAATATGACAGATGTTTATCAACAACATGTGTGATGACATATTTATAAAACGCGGAACAAGCATGGCAACTCATTTTGTATTTTTCTTCTACAATATTAATAGTACATATTTAACTTACTCAGGTTTTCCATGGATAAATATTCAGCCGTAAAGCTTGTAGATGGCTGGTCGACAGCAATGGCGCTCTCAAATTGAATCCTCTCTACTATTTTATTACATTCCCTGTAACGATCTAAAGCGATCTTGAAATTTGGCGCTATTTCTGTTACCTGTAAAATAAGAAAGACAAAGAAAATAAATAAGTCCTCTTTGAATATTGAAATGCTATCGGTCTTTAAATATCATCGCACATCACCTTAACTTTATGCTATTATGATAGCATTTCAATATTCAAAGAGGACTTATTTATTTTCTTTGTCTTTCTTATTTTACAGGTAACAGAAATAGCGCCAAATTTCAAGATCGCTTTAGATCGTTACAGGGAATGTAATAAAATAGTAGAGAGGATTCAATTTGAGAGCGCCATTGCTGTCGACCAGCCATCTACAAGCTTTACGGCTGAATATTTATCCATGGAAAACCTGAGTAAGTTAAATATGTACTATTAATATTGTAGAAGAAAAATACAAAATGAGTTGCCATGCTTGTTCCGCGTTTTATAAATATGTCATCACACATGTTGTTGATAAACATCTGTCATATTATTATGATATACTTCAGAAGCACTTTTTAGGGAGTACGATGTTCTGGACACTATACAATTATATTTAACACGTAAATATATTAAACTTTATTAAAAATAATATAAATAAAAATATAATATAATTATAATTTCATTTAACGAATGAAAGAGTAATACAGCTCTACAATCAAATGAAAGGTAGTCAGTTTCATTTGACCACTCGGTGGCACTAGCAGATCGTCTGTGTAATCGTGCTTCATTTTCATATTTACGCACGAGTTCGAGGTGGGACAGATAAAACTGCAAGCAGATATTTGTGCAAATAGTGAGTACTTGTGTTTGCATTTCGAAATTTAAGTAGTTTGTAGTTTTCAACGAATCAGAATGCTAAATTAAGTTGAAAACCGGCCACGCGGTCGCGTCATATAACCGTGATAAATAAATTTGAAACTTTTCTATTGCGCAATTTACGTACTTTTTGGCTATTTTCAGTGGTTCCGAAATCTTCCAGCTGTTAATTTCATAGCGATTGAGTTGGTTTTTTAATAAAATTTGGTTTTTAACCCTTGGAGTAAATGGGTATTTTCATGGATGCATCTGTCTCTTTTGCAGGATTTTCGGCGACATCGACCTTAAAGTACTATAACTACGAAACTACTACACCAATCATAAAAAGAACAACTGCACAATGATTGCATTGAAATTTCGAATATAGAATATTGAAATATCATTTTGTAAAACAATTAGATAATTATGAATAAATATGAGAACGTCAAAGAAGTGAAAAAAACGCGGAACCAGATCTGGTCGTATCATACTCAACGGATAATTGTTTCAGAACCAGATTTGGTCGTATCATACTCAAGGGGTTAATGTTTAATAATCAAATTAGTAATAATCCAATTATTCAGTGAAGCGGCCATAATGAAGGTAGGCCATTTTATGTCAAAATTCGCCGCACAATAGTGCTCGGCAACAGCGGTTCCGCCGACTTTAGTCAGGATCGAATCGCTGAATCGTGAGAGTGAAATCGCTGAAAGTGACTCGCATTTCGATATTTTGAAAAAGTGTCAAACAGTTTTCTACAGCAATATCCCGCTATATTTTGTTAGGTGTAGAAATCTCTTAGTTCATGTAATTTCGCTTATTCTAGTATTTTCGAAATTATCCGCCAATTATCTATTTTGTTTTTTTAAATTAAATCTATTACAAGAATATATTTGCTAGGGATATTGGTAGAAATAATGATACGTTTTCACTATAACTAAATTAGCTTTATCTCTTTCAAAATTAAGACTTTCTGTAAAATAAAAATATAATTTGTTATTAATTTATAAAAAATAATTTAAATAAAAATATAATATAATAATAATTTTATTTTTCGAGTCAAAGCACAATACAGCTCTGCAATCAATTGAAAGTCAGTTTCATTTGACCACTCGATGGCACAAGCAGATCGTCCGCGTGATCGCGCTTCATTTTCATATTTCCGCACAAGTTCGAGCTGACAGTAGTAGGTAGTTTTTGAATTATTTTCCGGCGTTTTCTCTATTTTCGTTAATTTCCGTAGAAATGACTGAAGAGCCAGCGGCATCGTCGGCCCCCAGCGTAGAAGACGTGGGGCAGATAAAAGTCCACGCTGATTTTGGTTCAAATAGTGAGTACTTGTGTTTGCATTTCGATATTTTGGTAGTGTGTAATTTTCAACGAATCATTTTGCTAAATTGTCTTGAAAACCAGCAACGTGGTCGTGTCATATTAACGTGATAAATATATGTGAAACTTTTCAGTTGCTCAATTTACGTAATTTCTGCCTGTTTTTAGTGGATCCGAAATCTTCCAGCTGTTAATTTCATACAGATTGAGTTGGTTTTTTTAATAAAATTTGGTTTACAATGAGTTATAATCCAATTAGTAATATAATTCTACAGTGAAGCGGCCATAGTGAGGGTAGGCCATTTTATGTCAAAATTCGACGGACATTAGTGCTTTCGCGTTTTATTTTCCTTTTTACACGTCCGAGCTTCAAATAGTTTTTTCATCATATTCCGGCCTTTCGCCTTTTGTGTTTTCGTGTTTTATTTTCCTATACACTCGTGATATGAGCAGCTTATAGTTTTTCGGGAAGAATTCTTTCTGGGAATGGCGGACTCGGCAACAACGGTTCCGCCGCCATGTGGGCGAGCGCATCAGTGGCGGCGCTAGGCGTCGGCGACGTCGGCGACCGACGGCCTCGCACCTGAGGGGACCTCGCAAAAGCTTCCGCTGAGAGAAGCTTCTCAAAGTTAAAATTGATTAAGACCTACTTAAGAAGCACGATGGCCCAAGAGAGACTATCTGCGTTATCAATTCTATCAATTGAAGCTGAAATAGCGGCTAGTATTAGCTATGACATAATCCTGAAAAAGTTCAGTGAGGCCAAAAGCCGAAAAGTTCGTCCATTTTAATTTCTACTTGTGTAATTTTTAACATCATTTGATTAGCAATAAAACTCGTTTAGTCATACATTAGGTTCGCTATAATTCGGCTCATGTAATCTAACGTTTTCTTTTTGACTGGGAAATAAAAAAGGCCTCGCGAACCTAATTTCGCCGACGTCCAAGTGTGGTCTAGCGCCGCCACTGACTGTAGGGAGCAAAATGCAACTTTGCTCCCGCCACGCAGGGTAAAAATGACTTAGGCGCTGTGCCCACCTATGTAACGTGACAGTGGCGTGATTTTCAAGTAGCATGTAGACGTGACTCTGACGTGACATTTGATGGACCCACTAGAGACACATGTCAGAGGCACAAAGAGGTAAAAAGAGGCAAAATCCTCTGTAAATTTATCTCCCTCAACTACATTGCTCTCTAATAAGTTTAGTGCTTGTTTGTTTCAGTGCTGTCCTACTAACAATTAAGTTCCTAGTTTAAAAATAGGTTACCACCTGGCATAAATCACCCTCATTGGGTTGATAGCCAAAATAATAAAGAAGAAAGAAGAAGAAGTACAAAGGTGCTAGAGAAAATGTCGTCGTCTGATGAAGATGCTCTTGCTTGCTTACAAATTTTAAATATTCAGAACCGTAAAAGACACTTGGGTGCATCCAATGTGGAAAAAAAAACTAAAAATTGGTGGTACTTATGTCGTTATGAAGGAAATAAATAGATACCCTGAGAGATTTCAAACATTTTATAGAATGGAAAAGGAAACTTATTATATTGTGCTTGGAAAATTTAGACCTCATTTAACTAAACAGTGGACCAGATTTAGGAACCTATAAGCCCAGAAGAACATTTGCTTATAACTTTAAGGTAAGTAATTTATAATTTATTGTTATTATAAATAATTGAAAAACTAGATGTATTGTGAATGCCATTTATTCCAAGGTTAAAGTGCCGTCCTTTCAGGGAATTTATACTGCTTAGAGACCGAATCGACCTCCATAATCCAATCTGAAGCTTTCTCGATTATTGAGAAAGGTTTTGCAGTGGGATGTTTTTTGCCTTTAGAGCCAACCCGCACAAACTGTATTGGGGGTTTGGAGGATACTGTGGAACCCTTGTTGGCACGAGCCACTGAGAGGCTAAGGACCTTGCGAATAACAGCAAGGACTTTGTCGTGGCGGTAAGTGTACCGTCCTTGATCCAAGGCCACCTTGCAGCCAGCTAGAATAAGTCTAGCTGTGCAAGGTGTGTTGCTACAAAGAGGACATGAACTATCCTCGGCATAGCTCCAACGAGCGACATTACTGGGGTCTGGAAGTGTATGCTGAAAGGCATTTAAATAAAATTTCAGCATCTCTGGCGTCCAGTCATACAACATTACTTTCCAGTGCATTGGAGGAGGAATGCAAAAGTCTCCAATTGTTGTCTAATCAAGGCCAATAGCGTGAGCCATACTATTGCTGTCTTAATCTCCCCGCAGAGACTTCTTCAAGTCCACATCGCTCATGGTTGTACTGCCATACCCCAGACCAGTGCCATTCTGGCTGATTCCAGTAAGGAACTTTTTGTGGAAGTCAACGCGGGCTTGTAGATCATTTGACTCACTACGGCCACTTACTACATGCTTCGATATTGCCGGATCCTTGGAATTGCTTAGAATCGAATTTTTGGTTATTCTGGTGTTGGCGTAGAGCAGAGAGGGCAGTTTTAGAGCTAGCCCAAAATTGTGTTTGGACCTGAAGAGAGTCGAGGGGTCAGCTGGTTTGGCTAAGGACAACCAGGATTTTAGACTAGCTGTCACCAGTGCATCCAGACGAGACAGTTGGGTTTTGGTGAAATCGTAAATAAGAAAGGGCCATGACAAATGTGAAGTCAGATAGTTGTCATAGATCCAAGCCTTACGAGGGCCAGAAATTAGCAATGCATCTATCTTTTCCAGGCAACTATTGAAATGTTCTATAACATGATCAACAGAGAGGTCTTTTCCCTGGCAGGTGATTTTCCTGCCAAGAAATTTGAAGTGGTTATTTGGGTCTATAAGGGAGATAATAGAGCCCTTATAGACCAATTTTGGGTCATAGGACGTAAATTTTGTGTCTATGCGGGCGAGTCCAAGGCAAAAACATTTGGAGGGCTTCACTTTTATACAGCCTGACCAGTCGCAGAACAGCTCCACTTTCTGTAATAGCAGGGAAAGCTGCTTGGGGCTCCTGGTGATAAAAGTTAGGTCGTCTGCAAAAGCGAGGCACGACGATGTGTATTGGCCGTCTGTTTTAAAACGTTAACCCCACTTCTTGTCGAACCGGGTCAGGCTTTCTAGCAGTATATTGAAAACGATATTGAATATCGTCGGAGAGAGGCAACAGCCCTGAAACAGTCCAATTGAATATGTTATAGAGCGGGTAGTCCATTCTTGCGTTTTGACATGGAACATCAGACAGTTGTAGTAGGAGGCTACAATGTCACGCACCACAGGTGGGAAGTTGTACCAGCGGAGCGCAAAGTGGAGGAGACTGTGCCGAACTGACCCAAAGGCATTCTCTAGGTCGAGCCAGCATACATTGATTTGCGTTCGTGCTGTCTCGCATCCTTAATGGCAGCAGCCAAGAGAGAATTGTGCTCGAGGCAGCCTGAGACGCCACGCATGAAGCCTTTTTGTACTGACACTCCAAGGTACTCGTTCCGGTGCATGAATTCGCTCATCCTCATATGGACTATGCCAAAAAAGATTTTGGCCACAGTATCTGTCAGAGCAATGGGCCGAGCGTCCTTTGGTCCGGTGCAAAATGGGACCTTCGGAATTAAGATGACTGTCGCTCGGCCGAAATTCTGTGGGACTACACCGCTATTCCATATATTATAAATAGGATAGAAAACGAATTTACCGCGTGAAATTTGTAGGACCCGACGTTTCGGTGACGTTGCAGCCGCCGTTGTCTAGGGTAAACTGAAGAGCTGTCAGTCCGTTGTTTTGCGGGTAGGCCGCAAACCGCTGCCGCCACTGCGTAGGTTATAACGGTGGTGGGGGGCCGGGCTCGGAGCGCGGGAATTTTTAAAATCCGTCTTGCACACAACACTCACTGTATCCTGTTTTACGTCTTTGCGTTCGGCGTTGGGAACATTTTAAGAAGAGGGTTCCACGTAGAAGAGAGTTTGTAGCCGTCATCTCTATTGAAGTTCGGAGTTCTTCTTATTTCAATGGCTTCCCGGATCATGCGAGGAAAGTAGAATTGTTCCTTGGATAGAACAATGGGATTTTGAAACTGCATCCAGTGGTTACTTCCGCTATCCAATATATGTTCGCAGACGCATGATCCGGGAAGCCATTGAAATAAGAAGAACTCCGAACTTCAATAGAGATGACGGCTACAAACTCTCTTCTACGTGGAACCCTCTTCTTAAAATGTTCCCGCCGCCGAACGCCGAACGCAAAGACGTAAAACAGGATACAGTGAGTGTTGTGTGCAAGACGGATTTTAAAAATTCCCGCGCTCCGAGCCCGGCCCCCCACCACCGTTATAACCTACGCAGTGGCGGCAGCGGTTTGCGGCCTACCCGCAAAACAACGGACTGACAGCTCTTCAGTCTACCCTAGACAACGGCGGCTGCAACGTCACCGAAACGTCGGGTCCTACAAATTTCACGCGGTAAATTCGTTTTCTATCCTATTTATAATGTCAAACAACCGCGATAGTCTTCGATTTCATATTCCATATATGTCGGACGATGGATCCTAAATATTGCAGAAGGCAGGGGCACTTTTTATACACTAAGTAGGGAATACCATCGGGACCTGGGGTAGAGCCCGACGGCTTCCTTTTTATTTGATTTAAAATCTCATCTAGGGATGGGGGTTGAGAGGCGAAAGCTACTGTAGGCAGGTGCGGAAGTTTAATGCCCGGAGGAGGGCTGTACGTATGGAGCCGCATTGGATCCTCATAAGTGGTCGAAAAGTATTCCGTGGCCATTTCTTCCGGGATTTGGATTGTGCCCTTAGCGGCAGACAAAACCTTTTTACTGTAGTTAAAACGGTCTTTGTCAAACCGGGATTCCTCTTTGGACTTGAGAAATGCTTCTTTGCGCTTGTTGTTTTGCGTTGCTACGTTCTGTATCAGTTTGAGTATAGAGCGGTCCGCCGCGAGAAGTTGTGGCAGAGGGCCTTATCTCCGGCTTTCTTGGCTTCACGTAGCTGGCGACGAAGTAGCCACTTCTGCCTACGGAGCTTTGCTTTGAATGCGTTTTCTCTGTGAACCGGGTCGACATGGATAGATTTTGGGTAAACACCCGAGAAGTATTCATAGACCGCCACCTGGAAGGACGACAGTTGAACACTGGCAGGGGCATTACGGTTCACAGAGTGGTCAAAGATTGAAGTTAAATTACTATTGTGAAATTCCCAATCCTCTTTCGCAAGTGAAGGGAATTTTAGAGGACGGAAAGATATGAACCAATTCGCTTCAGTGAGACGAAAAAGAAGTAGAAAACGAAGACAACATTGGGTGTATCCTATACTTCGAGACCGATTTTCAACAGGGAAATTTGAAACATTGATGGGTGAATTAAGGAATGATGAGGCGAAGTTCTTTAACTACTTTCGAATGTCTTTTTCCTCTTTCGACGATCTCTTGGGAAGAATTTCAATGGACGTAAAATTACAAGACACAAGATTTAGAGAGTGCATTTGTCCACAACAAAGGCTGTCCATATGTTTAAGGTATGTCCTTTTTTTCTCTTCAAATATTTATATAGGAAATGCTCTTCCAAGGTGCCTAGTTGGATTGGAATATATTTTTAGGAGTTTAATCAAATACAGATATGCAATTATTGAAATATTTTTATTGGAAACAGTCACATGAGAGTTTTTGTTTTTGTCGTCTTGATTAAGTCATAAGGTACCTGCGGTAAATAAGGCCCGCAGTGCAATAAGGCCCACCGCTCGTATTTCGCGCGAAAATATTTTTTTGATACCGCGTGGCTTACTCACACATACAACAAGACGTAACTTGCACGGTTTGGCAACGCTGCACTGATTCGCGCGCTTCGTTCATCTAGTAGTGCGCACATTCTCGCCCGTAATGGTGGTTATGCTGGGATTATTACTTTCATCGTAACAAAAATGTAAGTTTTGGATATTGTTTACTATTATACTATAAAAATAAACAGCATGTATTAGTAAATGCACTATCATATGTGTGATGTCAATCCGTTGATGTAATTAAATTGTATATTTTTCAAGATTTTTCAACCTTTGTCTCGATCGGCCACAGGGCTAATAAGGCCCGGCAGTTTTGGCTTTGGGCCTTACTATACTCCCACTATCCATTTATTTAAATATCATTTACTGTTATTCTTTTATGCTTGTGGGAGAAAATAAAAGCATTTTTTAAATAATTCTCCTATGGGCTTTCTAATACTCCTATGGGCTTTATTATACTCCTATGGGCTTTATTATACTCCTATGGGCTTTATTATACTCCTATGGGCTTTACTATACTTCGTACTTAGTCAAGTGTCTAATTGTTACAGATATTTGCGGAATTTTAAAAATGCCGCCAACGCGTGCCAAATGGTCACAAGAGAGTCTGCAAGCGGCAATGGCTGCAGTAGAGCGTGGACAGCTAAGCCAACGTGCTGCAGCAGACCAGCATGGTATTCCACGGCGTACATTGAGGAATCATTTGACAACCGGGGATCCTACTAAACGTCTAGGTAGAAAGGCGATAATGAATAAAGAGCAAGAGAATGGTCTCGTAGAGAGAATTATTAGATTTGCCACAATCGGAATGCCGCTTACGCCTAGGGCCATTCGCAGACAGGCTTTTGTTTTCTGTGAAAAACTTAACCTGAAACAAAATTTCAATAGCGAATCTGGCATTGCCGGTAAAGATTGGCTAAAGTTATTTCTGAAAAGGCACCCGGAAATTTCTAAACGAAAGGCACAATTTATGAACCCGGCACGAGCTCAGAAACTGAACCGTCCAATTGTAGCCCAACATTTCGATGAAATCAAGAAATTATACGAGGAGCTTGACATTGTTAACAATCCAGAACGTCTCTACAATATGGACGAGAAGGGATGTCGTCTCACACTCCATCATCAACAAGTTGTACTTGCTCAAAGAGGCGTTAAAAGACTTCATATGATTGCACCAGAACATGCTGAAAATATAACTATAGCGATGTGTGTTAATGCAGTAGGGAATTTCATCCCACCAATGATAATTTTTAAAGGTCAACGCTTTAAACCTGAATTCGAGGACAATTTACCCCGGCAGCCTGGTTAAAATGGCAGTAAAAGGTAGTATGCTACCCAACTCTTCATAGACTTTATCAAACATTTAGGGAAATACAAGACTACTGGAAAAGTTCTCCTGATTTTTGACGGAGCGTCGTCTCACCTTGATTATGAAATAGTCGATGAGGCTGAGAGGCATGGAATTGTTCTCTACTGCCTTCCTAGTAATACCACCCACGAGCTACAGCCTCTAGACAAATCTATTAATAAGTCCTTTGAACACTTCTGGGATCAGGAAGTGCTGTCATTTTTGTATCAAGCGCCGGACAGAAAATTAACAAAATCACGGTTTAACAAAATTTTTACGAAGGTCTGGTCTAAGTGCATGACTCATCAAAACATAGTTAATGGATTCAAAGCAACAGGCCTATATCCTTTTAATCGTGATATCTTACCAGATGAAGCTTTTGCGCCTTCCATTTTAACAGAAATTCAAGCTAGTCCAAATCCAAACAGAATTGAAAACATGTCTGATGATGAAGCTCGTAACCATTCTTATTTGGAAGCAGAAATGCAAATTCCTCCACACGAACTCGGCAATGAAAACATATCTGTTGGAAATACTCGTAATTTTTTAGATAGATCCAAATCCATTTTAAACTCTCAATTACCAGCACCCGCCCCTCTAAATGATACGCAGTTGGGCCACCTTTTAAGAAACTCCACATCTGAACTAGAGTTGCCACCAGCTGAAAGAAACGAGATGACTCCAATCAAGTCTCCACAACCTGGTTGTTCTGGAATTCAAACTTCACGTCCTACACGTCCGTTATTATTATACAGTTCAGAATCAGAGACGGATGATGATGAGGTTTTTAATATGCAGGCAATATTGCAAAAGCAGAGGCGTCCAACTGGTATTTACATTTATTCGTCTGATGAAGACAAAGAAAATTATACAAGCTTTAATCTAGAAGATAGCATTCCTCTTGCAAGTTTACGGACCAAAAGTCAAGAGATGTCATTTCACAAATTGCTTCCAACGCCCAATTATGCTGTTATAAAAACAAAGCCACGTAGAAAAGCCTTTAATTATAAGGGGCAAAAAGTTACTAAGGACCTTTTCAAAGAGCCTCGAAATGATAAAATGAATACAGCCGACGAAATGAAGAAAAAAAATGCAAAAGCTAAAAGAGGTCAATCTACTAAAGCAATTGATACAGCAGCGAAGAAAATTGGATCATTAAGGTCACCCAAGAAAGCAGTGACTGATAAGCATAATAAGAAAGGTTCTAAGGCAGGTAAATCAAAAGAGAAAGTGAAAAGAACGAAAAAGAACGCCACGGAGGATAAATGGTATTGTCATGCATGCAAAGAAGAACGAGTTTCTGACATGCGTATCTGTCAACAATGCAACAAATGGTTCCACGAGGAATGCGTGGGCTTCACCAAGAAAGACTTAGAGTCCTATGTGTGCTATGATTATTTTTAAGTACTAAGAATAAGTAGGTACCTAATTTCTTTGTTAGTTGTGTAAGTTTTGATTGAGACATTATTTTCCTCGGAATTTTTTAGATAGCTCTAAATCATTTTAAGAAACTGTACATCTGAACTAGAGTTGCATTTGAAGTTTATAGAATACTTAAGTACTTATAAGTATCATTTTATTTTTTTTAATTATTGATCCTAGTTTTATTGCGATTCTTCATCTTATTTTTTTCTATTCAATTTTTAATAATTTTTAGTCGATTTTTGTTTTTAGTTTTTATAAAATTTATGTAAAACAAACGGACCTTATTAAACTGGATAGTTCAATAAGGCCCAACATAACTTAATAAGGCCCAACATAGTTTAATAAGGCCCAACACAGTTTAATAAGGCCCAACATAGTTTAATAAGGCCCAACAGATCCTTTTGAAAAAATGTTTTGTTTTAATTTTAATAAAGACTAAGATTGATAAATGTGGCTCGTATACTTAAAGTAATCTTTTAAGACCATCGAAGATCTGAACTGACCGTGATCTACGTAGATACGTCGGTATTCAGAAAAGGTTTAATGTAAAATATATTATCAAAGAAAAGATTGCACTTTGAGTTTCTTTTTGTTCTACTGCTATGCATATTCAATTTTTAATAATTTTTAGGTGAATTTTAAGCTATTGCATAGCTTTTATCGCGGGTCTAGGCCAGCGCGGCGACCGAATGAAGAAATTTCTTAACAAAAATTAATGATTTTAAACTGATAATTACGTCTAAACGAGTAATGCTTACGATTCGAAAAAAATATATCTTAAACAAGAACATTTTTCTAATATTCTTAGCTTTAAATATTTTAGATTTTATTTATATTACATAGTGTAATTAATTTGTGAAATTAGGTCTAACCGAACACAAAAACGACTACTACGCAAATACTATCTGGCGTATTATTATGAAACCTGCACCATTTTAATGATAATTTAATTATCTATCTTTTTATCTACGATTTTTTTCGAAAAATCCGTTTTTTTTGCTTTATCGAATAAAAAATTCGTGCGCGGCGCTCTATCGGAAGACGTTTAAATTATTCCGAATCATTTGCTACCGCAGCCGCAAATGATTCGGAATAATTTCAACGTTTTCCGATAGAGCGCAGTTATCTGATATCAGAAAAAATAAAATAAATAAATAATTATAATTGCATAAGTTGTTAAAAATGCTATGCAATAGCTTTACCGCGGCAGTCCCCGAGTGCCACATGTATTTTTGTATTAAGTTTCTTTATAAATGTAAGTATAATAAGCGGGCCTTATTGAACTACCCCAGTTTAATAAGGCCCAACAGGCTCTTTAAGAAAAAGTTTTTAAAGTATTAATACTTATTTAGAAATGTAACAAAATTTCTAAATTTATTAGTAATTTAATAAATTCTTTTGATTAATTATTCTGTTTCACTGTCTTAAATCTAAAAACCTAACATTTATGACGGTTTTAAGTTAGGTGGGCCTTATTTATTGCAGGTACCTTAGTGACTAAATTCCTTCAAAATCATAATCTAATACACTCGATGCTGCAGAAGATGGTTGAGAATGATACAATGACTGAGAGGTTGGTGATGGTGACGCTTCCGGCTGCTGAAGAGGTTGTGTATGGTATCCACGATATTGAACTTGCCATTCAGTTTGATTCATTTCCTTCATCGCAGTTTTGAATTGACTCTTCGGTTGATCTCGGCTCATAAACCTTCTTTGAAAACATCATCTGATCATCGTGTACATAATGTCGAGACTTTTTGGCAGCAGATCCAGATTTTTTTTCATCTTTCTTATTTTTCATCGATTTTTGCCATGTGTCTCGAATGTTGTTCTATTTATCCGATACAGATTTTCCTGCAAACAAATAATAATATTATAAAGTTTTGTTGTTTAACCCCTAAAATGACCTAAGACACTATAGTGTCTCAACTTCAGTTTACCGTTGAATGACTTAAGACACTATAGTGTCACGCTCGACGAGCTTGCGCGGAACTGTGATATTTTTACTGTAGAGCACTGTCTCACTCATAAATCAATACGAATGACAACGACAGAAGATTTTCTATCGGATACGACAATGATACCCGCAACGCCACCTACAAAAATAATTTAATATCGCCATTCTGCTCCTCGCTTGGCTGTGTGCTGAGTGTGACGCGAAAGTGAAGTTTTGAATCGCCCAAAAGAGTTTTGAATCACCGATTTTCGCAAGAAAAAGTAAGTAGACGTGTTCATAACATTGTTTTTAGTCAGAAATAGTGGTTTTACGAACAATTACTAGTGCATCACGCCGAAAATCGTACATATATTGCGACGGCGCAACGAATGTTCTCGATTTTGGTCGTCTTCAAAACTGTTTTTCTACCTTGAAACTCCATAAATACGGTGAAATATCAGTAGAAATCACTATAAAATTAGTCCTGCTATATGTTTCGGTAGAAATATTGACAGATTTATACATATTTAGCGCCAACGGTGCATTCCTATACATCGATGTATTTCGCAATGGAAAGTTTTTTGAACATTTGTCAGTTGAGTGACGTCAGCTATCACATCAGTCAGTCTAGAGCTGGGTTTCCGATATTTTGAAATAATCGTACGCGAATATGCGATTGTATTGATTGCAAATATTATTGATAGAGCATATTATTTTTATTGCAAATGTCGATGTTAGTAACTTACATCAGACATTATATGTATATATTATATATCTATTTATATTATACATATATTATTTTTTCTTTTTTTTTTGCAAATTTGCTTTAGCAACAGTTTATTGGTAACAACCGATTGGTTCTCGCCGCACGGTGCGCATTGATTTATTTATTTAATTAATTATTTATTTGCAAAACACTTTATTTGCAGAATCAGAAAATAAAATAAAAATGATTACACACATGTTTATATTTATTTATATATATATACTAGCTGACCCGGCGAACTTCGTACTGCCTAACAGTCAATGAATGTCGTGTTACAGATTAGCTGAACTCAATTTATGATTTTATTAAAGTAATCCAATTAATACAAAATAAATATTAAGTTCACTACTTTATTAAGATAATAACACATAAAGAAATATAAAAGTACAAAAATTAAATATACCAATCGCGTGTCAGCAAGACATGATTGAATTAAACTATTGTGCAGCATGGAATGCACTCGGTTTAATTCTCTTCATTGAAGGACCTTGTGATATACGACATTTTTTGTTTTTTTATCAGGCGCAAGAACAAATAAAGCGGATGATTTGCCGACACGTGAACATGCCACGTATAACTTACCATGGGAAAACACGGATTTACATTTTGTATGAGAAAATGTTTTTCTTTTATTTTAATTTTTTACCAACTTTCAGTGACAAATACAACAAATCAAAAACGATAAAAATCGGTCCAACCGTTCTCGAGTTATAAGTGTTCGAACAAACCCGACTTTGTTTTATATATATAGATATATATAAAACAAATATGTATTGGTTTTTTTTTCCCCCAAAAATAAAATGTTTGAGAAAATGTTTTTTCTTTTATTTTATTTTTTCGGAAAAAAATTTTTTTTGGAAATAATATGTATGGTAAATGTTTTTCTTTTATTTTATTTTTTCGGTAATTTTCCAATATTTTAGTAGTTATTATGCTATTCGGGACGGAAACAAATACAAAAAAAAAAAAACCATGAACATCGGTCTATCCGTTCTCGAGTTATAACAAACGCGGTTTCACCCGCGTGGTGATGAAAAATTGTGATAATGATGCTTTAAAGTATTTTATATTTTCGTAAATTTTTCAATGTTTTTATAATATTTTGCTATTCGGGGCGGAGACAAATCCAACAAATTAAAAATCATGAAAATCGGTCCATCCGTTCTCTAGTTATATATATGTTTTCGAACAACTATATATATGTATCTTCGAATAACTATATTGTGAAATGTATGTAAATTGGAACTAAGTATTTTTTATGATGATCTCACTAATAGGTATTATACCCTATAGTTTGCAAGGATACATAGGTACGGATGTATTGATGATTGATGATAATGCAAACGTTATAGGTAGCTACTGCAATATACTCCTATGAACGATTTATTTAGGTCAGCATAAACATGCAGATTTTGCGATTTAGAAACGCGTGAGCAAGCCACATATAGCTGGCCGTGGGAAAAACACGGCGTGCCCAAATGTATACCTGCTACCTTTAAGGTTTGACCTTGCGATTTGTTGATAGTCATTGAAAATGCAACTTTTAATGGGAACTGCAGGCGTTTAAAATTAAATGGTAAGTTATTGGGTATAATTGGGATACGTGGTATAAGAACATTGTTTCCCTTGGCTTCTCCAGTTAAGATTGTGGCCTTCACAATATGCCTTCCTAGTTCGGTGACTCGCGACCGAGTACCGTTGCATAATCTTGGCGCGTCCAAGTTACGCATTAACAAAACGGGTACACCTACTTTTAATTCCAACTTATGTGATGGCACCCCAGATAACTCCAAAGAGTTTAGGAACTCCACGGGGTAAGTCGTAGTGTCATCGGATGATATAACTGTGTCGATGGAGTTATACACTGATGTTTCGCTGGTTATTTCGTCCAAGATTTTTTATTTATTTTCGCAACAGTCTCATTTGTTGGTGCCAGTATGGTTCTTTCACACAACCAATTTTCGTCAAGAATATATTGTTGCAGATTTGGAAAAACTTGATTAATGTGTTCGTCTTCCGACTCCACGACATGGCAAAAGTGGTGTGTGAAAAGAACCATACCTTTTTGGTCGGTGTGTAGGTGGCCTTCACCAATTTCTATGAGTTTTTGAGCAAATGCTCCTGACTCGACATCGCTGAATAACTGGACTCGCATGTTAGTGGTAAGATAAAGCTTTTCAACTTTAGTCCACAGATATGATGCTTTCAGACATGCATTAATCTCGTCTGATGCAGTACCTCTCTCGATAACAGGTAAAGTCTGTCTGAAATCCCCTGCCAATAACACTACCACACCACCCATCAACTTTTTATTGCGTTTAATGTCTTGTAGATAGAGATCAAGCGCCTCGATGGCGCGTTTGTGTGACATTGTGCACTCGTCCCACACGATCAGCTTACATTGTTGCAACAGGTCGCCGCGGGTACTGTTCTTACTGATGTTGCACGTTGGGGTTTCTTCCCTTGCCAGATTAAGAGGTAATTTAAAAACCGAGTGTGCCGTCCGTCCACCGCTCAGTAATGTAGCAGCGATCCCAGAGAAAGCCACTGCTAATGCAACATTACGGTCTTTACGAAATTTTGCTAGAAGCAAATTAAGCAAAAATGTTTTTCCCGTACCCCCGGGGCATCAAGAAAAAAAAGGCCGCCTTCACCAAGCTCAACTCGTTGTAATATTTTGTTATAAATGTCTTTTTGCTCGGGTAGCTAGGAGTGGCTCAGTTTCGCTTACCTGAGCATCTAATAAAGCGGTATCGTAGCTTAGCTCTTTGATGACATCGATCGACAGCTCTCCTCGACGCTGTGGTATGGGCATACCGAAGTCGGACAATTTCTTTCCGGAAATTGATATTGTTTTGTCCTCTATAAGTCTCAGTGCTTTATTCAAACAAAAATTATTGTTGACTTGATCCATCCTTTCAAATCTGTGCAAGATATCTTCTGATAATGAAGTTTTATACTTATCCCATAGTTGAAGAGGATTTGATAAACCGCAAGTGCATATCAATATTGCAAATAGCTCCCTTATTTGCGAAGGAGAGCGACACAGCACGGCCTCTTCCATTGTGGCATCCCAGTGGTTGTCATCTTCCAACAACCCCAACTTCTCACACGCTTGTCGAAAAGTTTCAAGTTCTTGGCCGTCAACTGTTTTTAGATCCGAGAAGTTAGTGGGGCCCTGTATTACATTTAGCAGCATTCGCAAACAGTAACATTCGAAGTTACTAACGTGCACTGTGTAAATGCTCCCAAGAGCATCTCCTGCTTTCACACCTGGCCAGCCGTCGACAGATGTTCCTTGTAAACGACGTTTCCATTCTTTCATGGACACGTTCCAAGTATAGTAGCGGGGTACGTCAACATAAAGTAATGTTTTTGCAAATGCGTCATTTTGGCAAAGCAGGAAGAATGCAGTTAGTGTCGTCTTAGGTGGTGCGGCCATTCTCTCTCTAAAATTGTTTTCAGTGAAATAAATCCGCTGGCCATTGAACAGATGTACCGCAAGATGAGTGACTGTTGGATGTCTCTCATGCAGAGGCAGACCCAAAATCCGCCACGCTGCTTCGTTACTACTAACATATCGACCGGTTCGAAATGTTTGCACCTCATCTCTCGGGTCAATGTGAACATTCCCTTGCTGTCGTATGTTAAAAATAGCCTGATCACTACCTTTGTTAATATATTTACAAATATATTTTATAGCCTGTACCGTATTGCTTAACTCTACATTTATATGGCAATTAAAAATCATGATGAGAAGAGGAGAATATGGTACTATCCAGCTATTGTCAACCAATACTTCCTGTGTTACACCTCTGATTTTTTGAGTTATCGTACGGCCGCCATCTTCTGGTGCTCTACGCCTGTACAGAGGATAGCCCTTGTCGTTGGTTTGAGTATCTTTTAAAAGCGCCCTTGGATACTTTTTGGTACATTTGCCTTCCTTCATGCATGGTGATGACGGATTTAGTGCACCACAGGGACCGTGAATCATATTTATGGTCACAGTATCATAGAGCTTTCGATCAGTTTCGGCGTTGGGTATCTCTGCATTTATGACTTCATCAATTTGGTTAGGACGTAATTTATCCATCAACCACAGCAGTAAGTGCACGTGAGGCAAGCCTCTTTTCTGCCACTCGATCGAGTACATGAAGCACTTCATATCACCAAATATTTTACCTTTTGCAAGTAGAGCAACTAATTTTTGAACTTTTATTTTAAATACTCTGGCTGTTAAGTCATGTCTGTCCGTTGAATTTTGACCTGGAATGAGCTCTTTAGTGATTTCTGGCCAGGCGGGATTACATGTCATTGTAATGAACATATCAGGCCTCCCGTAGTTACGCACGTATGTGAACGCATCCTGGGTGTATTCGTGAAGATATCTCGGGCTATTTACAAATGATGACGGGAGAATTACCATTTGACCCAAGTTATTTGGATCTAAATCCGCATCATTCCTTATCGCGTCTTGTAAATGTATATAATTTTCTGCTCGCAGTTTCGTATGGTTCAAGGCAATAAACCTTAAGCGCTCACTCTCCACTTTGACGTACATGTCCACCAAAAATTGATGTAGGAGAAGTCGACACCGAAGCAATAAATTAAAATTGTTGGGTCGTACCATCATATGATAAGCATAAAAGTCTGAAAGAAGGCCTTGTCGCACTCGGGAATCTCTGATCTTTCTATGTACGCTGGCGACTTTTTCTACTCTTCCTAAAAAATACAATACCTGCTTATTCAATGAAAATTACAGCAACATACTAATTAATAGTCAAAAAATAATTCTAATCTGCTAATTATGAAACAAAATCAAGCTTTTTACCTATGCAATGGAGATAAAAACGAAGTAATTTCTATAATTACCTACTAACCACAAACAAATTACGCTTTCGTTGTTTTATTGTAAGTAATAATTAATTTACGATTACGATGATAACATTAATTACGGACACATTATGAACACAGCTGTCAATGACGTCGCCATAGTAACGTCACGCAATCGTCGCCATAGTAACGTCGCGCAATCGTTACAAACTTTCGCGTTTATAATATTAGTAGGAAGTAGGATTGTTGAGAAAATTTTCAAAATATATGTTGATGCTTAGAATTTAAATTTCGAATATCAATTTCTTAGATTTTTCCTACTTACTTGACAGTTATCGTTATATTTTAGATAATTCACACTATATCTTTATAAATTATAGCCTATGTGTTATTCTGATGTGTAAGCTATATTATTGTAAAAATTCTTCAAAATCCATTCAGTAGTTTTTGCGTGAAAGAGTAACAAACATCCATACATACATACAAACTTTCGCGTTTATAATAGTATAGGATATATATTATATATGTATATATATATATATATATATATATGTATATATATATATATATATATATATATATATATATATATATATATATATATATATATATATATATATATATATATATATATATATATAAATATATATATATATATATATATATATATATATATATATATATATATATATATATATATATATATATATATATATATATATATATATATATATATATATATATATATATATATATATATATATATATATATATATATATATATATATATATATATATATATATATATATATATATATATATATATATATATATATATATATATATATATATATATGTATATGTATATGTATATGTATATGTATATATATATATATATATATATATATATATATATATATATATATATATATATATATATATATATATATATATATATATATATATATATATATATATATATATAGGTATATATATATATATATATATATATATTCTTTTTAGAATTGATCAATAAGATGATTATAAAGTAAATAATTATAAAAGCCACTTACATCGTGACGAAGGATTCCCTTGATCGGATTCGGGAATGCTTTAGGTGTTAACGAGAATGATGAATGCCTCTCACTTGCGGAAAGAGGAGTAGGTTTAAGTTGGGCCCATTTTTCAACTAGTAAACGCTCACCCTTCATCCAATTATCTCAAAAATTAAGCTACAATCCTTCTTTATACGTAAACTCACTCAATTTCCTATTATTTCAGGGGAAATAACAAGACAAGACGAGCTACTTGACAGATGGAAGAATTTAAAATTTCGAATTTCGTTTTTTTATTTTCTAAAGGTGCGATATAAAGAAGCTGCGATCAATATTCAGCTGAAAACTTAAAACTAAAAGCGTGACATGCCCTCATATCAATGAAAGGAAGCAGTCAGCTCTTTCCTATTAGTTGGAAAGATTACCTTTAAGCTAAATGGATTATTTACAATGAACGAAACATAAAATATGTAAAAATTCAATATTTTGAAATATTTGATAGTTTTGTGTATATATTCTTTTTAGAATTGATCAATAAGATGATTATAAAGTAAATAATTATAAAAGCCACTTACATCGTGACGAAGGATTCCCTTGATCGTATTCGGGAATGCTTTAGGTGTTAACGAGAATGATGAATGCCTCTCACTTGCGGAAAGAGGAGTAGGTTTAAGTTGGGCCCATTTTTCAACTAGTAAACGCTCACCCTTCATCCAATTATCTCAAAAATTAAGCTACAATCCTTCTTTATACGTAAACTCACTCAATTTCCTATTATTTCAGGGGAAATAACAAGACAAGACGAGCTACTTGACAGATGGAAGAATTTAAAATTTCGAATTTCGTTTTTTTATTTTCTAAAGGTGCGATATAAAGAAGCTGCGATCAATATTCAGCTGAAAACTTAAAACTAAAAGCGTGACATGCCCTCATATCAATGAAAGGAAGCAGTCAGCTCTTTCCTATTAGTTGGAAAGATTACCTTTAAGCTAAATGGATTATTTACAATGAACGAAACATAAAATATGTAAAAATTCAATATTTTGAAATATTTGATAGTTTTGTGTATATATTCTTTTTAGAATTGATCAATAAGATGATTATAAAGTAAATAATTATAAAAGCCACTTACATCGTGACGAAGGATTCCCTTGATCGGATTCGGGAATGCTTTAGGTGTTAACGAGAATGATGAATGCCTCTCACTTGCGGAAAGAGGAGTAGGTTTAAGTTGGGCCCATTTTTCAACTAGTAAACGCTCACCCTTCATCCAATTATCTCAAAAATTAAGCTACAATCCTTCTTTATACGTAAACTCACTCAATTTCCTATTATTTCAGGGGAAATAACAAGACAAGACGAGCTACTTGACAGATGGAAGAATTTAAAATTTCGAATTTCGTTTTTTTATTTTCTAAAGGTGCGATATAAAGAAGCTGCGATCAATATTCAGCTGAAAACTTAAAACTAAAAGCGTGACATGCCCTCATATCAATGAAAGGAAGCAGTCAGCTCTTTCCTATTAGTTGGAAAGATTACCTTTAAGCTAAATGGATTATTTACAATGAACGAAACATAAAATATGTAAAAATTCAATATTTTGAAATATTTGATAGTTTTGTGTATATATTCTTTTTAGAATTGATCAATAAGATGATTATAAAGTAAATAATTATAAAAGCCACTTACATCGTGACGAAGGATTCCCTTGATCGGATTCGGGAATGCTTTAGGTGTTAACGAGAATGATGAATGCCTCTCACTTGCGGAAAGAGGAGTAGGTTTAAGTTGGGCCCATTTTTCAACTAGTAAACGCTCACCCTTCATCCAATTATCTCAAAAATTAAGCTACAATCCTTCTTTATACGTAAACTCACTCAATTTCCTATTATTTCAGGGGAAATAACAAGACAAGACGAGCTACTTGACAGATGGAAGAATTTAAAATTTCGAATTTCGTTTTTTTATTTTCTAAAGGTGCGATATAAAGAAGCTGCGATCAATATTCAGCTGAAAACTTAAAACTAAAAGCGTGACATGCCCTCATATCAATGAAAGGAAGCAGTCAGCTCTTTCCTATTAGTTGGAAAGATTACCTTTAAGCTAAATGGATTATTTACAATGAACGAAACATAAAATATGTAAAAATTCAATATTTTGAAATATTTGATAGTTTTGTGTATATATTCTTTTTAGAATTGATCAATAAGATGATTATAAAGTAAATAATTATAAAAGCCACAACTAATAGGAAAGAGCTGACCCCGGCCCCCCACCACCGTTATAACCTACGCAGTGGCGGCAGCGGTTTGCGGCCTACCCGCAAAACAATGGACTGACAGCTCTTTAGTCTACCCTAGACAACGGCGGCTGCAACGTCACCGAAACGTCGGGTCCTACAAATTTCACGCGGTAAATTCGTTTTCTATCCTATTTATAATATATATATATATATATATATATATATATATATATATATATATATATATATATATATATATATATATATATATATATATATATATATATATATATATATATATATATATATATATATATATATATATATATATATATATATACGAGGGCAATTCAGAAACTAACCTCCGATTGGTCACAGTGCGGGTAGTGGGGGGAGTAGCGCGCCATCTGTGCATTCACGCGCTCAGCAGGTCAGTCGGCATCAAGCCGTAGTCGAGTGAACATCGTACCTGCGCTAGTTTAGTTTTTGTAGCAGTTTGAAATGTGTGCTGCAATAGAAAATCCCGCCAAATGTGAAGTGCGTGCTGTTATACGGTTTTTTACAGCCAAAGGATACTCTGCAGCAGCTATTCATCGTGAGCTTTGTGCCGTGTACGGACCAAAAGTTATGAGTGAAGGAGTTGTCCGTGAATGGGTACGTTTATTTAAAAGTGGACGAGAAAACGTTCATGATGAAGAGAGGAGTGGTAGACCATCCTTGGTGACTGACGAACTCGTTCAGACAGTTGATGCAAAAGTTCGTGAAAAGCGACGTTTCACAATGGCGGAGTTGTCTACTGATTTTCCACAGATTTCTAAGACTCTTTTGTACGAGATAGTGACAGCAAGATTGGGTTACCGTAAGTTCTGTGCACGATGGGTGCCCAAAATTCTTACCGACCACCACAAAACTCAAAGAATGGCCTCTGCATTAGACTTTCTGTCACGTTATGCGGACGAAGGAGAACCATTGTTAAACAGAATCGTGACCGGTGACGAAACCTGGATTAAGTACGTGAACCCTGAGACAAAAGAACAATCAAAGATGTGGGCACATTCAGATTCGCCTACCAAACCAAAAAAAGCCCGGCAAGATTTTTCTGCCAGAAAACTGATGGCAACGGTGTTTTGGGATGCCAAAGGGGTGTTGTTGGTTGAATTCATGGAACGTGGGACGACCATTAATCAAGACGTGTACTGTGAAACACTAAAAACATTACGACAGGCTATACAGAACAAACGCCGTGGTATGCTGACTTCCGGTATCGTTTTTTTGCACGATAACGCCCGTCCTCACTCTGCTCGCAGAACAACAGCCCTTCTTGAGTCCTTCAAGTGGGACGTTTTCAACCATCCACCTTACAGCCCAGATCTGGCGCCAAGCAATTATCACCTCTTCATGCATATGAAGAAATGGCTCGGGTCCCAGCGGTTTGATGACGACGAAGAGCTCAAAGATGCGGTCACAGGCTGGCTCAGGGCACAAGCGGGTGATTTTTATGCAGAAGGAATTTCAAAGCTTGTGAAGAGATACGATAAGTGCCTCAATCGTTATGGAGACTAAGTCGAAAAATAGTGCAAAGATGTAGTTGTAAGATGTATATATTAAAATATTTTTACTTAACTTGGTGTATTTTTTTCAATCAACCGGAGGTTAGTTTCTGAATTGCCCTCGTATATATATATATATATATATATATATATATATATATATATATATATATATATATATATATATATATATATATATATATATATATATATATATATATATATATATATATATATATATATATATATATATATATATATATATATATATATATATATATATATATTATTATTATTATTATTATTATTACATTTACAGACAGGCAGCATAATTGCTGATATGTCTGAATATGAAACTGAGTACAACTACAATTTCTGTTTAAGGTGTCCGTCTAGTCTATTTTTGAACATATTGACACTACTCGCTTCAACCACTTCGGCAGGTAAACTGTTCCACTGGTCCACAATCCGGTTGGTCAGGAAATGTTTCCTGGGATTCATGTGGAATCGCGTTTTCTCCAGCTTAAAATTGTGTCCTCGCAGATGATGCTTGTAGTTTCTCTTGAAGATAGAAGACAATTCGGGGCAATTGTAGCATCCGTTGAGGATCTTATATGTTTCAATGAGGTCACCCCTGGTCCGACGATCCTTAAGTGTAGGCAGCTGCAATCTGCGGAGTCGTTCTGCATATTCCAGATTTTTGAACCCCATTGGCATCTTGGTCGCTCGGCGCTGGACTTTTTCTAAGAGATCCTCGTCTTTCACAAAGTACGGATTCCATATCTGGAATGCCATATTTTATTTGAATGCCTTTCAGCATACACTTCCAGACCCCAGTAACCTCGCTCGTTGGAGCTTTGCCGAGGATAGTTCTTGTCCCCTCTGTAGCAATACCCCTTGCACAGCTAGACACATTCTAGCTGGCTGCAAGGTGGCCTTAGATCAAGGACGGTACACTTACCGCCATGACAAAGTTCTCGCTGTTATTCGCGAGGTAATTAGTCTCTCAGTGGCTCGTGCCAACAAGGGTTTGACAGTATCCTCCAAACCCCCAATACAGTTTGTGCGGGATGGCTCTAAAGGCAAAAAACATTTAACTACAAAACCTTTCTCAATAATCGAGAAAGCTACAGATTGGATTCTGGAGGTTGATTCGGTCTCTAAGCAGTATAAATTCCCTGAAAGTCTCGGATGCACAGCCCTCCGTCCAGATATAACTCTTTACTCTCTATCTCGGAAGGTGGCTCTTATTGTAGAATTAACTGTTCCATGGGAATCAAATATCCCAAAAGACCACGAGTACAAATTAAATAAATACCATGATCTTGCAAATGCCGCAACCCGGAACGGCTTCACTGTTCACCTTCACGCGGTGGAAGTTGGCGCTCGTGGCCTGCCAGCTAAATCTCTATTTCACCTCTTTAAAGATCTTGGCCTTTCCAGAAAAATAATCAACTCTTTCTTAGAAAAATTATCTAAAACTGCGATTTGCGCATCTCAAATTCTATGGCTTCGAAGGGGGAGTGAATGGGTGGCTAGGTGAACGCTCACATATGGCAAGACAGCTGTCCTAAACCTACCACAGCCGGTTCGTAAGTCCGGAATCCACTGCTCACCCCCCAGAAGTGTAAAAAATAGTATTATGATGGGCCCGACTCCGGTCGGTGAATTCCATGGCAGCTCCGTTTGTATTTATTTATATATATATATATATATATATATATATATATATATATATATATATATATATATATATATATATATATATATATATATATATATATATATATATATATATATATATATATATATATATATATATATATATATATATATATATATATATATATATATTATTTTTTCAAATTGAAATTATGTTTATTACTAAATAAATGAAATGATAAAATAATGAAAGGGCACTTATCTGGTCTGTGGTGACCAGGAGTGACTCCACGCCTTATTCTTCTCTTCCTTCAGCGCTTGCTAGGTGTTTCCTGCTGTGGTATTTCAAAATGGCAGCGGTAACACAACAATGCGAGACGAGAATGAATGCTGGAAAATAATAGGCGATTAGTGTTTCTTAAATATTAATGATTGTTATAAAATGTATATCAATATTTCGGCTCAGCCGTCG
The DNA here is from genome assembly GCA_944548615.1 of Micropterix aruncella. Classification (NCBI taxonomy): domain Eukaryota; kingdom Metazoa; phylum Arthropoda; class Insecta; order Lepidoptera; family Micropterigidae; genus Micropterix; species Micropterix aruncella. Next base: position 9,343,358 of record OX155967.1, read on the forward strand.
TCAAGATATGTGACATTTCTGAAATCGAACAATTCGTTGAAAATTTAAATTCAAGGAATCGAACAAAAAGAAATGGATTAATAATATTTTACACGATTTAGTTAAGGTACCATAACCAACCGTGCAAAACGTTATTTTAAATGAATGATTATAAATTAAAATAAAAAGCATTTGATGATTATGATAATATGATAAACCTTATTAATTTTGCCTATTGAGACCGGAACCTTTGCAAGCGCCTAAAATATAAATATAAGCTAATTCCCAAGATTTGACGTCCCTTTCTTTTGCATTATCACCCAGGCATTTTATTATTTTAACTTTAAAACATTGATCAAAAGATAAATTATGCGCCCTGGCATGTAAAGATATTGGGAGTTGGCTTTCATTTCCTACACTAGCCCTATGATTATTTAGTCTAATATTAAGTGGTGTTGTTGTTTCACCGATATAAAAGGCATCACAAGTCCTGCACAGAAGTTGATATACTATATTTTTTGAAATACAACTGCAATGAAAGGGAACCCTGTAACTATTAGTAGTATTTGGACTGGTAAAAAAAGGACTTAGATCTAACAGAGGACAAGTTTTACAACGTGTACGACCGCAAGGTTGAAGTCCAAAAGTATTATTACCAATAGAGAAATTTTGATTATTTTTTGTTTTGTTTAATATTGATCTAATATTAGGTGGTCTGCGGAAAGATAAAATTGGCGGTGAATCTAAGAGATCCTTAGTGGATGCATCATTAGAAATGATGGGGAATAAATCAGATAATATATCTCGCAGTTTCTCAGCACCAGGAAAATAAGTGGTGCTAAGGAAGATTTTATTATTATTATTATTTTTATTTGAAGTAATTTTAGGTTTTGGTATATATTTTACTTCAGAGTTTAGAATATGTTTATCCAATAGAGGAGCAGGGTATTTTCTTTCAAGAAGAGATTGCTTTAGATTATTGAGATATTTATCTAAATTTTCTTTGTTGTTAACTAAACGGTGTCCGCGAATGGACATTGAATAGGGAATGGATCTCTTGGTGTGAAATGGATGACAGCTATCAAAGTGTAAATACTGTTCTTTATTTGTAGGTTTTATATGAATCGCGGTTTTAATTTTACCTTCGGAAATTGTTAAATCAACATCTAAGAAAGTAATTTGTGATTTAGAAATGGTATGAGTGAAATTCAAAGGGCCAAAATTATTTAGGTCGTCAAGAAAGGTTGTTAGAGTAGTTTGTCCGTGTGGCCAAATCATTACTATGTCGTCAATAAATCTATACCATAATATGGGTTTTAAATTTTGCGTTTGAAGAAAATTTTGCTCGAATAATCCCATGAAAAGGTTGGCATACGATGGTGCCATTCGAGTTCCCATAGCAGTCCCTTTAATTTGAAGATAAAATTCATCTTCAAAGGAAAAAGCATTACACGTTAAGACAAACTCGGCTAATTTGCAAAGAAAATCTGTAGAAGGTATTTGAGGATGAGGTCTCTCATCAAGAAAATAAGAAATGGCTTCCAATCCTAAATTATGAGGAATATTGGTATACAGGGATATGGCGTCAATAGTAACAAATAATAGGTCGTCTGACTTTGGAATTACAGTATTATTTAAAATATCAATAAAATGATAGCTGTCTTTGATATGAGAATTTAGATTTTTCACAAAAGGTTGTAAAAAATAATCTACAAAAGCTGAAATTCTTTCTGTCGGAGAGTTAAAGCTTGCGACTATCGGTCGTCCAGGATTATTAGGCTTGTGAATTTTAGGTAATAGGTAAAAATTTGGAGTTCGGATAGGATCAGGAATTAAAGTTTTAACATCTTCGTCTGATAATTTTTCATTTGATTTATTTTGTTCAATATATTTTTTTATTTTCACTGCAAAATTTTTGTTTGGATCTCTGGATAGTTTTTTATAGAAAGTTTCATCTCTAAGTTGTCTCAAGCCTTCAGTAACATAGTCAGTTTTGTTAAGTATGACAGTAGTGGAACCTTTATCAGCCGGCAAAATGACGATGCTGGTATCCTTGCTAAGACTCTCAAGAGCTGCACGTTCATCTACTGACAAGTTTGATGTTGGTTTGAGGCTATTTAGAAAAGATGGCTGTGTTACTTTGTTTAATAAAATAGTAATAAAATTTTCTACCGGATGATTTTTTGGTAATGGAGGGGGTTCTTTATTAGAGTGTGGACGAAATTGAGATAGTGCATTGTGTAATTTAATATTATTATTGTTATTCTTTTGATTTGAATGCCAAAATTCGCGCCATCTTAAATTACGACAAAATTTAACAACATCATTACCAAAACTAAAATGGTTCACATTTTGAGTCGGTGTGAAATTTAGACCTTTAGCTAATACTAAATATTCATTGTGGTTAATTACTTTAGATGACAAGTTTTTAACAGCATTTTTTTCTCTAGGAGATGGACCTTGTATATTATTAGAATATGATACTGATGGTGTTATACTGTTATTAATTTGGTTTACTAATGTGGCACGTATTGGTACGGAATCTGATACTAATGGAAATATATTGTTAGTAATTTGGTTTACTGATAGGGTGTGCATCGGAGAGGAAAGAGTACCTTGGTGAACTGCTGGGATAACATTTCGAAGTGAATTTGAATTCCTTGTTTTGTTAACGTTGGAATGACTGTAATTTGAAATGGAAACTGGATTCAAAATGTTTCGTGTATTGTTACTTGGGATAATGCAAATTTTCTGAAAGTTCTTTAGTAAATTAAGGAACTTTTTATCGTGTTTTAATCTAATATTTCGTAAATCTGTTACAGAATTGTTAACTATTTTATGAGCTTCTTGAAATAAGAAAGGAGAATGTGTTGTTATCATGTTAACATAAAAACACAGTGAGTTTAAATGTTTATCAACTAAAATTTGATATTCATTTCGCAAAACAGACGTAATTTCCATTGAATACCTTAAACGGATTGCGGTGAAATCATATTGAATTTCTGTACTAATTGCTGCGGAAGGAAATTTTGGTAATAACCCTTTAGGGCAAATGTTGTTTTCTAAACATTTAGAAAGAAATTCAACGTGTCCCGTGAATTTAGCTGTCTTAAGTGAATGGTAATTTATTTGGTTTAACCACTGAGTGTACATAATGGATGTGATTGCAACATAATTAAAATTAGGTAATATTTTAATATTTGATTGTAAATGTGTAAATTATTATTTTTTCAAATTGAAATTATGTTTATTACTAAATAAATGAAATGATAAAATAATGAAAGGGCACTTATCTGGTCTGTGGTGACCAGGAGTGACTCCACGCCTTATTCTTCTCTTCCTTCAGCGCTTGCTAGGTGTTTCCTGCTGTGGTATTTCAAAATGGCAGCGGTAACACAACAATGCGAGACGAGAATGAATGCTGGAAAATAATAGGCGATTAGTGTTTCTTAAATATTAATGATTGTTATAAAATGTATATCAATATTTCGGCTCAGCCGTCGTCAAGATATGTGACATTTCTGAAATCGAACAATTCGTTGAAAATTTAAATTCAAGGAATCGAACAAAAAGAAATGGATTAATAATATTTTACACGATTTAGTTAAGGTACCATAACCAACCGTGCAAAACGTTATTTTAAATGAATGATTATAAATTAAAATAAAAAGCATTTGATGATTATGATAATATGATAAACCTTATTAATTTTGCCTATTGAGACCGGAACCTTTGCAAGCGCCTAAAATATAAATATAAGCTAATTCCCAAGATTTGACGTCCCTTTCTTTTGCATTATCACCCAGGCATTTTATTATTTTAACTTTAAAACATTGATCAAAAGATAAATTATGCGCCCTGGCATGTAAAGATATTGGGAGTTGGCTTTCATTTCCTACACTAGCCCTATGATTATTTAGTCTAATATTAAGTGGTGTTGTTGTTTCACCGATATAAAAGGCATCACAAGTCCTGCACAGAAGTTGATATACTATATTTTTTGAAATACAACTGCAATGAAAGGGAACCCTGTAACTATTAGTAGTATTTGGACTGGTAAAAAAAGGACTTAGATCTAACAGAGGACAAGTTTTACAACGTGTACGACCGCAAGGTTGAAGTCCAAAAGTATTATTACCAATAGAGAAATTTTGATTATTTTTTGTTTTGTTTAATATTGATCTAATATTAGGTGGTCTGCGGAAAGATAAAATTGGCGGTGAATCTAAGAGATCCTTAGTGGATGCATCATTAGAAATGATGGGGAATAAATCAGATAATATATCTCGCAGTTTCTCAGCACCAGGAAAATAAGTGGTGCTAAGGAAGATTTTATTATTATTATTATTTTTATTTGAAGTAATTTTAGGTTTTGGTATATATTTTACTTCAGAGTTTAGAATATGTTTATCCAATAGAGGAGCAGGGTATTTTCTTTCAAGAAGAGATTGCTTTAGATTATTGAGATATTTATCTAAATTTTCTTTGTTGTTAACTAAACGGTGTCCGCGAATGGACATTGAATAGGGAATGGATCTCTTGGTGTGAAATGGATGACAGCTATCAAAGTGTAAATACTGTTCTTTATTTGTAGGTTTTATATGAATCGCGGTTTTAATTTTACCTTCGGAAATTGTTAAATCAACATCTAAGAAAGTAATTTGTGATTTAGAAATGGTATGAGTGAAATTCAAAGGGCCAAAATTATTTAGGTCGTCAAGAAAGGTTGTTAGAGTAGTTTGTCCGTGTGGCCAAATCATTACTATGTCGTCAATAAATCTATACCATAATATGGGTTTTAAATTTTGCGTTTGAAGAAAATTTTGCTCGAATAATCCCATGAAAAGGTTGGCATACGATGGTGCCATTCGAGTTCCCATAGCAGTCCCTTTAATTTGAAGATAAAATTCATCTTCAAAGGAAAAAGCATTACACGTTAAGACAAACTCGGCTAATTTGCAAAGAAAATCTGTAGAAGGTATTTGAGGATGAGGTCTCTCATCAAGAAAATAAGAAATGGCTTCCAATCCTAAATTATGAGGAATATTGGTATACAGGGATATGGCGTCAATAGTAACAAATAATAGGTCGTCTGACTTTGGAATTACAGTATTATTTAAAATATCAATAAAATGATAGCTGTCTTTGATATGAGAATTTAGATTTTTCACAAAAGGTTGTAAAAAATAATCTACAAAAGCTGAAATTCTTTCTGTCGGAGAGTTAAAGCTTGCGACTATCGGTCGTCCAGGATTATTAGGCTTGTGAATTTTAGGTAATAGGTAAAAATTTGGAGTTCGGATAGGATCAGGAATTAAAGTTTTAACATCTTCGTCTGATAATTTTTCATTTGATTTATTTTGTTCAATATATTTTTTTATTTTCACTGCAAAATTTTTGTTTGGATCTCTGGATAGTTTTTTATAGAAAGTTTCATCTCTAAGTTGTCTCAAGCCTTCAGTAACATAGTCAGTTTTGTTAAGTATGACAGTAGTGGAACCTTTATCAGCCGGCAAAATGACGATGCTGGTATCCTTGCTAAGACTCTCAAGAGCTGCACGTTCATCTACTGACAAGTTTGATGTTGGTTTGAGGCTATTTAGAAAAGATGGCTGTGTTACTTTGTTTAATAAAATAGTAATAAAATTTTCTACCGGATGATTTTTTGGTAATGGAGGGGGTTCTTTATTAGAGTGTGGACGAAATTGAGATAGTGCATTGTGTAATTTAATATTATTATTGTTATTCTTTTGATTTGAATGCCAAAATTCGCGCCATCTTAAATTACGACAAAATTTAACAACATCATTACCAAAACTAAAATGGTTCACATTTTGAGTCGGTGTGAAATTTAGACCTTTAGCTAATACTAAATATTCATTGTGGTTAATTACTTTAGATGACAAGTTTTTAACAGCATTTTTTTCTCTAGGAGATGGACCTTGTATATTATTAGAATATGATACTGATGGTGTTATACTGTTATTAATTTGGTTTACTAATGTGGCACGTATTGGTACGGAATCTGATACTAATGGAAATATATTGTTAGTAATTTGGTTTACTGATAGGGTGTGCATCGGAGAGGAAAGAGTACCTTGGTGAACTGCTGGGATAACATTTCGAAGTGAATTTGAATTCCTTGTTTTGTTAACGTTGGAATGACTGTAATTTGAAATGGAAACTGGATTCAAAATGTTTCGTGTATTGTTACTTGGGATAATGCAAATTTTCTGAAAGTTCTTTAGTAAATTAAGGAACTTTTTATCGTGTTTTAATCTAATATTTCGTAAATCTGTTACAGAATTGTTAACTATTTTATGAGCTTCTTGAAATAAGAAAGGAGAATGTGTTGTTATCATGTTAACATAAAAACACAGTGAGTTTAAATGTTTATCAACTAAAATTTGATATTCATTTCGCAAAACAGACGTAATTTCCATTGAATACCTTAAACGGATTGCGGTGAAATCATATCTTTCTAAATGTTTAGAAAACAACATTTGCCCTAAAGGGTTATTACCAAAATTTCCTTCCGCAGCAATTAGTACAGAAATTCAATATGATTTCACCGCAATCCGTTTAAGGTATTCAATGGAAATTACGTCTGTTTTGCGAAATGAATATCAAATTTTAGTTGATAAACATTTAAACTCACTGTGTTTTTATGTTAACATGATAACAACACATTCTCCTTTCTTATTTCAAGAAGCTCATAAAATAGTTAACAATTCTGTAACAGATTTACGAAATATTAGATTAAAACACGATAAAAAGTTCCTTAATTTACTAAAGAACTTTCAGAAAATTTGCATTATCCCAAGTAACAATACACGAAACATTTTGAATCCAGTTTCCATTTCAAATTACAGTCATTCCAACGTTAACAAAACAAGGAATTCAAATTCACTTCGAAATGTTATCCCAGCAGTTCACCAAGGTACTCTTTCCTCTCCGATGCACACCCTATCAGTAAACCAAATTACTAACAATATATTTCCATTAGTATCAGATTCCGTACCAATACGTGCCACATTAGTAAACCAAATTAATAACAGTATAACACCATCAGTATCATATTCTAATAATATACAAGGTCCATCTCCTAGAGAAAAAAATGCTGTTAAAAACTTGTCATCTAAAGTAATTAACCACAATGAATATTTAGTATTAGCTAAAGGTCTAAATTTCACACCGACTCAAAATGTGAACCATTTTAGTTTTGGTAATGATGTTGTTAAATTTTGTCGTAATTTAAGATGGCGCGAATTTTGGCATTCAAATCAAAAGAATAACAATAATAATATTAAATTACACAATGCACTATCTCAATTTCGTCCACACTCTAATAAAGAACCCCCTCCATTACCAAAAAATCATCCGGTAGAAAATTTTATTACTATTTTATTAAACAAAGTAACACAGCCATCTTTTCTAAATAGCCTCAAACCAACATCAAACTTGTCAGTAGATGAACGTGCAGCTCTTGAGAGTCTTAGCAAGGATACCAGCATCGTCATTTTGCCGGCTGATAAAGGTTCCACTACTGTCATACTTAACAAAACTGACTATGTTACTGAAGGCTTGAGACAACTTAGAGATGAAACTTTCTATAAAAAACTATCCAGAGATCCAAACAAAAATTTTGCAGTGAAAATAAAAAAATATATTGAACAAAATAAATCAAATGAAAAATTATCAGACGAAGATGTTAAAACTTTAATTCCTGATCCTATCCGAACTCCAAATTTTTACCTATTACCTAAAATTCACAAGCCTAATAATCCTGGACGACCGATAGTCGCAAGCTTTAACTCTCCGACAGAAAGAATTTCAGCTTTTGTAGATTATTTTTTACAACCTTTTGTGAAAAATCTAAATTCTCATATCAAAGACAGCTATCATTTTATTGATATTTTAAATAATACTGTAATTCCAAAGTCAGACGACCTATTATTTGTTACTATTGACGCCATATCCCTGTATACCAATATTCCTCATAATTTAGGATTGGAAGCCATTTCTTATTTTCTTGATGAGAGACCTCATCCTCAAATACCTTCTACAGATTTTCTTTGCAAATTAGCCGAGTTTGTCTTAACGTGTAATGCTTTTTCCTTTGAAGATGAATTTTATCTTCAAATTAAAGGGACTGCTATGGGAACTCGAATGGCACCATCGTATGCCAACCTTTTCATGGGATTATTCGAGCAAAATTTTCTTCAAACGCAAAATTTAAAACCCATATTATGGTATAGATTTATTGACGACATAGTAATGATTTGGCCACACGGACAAACTACTCTAACAACCTTTCTTGACGACCTAAATAATTTTGGCCCTTTGAATTTCACTCATACCATTTCTAAATCACAAATTACTTTCTTAGATGTTGATTTAACAATTTCCGAAGGTAAAATTAAAACCGCGATTCATATAAAACCTACAAATAAAGAACAGTATTTACACTTTGATAGCTGTCATCCATTTCACACCAAGAGATCCATTCCCTATTCAATGTCCATTCGCGGACACCGTTTAGTTAACAACAAAGAAAATTTAGATAAATATCTCAATAATCTAAAGCAATCTCTTCTTGAAAGAAAATACCCTGCTCCTCTATTGGATAAACATATTCTAAACTCTGAAGTAAAATATATACCAAAACCTAAAATTACTTCAAATAAAAATAATAATAATAATAAAATCTTCCTTAGCACCACTTATTTTCCTGGTGCTGAGAAACTGCGAGATATATTATCTGATTTATTCCCCATCATTTCTAATGATGCATCCACTAAGGATCTCTTAGATTCACCGCCAATTTTATCTTTCCGCAGACCACCTAATATTAGATCAATATTAAACAAAACAAAAAATAATCAAAATTTCTCTATTGGTAATAATACTTTTGGACTTCAACCTTGCGGTCGTACACGTTGTAAAACTTGTCCTCTGTTAGATCTAAGTCCTTTTTTTACCAGTCCAAATACTACTAATAGTTACAGGGTTCCCTTTCATTGCAGTTGTATTTCAAAAAATATAGTATATCAACTTCTGTGCAGGACTTGTGATGCCTTTTATATCGGTGAAACAACAACACCACTTAATATTAGACTAAATAATCATAGGGCTAGTGTAGGAAATGAAAGCCAACTCCCAATATCTTTACATGCCAGGGCGCATAATTTATCTTTTGATCAATGTTTTAAAGTTAAAATAATAAAATGCCTGGGTGATAATGCAAAAGAAAGGGACGTCAAATCTTGGGAATTAGCTTATATTTATATTTTAGGCGCTTGCAAAGGTTCCGGTCTCAATAGGCAAAATTAATAAGGTTTATCATATTATCATAATCATCAAATGCTTTTTATTTTAATTTATAATCATTCATTTAAAATAACGTTTTGCACGGTTGGTTATGGTACCTTAACTAAATCGTGTAAAATATTATTAATCCATTTCTTTTTGTTCGATTCCTTGAATTTAAATTTTCAACGAATTGTTCGATTTCAGAAATGTCACATATCTTGACGACGGCTGAGCCGAAATATTGATATACATTTTATAACAATCATTAATATTTAAGAAACACTAATCGCCTATTATTTTCCAGCATTCATTCTCGTCTCGCATTGTTGTGTTACCGCTGCCATTTTGAAATACCACAGCAGGAAACACCTAGCAAGCGCTGAAGGAAGAGAAGAATAAGGCGTGGAGTCACTCCTGGTCACCACAGACCAGATAAGTGCCCTTTCATTATTTTATCATTTCATTTATTTAGTAATAAACATAATTTCAATTTGAAAAAATAATAATTTACACATTTACAATCAAATATTAAAATATATATATATATATATATATATATATATATATATATATATATATATATATATATATATATATATATATATATATATATATATATATATATATACATATATATATATATATATATATACCTATATATATTTTCAAATTTGCTTTAGGGAACAGTTTTAACAGTGTATTGGTAACAACCAATTGGTTCATGGTGCGCATTTATTTATTTATTTATTTATTTATTTGTAAATGAATATTTCCGTTTTTTTCAGCATGGATTTCGACTTCGAGGCCGGGGGAGACGACGTGGTAGTCCTCCTGGTCGAGGAGCCCGAGCCCGAGCAGCCCGAGCCCGAGCCACAGACGCCCTGGCAGCCAGTCGCAGGCCCCAGTTACCGTGAGGTATACAATTATTAGAACACATATCGCAAAACAATGTTACAGATTTTATTGTAATTGAATTATTGTAACTTTTAGCGATCACCGTTGCGCCGCACCGCCCGCAGCCTTTCCTCTTCGCCCCCATCCTCGCCGTTCCAGCCGCAGTCGCGGATGATCGACGATCGACGGTAAAACTAATTTATTTTAGTTAGACTTTCGCTTCAACTGCCAGTAATAATTTTATAAAGAATATTGTTTTTTCTCAGATCGTCGGACCCGGATTGGTACGACGAGGACGAGGGGCAAGACGCAAGAATAGCAGCAGCTGCCGGGCGCGGATCGTGACACGGAGGGAGGCTGGGACTGTTAGGGGCAGAAGGACTGCTGGTGGTGGCAGTGGTGGCAGGGGTACAGCGGCAGCGGCACGCGGCGCACGCGGAGCACCACGAAGGGGAGGGATTGGCAGAGGTCGACACGCTGCCACTTCTGCTGTGATTGGTGAGCATGTGTGGTGTCCAAGAGATCAGATTGTTGAAGTATGTAAGACGGATCAAGACGTTCCCGCCAGATTGAAAGATATAGTGTATGAAGCTGACAGGAAACTGCATGAACTTCGTTAGGGCATTGAGAGTGAGAGAGCGGAACGTCGGCATGGATGTGGAAGAAAATGACGACGATGCGAACGAGGTAGACGAGGAAGGTGCGGCTGACGTCGTAGATCAGGATCTGTTCGGTGGGAATAGAGATGCGCCGGTATTCCTCTGGAGACCTATGAATACGTTCAGGGGTCAGAAAGAGGAATATCTCGTACAGTCTGGACCCACTGTACAGGTTCAGAGCATATATGACGCTTTTCGCAGATTCTGGGACGTCGATATTCTAGAACACATCGTTCGGGAAACGAATCGATATGCATTAGAATTGTCGAGGGACTCGGAATTGTTTGCCAGAAATTGGTATGATACGAACATAGATGAAATAATGATGCTTTTTTCATTTTATATTTATATCGGCATTATCCCGATGCCGTCGATAGATTCGTGTTTCACCAACCGTCCTTTGTTGAAACAGGCTTATTTTAGGCAGCTAATGACGCGTAAGCGTTATTGGCAACTAAACAGAGCACTCCATTTAGTCGATTCATCAACTCGTAGACCCGATTCATCAAAATTGTTCTCTCTTGGCCCGTTACCTGAGTACTTGAACCGAAAGTTTCAAGAAGCTTATGTACTGGAGCAAGAGATAGCAATCGATGAATCGTTGACTCTATGGAAAGGTAACCTGGCCTTCCGCCAGTATATTAAAACTAAAGCCGCTAAATTCGGCATAAAAACATATGAACTTTGCGAATCGACTTCTGGTTACCTGTGGTCGTTCGAAATCTACTCGGGCAAAGATCTCGCTAATCAATCTCTTATGCCAAAAAGCTCAGATATTGTAGTACGTCTCATGAAACCTCTACTAAACAAAGGGCACGTTCTATATATGGATAATTGGTTTAATTCGCCTGTGCTCTCGAGGTATCTGAAATGTAACAAGACCGATTGTGTAGGTACATTACGGAAATTCCGAAAAAATGTGCCGACACTTATGAAACATGCAACCCTTCAAGAAGGAACATGCGTTGCTCGGCATTCAGGTGACGTGATGGTAATGCTTTACCAACAAAAAAAGAAACCGGTTCTCTTAACATCCACTTTCCATTCTACGGACACAGTTTTTGTGGATGGAAGACCGGGACGTCCAGCGTTTTACCGACCGTCACTTGTTGCTGACTACAACAAAAACATGGGAGGGGTTACCAGAAAGGACCAGATGCTGGAGCCTTTCAGGATGGAACGCAAAAAAAACCTAAAATGGTCGATGAAAATGTTGCGGAGGCTTATCAATGTGTCGATTTTGAACGCTCGCATTCTCTTCAACAAGTGTTCTCCCCAAAATGTAGAATCTTCCATGAATTTCCGTCTAAAGCTGATCGAAACTATCAAGGAGCGGCATTCCGCTCTTGTACCTCAGGCAGCGGGACGAAATGTTATCGCTCAGGACATGCGCCTTCTACCCCAGCGGTTGATCGTCGGTCACCATTTTCCTGAAGTAATGCAGCCGGTAACGTATTGCGTCTGGTGTACCCGTTTCAATAGAAAGAGACGGACCATATACCAGTGCGACCAGTGCAAAGTTCCACTATGCGTGATCGAATGCCTTAAGCAATAAATAAATACAAACGGAGCTGCCATGGAATTCACCGACCGGAGTCGGGCCCATCATAATACTATTTTTTACACTTCTGGGGGGTGAGCAGTGGATTCCGGACTTACGAACCGGCTGTGGTAGGTTTAGGACAGCTGTCTTGCCACATGTGAGCGTTCACCTTGCCACCCATTCACTCCCCCTTCGAAGCCATAGAATTTGAGATGCGCAAATCGCAGTTTTAGATAATTTTTCTAAGAAAGAGTTGATTATTTTTCTGGAAAGGCCAAGATCTTTAAAGAGGTGAAATAGAGATTTAGCTGGCAGGCCACGAGCGCCAACTTCCACCGCGTGAAGGTGAACAGTGAAGCCGTTCCGGGTTGCGGCATTTGCAAGATCATGGTATTTATTTAATTTGTACTCGTGGTCTTTTGGGATATTTGATTCCCATGGAACAGTTAATTCTACAATAAGAGCCACCTTCCGAGATAGAGAGTAAAGAGTTATATCTGGACGGAGGGCTGTGCATCCGAGACTTTCAGGGAATTTATACTGCTTAGAGACCGAATCAACCTCCAGAATCCAATCTGTAGCTTTCTCGATTATTGAGAAAGGTTTTGTAGTTAAATGTTTTTTGCCTTTAGAGCCATCCCGCACAAACTGTATTGGGGGTTTGGAGGATACTGTCAAACCCTTGTTGGCACGAGCCACTGAGAGACTAATTACCTCGCGAATAACAGCGAGAACTTTGTCATGGCGGTAAGTGTACCGTCCTTGATCTAAGGCCACCTTGCAGCCAGCTAGAATGTGTCTAGCTGTGCAAGGGGTATTGCTACAGAGGGGACAAGAACTATCCTCGGCAAAGCTCCAACGAGCGAGGTTACTGGGGTCTGGAAGTGTATGCTGAAAGGCATTCAAATAAAATTTCAGCATCTCTGGCGTCCAGTCATAGAGCATTACCTTCCAGTGCATTGGAGGCGGAATGCAAAAGTCCCCAATTGTTGTCCAATCATTCTGGCATTGAAGGCCAATAGCATGAGCCATACTCTTGCTGTCGTAATCTCCCCGCAAAAGAGACTTCTTCAAGTCCACGTCGCTCGTGGTTGTACTGCCATACCCCAGACCAGTGCCATTCTGGCTGATTCCAGTAAGGAACTTTTTGTGGAAGTCTACGCGGGCTTGTAGATCATTTGAATCACTACGGCCACTTATTACGTGCTTCGATATTGCCGGATCTTTGGAATTGCACAGAATCGAATTTTTGGTTATTCTGGAGTTGGCGTAGAGCAGAGAGGGCAGTTTAAGCGCTAGCCCAAAATTTTGTTTGGACCTGAAGAGAGTCGAGGGGTCAGCTGGTTTGGCTAAGGACAGCCAGGATTTTAAACTAGCTGTCACCAGCGCATCTAGACGGGACATCTTGCGGTGTCAACTACAACGGGCGAGCCCGTCACCACAGGACGTTTTAACGATTAGTCGTTCTATCGCCCTGCAGTGAACGTAGAGACTTTGGACAGTACATTCTACGTCCAGCTACGTCAACAACCCGTGAGAGTCCAACGCCTTACCGCGAGTTAGCCAGGAGTAAACCCGGCGGGCTCGAGATACTCGCGCCCTCACTTCCAATTGTGACCAGATTTCTCCGGTCTCTCGATTGGTACCGAGTTCGAGGTCGCTTGCGCAGTCCTCTCCCTTATGAAGCGGTGAAACGGAGAGCACAACCGATTGGAGCAAACCCCGCACGGTGCGCAGACCGTACAATCTTCGCGGACCAAGGCGTCCTTTGCCCGCCTCTTACCCGGGATCGGATGGCCAATGGTCAATTCCAGAGCAGTCGCCATAAGGTACGCAACCACCCCCGCTCTATAGGAAACAGTACAGTTCCCAGACTCCCCCGACTGTTAGTCGGAGAGCACAACCGATTGGAGCAAACCCCGCACGGTGCGCAGACCGTCCAGGGGCGCCAGAGGTTTGATTCCCAGGGGAGACTGGTTGACCCAGTGTCCTACCCAGGACTCGCACCCCATGCGAGGAGGCCGTCGGATGGGTGTTGACCCGTGAGTGTGACCGACCCTGGACACATGGGTCATCGTGGCCAACTCATCATGGGCCCGTTAGCCCCCCATCTAGACGGGACAGTTGGGTTTTGGTAAAATCGTAAATAAGAAAGGGCCATGACAAATGTGACGTTAGATAATTGTCATAGATCCAGGCCTTACGAGGGCCAGAAATTAGCAAGGCATCTATTTTCGCCAGGCAACTTTTGAAATGCTCTATAACATGATCGCCCGAGACGTCTACTGTCCCTTAGAGTTCGAACTTTGCACATAATTCTCTTCTCCGTTTGTGATCTATTTTTGACAGTTATTCAGCGGTCTTGTCGAGATTTTTGTAATAATATCTTACCGTAATATATCGATAGTTTACTTATTTCACTACGTTGTATGTTTGTTGATTGAATAGATCTGTAGAATTGGGGGGAGGGGGGGAGGGATGGTGCTCGATGCTAGATGTCCATTATTGTTTTTTTTTCATTATTTCCATTCAATTCAATGATTTCAATGACATTCAATGACAGTTCATAAAAACTGTATTTACATTTTTTCGTTTATCTATGTCATGGTCGTTCACGACATTTTTTGGTTCCTTTTGATAATCTGTATGGCTATTCTTTGTATGTACCTATGTATGTCTATGCTGACGTCGCTGCTGCCATTGCTCGCCCCTCCGAGCAAAACATCGAGTACCTCTTGCCACCACCAAAACATGTTATTACAAAACTATTGTCTGATTTTTTTTTGAATTTTGTACCTTTTGAAAGTAAATTTTACATTTTTTATTGTTTACTGATTGCTAATTTTGTTATTATCTTGTAAAAAACATTTTCTTTCAAAATATATTATATGTATAACTGAAAATACCATATTATAATATGAAAAACATTGTTTTGTATAATTTCAACTATTTCGTTCTGTACACTATGATTTCTACATGTACTATATGTAATTTGTACCGTGATGTACGATGAAAAATATTTTTGAATTATAATTTTATGATTATTTATTGTATTATTTACATACAAAAATGTTGTCTACCTCAGGCCTCCGTTTTAATTTAATTTTAATTTAATTTGTTTTACCCTATTATGTTTTATTATGTTAATATGTTACATTTTAATTATGGGTACAGTGGTTTGGCAGTAATTAATGTTTTGGTGAGACAGTGTTATTATTAAAAAAAATTACAAATTTTTACTAAATTTTTTTGGGACATCAACTTTTCAATCGGCTGAGGGGCTGAGGCCTGAAGGGTTAAACATGTTTTATTAGATATCAGACGTATATACATATACATTCACGCATAAATCGATATCGACCCCATTGCAAATTTTGACCATGAATTTTTTAAAATTAGGTAGGTATGTATTGTGTTTTCAGTCCTCTGGTATGGCAGATCTCGAGATCACGGGTATGGATAAGTTATTGAAGGATGACTACAATATAGAGGTAAGTCTTTAACGTTAGTTTGATTTACTTAATATCAGAAGAAGTTTTATTCTTAGAAGCATTTCAATTATTATAATTTATTAAACATTTTCCGCAGGTGGGTAATAATAATACGAGTACGAAGACCCCCGAGAAAGTGGAAGGAAGGCGAATTATTGACTTCAATTATTTATTTAACGAGTTAAAAATTATAAGCAACCATGGTCCATTCGCGTGTAACTTGAGTAACTTAGAAGTTGTTTCCGAAAAGCGAACAGGTTTAAAATCTAAATTTCACTTTAAATGCAATATGTGCCGAAAAAGTTTTATTATTCATTCAGAGCCGGAAAACGTTCACTTTGATTTAAATTATAGTGCCATTTCTGGAATAACGGCAATAGGTAGTGGCTTTTCCCATTTAGAACAGTTTTTATCTGCCATGGAAGTGCCATGCATGACCCAGTCATATTATTTAAAAAGTCAACGAAGCATTTTTAACACATGGCAAGACACAGCCATTGAATGTATGGAAAATGCGGCAGCTCGGGAAAGGGATGCGGCAATAAAAGAAGGCAGGGTCAATAAAAACGGCACCGCAATGATTGATGTTGCTGCAGATGGCTGTTGGAGTTGACGGTCGTATGGTAAGAACTATTCTGCGTTGTCGGGGGCTGCAGCCATTGTAGATAAGAAGTTCGGTGAAGGTCTATTTATGGCTGTAAGAAATAAATACTGCTGCATTTGTGCTAGATATGAAAAAAAAACTTCCAGTTCCCGCACACCAGTGCTTTTAAAATTATGCTGGAAGTAGTACTAGTATGGAAGCCGATATCTTAGTAGAGGGCTTCAAAAGATCTATAGATATGCATGGTGTCATATACGCGAGAGTTATTTCAGACGGAGACTCGAGCAGTTACAATAGAATATTGCAATCCCGTCCTTATCCTTCACATACTGTGGAAAAAATAGAATGTAAGAATCACATCTTATGTAGCATGATTTCGGTTCACCATGTCTGAAAGGGCGAGTTATTACACAAGTGATTGGAATGCATGGACTATCCACGGTAAGGCGATGAATTTGAGAGGTTCCAGATGGTAGGGAGAAGGCGACCCTCACGAAAACCGTGGCAAAACAATGCGCGCTTAGGGGTTGAGCACCAGTTGGCCATTAAGCGTGTGAATGCGGAAGTGATTGGCAAATCTGCTGAAATATGTGAGATATTTAAAATCAAGACATCACCTGTATTTTTCTAGATGTAATTGCGATGTTATCATGTAAAGTTAGAATTAAGAGTCAACATGTACACGGCGCGATCAGTAGATTCAGTTGCGTAACGAGTGTCCGGACGTTTAGCACCCCTGGTTTAGGGGCGGCGCGAAGCGCGCGCGCAGGGTGAAGGCGGCCGGGCACAGCGACGTGATTTAGTCGCTCTGAAACAGTCGTCATTTCGGGACGCGCGCGTGGCGGTTCTTAAACAGAGCGCACTCACACAATAAACGCGTATATACCAACAAGCCACTTTCATTCTTCGCGTACGGCATCACCGCGACAGCCGATAGTCAACGAGTGCGGACTGACGGTAACAGTCCATCGAAGGGAGAGCGTCAGAGAAAATCCGTCAGTCTACACGACCTGGTCCTTCGAGCCGGATTGTCGCGTGTGAAGCGATTGTGAAGAAGCCAAGAGAGACACACAATGGAAGGAGAGTCGGCACCGCCGTCGCGACCAGCATCGAGGGCTTCTGAGATGAGCGACGTCAGCAGAAGCAGTGCGGCGCAGCTGGCGGCGTCAGAAGCGATGTTACGCGTTACCAGGCAGCAAGCCAGGATTGCTGCCGAGAAGAGGAAGCTTCTTGCAAAGCAGGAGGCTCAACGGGCAACTCAAATGGCCCAGCAAGCAGCACAACAAGCGGACATGGTGATGGAACGAGCAGACATGGAGGAGCAGGAGGACCTCATAGCCGCAGAAGTCGAACACGCTCAACGAGCCTTCCAGATCTCGGGAGGTGGCTCGCAAGTACTCTCAACTGATGAGCGAGTGCGAGCATGGGACACAGAATCACACGAACCTGAGGTAGGCGCCAACGAGAGACAGCAAGAAGAAGAACGCCAGGGCGACGGGGCGATGCCGGCGTCTGACGCGCGCGTGGCGTCAGATGCTACCCCGCGGATGAGCGGGGGGGCGGGGGCAACTCCCTCGCGCGAGCCGGCTGACGCCAGCGCGACGATCGCAGGAGCGGAGCGGAGAGCGGGGGGGCCAAGCGCCGGCGCGAGCGAGACGATCGCAGGCGCTCCCTTCCCGCACGAAACGGGCGCACAGCGAGGCGAAGCGGGCGGCCAACGCTACAGGCAGCTGATCGACAGCGGCGCGCTGCCATCCGGGCGCGCACTAGCCGACACGACCGAGACAGGGGTGCAGAAACTTGGCGCGCCGTTCGAGCCGAACGGCGCGGACGCACAGAGTTCGAGATACAGTTCGGAGAGTTTGTTGCAGCAGGTATGTCAGTCACTTTCTGTATTTCACGCTAATGCCAATTTCAAGGATTTGCCACGGTTCTCGGGAGACACAATGGAGTGGGTGTCGTTCTATGGGATTTATAAACATTCGACGGAGATAGGGAAAATCGGGGACGACATGAACCTGTTGAGGTTACAAAGGAGTTTAGGAGGTCCCGCACGTGAAGCAGTGTCTTCATTGTTATATTCGGCAGACAACGTGACGCAAATAATGCAAACATTAGAGACTCTTTTTGGGGATTGCGACGAGGTCGCCTATCGCACTATGCGAGAGGCAAGAGAGTTCACTAAACTAGGGGAAGAGCTCAATTTGTAACAAAAACTGCTTATTTTGTTGTCTTGTTTTTCGCACCTTTGTGCAGATTATGTTCGCTGCACCCGTTTTTCCATGTTTTCCCCGTGTTTAGTCATGTTTCCTGTTGGTTTTCGCTGTTTTCATGACTTTCTCCCATATTATGACAATTAAATGAACCTTTTACGAAATTTCGTAAACATCAAATTTTTGACAGATAGAGCTGTGCAGTCGTAATTTTTATCGCTCTAGGCGATTCTGGCGATTAATCGCGGTTGTGCTGGTCTAGCCCTACCTGTTATGGCTGACTTCCGCCGTCCTGCAATCATTCTATTTCGCTTCAACATGGCTAAGAGACAGACAGAGAGATTGGGCTGTGAGAATTGGCGACCGCCGTAAGGAGTAAATCGGAGAGTGACCGCCTGGCGGTAAAAAAAAAATTGTTATGTGAAGTGTGTGTGATTTATCTGGTAAGCATTTAATCTCTTTTTGGGTAGCTTTTCAAGTAGGATCCTCGCGATTTTAACGGATTTTTTTTATTGATCGCAGCTTGCGGCATCTATGACCTTCTGACACATGCGTATTTTAATTGCTGCTAATTAAGTAACGAAATCGTCACTAAATGTGACGAGACTTGCCTCCACGTCAGGAAATTTGCCTTCATATCCGGAATTAACCTCTATTTGACTGAACACATGTGACGTGCCGATAAGCGGAATTTGAAGAAAAGGGTGCCTGTGGGCGAATAAACACGGATACTTTGCATAACCTTGTGTTTCTTTTTGTGCTGTAGTCTTTTGTGTCTGAGGAAAGGGGTTTTCTGTTGGCCAAATTCAGTGCCGATCAATATAACCCACTCTCTGAGATCGATATTTTTTTAGGTTAACTTTCTTTCGGGTATCTTTCAAAATTTCTTTCGGGTATCTTTTTTTAATATAATTAGTTTCCTTCTTTTTCTTTAAAAGGAGGTGGCGTCCTTTTTTTTTTGCTTTCATTCTTTTGGGTTTTGGGAGTTTCTACCTTGTTTCTTCCAAACACGGAAATTAGTTTTTTGAGGTTATAAATTGTAAGGATCTACTTCGATATTCTTGCAAAGTAAGAAATCTAGTAACCACACTAAGATCACTGGGACGTGGGGGGCATTTGGCAAACCCGGAGTTACTAACTAATTTAGTAGGTAAGTTGCCACGATCACTGGTGGCTGCATGGGCAGTACACGACAAGGGAGGAGCGGACGGCGACTCGATGTTAGATTGCTTTAGCATGTGGTTGGGTGCATCGTTGCAGCGTATGAAGGCTGCAGGTGTGACGAAGTTAGAGACGAGGGCAGACGAGAATCGGGGGCAGCGAGTCGAAGGTCGAGCGAGCAAGGATTCGAGGGCGTCAAATAACACCAGGAGACCAGTATTCAACATAACAAGTCGAGGGTGCATTTGTTGCAAAGGAGAGCACGGGCTATATCAATGTGAGAAGTTCACAGGTATGGATATAGAGTCGAGGTGGAGGGTCGTAAAAGAGCACAATGCATGCTACTTATGTCTATTGGTGGGTCATACAAAGTTCGATTGCCGGAGCCGTCAACGGTTTCCGTCGCGTAGATACCACCCTCTATTAACACGGTCAAGGGCGCAGGTAGCGAGCACGCCGAGCGCTTGGCAAAAAAGCGGGGCGGCGGCAATAGGGACGCGCGCCGAGCCCGACGACGGGGGCGACCAAAGAAACGACCCCGGTCGCGCGTTCGTCGCTCACGCAAACTCGGCTAATCTGGCGTTGCTGAAGGTGTTGCCAACTACCATTCCGCGGACCGAAAGGCGAGATCAATATTTTTTGTCTGTTGGATGACGGGAGTTCGCTGACCCTATTAGAGCAGGAGGTGGCGGACGAAATAGGATTATGCGGAAGACAGAGCAATTTAGATTTGCAGGGCATTGGCGAGATGTCAATGTCGGAGAAGGAATCTCAAAGGGTTACATGTAGAATCAGAGGTGTGATGGGGAAACGGGCGTTTGAATTGACTGCGAACACAGTGAAAGCACTAAATCTACCTGAGTTGCGGACGGTGCCCCAAGATTACGTCGACAGGTATGATCACCTGAAGGCCTTGGGGCAAGTAGGGACCACTGCCAGGCCACGAATGATCATCGGGCAAGACAACTGGCAATTAATTATATCACGGGGAATTATAAAGAGGACGGGATGCGATATAGCGCTGTCTAGAACGAGACTAGGATACGTTCCACTAGGGAAAATCGCCGCGCCACAGGGAAACGCTTTGGCGACCTCATATCATTTGAGGAACGCGGCGGATGAAGGACTACACGAGACGGTGCGACGAGGTTTGGAGCTAGACGGGCTGGAGGTGAAGGGGAGCGAGTCCTCGCCGACTCCCGACGAGGATAGGGCATTGGAGCTACTGGTCCAAAGCACGGTGTTTGAGGGGGATCGGTGGCGCACAGGATTGCTGTGGCGGCAGGGTGACATTTCACTGCCCACCGCCGCGAGCGAAAACACGGCGCTCAAGCGACTTAAGTCGCTTGAGCAGAGAATGGACGCCTCCGCAGACTTTGCTGAAGCCTACTGCAGTAAAATGCAGTACTACATAGACCAGGGCTACGCAATCGCGGTCGATCGAGCGGAATACGCTGACAAACCAAGGGCATGGTTTGTTCCGCATTTCCCAGTAACTAATCCTCGCAAACCCGACAAGGTGAGAATCGTTTTCGATTGTCGGGCTGTGTCAAAGGGTACGTCATTAAATCAGCACTTATTGACAGGGCCAGATCTGTATAACAGTCTGGTAGGGATCATATTTAGGTTTAGAGAGGGAAAAATAGCTTTCGTGGCGGATATCAAGGACATGTACATGCGGGTGGGCGTGACGGACGACGATTCGTATAGTCAGATGTTTTTGTTTCGAGGAATGGATCGACGTAGTCAACCCACGGTGTACAGGGTTGGCACCTTGATATTCGGCGCGCGGTGCGCTGGCGCATGTGCACAATACGTAAAGAACGCACACGCCCAACAATATGTAGACCGGTGCCCGGCAGCCGTGCAAGTACTGCAGCAGAGCTGCTACGTAGACGACGTGTTAGGGGTGGCCGACGACGAGGAACAGGCGAGAAAAATAATTGCGGACCTAGTCAAGATTTGTGAGGAAGGAGGTTTCAAGCTGACCAAATGGGCTGCAAGCAGTGAAGGCGCGCTGCTCGATGTGCCACAGGCCGAGAGGTCAGGTGAGAGTGTTAGATTAGAAGCGGAGAACTTGTCTTTACATAAGGTTCTGGGGGTGCAATACGACCCAAAGGGAGACAACTTCTATTTTAAAATCGGAGGAATACAGCTCCCAGAGGAGTCCACAGCGGCCCAGGAATGGCCCACCAAGCGACAGGTGTTGAGGTTGGTGATGAGCATTTTTGACCCATCAGGTTTCATCAGTCCGTTAATTGTAAAGGCAAAAATATTCTGCAGGAAATTTGGAGAACGCAAATTGGGTGGGACGAGCTGATTTGCGAGCCGCAATATATACGGTGGGTGCGATGGTTGCACCTGCTAAAAGAAGCGAACCACGTGCGGATACCTAGGTATTATGGGGAGCCGACGGGACAGATTACGTCGAGGCAGTTGCACGTGTTTGTAGACGCGAGCGCTGAGGGACTTTGTGCGGTGGCGTACGCAAGACAGGAGGACGAGCTGGGGGCGACAGTGGTGAGTTTCATCGCGAGTCGCACCCGTGTGGCCCCATTAAAGACGCTGACGATACCGCGTTTAGAGCTCAACGCCGCTCTGTTAGGAGTTAAGCTGGCTGACAAGATAGAAAAGGAGCATTTAGTAAAATTTGATCGCACGGTATGGTGGTCAGACAGTGCCAACGTGATACACTGGCTGACAACAGGCAAGGATACGTACCAATCGTACGTATCTCATTGCATAACGGCCATTTTGGAGCTTTCCAAGCCCCAAAATTGGCGTTGGGTCCCGGGAAGGGAGAATGCGGCCGACGCAGGCACCCGAAGTGCACCAGGTATTGACCTGACGCCCCATGGCAGGTGGTTCCGAGGACCTGATTTCTTAAGTAAACCAGAGCGAGAATGGCCGCCTCAAACAATAATAGGAACGGAGGTTGGCAACACAACCGAGTTGGAGAAAAAAACGATGACATTGACGACAATGCAAGCGTCGGCGCCATTCGTGTGCATAGACCGTTTCTCTAACTACGATAGGCTAGTACGGGCTACGGCGTACTTCATAAAATTTATTAGGCGCTGCCGTAAGCGACCAGACGCAAAAAACATAACGGCTGATGACATAGCCGAAGCGGAGAAAGTATTAGTGTCGCGCGCGCAAGGACGACACTACAGGACAGAGATCGACAACCTTGGTCGAAATCTGCCAATACACAAAACAAGCAAGATTTTGACATTGACACCGGTATTAAACAGGGATGGCATGGTTTGCGTAGGAGGACGCACTGCAGCGGCACCAGGGGTGCCCTTGAGTGTAACGTATCCGGTGATATTGAATGATAAGGACCCGTTGACCGCGCTCATTATCGCTCGATACCACGTCAGGGCCAATCATGCTGGGGTGGAGCAAGTACTGAGTGAGACCAGAGACAGGTATTGGATCACCAACGGGAGGCAAGCGGTCAAACGAGTGCTAAGAGATTGCATGCGATGCAAGAGCGGAAAGGTCAGGCCACAGAATCCGCGCATGGGGGACTTGCCTGCGGAAAGATTGGACCACCATCAGCGTCCTTTCACCAACACCGGCGTCGATTTCTTCGGAGCATTCAATGTATCCGTGGGCAGGAGAAGGGAACTAAGGTACGGTGTATTGTTCACGTGCTTGAGTTGCCGAGCAATACATTTGGAGCTGGCGGAGAACCTATCCACGGATTCCGCGATATTGGCAATGCGGCGTTTCGTGTCCAGGCGAGGTACACCCCGAATAATGTATTCGGACAACGGGACAAATCTACGCGGGATGGCCGCAGAGTTGAAGAAAGCCATGACAGAGGCGAAGCCAGATGCGTGGGCAGACGCGTTAGCTGTCAGAGGGATTCAGTGGAAATTTGTACCTCCACTGTCTCCAGAGAAAGCCGGAGCCTGGGAGAGGCTTGTGCGGTCAGTGAAAACGGCGCTGGTCACAGTACTGAAGGAGAGAGCGCCGCGACCTGAAGTATTACATACGCTCCTCCTGGAGGCGGAGCTAATCGTGAACAATCGTCCTTTGAACCACGTTTCCATGGATGCGAGAGACGAGGGTCCACTGACTCCGCAGCATTTTTTGACGGGATATCGTTGTGACAATCACCAGGAGTGTTTGACGCGAAGGACCTTACTGCACGCAAGCAGTGGAGGATCGCGCAACATCTGAGTGATGCGTTTTGGAACTCATGGGTTCGGGCGTATCTGCCAACGCTGACAAAAAGGCAAAAGTGGCATACGGACGTCAAAAACCTAGAGGTGGGCGATGTAGTTATTGTGTGTGACGGCGCGCTGGCCCGAAGCTGTTGGCCGAAGGCGCGAGTTACAAGGACCTATCCCGACAGGGAGGGGCGGGTCAGAGTTGTGGACATAAGATTAGGCAACAAGATATACAGGAGGTCAGTGGGTAAATTAGCAAAACTAGAAATAAGCGATGACGATTCGTAAGTAGTGGGGGTTTATTAAACACCTAGTCGATAAGCGTGATTATTTAGATCTATTTCGACAGTAAAGTTATGTTTTAGGGTTAAATGTCAAGACGTAAGCGAGTCGACTCTGGGAGCCGCGAGCGGGGAAGGCCAGAGTTTCTGCGACTTCCGCAGCGGAAACTGGGGGAAAATGTAGCATGATTTCGGTTCACCATGTCTGAAAGGGCGAGTTATTACACAAGTGATTGGAATGCATGGACTATCCACGGTAAGGCGATGAATTTGAGAGGTTCCAGATGGTAGGGAGAAGGCGACCCTCACGAAAACCGTGGCAAAACAATGCGCGCTTAGGGGTTGAGCACCAGTTGGCCATTAAGCGTGTGAATGCGGAAGTGATTGGCAAATCTGCTGAAATATGTGAGATATTTAAAATCAAGACATCACCTGTATTTTTCTAGATGTAATTGCGATGTTATCATGTAAAGTTAGAATTAAGAGTCAACATGTACACGGCGCGATCAGTAGATTCAGTTGCGTAACGAGTGTCCGGACGTTTAGCACCCCTGGTTTAGGGGCGGCGCGAAGCGCGCGCGCAGGGTGAAGGCGGCCGGGCACAGCGACGTGATTTAGTCGCTCTGAAACAGTCGTCATTTCGGGACGCGCGCGTGGCGGTTCTTAAACAGAGCGCACTCACACAATAAACGCGTATATACCAACAAGCCACTTTCATTCTTCGCGTACGGCATCACCGCGACAGCCGATAGTCAACGAGTGCGGACTGACGGTAACAGTCCATCGAAGGGAGAGCGTCAGAGAAAATCCGTCAGTCTACATCTTACGTAATTTTTGTAACAAATTACGACTTGCCGCAACAGATACAAAATATAAATTACAAAGCAGAAAAGAGTTGAAAACTGAGAGAATATTGTCTATGCGTAAAGTAATATGTAATGCTATTAAATATAATAAAGCTCAAGATAATCCACTGACTGAAAATATAGATAATTTGTATACCGATATAATGAATGCACCGTTACATAGTTTCGAAAATCATAAAAACTGTAAAGTTTATTACTGCTCTAATTTATTGACAGCTCCTCAAAATAAAAATATGGATATTATGCTTACGATTAAAAACGAACCTATCTGGCAGAGAATTGATTTTATTACGTCATCAGTAGCAGTTCACGCTAGAAGTTTAATTCACGACGTAGATAGCAATGTAGTCGAGCGATTTAATGGTATTATTGCTAAGTTCATTGGTGGGAAAAGAATTAATTATTCATTAAGACAGTCGTATGAAGGTCGATGCCATGCCGCTGTAGTATCTTTTAATACGGGAATGCCATTAAGTAAACTGCAAAAAAAGATTTTAGGCCGAAGTCCCACGGGAATATTAAAGCGTATGGAATCTAGGAGGCTTAAAAGACTTTCAACTTCAAAAAAATATTTAAGGGAAAAAAATCGAAAGATAGTTCTTTCGTATTCCACTGCCGATTATGGAGAACATTGTAGCAAACCAGATTTGCCATTTGAAGTATTTGAAAGACGCCAAACAGCATTCTTGGATAACCTAGAAGAAAACAAACGAAACCGAGAAGAAATAGAAAAGCGTACTATTTTACAGGGTGACAGTAGCGAATGGTTAGAATTACGTAGAAGTATATTAACCCCTCACGTTGCGAGGTAAAAACACCTACCACTTTTGCGCGCGACATATTCGCGCGCAAAAAATCGACGCGAGTCAACGGCCTTGAGAAAAACGATCATAACTTATAAACCACTAAACGGAATAAAAAAAGATAAAGAGAAAAATGATCGCATTGAAATTTGACATATAAAACATTATAACCTTATCTCGTAAAACAATTAAGATAATAATGAATAAATATTACAAAATTGGCAAACTGAAAAAAACTCGCCTATAAAATCATTTCGATTTTTTTGTAAATACAGTTTTTGTAAATATCAATAATTGTAAATACAGTTATGTTCTTTATTAAATGCTTTACCAAAACGATATTTTTTTTTACTTATTTGCATACAAAAATACGGAAAAAATATTTATTTATTCAGCCAAGAAAATTTTTATTTATTCTCGTAAAAAAAATTTTTTTTAATTTTTAATTTGTGACTACTTATGGTATTTTTTTATATGAAATTCTTTCAAAATAACTTTATTACTACATCACTTCTTCTTAGAAATCACACCAGAACTTTGACCTTTGTCTGATATTATAGAAAAATCTAAAGTTTTGAGAGTTTCCGCTTCCGAACCTAATAATAAACTTTGAATGCCCATAATATAAAATTCGTTAGATTTTTTCAATTATATTGTCTTATCATAGACTTATTATATGTCTAATAACTAATTACTATACTCCAAAGAGTCACATTTCATCGAAAAACTATGGAAAATCGCACTTTTTTCTCTCATAGTAATTATCAAAACAAGTTTCATTTTCGCGAGCCATATTAGAAAAACAACATATAATGTTCAAAATACGCCTAATTATGTGATAACTTAGGATGTAAATGAAGCAATACCTATTTTATTAGTAAATTAAAGCGACATTACGTCATGTTTCGCGATATATAGGGATATTTCACAAACATTACAAAATAAAAACGGCCATTTTTTCGCGAGCCGTATGTTGTTGACAAAGTGTTTTCTTCGAAAATTCGTGAAAAACAGCAAATGGATTGTGGAAATTGAATAATCCTAATGGCTAAACTACTTAAAAAGGGAAATTACTTACTTTTATCCGGTATACACTGCACTTATATACACAAAACACTTCACAAAACAAACACGTCGCGGAACTATACGCCGCCGCGGGGTGGCCGATCGACAATGCTGTTTTGACGTCTAATGCTGAGTTTTTAAATCGGCGGTCGATGTTATCGTCGTTGGCCGGCGAATGAAAGATTATTTGGCCATGTCGTCCCGCGGTCAGAAAGCATTAAAGTACGACGATTCGAATCGTAAATTGCATTTTTCGCAGCGGCGAGCGCAATATCCAAAATCGGATGTTACGGATTGTTAGGCGGCCGCCATACATGTCCCCAAATGGATGTTACGTGCTTGAGGGGTTAACAGCTTCTAATTTTGGCAAAGTGGTTAAAAAATTGGAACATACAAGTTGTAGCAACTTTGTAAAATCAATGCTATATCCCAAGAGCTTGTCCCATGTACCATCGATATGTCATGGTAAAGAACATGAAAAAATAGCATTGTTAGAATTGAGTATTCAAGAGGGAATTGATATTCAACCATGTGGGTTATTTATTGATGCAAATATACCTTACTTAGGAGCAACACCGGATGGAATATCGGGAGATAATTTAATAGTCGAGGTAAAGTGTCCTATAGCTGCTTTTAAAATGGGAATAGATGAATCAATTCGATTAAAAAAGGTATCCTTTTGGCAATATAAAGAGAATAAATTAGAAATCAATAAAAAACACCATTGGTATATACAAGTTCAGGGACAGTTACATATTACAATGAGAGATATGTGTCTTTTCGCCGTTTGGTCTGGGAAAGGTATACCTCTGAAAACGGAATATATAAAAAGAGAATTTTTTTTTTGGGAAGATGTTATGGAAGAGAAACTTAAAAGATTCTACGTGGAATGTTTGTTACCAGAATTGGTAGATCCGAGAATTCCAAGAAATGAAAAAATTAGAGAACCGGTTTACATTTTAGAAGCTATCAAATTAAAGGAATCTACAAAACGTTCACTGCAATCTTTTCCAATAACTTCTACAAAAAATAGACGGCTATCATTTTCCGCTGATCCAGACAGTGATATTAATACGAATAAAGAAAATGACGCTACAAATAGTAATACCAATATACAAAGTGGCATAATGGACAAAGCAACAGTAATTCCATTCGATCATTACTAGTTAAGGCGACGTACTACATAGAAAATAAACCGTATCTGAGTTTTTAGGCCCCGTCTACTTACCTCTCCCT
Source organism: Micropterix aruncella (assembly GCA_944548615.1). Taxonomy (NCBI): domain Eukaryota; kingdom Metazoa; phylum Arthropoda; class Insecta; order Lepidoptera; family Micropterigidae; genus Micropterix; species Micropterix aruncella. The sequence continues at coordinate 9,371,646 of OX155967.1, forward strand.
TCGCGGCGGGGCAGGTAATAATTATTTTGACTCATCTCGCAGATTCAGATTGACACATGTCCGCTTGACAGGTGACAATTGGAGAAATGCCTTCAACTGTTTTGAATAAAGTTTTCCAAGGGCTTTTAAATGACATAAATCGCAATTCATGTTCCGCTTTAGTATTTTTTTGATAATGATAATGACAGTTTTTGATAGTATTTTTTGGTAAAAAAAAATATTTAGCATCGTATTAAAAACATTTAACATCGTATTACTTTTCGGTGGCTCTATATTGCTTGTGCTTTGCTTTGGGGTGTTATTGGCAAGTACATTCTCTGTGAGTTCTTTGCTCACTTTGATGGAATCACTGAAAACTAACTACCGCTTAAGCGTTGGACAAGGGAAAGGAACCGATTTCTTTCGTCTTATCATTGATTTTATAAAATCAATGGTTTTGCTGCTTCCAAAATGTATTCAGGCTCCCTTACGTCCATATTCCTTCGTACTCCTGGATCGATAATTTCATGTAATACACAGTCCATATAAAAACGAACAAGTTTTTTTTCCATGACATTTGTCCAAATCAAATCATCCCTCTGTATGTATTCGGTTTTGAGTAGATTGTTTTTACCAGACCAAAATGTAAATAGGCACACTTTCTTTCCAGTTATATGGAGCTGTCCTTGAACTTGAATGTACCAGTGATGTTTGATGTTGATTTCAAGTTTTCCATCTTTCCGTTTCCAAAATGTCACTTTTCTTTTTCTTATCGCTTCCATCAAGATGCAAGGCTGTCACGAAAGAAATTATTAAATTGCATATAAGGTACCAGTATTTGAACACCAATTTTAGCAGCTTGCTGAATCAGTTCCATAAAGATTTTTATTTAAAAAACATTAATGTAAGTTCTGCGGATGTTATACGCATCGCTAGTAGCACAATATCCCAAAGCTCTTGTGATGCCTGGTATTCGGAGAGGAAATATAGAATATCTGCATCAGAAAAGGCTCACCTTATTTTGACTTCAAGAAAATTACCAGAGGCACTTGTAATATCTATATTTACACCAACAAATAATTGCAGTGGAACAAATTTTGTATATGGTAAAGTCAACGAGTCAATTGCTTGTCGTAAATATGAGAGTTTATATTCAGTAGAGGTAACCGAGGTTGGACTTTTAGTAGCATTGCAAGAGCCATGGTTATGTGGTTCACCTGATGGAATCGTCACATCCACTATGTGTATTCTAGAAATTAAGTGTCCCATTTCATGTAAAACTAAACCCATTATAGATTCAATATCCTTTCTTCCAAGTGTTACTAATTTACAGAGAACCGTCGAAGGCATCCATCTTAAGCAATCGCATAAATATTTTATGCAATGCCAGATACTAATGTATATTACTGGTATGACTATTTGTCATTTGTATGTATATTCTCCTTGTGGCAGTTGCCTAGTAAATGTATACAGAGATGATAACTTCATACAAACCTCTCTGACTAAATTAGAATCATTCTACTTTAATTGGCTACTACATCAGTATTATGTAAATTATAGCAATGTTTAGATTAAGGTTCATTTAATATCTATAGGTACATGTTTAGGTATTTCATTACATAAAGGATTTATTGTTGGATTAAGTACTTGTTTTCTGCCTGTCTTTTTTCTTTCTGTTTCATGTATTCGATCCATGGGAACGTCGGGGACTTGAATCAAAATCAAAATTGAACTTGACGGAAAAAGTGGTCACTGGTTTTCTTTGGCTTTCTTTCCAGTTGATATTACTTATAGAATTGCCGGAAAGAATAATTATATAAAATATAATGTATAATTATTGCCTGTAAATACACTGAATAAAAACTAAACTGAACTGGAAGTACGCTTTATTTTATTTAGTTTTTTGAACATATGTATTTATTTATCATTCACACATATCATACATATCATACATATACTGTTATTTTACTGATCCACAAATCTCCGATGTGGTTTTGTGTAAACAGAAAAGTATCCTAACAAATAGGATAGTTCTTTAAAAACAGGATCCGACTTCTCATTTCCGATAAAATGCGCGCTGCAAATCTTCGAATTTTTATTCGGCTGCCACGGCGTATTGTTTGGCCTGTAAATCATAAACAGTGTTTAATCCGAAGCTCAATTTAATAATGTCACGGAATTAAGGTATTTCATATACATACCCAGTGCGACTGATCAAAGAAATCCACTTTTCTCGCCTTTGCAGGTTATGTGCAAGCTTAGGAAAACTGTAAAATTTCACATTTTTCGTTTTGTAATAGGTGTTACTACACCCAACAACACAACATATAGTGCCCCCGTGACGTTTTGGCATGGTGTCCTCCTTGCTAGAGCCGCTCATATTTTAGTAACGATAAACAAAACAGACCAATTCTCTATACAAAACCACAGGATACGCGAGAACTGTCACTCAGATTGTTTAGCAGTGTACGCGTGAGGGCGCTGGTGTTCTTCGTGCACGGTCCCTATTACCTCATACGGAAAATGAGATCAATTGATCTAAGCGACATAGAACCACATAAAACAACGTGGAAATAAATAAGTAAGTGTGCCAATTATTGCTTCTATTTTTCCTGATTCTAGACCTGTTTCCATTTTCACGATATGACAATTAATAAAAAAGTTAAGTGCATTTTTATACAATTTCAAACTTGAAACTGCTCTCCTGGGCAATTCGGTTTATGTCGCTTATACCCTATTACCTTTTAACCTTCGATATGTTAATAAATTACAAAACTTGCCTAAATATTCTTATTCTGATAATATGACCAAAAAACATGACCTATCGATTTAAATTATTTTTTTAATTTGAAAAACTACTTTTGTGACTTAATATAAAAGTTAGACATATGCTGTCGCTGACTTTTTTGTAGGCATTATCAAGCTCTACAACTTTTTTCTAGAACTTAATCATATATCTCTCATCGTTAAGGCAGCGTTAGTTAGAAACCTTTTCGTTCGACCGTTTTTTCCGACTTATTTTGGAAATCCGACTACCACGAAAAAGTCTTTACATTTTCGGATTAATATACAGCCTATGACACTCACAAATAACGTGGCTTTCTATTGGTAAAAGAATTTTTAAAATCGGTTCAGTAAATCCAGAGATTACTTCCTACAACGTCACAAACTTTACCTCTTTATAATATTAGTATAGATAAACATGACCTAACGATTTAAATTATTTCTATAATTTGAAAAACTACTTTTTGTGACTTAAATATAAAAGTTACACATATGCTGTCGCTGACTTTTTCGTAGGCATTATCAAGCTCTACAAGTTTTTTCTAAAACTTAATCATATATCTCTCATCGTTAAGGCAGCGTTAGTTACAAACGTTTTCGTTCGACCGTTTTTTCCGAATTACTTTGGAAATCCGACTACCACAAAAAAGTCTTTACATTTTTCGGATTAATATATAGCCTATGACACTCACAAATAACGTGGCTTTCTATTCGTAAAAGAATTTTCAAAATCGGTTCAGTAGATCCAGAGATTACTTCCTACAACGTCACAAACTTTACCTCTTTATAATATTAGTATAGATAGACGACACTGTCGCGGTTACATACCTATGTCGAATTATCTCTTTAACTATTTATGCAGTAAAAGGAAAAAGTGTTTTGTTTTAAACACTTAAGACGATAAATTTACGAATTTTGATAATAATTCATAATTGTTGATAATATGACCAATAAACATGACCTAACGATTTAAATTATTTTTATAATTTGAAAAACTACTTTTTGTGACTTAAATATAAAAGTTACACATATGCTGTCGCTGACTTTTTTGTAGGCATTATCAAGCTCTACAACTTTTTTCTAGAACTTAATCATATATCTCTCATCGTTAAGGCAGCGTTAGTTAGAAACGTTTTCGTTCGACCGTTTTTTCCGACTTACTTTGGAAATCCTACTACCACGAAAAAGTCTTTACATTTTTCGGAATAATATATAGCCTATGACACTCACAAATAACGTGGCTTTCTAGTGGTAAAAGAATTTTCAAAATCGGGTCAGTAAATCCAGAGATTACTTCCTACAACGTCACAAACTTTACCTCTTTATAATATTAGTATAGATTAAAACTGCTTCCACAGCGCAGCCGACCGCGATCTTTGGTTGCGAGCGCATGTCCCAATGGCGACGTCACATGTCGCATACGCACCGTGTGCGACGACAGCGCTAATTTTACGCGGTGGTCGCGCGCAATCAAGTAGTTATAACCGTGTACTCATAGAGGGCGCTAAAAAATACCCCTACCGTAATCGTACTGCGCTTCATCTCACCCCTCGCCTGTCTCAAGAGAAAGTTAAATTTGATTTAGCCAATAGCGTCACCTTAAGCATAAGACTGCCTACTTTCTGTGGTGGTCTAGATGACGGCAATGATCAGGAGTCTGATGATGATGATAAAGATAATGAGGATGTGGATGTAGAATGATATTTATTAATTAAAACTCTATTTGTATAATATTTATCAGTCACTTTTTTTTATATAATTTAAAATGTAGAAATAATTTAATATGATTTTTCTTTAATTAGAATACTATGGCACCTGACCCCAAATAACCCCAATTACTTATTTTTCTGATAGATAATAATTAACCCGTTGAGTATGAGTCAACCAAATCTGGTTGCGAAACAATTATCCGTTGAGTACGAGTCGACCAAATCTGGTCGCGCGTTTTTTTCACTTCTTTGACGTTCTCATATTTATTCATAATTATCTAATTGTTTTACAAAATGATATTTCAATATTCTATATTCGAAATTTCAATGCAATTATTGTGCAGTTGTTATTTTTATGATTGGTGTAGTAGTTTCGTAGTTATAGTACTTTAAGTCGATGTCGCCGAAAATCCTGCAAAAGAGACAGATGCATCCATGAAAATACCCATTTACTCCAAGGGTTAAGGAGTGTCCTTATAAGCATTTCTAAAGAAAATATGAAAAAAAATCTTATTTTTGTCGTCGTAAATTGATAATCCGGCCTTATGTGCGGCGCTTAGAACAATAATAAGGAACTGGATAAAATCCCTCATGAAAGAAGCAGGCATAGAAGCCACCCCGGGCAGCACAAGAGCAGCAGTCGCCTCGGAGAACTGGATCGAGGGTCTCCCAACGGAAGAAATTTTAAGAAGAGGAAACTGGACCCGAGAAAGCACCTTTCAAAAATTTTACTGGAAGGAGATCCAGAAGAGCACCCTACCACCAGGGAACCTTCTGGCAGCCCAGTTTAACCCAGAATAACTCCATCATGATGATTCCGGCCTCTCGTTTCTTTCCCATTTCAGGTTCATCGCATAGCATCATCGGAGCGGTCACCGGGAGATAACAGACAATATCTCAAAGGTCCTGGACATCGTCAAGGACTACATAATATAGGAGTTTTACCTGAAAATAAAACTCTTATTATGTGCTTGACGATGTCCAGGACCTGAACGAGCCCTACCCGGTGATCAGAAGCTATGCAGAGTCAACGCTCGGCGAAAGGCAGAGAGGCGGGCGTCACCCCCGGCCCACCCGTCCACGCCGAGCAGAGCGGGGAGGGGGAAAATGTTGCCAGAACACAAAACAAGGCCGAAAAAAGACAGGACATTCTCAAGGGTCCTATACATTGTCAAGCACATAATAAGGGGGGGCGCCAGTTTTGCATGCGGCAATTTTGCACAAATGTCACTTTTGACAGGTCCAAATTTGTTGAGGGCAGATTTGCAGGAGGCAACCTTGCAGGAAGCAACCTTGCAGGCGGCAACCTTCAGTACAGTTTTTAAGTTTTTCTGTTAGGTTAGGTTAGGTTTTTCTTTCCCTAAAATCGAAGTGACATTAATTACCGGCATCCTTGTAGTGGATGACTTTTATACATCAAACTAAACATTAAAAAAAAATGTTTCAAGTTTTTCTGTTAGGTTAGGTGATTTTGACATTTGCAAAACTGCCTTCTGCAAGATTGCCTTCTGCAAAACTGCCGCCTGCAAGAATGCCGTCTGCAAGATTGCCGTCTGCAAATTTGCCTTCTGCAAGTTTGATGGGACCCATAATAAGTTTTATTTTCAGGTAAAACTCCTATATTATTAACAGCAGAAGTCAATTTAATTAAACGCAATATTCGAAAGAATTGGTAATCGGAAAAAACAAATGCTTGAGACGCCATAGATTTTCGCCGAAATTCGTTCAAAAACGGAATTTCAACAAAGTGGATTTTCAAAACCATCAGTACAAAATAACAGCGGATAAAGAAAAATAACGGATCAAAAAGAAAAAGCGGACAAAAGCGAGCAGAATCAGAAAAAACCGAGCGGGGTCGCCACGCCTGGCCGTGTCCAAAGATAATGGATAATATCACTGATCATAGATAATATAAGTCGCGCCCATGATCATCACGGATCATATAAACATTATTATATTATCTTTGCACATAAATAATGATCATCACTGGCCGCGCCGACAGCGCCAAGCACGCGCCAAGACAGCGCGACGCCACCATTTTGCTATTTTTGTTGCGTCTGCTTAGTGATGGGCGTTCGGAATTGTGTGCATTCGTCTTTTTAAATATTTTTGTATTCGATACTTGTACTCATGTCAAGAAATAGTATTGTTATGGTAGCCAATATTTATAATCGTAATATTTTTTAATGGTATTTGAATGTTGATTCGTAATTTACAATACTACATTGAGTTCACAATTAAATACATCGAAACGTCGCTTCAGTACTAAAAATAATATACTTTTTCAAGTATTCGGTAAGTATTTGATACTTTTATGTATCAATGACACTTCTTTCTTCACGGTTCACATTGCTACACGGTGCTGCCAAATGTGAAAAATAATTCTTAAAAGGAATCAGAAAAATTATGCTTATTAATATTTTATTTTGTAGTTTTGTTTTTTTTCTATTTTGTTTATTTACAATTTATTTAATAATATTTTATGTCAAAATTAGAAAAAAACGAAACGTCACTTTCTCTAAACACACCACAGACTTTGGGAACTATAATCTATAGTTAGACGATAATCTATAGTACATCGGCCGAAGTTCTTATACTTTTTTTTTTAATTACGGTGTTGTTTTTTAATTGAAACGATAGATGACAGATTCTTGTTTGACATTTCGTTTTTTTTTTTAAATCTATCCGTACGTAAGGCAATGCGTACGCAGGCCTCCCACCATATCCAATTAACGTTATAAAAACAAATTTATTTTTCAAAAATCATTTAATTTGACATATTTGAGCCTCCACAAATGTTCAATAGCCTTCCGATGCATAATGCTTTAACGAGGCCACCATGTTGTCCAGACCTTCTGTTAAACTATTTTTCTTGAAAATTTCCACATCATTCATGTTGGTGAGGTCTTAAAAAAAAAGGAAAAAAGGATTCGTCACTGTCTAATCTTCTACCAGCACACTGACCTAAAATTCAAAATTAGTAATTATTAAAAATTCACTATATTCTAAGATTTTTTTGATGATATTTTTAATACTTACAGTTTTGAGCAGGTAACACCGCCCTTTTTATTGTTGCTGTTTCATATGCAAACGTTTGTTGAAGTTTATAAAAAGTCTCTCCTCTAACTTCTTACATACCAAATCAAATTATTTTTAACAAAGTCATGATATTTTATATATCCGAAAAAAAAAAACAGCTACCTACCCTAAAAAATAAGAAACCACGTTGATTATCAACATATAAATTAACCTAGTGGTGTTATAATGTTTATAAACCTTCCGTGTCTTAACTTACCACAGAACTCCAAGTAATTCTGGTACTATGATGACTCGATGACAGATATAGATGTACAATTAAGAAAACAGATAAGTCTAATGATGTAATCTGTAAAAATAAGTATAATTATTCATTCTGAAGGACATAGAAGTTATAAAAGTATGAAGAGAAGTCAGCAGTTGACTTATTTTCCACTAAGCGGCTATTGGCAGGTGTATTTATATACGAGTGGCGGCCGCGTCAATGGGTATGGTATATATGTCAATGGGTATGGCTCAAGGACAATTCGGCTCCGGGTCAAGACAGAATTCAAGTGGCCATGCTTAAAACGGTGACAAGCCTTATTTCTGGCCCTCTTACGCACATCATAAACAGGAGTTTTCAAAGCGGAATTTTCCCGGAGTGTTAAAATATGCCAGTCACACCAATACTTAAATCTGGGGACGAAGGAGACATTAGCAATTATCGCCCGATTTCCCTGTTGAGTGTAGTATCAAAAGTGATTGAAAAAGTGGCCAAAACTAGGCTAATGCACCACCTGGAATCAGCGAATTTACTATCGAATAATCAATATGGCTTTAGACAAGGTCGGGGAGCAAACGAGGCCATAAGTTCGGTTACAGAATTTATTGCCAAAAAACTCGATGAAAAGAAAAAAATACTTGGTATTTTCCTCGACCTATCTAAAGCCTTTGATACAGTCTCTCACGCAATCCTAATAAAAAAGCTTCACCTTTTTGGTATGCTGGTAAAGCTAATGAGTGGCTCGAAAGTTTCCTTACAAACAGGGCAAAGATCACTGCGATAGGTGATCAAGAAAGTATTAAACAAAATGTTTTATATGGTGTACCGCAGGGCAATGTATTGGGTCCGTTACTGTTTCTGATGTACGTCAATGATTTATACGATATGTCACTTAAAGGGAAAGGAAACATAATCTTATTTGCAGATTACACCGCTGTACTTATTGAGGCAGATACCTGGGAACAAGCGTTTACAGACGCGCAATGCTCCCTAGATACAGGGTCCGCCATGTAACGTTGTTTTTTCCAACTAGTGCTTATTTCGTGTATGGCAACACTTACCTCATGTCTGATTTGACAGATAATTAGTTTTATCCTTCCGCTGAACGAATATGGTTGTGTATACGCTTGAACAACGCTGGGAAATCTTGCGACATTACTTTGAAAATCATGGTAATGTTGCAGAATGTGTGCGAAAATTGCGTACGGATTTTGGAAGAAGAGAAGCACCGTCAGCTCCGTATGTTCGTTACCTTGTGAAAAAAGTGAAAGAAACTGGCATCCTCATCGATAAACCAACGCGTGAAAAGCCAAAAACAGTGCGTACACCCGAGAATATTGCTGCTGTGGCCGAAAGTGTGCGTGAATCGCCATCAACATCAGTTCACCGTCGTTCTCAACAATTGGACATTTCGCAGACATCATTGAGACGAATTTTGCGTAAAGACCTTGGTATGACGCCGTACAAAGTCCAATTGGTTCAGGAGTTGAAGCCAACTGACCATCCAATGAGTTTTCGCTTCGCTAAGTGGGCCTGCGATCGACTTGCAGAAGATGCGGATTTTGCCAAAAAAATCATCTTTTCAGATGAAGCTCATTTCCATCTTGGCGGGTATGTAAACAAGCAGAATTGTCGCATTTGGGGCACAGAAAACCCGCACGCATTCATTGAAAAGCCGGTGCACCCAAAACGAGTCACTGTTTGGTGCGGATTTTGGTCCAGAGGCATAATTGGGCCATTTTTCTTCGAAAATGAGCAAGAAGTGGCCGTTACCGTCAATGGCGATCATTATCGGGCCATGTTGAACGAATTTTTGTTCACAGAAATTGAAGAGGAGGATATTGGCAACATTTGGTTTCAACAGGACGGCGCTACGTGCCACACAGCCAACGCTACACTTGATGTTTTGCGCCCTGTTTTTGAAAATCGCATTATCAGCCGCAGAGCTGATGTCGTTTGGCCACCTCGGAGCTGCGATTTGACACCGTTGGACTACTTTTTGTGGGGTGCCGTCAAAGATAAGTGTTACGCCGACAAACCAGAGACAATTGACGCTTTAAAGGACAATATTCGTGAAGCCATTGGTGAAATACAGCTGCACACAATCGATAATGTACTTAAAAATTGGACCCATCGTGTAGGCTACTACATGGCCAGCCGAGGCAGCCATTTGAATGAAATTATTTTCCATCATTAACCGGAGGGATTGTACTTTCAAATAAAAAAAGAAATTTGAAAAAATATTCAGTAGTTTTTTTTTAATAGCATTTTCAAAAAAAACTTATTTGGCGGACCCTTTACAATCAAAACATGGCTTGATCGTCATATATTAACACTTAATATCTCGAAGACGAAGTACTTAGCATTTGCCCGCAGACCTAACCTAACATCCAAAGTATTACCCTTGAAAATTCACAGAGTTTATTGTAATGTTTTTTCAACCCAGAATACCTGCAAATATGAGCATATAAACATTGAAAATAAAATTAGATATTTGGGCATAGAAATAGATTCAAAACTCAATTGGGAATTCCAAATTAAATCGCTTACGGCGCGAACGAGGAAACTATTGTATATATTCCGCGAACTTAGGACTATGCTGAGTAAAGAAACACTGCGAATGGTGTATATGGCTCTTGGCCAAAGTATATGTGCGCATGGTATTATAACGCGGGGCTCATGTACAAAAACAACAATGGACCTACTATTAAAAGCACAAAAGCTACTAATAAGAGTCATAAACAAAAAGCCTCCTCGGTGCAGTTCAAATCAGATCTTTGCGGAGTTTAAGGTTTTGGATATACGTCAGATATTTATTATGCAGTGCCTTGTAAGCTTTCATAAATCTAAAGAGTACAGAGCAAGAAGTCAACAAATGTACTTGACCAGACATGCCGAAAAGAAAATTTTCACCATCCCGAAGGTAAAAAGCACATTTGCCCGAAGACAATATTTTTTATCGCCCCGAAAGTTTACAACTCATTATGTGAAACCACGAAACAAGTGAAAAATAATATAACTTTTAAAAGTAAAGTAAAAACCCGGCTCCTAGACATTGGGCGCTCAAAAACTGAAGAACCAATTACTACTATAGAGTGAATATTAAAAACACATATATTTCTAAAATTTTACAATATTTCACACTATTTTCTTATACATATTATATATTACAGTGTAGTGTTAATACTTTGCCTATTTTTCTACTTAAATTTATTAAATATAATGCAAAGTTAAAAAATATATTTTTTTGTTTAGTTTTAATTGCATACATTTATTTTTTTCCCTTCTTTTTATTTTTAGTTTTAATTTGTGTAAAAACACATTGATAGACTCATTCATTTGTTAGATATAAAAAGTCTCTGAAAATTGCAGTCAAATGCGTCAGTTCGCGCAACAACCAAATGTTAACTCAGAACAGCCAGATTCAGACCTTCTTGGTCTAGTTGGTTGTACGATTTCGCCTCATTTCGGATATGCTAGCACATTTATATGCATAGAGCTATATTTTTTCTCTATACTAATGTTTATTTTTAACTATTCTGCATATATAACAGTATGTATGTCCATGTCTTTTTTTGTACAAAATAAAATGTATAAAATAAAATAAAAAATCTATCTATGCGGCGTAACTTGTCTGCTAACACAACCAACAAAAATTTTATATATTTTAACAAATAAAACCCAAGCAAAAGAACTATTACTGTTGAATATGAGAGGATAAAAGCTCAAAATAACGGTAAGCCAAAAATAAACAACAAAAACAAACAGCAGTGACGTGTCCACCCTGTCTGTGCTCTGTGCGTCGCACTTTGAAACATTTTGACAGCTGCGAAATTAGAGGCCGACCAACATTACTTTAATTTTATCTGAATCGAAACAGAGATATTTCAATTTCTGCCCAATTAACTTAATAAGCAATGAAAAAAAAATCATGTTGACATTTTATTTGCTTTTAGCGCTGCTATGTTATATAAAATACCAAAATTAAAGTTACATGTGTTTATGAGATCAAATGATGTTTCCTGCATGAATATATACTTAAAAAAATAAGGATTAAAAATTAGATCAATACCAATCAAATATTGTACTAATAACATAATCTAATCAAGTTACCAGGGAAATTTCAATAATCATTTCAGGGAAGGACCCAAGTGAAATGATATTGAAATGCTAAATAAAAATATGGTCATAACCGAATCCTGATCCTGAGCATATGCTTGACGCTGGCGAAACACTAAAATGACTAATCAATATATCCCAAAGTTTTAACGTAAATATGATAATAAATATGTAAGCACCTAATTTTGTGAGTACTCATTATGTCTTGATAATGCATGTGACATTAAAAACAGAAACAAACCAACGACGTTAAAAATAGAAAAAAACACAAATTTTACTGTTATAAAAAAATATCAGTTTTACAAGTTATATTTTAAATCTCTAAAATTATAAGCATTGCCGTACTACAAGCGTTATATCATATATTTCAGAAGTTTGTATCTATGTGTACAAAATGTGCGCAAATGTAACCATAATTAACAAAACAATAGGCAAAGGATGCTATTACAATTACTAAAGTTAGTCTATTTAAGCATAGTATAATACACACACATTATGTACAAGTGTTTTTACTGCACGGGCATTTTTTTAGGGAATGAATCAGTGCAAAGATGTAAGCAACTTTTGATGTTTTTTTTTTTAAAAGAAAAAAAATAAATAAAAAAAGTTTTTTGTTTTTGTTTTTTTAATTTGAAGAAGTCGACTGGTAAATAAAGGCTTGAGAAGCGTTTGTGCGCGTTGCACCATCCAGTGGCAGATAATATAGCGAATATAAACAATATTAGCGACATTTTACCTACCGCTAGATAGCGCTTCGTGATTACAGCTTTTCATACTTAAAAAAAATGTATTTTACTTATTTTCAACATTTTTTATCAAAAGTCACTTGCTTTGTTGTATTGAGTCACCTACTAAAAAAATGCCCGTGCAGTAAAAACACCCCATATAAGAGGAGAACGTTGTGATCGATAAATTACTGGATATTTTTTTATAAAATCCTAAAATCCTAAAACCTAGTAAACGATAGCAAGATATTTTAATTCATAAAGGTTTTGTTCATTACATGATTTTTACAAGATGCCCAGTGAGACGGCATGTAGTTTGTACTTTAATACATTTTTAATAAATAAACAGTCCAAGTAATAAAATGAACAGTTCACGCACCAATTTCGAACAGAGAAGATAGTAGAACACTACCGGTCTCACCACCATTCGTGAAATCGAACAGATTCCGGATCACAACGCACCGCGTCCCAATGGCGCCTCTTTTTGTATAATCGACAACTGCTCTAAGCGTTTTTCGCCATCTCCCTTGGTCGCAGCTGCTCCAGTTGGCATACATCACTCCTCCCTCACAACATCGTGTTTAATATCTCTTCTATCGCTCGGATTATCGTTTATTTTTACGAAATTACGGATCTAGGCGTTTGATTAATTAGCTTCGTTTTCGTTCTGGTAATTTGTTTTTAACAAGTACCTAATGATACTAATGCTAACATTATTTACTAACCAAAACATTGTAAAGAAATATGTTGACCTAAATAAAAACGCTATTAAGTTGTCGGTTTTGTACCTTCGATCGGCCTCTATCGGTGGAATGAAGGCCTCCATAGAACATAGAGCGACCAAAAACAAAAATGAAACGTTGATTCGAGAGATTTCTATTGGTTGATTTTTTATATGAAGATTAACGGGCATGATCTATTGATCTATCACAAATCCATTCACAGTGCTTACCAAGGCCTTACGCCTTACTTTTTGATCGCTTTTTGAGAAATCTCCACGATGGGCCGCGTGGAGTGAAGAAAATAGCTTTCCTTTGTCCTCACACATCGAAAAACCCAAATTCATCGACGAATCGTAGGTTTCTCCGAGGTCAAACTTTCGCTATGTTGGAGTTCGCTTTGTTTGTCAGAATACGTTGTCGCGTGGTTGTCGCTTTCCTCTGAGATTTCATGTTGGAGTTCGCTTTGTTTGTCAGAATACGTTGTTGCGTGGTTGTCGCTTTCCTCTGAGATTTCGTGGTCGATTTAGTTGGTACGTCTTTCTAACAGGAACAGCTCGGAATCCACTGGATTTAGTTTAAATTTACGTTTTGTTTCGCTAGAAATTCACTTTACCCGTGACGGACGAATGCCAATCGAGATTGACAGCATTTGTTTTATTCGATTTACTAAAAATTTTGGCGAAACTATCATTTGTCCCGCATTGTTATTTGGATTTCTACTTGTTTGTAGTTACGGGTCTTGTTTGTTTGAAGTTTTTTGGATTTCTACTTGTTTGTAGTTAACAATATAATGTTGGCCCCGTTGATAGATTCTAAGGTTTCCTCTTCTCAGATTGATAATAAGGTTTATTATGGATTACCTCACAAAAATTACATGGTTTTGCAAGAAAGGCAAATAAAGAAATATTTGGAGATAATGACTTCGAGTTAAAAATGCACAGCAGATTGGTTTTAAAAGTAGTTTTCCAATTGTTTGCAGTTAATGTTCAAATACGATATTGAAATATTGACTTGATAAATTCCATTATTCTCCAACCATTCTTCTCAAATTGAAAATGAGGTTTATTATGGTTTACATTGCGAAAATTACTTGGTTTTGCTAGAAACGCTAAAAGAAAAATGGTTGTAGATAATGATTTTCCCTAAATATTGTTTGTAGAGTTAATAATGCACAGCAGATTGGTTTTAAATTAGATTCCACTTGTTCATAGCTAGCATTTAACCCGTTGAGTATGATACGACCAAATCTGGTTCTGAAACAATTATCCGTTGAGTATGATACGACCAGATCTGGTTCCGCGTTTTTTTCACTTTGACGTTCTCATATTTATTCATAATTATCTAATTGTTTTACAAAATGATATTTCAATATTCTATATTCGAAATTTCAATGCAATCATTGTGCAGTTGTTCTTTTTATGATTGGTGTAGTAGTTTCGTAGTTATAGTACTTTAAGGTCGATGTCGCCGAAAATCCTGCAAAAGAGACAGATGCATCCATGAAAATACCCATTTACTCCAAGGGTTAATTACAATATAGAAATGCTGACTCCGTTGATAAATTCCAATGTTGTCTTCTCAAATTAAAAATGACGTTAATTATGGTTTACATTGCGAAAATTATTTGGTTTTGCAAGAATCGCAGATAGAAAAATGGTCATAGATCATGATTCTTCCTTCATATTGCTCGTTGAGTTAAAAATGCGCAGAAGATTGGTTTATAGAGTAGATTTCTACTTGATTGTAGTTAGCGTTCAATTACAATGTCGAAATGGTGACTCCGTTGATGAATTCCAATGTTGTCTCCTCTCAAATTGAAAATAAGGTTTATTATGGTTTACATTGCGGAAATTATTTGGTTTTGCTAGAAACTCAAAAGAGAAAATGGTTGTAGATAATGATTTCCCTAAATATTGTTTGTTCGAGTTCAAAATGCACAGGTTGTAGTTATCGTTCAATTACAATATTAAATTGTTGACTCCGTTGATAAATTCCAATGTTATCTCCTCTCAAATTGAAAATAAGGTTTATGGTTTACATAATGAAAATTACTTGGTTTTGCAAGAATCGCAGATAGAAAAATGGTCATAGATCATGATTCTTCCTTAATTTTGCTTGTCGAGTTCAAAATGCACAGGAGATGGTTTAAAAACTAAATTTCCATTTTGTAGTTATCGTTCAATTACAATATCGAAGTGTTGACTTCGTTGATAAATTCCAATGTTGTCTGTTCTCAAATTGAAAATGAGGTTTATTATGGTTTATATTGCGAAAATTATTTGGTTTTGCAAGAAATTCAGATAGAAAAATGGTCTTAGATAATGATTTTCCCTAAATATTGCTTTTTGAGTTAAAAACGCAGAGCAGATTGGTTTTAAAAGTAGATTTCCAATTGTTTGCATTCAAATACAATATTGAAGTGTTGACTCCGTTGATGAATTCCAATGTTGTCTCTTCTCAAATTGAAAATGAGGTTTATTATGGTTTACATTGCGAAAATTATTTGGTTTTGCATGAATCGCTGATAGAAAAATGGCCATAGATCATGACTCTTCCTTAAGGACGCATTTCCGTTTAGACGCCCTTCAATTTTAGGTATTTAGTCATACTACTACATCGCGCACAGCTCCCTCACACAGCGTCACAGTCGCTTGCACATGAAACGCCGTTTCGGATTTATATTGGCATTGCCCAAGCGCGCATAAAAACGTGAGGAGGATTGAAACCTCGGACCTAAACAACGATCGAGGCTCTCTGTCTAACTCACGAAGGCACGCCACGAGTAAAAGGGATAATTCTTTGTTTGGCAACCGCGGGTTATCTGTGTGTTTCATGTCACTGCATGACAGACTAGTGGACCATAACATTTGGTTGTCGTGCCGCATTTTAGCGAAATATTGAAAAATCTCCGTGTTTCGGCTACATTTGAATCGAATTGCATTGCACATAGTTTTTGTTTTGTATTGTTTATGGGTATCGCCGTAAAAATTTGTATTATACATTCGTGAATCAGTAACACATGTTGGCCATCAGTAACATTCAAGATTATACGTAACAATCGTGAGTTTCATAAAGGTCTGTTTATAACATAATAATAATAATAATAATAATAATAGTAATATTTTTATTTATTTATTCAAAAAAATATACATTTCGGTTGGTTTACAATGCAGAATCTGCCTAACTAGGCCATAGCCTGACCATAACATGAAAGTCAATGGGCACCATTTTATTTATTTTTATTACAGTTTTAGTAAATCTTAAATTTATTCAAATCGTCCTCGAATTGTAGCACTCCACGACGATTGCAAATAGGATTGTTCAAAACTTTGGTAATATCGTAAATACACATGTCTAATATGTCTTCTGCTTGTGGCCAGTAGAATAAACCATTAGATTTCTTACGCATGAACTTAACCTTTACATTCATTCTGTTAATTGCAAGGATTTGCCCGACGTAACATTTCGAAATTCTGTTAGTTTGAAACCTAACCAATACGTATTTACCTTCCGCAACATGCTGGTCTTCTAAAATGTTTATACCTGATGAACCTGGAATATTTGGAGTTATATTTTCTTGGTGCTGTATATAATCTGTATTTAGTGCTTCGGTTCCCAAATTGGTTGGTTTGTGTTTCAATAAAATTCCTGTATTTTCATCCAAGATTAAAGGTTGCGGATCTTTTGAATTCGTACTAAGAACTGATTTTTCAGAGCTATCAGATAAGTAGCCATCGATATCATTATCTGTGTCAATGTAGTCTATTAGTACTTCGTCACTGTCCGAACTTTCTGATACGTAATCTGTTTTTCTCCGTTTTTTATGTTTTTTTTTCATTTGCACTTTTTTAAAATTTGATTGTCTTTTTCTATTTACGTTTCTTTGTAAAGCTTCAGCCTCGACTTGGTGATTGGGTGTATTTTCCGTGTAGTCCTTGTTGGTTTTTGTTTGCTGTAGGCTCTGTTGATCTTTCTTTACTGTAGAACCAGATTTAACAGTGTTTGGCATGGGCAAAAGAAGATGAGATTTTAAATCAAGACATTTACAATTTACAGGCCTGGTACAAAAACAACTCAAACACCTATATCCGATAACGTTTTCTATCTCTGTATTGGTCACTTGATGTACTTCCATGGTCAGTGGAATGGGCTTTAATTCAGCTGGTAATTTATTTTTACCAATTTCGTCTTCAGAAATGAAATGTATCATCACTGATGTGTCGGATTCTTGCAGCGTATTAAAAGCAACTAATGCATTAGGTATGTCAATCCCATGTGACACATAGTTGTCGAGTCTTCTTTTAATTGCGGCACCCACACCGTCCGCTGCACCCTTTCCATGAGAAGTTTCTGAAAAATTCCATGTGGAATAAGGGAAACCTCGTTCTTTCGTGGTTTTTGTAAATAAATAGAAATTTTTCTTCTGTTTGTACTGTGTACTCGCGCCATCGGAAAAGAAATGTATCGTGGTAACATTAGGGTACTCGTTTTTTATATAGTCTAGTACTGGACCGAGGTGAGCCCATATCGCCTCAGGTCCGTGGTCAGTACTAGGTGACAGTGTCGCAAATGCTTTTGGGTCTTGATGTTTTGTATAAAGCACCCCAGTGTGGATAGAAATTTCGGTCTTCGAAGCTCCAAAATGCATTGACTGCACTTCTGTCGCTAACTTACACACCCAGTTTTCCGAAAAATCTATAATCATAGCTACTTCTGTATCCGACAAACTTTTCAAACAATCCGAAGCTTGTATGTATTGATGCTTAATATTGTAAATGTGTTTTTTAATTTTTCTCATTTCTTCGTTAAATTTGTCTATTAATTCTTGTACAGTTCCATTTTTCTTACTCTTCACAATTTTCTTTGTCAATTTTATATTGCCAGTTTTGTCTTTATATTCATGTTTTTCATTTTGCGATTCTTCCCATGAAATGTTTTGACCAGGATCTATTCCTTCCCATTGTAAATTTATTGTCTTATTTTTGCAAATGTCACAATCTGCATACGCACAATCTTTGAATCTCATATCGCAAACATATTCTGAAGTTATGACATCAATTATTTTATTTGGATCATTTGAAGCATAACATTGTGCTTCAATCATTCCTATCACTTTTAGCGTACTATATTTCAGCCATACGTTTTCGTGCTTCGTACACGCACACGTATTACGATTGGTTATCTTTGGGCGTATAACGTAGAATGGTCGATATTTCTTGAAAGCTGTTAATTTTGCTGTCCCTCCTTCATTCCTATATTTTTTGTAAAGCTCAGTCAAGCTGTTATGCAAGTATCTAATTTGCTGTTTATTTTTCTTAAAAGTCTTACATTCCTTTTTCCCCGCTGTCGCTTTGCTGACGTCATCCCTTTCGTAAAATCTTTTAATATGATTGATGATTGCATTCTTCTTGTTTATGGCTCTGCGGTCGATAGTTCTGCGAATGTTACCCTTTAAACCTATAACTCGAGCCATTCGAATGTTTGATTTGTACTTCCGAGTAATGTCATTATTGACGGATCTTTTAAGAATATCTCTTTCTGCGTCTGTTGTTGAACTTTTGTATGAAGCTTGTAATGAAGTCACTAGAACATTGTGAGTTAACAATTGTTTCTTCACTTTCTCCTTCATTTCAGCTGGTATGTCTGGTAAATTCTTTTCTATGAAGCTATTTGTTTTTGAAGCTGGAGTCAAATTTTCTGGTGTTTGTGCTTCATATTTTTTCATCTCATCTATGGTTTTCATTAAATATTCGTTTTCTTTACGAATATTTTTTACCTTTCTCTGAAGTGTTTTAATTGTTTTCTTTTGCATCTTTATTTTATCTTCAAAATTCGCACTCTTATCAGCCCATTGCCGTTGCATTTTACGACGCTCAGCTAATCTTGCTTTTCGCGCAATAGTCTCAAGATTTTCCGTTCCAGAATTCGTTTCTTCGTTATTTTGCATGTTGTCTTCAATATTGACCTTCACTAGACTTTTATCATTCCATCTTTTCTTCCTATTTCTCCATTTGTCTCTCTCTGCTGCTTTACCTGCTTCATCATAGTCCTTTATCTTTTTTCTTTTTTTGTTTCGTTCTGCATTTCTTTTCTTAACTTCTTCATATTTTTCGGGATTCTGTGACCGCATTCTTTCCCGGTACTGTTTTTGCTTTTCAGCATTAGTTAGAGGCATCTGGAAACAAGAATACTAAGTTTGTATATCAGATGTATCATAATAATAAGTGTGTTGTAGTGTCTGTAGTTTACATTCACATGTTACAGTACCTAATATATACTATTTCGGTAGACCATATGGTCTATTGAAATAGTGTTCAATAATTTATATTGTGATAGTACCCATGAATATATGAACAACTTTTACTATGTTACCAACTCTGAATTCGCGGAAAAAATTTGCTGTTTCATACTATGAATTAAAATTATTAATACCTATGGCAGATGCAGGACCGATTATGTGAATCCTGAACTACTAAATAACATGTCTACCGAAATGAAACAATCCTCAAATGGAGAAAACATAAAATCGAAATTAAAATTTCATTTCTTATCAAAATTATAAATGAAAAAAAAACAAGAAAACACAAAAAAAAACGTAATAATAAAATAAATAAAACCGAAACACTCAAATAAGGAGCAACCTGTATGTACGCGATTTGCCCAGCAAGCAGGCGCACCGAAATATAATTCACTGCTCATTACAGCTTAAAATAGCGGTGTAAATTGCTGGTATAAATACAATGTTATGTAATCAATTAATGAATTTGGTGGTAACCTAATTGAACTTGATCGAACTGTTAACTTGTAATTTAATATAAACGTAATTTATTATATGGCCTAGTTAGTCAGATTCGGAGTATAAAACAAATTGTAATTTAAATTTTTGATCAATAAAATAAAGTTATTATTATTATTATTCAATTAATTTGAACCAATATAAATACGTCCTAATTTCACGAATGTTACGTAACACATCAGCAACAAATGGTAACATACGGTAACGATCGTGAATGAAAAACACGCGCGACATAACCTTTAAATTGTTTCATTTGTAAATGAATAATGTTAGTAACGATATAAACACATGATCGTAATAAGCATTAATAGATCTAAGTACAAAATATACGACAGATAACATATTCAAATATTTACCTTGATAATTCCAAGCTAAATCCCACTCAAAATTCTCACGACAAATTCACGACCGAGACGTCGACCCACTCAGAGCAAAAGGAAAGATGGCAGAGTAGTTTATTATGTTGTCCATACTGCAACAAAGAGTTGCCATACGCAAAAAAATACTTAGGGATGCCAGTCTTTTATCAGTTTTCGATCAAATTGGTAACACACCAAAAGTAACATTCGGGAAACAAATATGGTGACAAACCATTTGCAACATATATTTTCAGTAAATAATATATATATTCTTTTTACTAGTAAAGAAAACAAAAGATACACAATTTAAGTAAATTCGAAGATATTCAACATTTTAAATATCTGACTACTTTGATCGCATCTTGTCATAAAAGGGGCAAAAATGGATTGGCGATGTAAATTTTAATAGGCAATTGAAAAAATGTGTTTGTTGTTAAAATTAATAAATCATATCACTTCATGCTTGTTTGCAGTAATTTCTTGTATTTTGATACATTTTCTAATACACTTCACTATAATTAAATTGAATTATGCATTAGACCATAAGTTTTTATAGAAAAACTGAAAGTAGTTAGGCGACACACAAACAACAAAAAAAGTACAAATTTATACGACGATACCCTTATCTCGTCCATGATATTTTATTGTGTTTATATTAGACCTCCTATAAAGTCTTTTTTTTACATTTTATGACTTCTTTCGTTTTCTACAAATAAATCATATTTTATTGTATATCGTTTTGTTGATAAACGCTAGGACGCATTTTTGTTTAGACGCCCTTCAATTTTAGGTATTGAGTCATACTACTACATGCGCACGGCTCCCTCACACTGCGACCGGCGCTAAGCAGGGAAACTATACACATCTTGATACTTTCTTTTTATTTGGAATTTTTCAAGTGTACTTACCTGGCCTATTTTTAAAGAAAAAAACAATACTAAATTCGATGATTTTAATGCAAAATACGAAAGGTATATATAAATACAAAATACACTTGAACGCCGCCTGTCTACTAGAATTTTAGTATTCCTAGACTAATGAAACATTATTTAAACGCAATAATACGTATATTATAATGCAATGGATAAGTATATATAGTAGAATACTATAGATATATTAGGTTCATAGTAAATTGCGTTGTAAAAACTATGTATTATACGAAATTCTCTTTTATATTATAATCATAATCAAAATAATAAATCAACAGAAAAAAATACACAATATAACGTAATAACAATTAGATAAATTATATACAAGAAGATAAATTATATACACTTGCTTGCACAAAGAATAAAAAAATACATAGAAATTAAAACATACAAAAAACAAATACGAGTAGATACGATCTCTTCCAGATGAATTTGGAGTTGTGTGCTAGTGCTAGCAAACCTATCATTATTTCCACATATCGCTAGATAAACGGAAAATCTTTATTTCATATGTTTTCATGAGAATGTGATGAATGTTCCCTTAAGTCCAAATTTCTCTTGAACCTTGGATCAATTAACTCTGGAAGTAGACAGTTCTTATAAAATCGAATTAATTGTGTTTCCATATTTTCCTTCCAGAAATGATCGTCTTTTGCTATGAATTCATATTTTATTTTTCCAGGGCCCGTCCAGATAACAAACACGCAAGTATTTTGCCCTGTTATTCGTAGTTGACCTTGGATTTGATAGAACCATTTATGTTTCTTGTTGATACTAAATTTGTTTAAAGTGTATTTCCAAAAGTCAACTTTTTTTTGTCTTATCGCTTCTTCTGGATCCATATCATATGCCGACGATGGGCATTTGACTTCTACCATACCATGTTCACATTTGCCATCTGGACTCGCACCCAGAAAAGAAAATTCTTTATCTACTGACAATCCACACTGTAAAATTTTCGTTTTTAACACCTGTTCAAGGTCGCGTAGTGCAGTATACTCATTATTTTTCCCGTGTTTGATGGATGGTACATTACTTAGGTCTCTTCCATATAGTATTTGTTTTACTAATAATGCGCAATTAGTACTTGGTCGCCGTTTACATACTGTGGAGAACCATGAAGCTGTCAATAATTTCCTTCTGGTTTCCAACCATAAAGGACTAGCACTTTGTAAAATGGTATCTTGTTCTATTTTGTCTTTTTCTTCAGGTGTAATTTCTAATTTTAACAATAAGTCTTTTTTAGCTATTTGGTATTGTATGTCGTCCATGTCAACTTTTTGACATTCATCGCCGTAATGAGCGTCCTTATTAGCTGAGTGTTTGATGATTTTCTTCTTTTTGATACATTTTTCTATTCTTTTTACATTTAAACGATGGCGAATGCTTTCTAATAGACTTATTTCAGGGTTTGCTTCAGTGCCAAAAATAAATTTATGTACAGTTGATTGTAAGACAGTCAATCTACAGTATTATCAATTTTGCGCCACTTCGTATGCTGATCTTCCATCTCATATAGTGCATTCCAAATCATATAGTGCACTTTTTCATTGATTTCCTGTATGTTCGGATGTTCTTCACGTGGATCATCTCGGGGATGCCTTCTCGGTCACATTTAAACTCGGACGACTATTTGTTCACGGGGTAAATTGAAGCTTTGGCACGGGGTAAATTGAAGAATTGAATTGCTTACGAACACTAGTCCTAGTGTTCGTAAGCAAATTATACAAAGCGGGCTTGACTCCGGACGACGTCGGGATCATAACCCCTTATATACTTAAAATAAGAAAAATAAGGTCGCTGTTCCAATCGATGGGGCTCGAAGCGCCGAAAGTTGGATCGGTGGAAGAGTTTCAAGGGCAGGAGCGAAAAGTGATAATTCACGACGGAGCTAACGGATGCATTGAGTAGAATGAATCTTAGTGTATAAAAATATCTGGAACAGTTTACATAAACAAAGCCTGATGGGCTCCGACTATTCTTACGGCGTCGTTTACGATGACTTGACCTTCCGGAGTGGCGGGTAAATCTTCCGCAGTTTTAGCTGAGACGAAGCGTTCTATCAATAGGTCTTGGGCTGCCTTCGCCTTGATGTTAGTTCCTCTTCCTCGGAAAGACCTCAGAGAGCCTTCTCCATTTAACTTGATTAGGAGTTCGAACGCAGAGTATGCCGCAGACTTGTACAACGTTGATCTGACCACGCCAAGATCTCTACGGAAACCGAAAAACCTGTTTCCGCCCACTTCGGTCATGGCGGCGGGGAAGTTCACAATTTCGCCAGACGTGAGAGTGTTGATCTTCTCCCAGGGACCGGGTACTTATATATCGCGCGCGCAATGGGAGAAGGCCAGAGCCTGTTTTGTCGCGTAGAGCGATCTGTGCCCGCTAGATAGCAATAGGCGCTCGCAAATTCATATATTAGTTTAGTGACTTTAATTAGTGGCTTTTCGGATTGTATGAAAGAATGACTGGGGCCAATGGCTGATTTTAGCAGCCTTGCCGTCTGTAGCGGACTCTCAACTTACCATTTTGGTCAGGCAACGAGTCCTCTCTCTCCGTCTCTCTGTCTCTCTCACTGGGAGTTAATGGGCCCTTGCTGAGTTGGGTTGGGGTTGGGGAAAGGCGTCGAAATAGGAGATACAAGAGGAGCTCTTCGTCGGAATATGATTATTTTAGCAAAGCAGTTGAATCCGGACAATATACAGTGGGCTTCTGAATTTTCGGAAATTTGTCAGTTAACTGCTTTATTTTATTCCTTTCCTATTTTTCCTATTTATATTTCCTATTTTTACAAGGGTTGTCTAAAAAGTTCTCGGCTTGATAGCGAAAATGACAATTTATGATTTCAAAATAAATTTATGTACAGTTGATTGTAAGACACCAGAATTGTAGGATATTACGGCTGCAGCACAGCGACCAGCATATGACCGCCGTTGTGAAAAATTTACCCTTTTTCCACCAACAAACTTCGCAACTCTGGCGTTAAAGCTTTCTACCAAATTATTTGTTTCGTTGTGTACAAAGCTATATGCATGCAACGATAAGCGATGAGCCAAATCCTCTACTTTTTGAAACACTCCATTATTTTTCAGTTCTGTCACCATATTGTTACCACGCGTCTTGATTTCATCGGTACAAAAATATGATGAACATTTTGAGTGATCTCCGAAAATGTGATATGGACCATTATTTATGTCAATTTTTATATTGTCCAGTTTTTCTGAAAATGAAATATTTTGCTGAGTCCAATATTTGATGCTACTATCTACTCCCCAGCGTATTCGCAAATAATTCTCCTTTAATAATTTTCGAGATCTTATGGGATGTATGGTGTTGCTCGAGATCGATAGAAGTCCTTTGCAGTAGTTTCTGAGCAAATGATTTTTACATTCCACTTTACCCACTGTCACATTCTCATATGGCCTAGCATTTCGAATACTAGCGTACGTACTAGAGTCACCATCAGCAACGTACTGGTTGTAAATGAGCCCATGGTCTTTTAAGGATCTTTTAAATCCTTCAGTTATTATAGCTGCCTCCATCGCAGTAGAGGGCCCATTAAAATTTTTAAAGCAAGTATGATCTAGCGGATCGACCTTTTTTGTATTTGCACGTAAGCAAATCTGACAAATTTTATTTTTAACGCCGTAGTAAAGGACTTTTTTTTAATATATCCCAACAACAGCCCCCGCTCCAGATGAATCACAGTAATTAGTGCCATAGGAACGCCTACTCCATCACCCGATACAGCTATCATGGGTGTTCCATTCTCATCTGTACTTCCAACAGCTAAAGCATGGGCATTTTCTTCGTTGCCGGCTTCGGTCATACAATGCTGGGCTGTTTTTTCCCACCATTCACATATTTTATCATGAGTGGCTTGGTATAGTCGTAAACACATAGGGGGTACATTAGCATGACATAGAAGGGTGTTCAGTTGTGTGTATCCTCCACCCGTAGACATAATACTAGCCACAAGTTCTTCATTAATGTCCATGATATTTTCAGTAGGTTTTGATGAGTTCAAGACAAACTTTTACCACAGATTTGACACTGCATTTTATATGTGGAGTTTAGTCCAGTCTTCTTTTCTTTTATTATTTGAACTTGTCCTAAATTACAACCAAACATTGAATTGTGACTCCCAATATCTTGTAACTGTTCAAAAAAATAGTCCAGTTCTACAATTCTCCTGCCTTCAATCCGAAGCAGCCCTGTATCTTCATCTTTGGTGTTCTAAAACAATACAGATAGGTTTAGAATAAAATTAATAACATATTATTATCAAAATCGACAGAATTTGAATTTTATTATATTTACATAAGAAATTTCATAGCTGGCGGATTCAGATATCTCTTTAGAAGTACTAGGTTCTTCCTGTTCTTCTATTAACGATAGCAAGCTGTCGTCTATTAATCTATAAATTTCGTCGCGTGGAGCGAGCTGCGTCCGCTAGATAGCACTCGTTAGATAGCAAATTAATTTATTTAATTGTTTTTTTTTACGAATTGTGTTATTAATTTATTTAATTGTTAATTACGAAGAATAGGCAAGCCCGGCTTTTCGGCTTATATGAAGAGACCGCCACTGATAGCAATAGGCGCTCGCAAATTCATATATTAGTTTAGTGACTTTTTAATTAGTGGCTTTTCGGATTGTATGAAAGAATGACTGGGGCCAATGGCTGATTTTAGCAGCCTTGCCGTCTGTAGCGGACTCTCAACTTACCATTTTGGTCAGGCAACGAGTCCTCTCTCTCCGTCTCTCTGTCTCTCTCACTGGGAGTTAATGGGCCCTTGCTGAGTTGGGTTGGGGTTGGGGAAAGGCGTTGAAATAGGAGATACAAGAGGAGCTCTTCGTCGGAATATGATTATTTTAGCAAAGCAGTTGAATCCGGACAATATACAGTGGGCTTCTGAATTTTCGGAAATTTGTCAGTTAACTGCTTTATTTTATTCCTTTCCTATTTTTCCTATTTATATTTCCTATTTTTACAAGGGTTGTCTAAAAAGTTCTCGGCTTGATAGCGAAAATGACAATTTATGATTTCAAAAACTATCTATATTTCAACATAATACGAGGGGTCATTTGAAAAGTTACAAACATAGTTGTACGAGCATTTTACTGAAAACCGATACAACTTTCAAAATGGTCGATTTAGTGCATCAAACCGTGATGGAAGATCATCGATTGACTGTTAAGGATATTGCTGCGGCTTGTAGGATATCACAAAATTTTACATCAAGATTTGGATATAAGAAAATTATCCGCGCGCTGGGTAACCACGCAGGCGGTGGACGATCGGCGAAAAGGGCATACGGATGGACATGCCGCGTAAGTGTTGCACGAGCTTGCATTGCTTCTGCACCCACCCTATTCGCGAGATCTAGCTCCAAGCGACTTCCTGTTTCCTAATTTAAAAAAATATCTAATGGAAAAAAAAATTGGTCAAAAAACGCTGTATGCCAGTGTTTTTTGGGTTTAGACAATATATTTTTTTCTGATGATTTAAAAGGATGGGAGAAACTTTGGACCAAATCTATCAAGTTGCAGGGAGTTGACGTAGTGTCAAGAAATAAATTTTCTTTTGCTTCTAAATATGTGTTTTTCTTTAAAAGGCCGGAAACTTGTCAAATTACCCTCGTATTAATAATCTTTAATTCATTTCATCTAGCGGTGTTTCAGTGCCATTATCTAGTGTTCCTCCAGAGGTGCTGCAAAGTACCCGTTTTCATCAGCAATCGCTTCTCGATTGGACGAAAATAGTTGTTGACCAGCGATGAACTTTTGAGTTTTGGGAAGAGATGAAAGTCTGAGGAGCCGAATCAGGGAAATAGGGCAAAGATTCCCGCACTTCATAGTGCAAATCCCTCAATTTGCCCATCGCCAAGACACTTCTGTGGACAGGGGCATAGTCCTAATGGAAGATGATTTTTTATTTCTTCTCCAAGCCGGATCTGTTTTCATGAATTTTTGTATCTATTTTCATTACAAGTTTAGAATAGTATTCCTCAGTTATTGTTTTACCTTTTTAAAGGTAGTCGATTAACAGAATTCCTTTTGCATCCCAAAACACCGACGCCATGAAATGATAAAGTACGTACTTCGTTCATTGAAAATAAAATAAAGGGTTCGAAATCCTTTGCTTGACCATATATATTTTATAAATAAGATAAAAACGAGTTCTCCGAGTGAAGTTTGTAACACCTGACGTTTCGGCGATGTAACCGCCCGTTGGCAGTACTTTACCATCAATACTCGGTAGAGGTTCCGAGTCAACACGAAGAATATCGGTATAATCTATACCAGATGACATTTCCTCCGTCACAATGTCATTCGCCAATTCACTAATTAAAAACTCACGCTGTATAATAAATGAATAATAAATTACTTACCATCATCTCTTTGTAGGGTTTCCGGGTTAACATAAAATATATCCGAATAATCTATAATAGATACTTCTTCAGTCTCAATGTCATTCACCACTTCTGTCGAAGTCGCCAATTCCTTAAAATGTAAAAATTCAACTGATCTGTGGAATATCTCCATAAAAATCCTAAAGAGTTCTGTCACTACGATCGCAGACGACTTGTCGGTTATTTTTAATCATTGTTTGGAATATGGATTCTTTTCCACGGAATTGAAAATGGCAAAAGTGATACCTAAGTGTACCAGGGTTGGTCAACACCTATCCATCGGCCTCCACGCATGAAGTGCGAGCCTGGGTAGGACTCTGGCCTTATGGTTAGTTTTCCCTGGGAATCAACCTTCTGGCGCTCCTGGACTGTCTGCGCACCGTTCGGCGTAAGCCAATCGACTGTGCACTCTGACTAACAGTCGGGGGAGTCTGGAAGCAGTACTGTTTCCTATAGAGTGGGGGTGGTTGCGGACCTTACGGCGACTGCTCTTGAAACGACCAATACCTAATTTTTACTATTAGGTCCTTACCTATGAAGTTACTGTTCTATAAAGGAAATTTAAGGCCAAAACTTTGTATGAAAAATATATATTTAATTATAGAAATATTGACTTATTATTATCTATGCAGATTTTTCATTTTAATGGGAGTTGCTTAATTCCTCTGCTGTAAAACTATCGTTGACAGGAAACAATGAATGCTTTGAAGGCGTTTTTCCCCGACTTCAAATTTGATTTTTTTTCCCTTGTGAAAAGTTATTTAATTCTGAAAAAAATATGAAACTATTAGAGCAATGTCTGGCAAGTAAGGTGGATGACTAAGAGTCTCCAGCCACAACTCCTGCAACTTTGCAACTGTTTGCAGAGAAATCTGTGGTTATTGTCGTGCAGAAGCAGTGGCGATGAGCAATTGACCAGGCTCGGTTATGTAATCACGAGCTTCTCCATAATTGTTTGCAGTTCTTAACAGTACACATTTACAGTAACTGTATACCCAGACTGCAAGGTAATAGAAAACACCGGCTCAGGATCTCATATGTGAAAATAATGCAAATTTTTAACATTACCATGGTTGCACAAACTAAACTATTTGAGAAAAAAAAGCTACGGAAAGACAAATAAACAGCTGATTCTTAAAAAAGAAAAAAACATGGCCCTAAATTAAATTTGATTTTAATTTTTCAAAGTAGCGATTTATATATATTTTAGGTCAAATCAGTGAGTGTTAAGGAAATGGTTCTCGACACGCTGGTCAACTGCTGCAGCGTCATTTCGGAAACCGATCGAAGAGAATTATGCTTCTACCTCATAGACGAACTGAGAACGATGACACATAAAGGCGTCGAAATAGGAGATACAAGAGGAGCTCTTCGTCGGAATATGATTATTTTAGCAAAGCAGTTGAATCCGGACAATATACAGTGGGCTTCTGAATTTTCGGAAATTTGTCAGTTAACTGCTTTATTTTATTCCTTTCCTATTTTTCCTATTTATATTTCCTATTTTTACAAGGGTTGTCTAAAAAGTTCTCGGCTTGATAGCGAAAATGACAATTTATGATTTCAAAAACTTTCTATATTTCAACATAATACGAGGGGTCATTTGAAAAGTTACAAACATGGTTGTACGAGCATTTTACTGAAAACCGATACAACTTTCAAAATGGTCGATTTAGTGCATCAAACCGTGATGGAAGATCATCGATTGACTGTTAAGGATATTGCTGCGGCTTGTAGGATATCACAAAATTTTACATCAAGATTTGGATATAAGAAAATTATCCGCGCGCTGGGTAACCACGCAGGCGGTGGACGATCGGCGAAAAGGGCATACGGATGGACATGCCGCGTAAGTGTTGCACGAGCTTGCATTGCTTCTGCACCCACCCTATTCGAGAGATCTAGCTCCAAGCGACTTCCTGTTTCCTAATTTAAAAAAATATCTAATGGAAAAAAAAATTGGTCAAAAAACGCTGTATGCCAGTGTTTTTTGGGTTTAGACAATATTTTTTTTTCTGATGATTTAAAAGGATGGGAGAAACTTTGGACCAAATCTATCAAGTTGCAGGGAGACTACGTCAAGAAATAAATTTTCTTTTGCTTCTAAATATGTGTTTTTCTTTAAAAGGCCGGAAACTTGTCAAATTACCCTCGTATTAATAATCTTTAATTTATTTCATCTAGCGGTGTTTCAGTGCCATTATCTAGTGTTCCTCCAGAGGTGCTGCAAAGTACCCGTTTTCATCAGCAATCGCTTCTCGATTGGACGAAAACAGTTGTTGACCAGCGATGAACTTTTGAGTTTTGGGAAGAGATGAAAGTCTGAGGAGCCGAATCAGGGAAATAGGGCAAAGATTCCCGCACTTCATAGTGCAAATCCCTCAATTTGCCCATCGCCAAGACACTTCTGTGGACAGGGGCATAGTCCTAATGGAAGATGATTTTTTATTTCTTCTCCAAGCCGGATCTGTTTTCATGAATTTTTGTGTCTATTTTCATTACAAGTTTAGAATAGTATTCCTCAGTTATTGTTTTACCTTTTTAAAGGTAGTCGATTAACAGAATTCCTTTTGCATCCCAAAACACCGACGCCATGAAATGATAAAGTACGTACTTCGGTCATTGAAAATAAAATTAAGGGTTCGAAATCCTTTGCTTGACCATATATATTTTATAAATAAGATAAAAACGAGTTCTCCGAGTGAAGTTTGTAACACCTGACGTTTCGGCGATGTAACCGCCCGTTGGCAGTACTTTACCATCAATACTCGGTAGAGGTTCCGAGTCAACACGAAGAATATCGGTATAATCTATACCAGATGACATTTCCTCCGTCACAATGTCATTCGCCAATTCACTAATTAAAAACTCACGCTGTATAATAAATGAATAATAAATTACTTACCATCATCTCTTTGTAGGGTTTCCGGGTTAACATAAAATATATCCGAATAATCTATAATGTATAGAATAATCTATAAAAGTAGTATGTGAAAATGAAATAATTATAGTATGAACAAAACAAAAAGTTAACCTGCAATTCCGGGTTAAAACTTGTAAAGTATATAATAATAATAGGGAGGGTTGGGAGGGAAGATTGTATGTTATGTCTTGTAGTATAAAAAAAAATAAGAATGGTCGATAATCTAGGGAAAAATTAATGTATGTATAAAAAATATACCTTAAGTTGGCGCGACAGAATTTTTGTCATTGATGAATAAAAAAAAAAATTGCCACACATTGGCGACCATCAAACCATGAGGGGGTGCCGTCCTGATCTTGTGGGCCTTGCAGGTGTCACAATTTTTTATGTGCTCTTTTACTTGTTCTTGTATACCCGGCCAATAGTAATAAGACTGGGTTGTTTGTGGTGTGTCTAACATTGTTGCGCGCGGTATCCTTGGCTCCAATTCCGGCTGTGGTTTCCTGTGAGGATCGGTATTCTCCTTGTGCGCTGTCTCCTGGGGTATATCAACTGTTTCCTTTGTTGGCGTTGGGATTTGTTGGCGTTCTTCTGGTTCCGATGGGGTCGGTGATGGTTGACGATGCCTGGTTTTCCTTTCTGACGGTTTTGTCTTTTTCGGTGCCATTATGCACACTCAAGGTTTAGATTTTTATGATAACTGACCGTTGCCGAACTAGTATTTGTAGGGATTTCCTGCGTTTGCTCTATAAATCTGATTTGATTTGAATGTACCGACTCGTGTGTGTCCGTGTTACGTTAATGTATGTTGATATGTGAATGTATGTGTTTTTAGACGAATAGAAAATAAAAAAATATAGTAAAAAAAAAATAATAAGTGAAAAAAAAGAAAGAAATATCCTTAAGCTTGATGTGTTGTGTCCGTATAGTTTTACTGCGGTGTATTTATTATAATGTCTTTTTTAATTATTATTTCTGATGTGTAATAAGAGTATTATTTATTTATTTTAAATTTATGTGTGCAAGACTTGTTTTGGAATGTATTTTAACAGTTTTTAATTTGTGTTTAAAGTGTATGTGTATCGACATGTAATTGGAGTTTATGTGTCTGTTGAGTGGTACTCAAATGTTTTGATAGTATGTTGAAATCTGCTTGAACTGTGTGATGATGCTTTATTTTCTTTAACTTGTTGTAATTGGAAGCGAGAGTAGAAAATTCAAAATATTTTGTATGGGAAAGTTTGTCCGAGTTGTGCTTTGAGTTATGTTTCCGAGATGCGAATAGTTATTGATTTATTTTAATTTTAATTTTAAAGTTGAACGTCCTTTATATTTGAGAGATGCTATCGTTGTTTCTTGTGGATATCCTGTGTCAGTTGAGTTGGGAGAAAGCGTAAGTGTCCCCAGTATAAACTAATTTATTTTAGCTATTTGAGGGTTAAGTGTCAAAGACATAATGTACAAATTTATCAAAAAATAGAAAATTATGAGAAAAATAAGATTAATTGTATATCCTTGTAGAAAGCTGTAATGAAATACGGTAATTGCAGTGCCAAACGAGTAACAAGTATTATATATATAATTAAGTACCTAAGGGTTAGGCTGTTGAAAAAATCTATAAAAATGTATTAAGGGTGGGTGGGTGAGGTAGGTAAGAAGCTGTGCCTTTCTGGTAGGGAATGTGTATTAGGAGTTTATAAATATTCCAGGCTAAGTAGTATGTGAAAATGAAATAATTATAGTATGAACAAAACAAAAAGTTAACCTGCAATTCCGGGTTAAAACTTGTAAAGTATATAATAATAATAGGGAGGGTTGGGAGGGAAGATTGTATGTTATGTCTTGTATTATAAAAAAAAAATAAGAATGGTCGATAATCTAGGGAAAAAATTAATGTATGTATAAAAAATATACCTTAAGTTGGCGCGACAGAATTTTTGTCATTGATGAATATAAAAAAAAATTGCCACACATTGGCGCGCCAGAATTTTGTCATGAGCTCCGTTTATTTTAATATTTGAACGTCATCGTCAGGATGGGAAAAGACGCTGCCTTACGGACAGAAGATTTGTGTAAGTCCTCTTGAATCGAGGTTTGGGCGCCAGTGTCCTTCGGTACGTGGGGGACAGCCGGAGCCTATGCAAAACTGCAAGCGTAGCTGGCCATCGTCTAGCGCAGCTGGCAATGGGAAGCAAGTCGATCTTAAGAGGAACCCAGCGCTCAGCCGACGAGTATAAATAACGGGTCGTGGGGAGCAAATCCTCAGGGAAAAGATCGACTTGCGGACACTAGAGTCGCGCGATTGCATTCTTTATTTTATAAAACCGAAGCGCTTCCTTGAAAAAAATAACGTCCAACCAGCTCCCGCCGTTTTCCAAGAGAAGGCGGAAGTGACGTCATACCATAGTATGTCATACCATACGTATCTTGTATTTTTCCGCTAATTGCCTAAATGCTTTTGACCTGAAGTATGTCGCGTTATCTAGGATTATTACAGCCGGGGTCCCGTAAGTAAGGAACACGCTGTTTTCTAGATGTTTTATTATACTTGCGGACGTGGCTTGTCTTAGGGCAAAAAGCCAACAAAATTTTGTGAATACGTCTACGATTGACGGGATGTATGTGAAACCGTTAGTTGAGCGAGGTAAGGGACCAATTATGTCTAAACTGAGTGTGTGCATTGGCGTGTTGACCGCTTTTGGTGTCACCATCAAACCATGAGGGGGTGCCGTCCTGATCTTGTGGGCCTTGCAGGTGTCACAATTTTTTATGTGCTCTTTTACTTGTTCTTGTATACCCGGCCAATAGTAATAAGACTGGGTTGTTTGTGGTGTGTCTAACATTGTTGCGCGCGGTATCCTTGGCTCCAATTCCGGCTTTGGTTTCCTGTGAGGATCGGTATTCTCCTTGTGCGCTGTCTCCTGGGGTATATCAACTGTTTCCTTTGTTGGCGTTGGGATTTGTTGGCGTTCTTCTGGTTCCGATGGGGTCGGTGATGGTTGACGATGCCTGGTTTTCCTTTCTGACGGTTTTGTCTTTTTCGGTGCCATTATGCACACTCAAGGTTTAGATTTTTATGATAACTGACCGTTGCCGAACTAGTATTTGTAGGGATTTCCTGCGTTTGCTCTATAAATCTGATTTGATTTGAATGTACCGACTCGTGTGTGTCCGTGTTACGTTAATGTATGTTGATATGTGAATGTATGTGTTTTTAGACGAATAGAAAATAAAAAAATATAGTAAAAAAAAAATAATAAGTGAAAAAAAAGAAAGAAATATCCTTAAGCTTGATGTGTTGTGTCCGTATAGTTTTACTGCGGTGTATTTATTATAATGTCTTTTTTAATTATTATTTCTGATGTGTAATAAGAGTATTATTTATTTATTTTAAATTTATGTGTGCAAGACTTGTTTTGGAATGTATTTTAACAGTTTTTAATTTGTGTTTAAAGTGTATGTGTATCGACATGTAATTGGAGTTTATGTGTCTGTTGAGTGGTACTCAAATGTTTTGATAGTATGTTGAAATCTGCTTGAACTGTGTGATGATGCTTTATTTTCTTTAACTTGTTGTAATTGGAAGCGAGAGTAGAAAATTCAAAATATTTTGTATGGGAAAGTTTGTCCGAGTTGTGCTTTGAGTTATGTTTCCGAGATGCGAATAGTTATTGATTTATTTTAATTTTAAAGTTGAACGTCCTTTATATTTGAGAGATGCTATCGTTGTTTCTTGTGGATATCCTGTGTCAGTTGAGTTGGGAGAAAGCGTAAGTGTCCCCAGTATAAACTAATTTATTTTAGCTATTTGAGGGTTAAGTGTCAAAGACATAATGTACAAATTTATCAAAAAATAGAAAATTATGAGAAAAATAAGATTAATTGTATATCCTTGTAGAAAGCTGTAATGAAATACGGTAATTGCAGTGCCAAACGAGTAACAAGTATTATATATATAATTAAGTACCTAAGGGTTAGGCTGTTGAAAAAATCTATAAAAATGTATTAAGGGTGGGTGGGTGAGGTAGGTAAGAAGCTGTGCCTTTCTGGTAGGGAATGTGTATTAGGAGTTTATAAATATTCCAGGCTAAGTAGTATGTGAAAATGAAATAATTATAGTATGAACAAAACAAAAAGTTAACCTGCAATTCCGGGTTAAAACTTGTAAAGTATATAATAATAATAGGGAGGGTTGGGAGGGAAGATTGTATGTTATGTCTTGTATTATAAAAAAAAAATAAGAATGGTCGATAATCTAGGGAAAAAATTAATGTATGTATAAAAAATATACCTTAAGTTGGCGCGACAGAATTTTTGTCATTGATGAATAAAAAAAAAAATTGCCACACATTGGCGCGCCAGAATTTTGTCATGAGCTCCGTTTATTTTAATATTTGAACGTCATCGTCAGGATGGGAAAAGACGCTGCCTTACGGACAGAAGATTTGTGTAAGTCCTCTTGAATCGAGGTTTGGGCGCCAGTGTCCTTCGGTACGTGGGGGACAGCCGGAGCCTATGCAAAACTGCAAGCGTAGCTGGCCATCGTCTAGCGCAGCTGGCAATGGGAAGCAAGTCGATCTTAAGAGGAACCCAGCGCTCAGCCGACGAGTATAAATAACGGGTCGTGGGGAGCAAATCCTCAGGGAAAAGATCGACTTGCGGACACTAGAGTCGCGCGATTGCATTCTTTATTTTATAAAACCGAAGCGCTTCCTTGAAAAAAATAACGTCCAACCAGCTCCCGCCGTTTTCCAAGAGAAGGCGGAAGTGACGTCATACCATAGTATGTCATACCATACGTATCTTGTATTTTTCCGCTAATTGCCTAAATGCTTTTGACCTGAAGTATGTCGCGTTATCTAGGATTATTACAGCCGGGGTCCCGTAAGTAAGGAACACGCTGTTTTCTAGATGTTTTATTATACTTGCGGACGTGGCTTGTCTTAGGGCAAAAAGCCAGCAAAATTTTGTGAATACGTCTACGATTGACGGGATGTATGTGAAACCGTTAGTTGAGCGAGGTAAGGGACCAATTATGTCTAAACTGAGTGTGTGCATTGGCGTGTTGACCGCTTTTGGTGTCACCATCAAACCATGAGGGGGTGCCGTCCTGATCTTGTGGGCCTTGCAGGTGTCACAATTTTTTATGTGCTCTTTTACTTGTTCTTGTATACCCGGCCAATAGTAATAAGACTGGGTTGTTTGTGGTGTGTCTAACATTGTTGCGCGCGGTATCCTTGACTCCAATTCCGGCTGTGGTTTCCTGTGAGGATCGGTATTCTCCTTGTGCGCTGTCTCCTGGGGTATATCAACTGTTTCCTTTGTTGGCGTTGGGATTTGTTGGCGTTCTTCTGGTTCCGATGGGGTCGGTGATGGTTGACGATGCCTGGTTTTCCTTTCTGACGGTTTTGTCTTTTTCGGTGCCATTATGCACACTCAAGGTTTAGATTTTTATGATAACTGACCGTTGCCGAACTAGTATTTGTAGGGATTTCCTGCGTTTGCTCTATAAATCTGATTTGATTTGAATGTACCGACTCGTGTGTGTCCGTGTTACGTTAATGTATGTTGATATGTGAATGTATGTGTTTTTAGACGAATAGAAAATAAAAAAATATAGTAAAAAAAAAATAATAAGTGAAAAAAAAGAAAGAAATATCCTAAAGGTATAAGCTTGATGTGTTGTGTCCGTATAGTTTTACTGCGGTGTATTTATTATAATGTCTTTTTTAATTATTATTTCTGATGTGTAATAAGAGTATTATTTATTTATTTTAAATTTATGTGTGCAAGACTTGTTTTGGAATGTATTTTAACAGTTTTTAATTTGTGTTTAAAGTGTATGTGTATCGACATGTAATTGGAGTTTATGTGTCTGTTGAGTGGTACTCAAATGTTTTGATAGTATGTTGAAATCTGCTTGAACTGTGTGATGATGCTTTATTTTCTTTAACTTGTTGTAATTGGAAGCGAGAGTAGAAAATTCAAAATATTTTGTATGGGAAAGTTTGTCCGAGTTGTGCTTTGAGTTATGTTTCCGAGATGCGAATAGTTATTGATTTATTTTAATTTTAATTTTAAAGTTGAACGTCCTTTATATTTGAGAGATGCTATCGTTGTTTCTTGTGGATATCCTGTGTCAGTTGAGTTGGGAGAAAGCGTAAGTGTCCCCAGTATAAACTAATTTATTTTAGCTATTTGAGGGTTAAGTGTCAAAGACATAATGTACAAATTTATCAAAAAATAGAAAATTATGAGAAAAATAAGATTAATTGTATATCCTTGTAGAAAGCTGTAATGAAATACGGTAATTGCAGTGCCAAACGAGTAACAAGTATTATATATATAATTAAGTACCTAAGGGTTAGGCTGTTGAAAAAATCTATAAAAATGTATTAAGGGTGGGTGGGTGAGGTAGGTAAGAAGCTGTGCCTTTCTGGTAGGGAATGTGTATTAGGAGTTTATAAATATTCCAGGCTAAGTAGTATGTGAAAATGAAATAATTATAGTATGAACAAAACAAAAAGTTAACCTGCAATTCCGGGTTAAAACTTGTAAAGTATATAATAATAATAGGGAGGGTTGGGAGGGAAGATTGTATGTTATGTCTTGTATTATAAAAAAAAAATAAGAATGGTCGATAATCTAGGGAAAAAATTAATGTATGTATAAAAAATATACCTTAAGTTGGCGCGACAGAATTTTTGTCATTGATGAATAAAAAAAAAAATTGCCACACATTGGCGCGCCAGAATTTTGTCATGAGCTCCGTTTATTTTAATATTTGAACGTCATCGTCAGGATGGGAAAAGACGCTGCCTTACGGACAGAAGATTTGTGTAAGTCCTCTTGAATCGAGGTTTGGGCGCCAGTGTCCTTCGGTACGTGGGGGACAGCCGGAGCCTATGCAAAACTGCAAGCGTAGCTGGCCATCGTCTAGCGCAGCTGGCAATGGGAAGCAAGTCGATCTTAAGAGGAACCCAGCGCTCAGCCGACGAGTATAAATAACGGGTCGTGGGGAGCAAATCCTCAGGGAAAAGATCGACTTGCGGACACTAGAGTCGCGCGATTGCATTCTTTATTTTATAAAACCGAAGCGCTTCCTTGAAAAAAATAACGTCCAACCAGCTCCCGCCGTTTTCCAAGAGAAGGCGGAAGTGACGTCATACCATAGTATGTCATACCATACGTATCTTGTATTTTTCCGCTAATTGCCTAAATGCTTTTGACCTGAAGTATGTCGCGTTATCTAGGATTATTACAGCCGGGGTCCCGTAAGTAAGGAACACGCTGTTTTCTAGATGTTTTATTATACTTGCGGACGTGGCTTGTCTTAGGGCAAAAAGCCAGCAAAATTTTGTGAATACGTCTACGATTGACGGGATGTATGTGAAACCGTTAGTTGAGCGAGGTAAGGGACCAATTATGTCTAAACTGAGTGTGTGCATTGGCGTGTTGACCGCTTTTGGTGTCACCATCAAACCATGAGGGGGTGCCGTCCTGATCTTGTGGGCCTTGCAGGTGTCACAATTTTTTATGTGCTCTTTTACTTGTTCTTGTATACCCGGCCAATAGTAATAAGACTGGGTTGTTTGTGGTGTGTCTAACATTGTTGCGCGCGGTATCCTTGACTCCAATTCCGGCTGTGGTTTCCTGTGAGGATCGGTATTCTCCTTGTGCGCTGTCTCCTGGGGTATATCAACTGTTTCCTTTGTTGGCGTTGGGATTTGTTGGCGTTCTTCTGGTTCCGATGGGGTCGGTGATGGTTGACGATGCCTGGTTTTCCTTTCTGACGGTTTTGTCTTTTTCGGTGCCATTATGCACACTCAAGGTTTAGATTTTTATGATAACTGACCGTTGCCGAACTAGTATTTGTAGGGATTTCCTGCGTTTGCTCTATAAATCTGATTTGATTTGAATGTACCGACTCGTGTGTGTCCGTGTTACGTTAATGTATGTTGATATGTGAATGTATGTGTTTTTAGACGAATAGAAAATAAAAAAATATAGTAAAAAAAAAATAATAAGTGAAAAAAAAGAAAGAAATATCCTAAAGGTATAAGCTTGATGTGTTGTGTCCGTATAGTTTTACTGCGGTGTATTTATTATAATGTCTTTTTTAATTATTATTTCTGATGTGTAATAAGAGTATTATTTATTTATTTTAAATTTATGTGTGCAAGACTTGTTTTGGAATGTATTTTAACAGTTTTTAATTTGTGTTTAAAGTGTATGTGTATCGACATGTAATTGGAGTTTATGTGTCTGTTGAGTGGTACTCAAATGTTTTGATAGTATGTTGAAATCTGCTTGAACTGTGTGATGATGCTTTATTTTCTTTAACTTGTTGTAATTGGAAGCGAGAGTAGAAAATTCAAAATATTTTGTATGGGAAAGTTTGTCCGAGTTGTGCTTTGAGTTATGTTTCCGAGATGCGAATAGTTATTGATTTATTTTAATTTTAATTTTAAAGTTGAACGTCCTTTATATTTGAGAGATGCTATCGTTGTTTCTTGTGGATATCCTGTGTCAGTTGAGTTGGGAGAAAGCGTAAGTGTCCCCAGTATAAACTAATTTATTTTAGCTATTTGAGGGTTAAGTGTCAAAGACATAATGTACAAATTTATCAAAAAATAGAAAATTATGAGAAAAATAAGATTAATTGTATATCCTTGTAGAAAGCTGTAATGAAATACGGTAATTGCAGTGCCAAACGAGTAACAAGTATTATATATATAATTAAGTACCTAAGGGTTAGGCTGTTGAAAAAATCTATAAAAATGTATTAAGGGTGGGTGGGTGAGGTAGGTAAGAAGCTGTGCCTTTCTGGTAGGGAATGTGTATTAGGAGTTTATAAATATTCCAGGCTAAGTAGTATGTGAAAATGAAATAATTATAGTATGAACAAAACAAAAAGTTAACCTGCAATTCCGGGTTAAAACTTGTAAAGTATATAATAATAATAGGGAGGGTTGGGAGGGAAGATTGTATGTTATGTCTTGTATTATAAAAAAAAATAAGAATGGTCGATAATCTAGGGAAAAAATTAATGTATGTATAAAAAATATACCTTAAGTTGGCGCGACAGAATTTTTGTCATTGATGAATATAAAAAAAAATTGCCACACATTGGCGCGCCAGAATTTTGTCATGAGCTCCGTTTATTTTAATATTTGAACGTCATCGTCAGGATGGGAAAAGACGCTGCCTTACGGACAGAAGATTTGTGTAAGTCCTCTTGAATCGAGGTTTGGGCGCCAGTGTCCTTCGGTACGTGGGGGACAGCCGGAGCCTATGCAAAACTGCAAGCGTAGCTGGCCATCGTCTAGCGCAGCTGGCAATGGGAAGCAAGTCGATCTTAAGAGGAACCCAGCGCTCAGCCGACGAGTATAAATAACGGGTCGTGGGGAGCAAATCCTCAGGGAAAAGATCGACTTGCGGACACTAGAGTCGCGCGATTGCATTCTTTATTTTATAAAACCGAAGCGCTTCCTTGAAAAAAATAACGTCCAACCAGCTCCCGCCGTTTTCCAAGAGAAGGCGGAAGTGACGTCATACCATAGTATGTCATACCATACGTATCTTGTATTTTTCCGCTAATTGCCTAAATGCTTTTGACCTGAAGTATGTCGCGTTATCTAGGATTATTACAGCCGGGGTCCCGTAAGTAAGGAACACGCTGTTTTCTAGATGTTTTATTATACTTGCGGACGTGGCTTGTCTTAGGGCAAAAAGCCAACAAAATTTTGTGAATACGTCTACGATTGACGGGATGTATGTGAAACCGTTAGTTGAGCGAGGTAAGGGACCAATTATGTCTAAACTGAGTGTGTGCATTGGCGTGTTGACCGCTTTTGGTGTCACCATCAAACCATGAGGGGGTGCCGTCCTGATCTTGTGGGCCTTGCAGGTGTCACAATTTTTTATGTGCTCTTTTACTTGTTCTTGTATACCCGGCCAATAGTAATAAGACTGGGTTGTTTGTGGTGTGTCTAACATTGTTGCGCGCGGTATCCTTGGCTCCAATTCCGGCTTTGGTTTCCTGTGAGGATCGGTATTCTCCTTGTGCGCTGTCTCCTGGGGTATATCAACTGTTTCCTTTGTTGGCGTTGGGATTTGTTGGCGTTCTTCTGGTTCCGATGGGGTCGGTGATGGTTGACGATGCCTGGTTTTCCTTTCTGACGGTTTTGTCTTTTTCGGTGCCATTATGCACACTCAAGGTTTAGATTTTTATGATAACTGACCGTTGCCGAACTAGTATTTGTAGGGATTTCCTGCGTTTGCTCTATAAATCTGATTTGATTTGAATGTACCGACTCGTGTGTGTCCGTGTTACGTTAATGTATGTTGATATGTGAATGTATGTGTTTTTAGACGAATAGAAAATAAAAAAATATAGTAAAAAAAAAATAATAAGTGAAAAAAAAGAAAGAAATATCCTAAAGGTATAAGCTTGATGTGTTGTGTCCGTATAGTTTTACTGCGGTGTATTTATTATAATGTCTTTTTTAATTATTATTTCTGATGTGTAATAAGAGTATTATTTATTTATTTTAAATTTATGTGTGCAAGACTTGTTTTGGAATGTATTTTAACAGTTTTTAATTTGTGTTTAAAGTGTATGTGTATCGACATGTAATTGGAGTTTATGTGTCTGTTGAGTGGTACTCAAATGTTTTGATAGTATGTTGAAATCTGCTTTAACTGTGTGATGATGCTTTATTTTCTTTAACTTGTTGTAATTGGAAGCGAGAGTAGAAAATTCAAAATATTTTGTATGGGAAAGTTTGTCCGAGTTGTGCTTTGAGTTATGTTTCCGAGATGCGAATAGTTATTGATTTATTTTAATTTTAATTTTAAAGTTGAACGTCCTTTATATTTGAGAGATGCTATCGTTGTTTCTTGTGGATATCCTGTGTCAGTTGAGTTGGGAGAAAGCGTAAGTGTCCCCAGTATAAACTAATTTAT
Source organism: Micropterix aruncella (assembly GCA_944548615.1). Classification (NCBI taxonomy): domain Eukaryota; kingdom Metazoa; phylum Arthropoda; class Insecta; order Lepidoptera; family Micropterigidae; genus Micropterix; species Micropterix aruncella. Next base: position 9,413,376 of record OX155967.1, read on the forward strand.
TTTAGCTATTTGAGGGTTAAGTGTCAAAGACATAATGTACAAATTTATCAAAAAATAGAAAATTATGAGAAAAATAAGATTAATTGTATATCCTTGTAGAAAGCTGTAATGAAATACGGTAATTGCAGTGCCAAACGAGTAACAAGTATTATATATATAATTAAGTACCTAAGGGTTAGGCTGTTGAAAAAATCTATAAAAATGTATTAAGGGTGGGTGGGTGAGGTAGGTAAGAAGCTGTGCCTTTCTGGTAGGGAATGTGTATTAGGAGTTTATAAATATTCCAGGCTAAGTAGTATGTGAAAATGAAATAATTATAGTATGAACAAAACAAAAAGTTAACCTGCAATTCCGGGTTAAAACTTGTAAAGTATATAATAATAATAGGGAGGGTTGGGAGGGAAGATTGTATGTTATGTCTTGTATTATAAAAAAAAAATAAGAATGGTCGATAATCTAGGGAAAAAATTAATGTATGTATAAAAAATATACCTTAAGTTGGCGCGACAGAATTTTTGTCATTGATGAATAAAAAAAAAAATTGCCACACATTGGCGCGCCAGAATTTTGTCATGAGCTCCGTTTATTTTAATATTTGAACGTCATCGTCAGGATGGGAAAAGACGCTGCCTTACGGACAGAAGATTTGTGTAAGTCCTCTTGAATCGAGGTTTGGGCGCCAGTGTCCTTCGGTACGTGGGGGACAGCCGGAGCCTATGCAAAACTGCAAGCGTAGCTGGCCATCGTCTAGCGCAGCTGGCAATGGGAAGCAAGTCGATCTTAAGAGGAACCCAGCGCTCAGCCGACGAGTATAAATAACGGGTCGTGGGGAGCAAATCCTCAGGGAAAAGATCGACTTGCGGACACTAGAGTCGCGCGATTGCATTCTTTATTTTATAAAACCGAAGCGCTTCCTTGAAAAAAATAACGTCCAACCAGCTCCCGCCGTTTTCCAAGAGAAGGCGGAAGTGACGTCATACCATAGTATGTCATACCATACGTATCTTGTATTTTTCCGCTAATTGCCTAAATGCTTTTGACCTGAAGTATGTCGCGTTATCTAGGATTATTACAGCCGGGGTCCCGTAAGTAAGGAACACGCTGTTTTCTAGATGTTTTATTATACTTGCGGACGTGGCTTGTCTTAGGGCAAAAAGCCAGCAAAATTTTGTGAATACGTCTACGATTGACGGGATGTATGTGAAACCGTTAGTTGAGCGAGGTAAGGGACCAATTATGTCTAAACTGAGTGTGTGCATTGGCGTGTTGACCGCTTTTGGTGTCACCATCAAACCATGAGGGGGTGCCGTCCTGATCTTGTGGGCCTTGCAGGTGTCACAATTTTTTATGTGCTCTTTTACTTGTTCTTGTATACCCGGCCAATAGTAATAAGACTGGGTTGTTTGTGGTGTGTCTAACATTGTTGCGCGCGGTATCCTTGACTCCAATTCCGGCTGTGGTTTCCTGTGAGGATCGGTATTCTCCTTGTGCGCTGTCTCCTGGGGTATATCAACTGTTTCCTTTGTTGGCGTTGGGATTTGTTGGCGTTCTTCTGGTTCCGATGGGGTCGGTGATGGTTGACGATGCCTGGTTTTCCTTTCTGACGGTTTTGTCTTTTTCGGTGCCATTATGCACACTCAAGGTTTAGATTTTTATGATAACTGACCGTTGCCGAACTAGTATTTGTAGGGATTTCCTGCGTTTGCTCTATAAATCTGATTTGATTTGAATGTACCGACTCGTGTGTGTCCGTGTTACGTTAATGTATGTTGATATGTGAATGTATGTGTTTTTAGACGAATAGAAAATAAAAAAATATAGTAAAAAAAAAATAATAAGTGAAAAAAAAGAAAGAAATATCCTAAAGGTATAAGCTTGATGTGTTGTGTCCGTATAGTTTTACTGCGGTGTATTTATTATAATGTCTTTTTTAATTATTATTTCTGATGTGTAATAAGAGTATTATTTATTTATTTTAAATTTATGTGTGCAAGACTTGTTTTGGAATGTATTTTAACAGTTTTTAATTTGTGTTTAAAGTGTATGTGTATCGACATGTAATTGGAGTTTATGTGTCTGTTGAGTGGTACTCAAATGTTTTGATAGTATGTTGAAATCTGCTTGAACTGTGTGATGATGCTTTATTTTCTTTAACTTGTTGTAATTGGAAGCGAGAGTAGAAAATTCAAAATATTTTGTATGGGAAAGTTTGTCCGAGTTGTGCTTTGAGTTATGTTTCCAAGATGCGAATAGTTATTGATTTATTTTAATTTTAATTTTAAAGTTGAACGTCCTTTATATTTGAGAGATGCTATCGTTGTTTCTTGTGGATATCCTGTGTCAGTTGAGTTGGGAGAAAGCGTAAGTGTCCCCAGTATAAACTAATTTATTTTAGCTATTTGAGGGTTAAGTGTCAAAGACATAATGTACAAATTTATCAAAAAATAGAAAATTATGAGAAAAATAAGATTAATTGTATATCCTTGTAGAAAGCTGTAATGAAATACGGTAATTGCAGTGCCAAACGAGTAACAAGTATTATATATATAATTAAGTACCTAAGGGTTAGGCTGTTGAAAAAATCTATAAAAATGTATTAAGGGTGGGTGGGTGAGGTAGGTAAGAAGCTGTGCCTTTCTGGTAGGGAATGTGTATTAGGAGTTTATAAATATTCCAGGCTAAGTAGTATGTGAAAATGAAATAATTATAGTATGAACAAAACAAAAAGTTAACCTGCAATTCCGGGTTAAAACTTGTAAAGTATATAATAATAATAGGGAGGGTTGGGAGGGAAGATTGTATGTTATGTCTTGTATTATAAAAAAAAAATAAGAATGGTCGATAATCTAGGGAAAAAATTAATCTTATATATAAAAATGAATCGCCGTGCGTTAGTCTCGCAGGATCTCGGAAATGTCACGACCGATTTGAATTATATTTCTTTTATTTTGTTTGGCTCGATTCAGGGGTGGTTTACAAAAAAAAATATTTAGAAAAAACCCAAATGAACAGCTAAAAAATAGAAAAAATCTAAATTAGTACTTCGAGGGATGGCCACTTCGTATTTCTGTCAATAGATGGCGCTCTCTATATTTTCTAACAATAGATTCTATTGTTTGACAGCTACGCAATTCATAATTCATTCCGCGCTACTGTGTGAAATTGTTATTACATTTTACGTCGTTTTTTCTTTTAAAAAAGGTAGTGGGATTGGAGAATAGATTTGTTTCAAACGAATTTAATTGCATTTTGCAAAAAATCGCTTTGATCAGCCATTATATAAAGGTAAATAGACTTTGCAGGCTTATACATAACTACAAATTTGGCCTTAGTCTGAGGATTTCAATATTGTTAAGTTCTCAAGGAATGTTCGACAGATTTGAGTGACTGAAAACAATTCCGTGTCTTTTTACAGTGTTTATTATAATACCGAGGAGAATAGGTAACATAGGTCGTCGAAGTCAGTCAAATGCGCGGCGATCTACTTCACGTGCAAGCCACACTGATGACCAGCGAGCGACGGATAATGAAAATAGTCGTATCGGCATTGTCCGAATTATGTTTGAGAGCGACTGAAAATGAACGACAAGCGAATACATTGAGAATGCAACAATTTCGTGCACAACATACACAACGCCAGCAATCACGACAAAATAAACATGACCGATTGCGCCGTCGCAGTGTTCCTGTCAACCTGGAACAAACGGCATTCCATTACTTTCACCTTCCCTTCTCCGACAGACTTACTACTTCGTACATCATCCCTCAAGCAGTATTGATGAAAAAACCAGTAGGGCAGTCCCCACCCTAAACAATGTAGTATTTTCTGACCTTATATTGTACCGGTCCCCTGGCTTGGACATCATATTTACAGACGGCTCTAAGGCAGAGGTTAGAAGTTGTGTGGGCGTGAGAATTTTCTACCACAAATGTAGAGTTGTCATGTTGTGGATTTATATTACTAAGTTTACCTTATGCACACATTTTATATTATTTGATTTTGTTTGTATTTCTTTTGATAAATTATTGACCTATTTATCCTTTTCAATATGCTATGATAACCGTGTTAGTCCGTTGTACAATATTTCTCATTTTTGCTTTCATGAGTGTGATTCTTGATTTCTTCCTCATCTTTGCTATGGTGTGGATTTGAAATTTTAACATCTGTGTCTGCTGTGAACATGCCCTTCAAATGATAAAGCTCTTTTCGTTTTCCTGTCAGGTCCTATAGATCGTAGACCACAGCCGATTTATTTTTAACCGACTTAAAAAAAAGGAGGAGGTTATAAATTCGATCGTATTTTTCTTTAAATGTTTGGGACCTCAGAAATCCGTCATTTGTGAATTGCTTTGGAAAATTCTTTTTATTTGAAAGGATGTACTTCCAGATTCGTCACATCTTTATCAAAATTTTGTTCTGATGATGTGATCCATGAGAAATTGAAGGAACTCCTCAAATATTAACATATGAAGTTGAAAATTTACATGTTGGTTCAGCTTCGATGATAATGCATTTTATATAGGAAGCATGCCCTGATTCTATACCCAGGATTAGCTCCCGACGAGGGGACTCCTCAGCGGTCAACAGCACAGTCACGAAATTTTGTATATGCATTCAATTATGACAGCCTGATCTAAGTTTCATCAAGACAGGACTGCGGCACCCAGGGTTGGCTTCCAACGAGGGAATTCCTCAACGGTCAACAGTACAGACACGAAATTTTGTATACGCATTAAATTATGATAGCCTGTTCTACGTTTCACCATGACATGGCTGCTGCACTTATATAAAAAAAATAACTCGGTTATTTTTGTTAACATTTTGTTTATTACCTGCAACTTTGCATTACAAAGATCTAGGGGCTAATTTTCTTGAGAAAAAATACGCTTTCTTTGATATGAAATATGGTCGTAGCTATACCGTACCACCCACGCTATACTTAATCTGTTTTCACCGTAAGCATGGAATCGTCCATCGATTAAGACTTCTCCTCCGAAGAACAAATATGAGGGGCTAAACGTCGCCGTCATACCGGTTGTGTTCAAGGCATGTTATACAAGTGGTACCTACTTTTAATTCCTTCCATGACCTGATTTTTTCGCTTACTGTCCTTTACACTTTTTTTCGCGTGTCCTTTCAGCAGTTTCATGTATACCACCTACGGTCTTTTTTCCATAATGTTTTATTCTATCTATCTTCTTATATCTTATATATAAAAATGAATCGCCGTGCGTTAGTCTCGCAAGATCTCGAAAATGACTCGACCGATTTGAATGATTATTTTTTTGTTTTGTTTGCCTTGATTCAGTGGTTTACAAAAATATATTTAGGAAAAATTAAAAGAAACAAATGAAAATCGAAAAAATCGAAATTGGTATTTTTGGGAAATAAGCCCCTTTCAATAGATGGCGTTCGCGGCGATCCTATTGTTTGACAGCTGCGCCATCCATAACTGTTATTCAATCCGTGCGATTGTGTAAAATTTCAAATATTCGAAAAGTCAAAAAAGTCAAAAGAGTCAAAAAAGTCAAAAAAGTCAAAAAGTTGAAAAAGTCGAAAACGTAGAAAAAGTCGACAAAGTCGGAATAGTCGGAAAAGTCCAAAAAGTCGAAAAAGTAAAAAAAATCGAAAAAATCAAGAAAGTCGAAAAATGCAAAAAAGTCGGAAAAGTCGAAAAAGCATTAATATTTTATCATGTAAATCAAATACATTGAATTTATTTTAATTATAAAACGATTGTCATTTAATCACCGAACGAAACTCAAACCGTACACGATTCGGCCATATTATAGATTTCAATGAATTGGATTTGGAAGGTTGATTAGAATCAATAAACGCTTATGAAGAGTTACAAACAAATCAATTTTAGGTGGTACGAAGTTCACCGGGTCATCTAGTGTATGTATAAAAAATATACCTTAAGTTGGCGCGACAGAATTTTTGTCATTGATGAATATAAAAAAAAATTGCCACACATTGGCGCGCCAGAATTTTGTCATGAGCTCCGTTTATTTTAATATTTGAACGTCATCGTCAGGATGGGAAAAGACGCTGCCTTACGGACAGAAGATTTGTGTAAGTCCTCTTGAATCGAGGTTTGGGCGCCAGTGTCCTTCGGTACGTGGGGGACAGCCGGAGCCTATGCAAAACTGCAAGCGTAGCTGGCCATCGTCTAGCGCAGCTGGCAATGGGAAGCAAGTCGATCTTAAGAGGAACCCAGCGCTCAGCCGACGAGTATAAATAACGGGTCGTGGGGAGCAAATCCTCAGGGAAAAGATCGACTTGCGGACACTAGAGTCGCGCGATTGCATTCTTTATTTTATAAAACCGAAGCGCTTCCTTGAAAAAAATAACGTCCAACCAGCTCCCGCCGTTTTCCAAGAGAAGGCGGAAGTGACGTCATACCATAGTATGTCATACCATACGTATCTTGTATTTTTCCGCTAATTGCCTAAATGCTTTTGACCTGAAGTATGTCGCGTTATCTAGGATTATTACAGCCGGGGTCCCGTAAGTAAGGAACACGCTGTTTTCTAGATGTTTTATTATACTTGCGGACGTGGCTTGTCTTAGGGCAAAAAGCCAACAAAATTTTGTGAATACGTCTACGATTGACGGGATGTATGTGAAACCGTTAGTTGAGCGAGGTAAGGGACCAATTATGTCTAAACTGAGTGTGTGCATTGGCGTGTTGACCGCTTTTGGTGTCACCATCAAACCATGAGGGGGTGCCGTCCTGATCTTGTGGGCCTTGCAGGTGTCACAATTTTTTATGTGCTCTTTTACTTGTTCTTGTATACCCGGCCAATAGTAATAAGACTGGGTTGTTTGTGGTGTGTCTAACATTGTTGCGCGCGGTATCCTTGGCTCCAATTCCGGCTTTGGTTTCCTGTGAGGATCGGTATTCTCCTTGTGCGCTGTCTCCTGGGGTATATCAACTGTTTCCTTTGTTGGCGTTGGGATTTGTTGGCGTTCTTCTGGTTCCGATGGGGTCGGTGATGGTTGACGATGCCTGGTTTTCCTTTCTGACGGTTTTGTCTTTTTCGGTGCCATTATGCACACTCAAGGTTTAGATTTTTATGATAACTGACCGTTGCCGAACTAGTATTTGTAGGGATTTCCTGCGTTTGCTCTATAAATCTGATTTGATTTGAATGTACCGACTCGTGTGTGTCCGTGTTACGTTAATGTATGTTGATATGTGAATGTATGTGTTTTTAGACGAATAGAAAATAAAAAAATATAGTAAAAAAAAAATAATAAGTGAAAAAAAAGAAAGAAATATCCTTAAGCTTGATGTGTTGTGTCCGTATAGTTTTACTGCGGTGTATTTATTATAATGTCTTTTTTAATTATTATTTCTGATGTGTAATAAGAGTATTATTTATTTATTTTAAATTTATGTGTGCAAGACTTGTTTTGGAATGTATTTTAACAGTTTTTAATTTGTGTTTAAAGTGTATGTGTATCGACATGTAATTGGAGTTTATGTGTCTGTTGAGTGGTACTCAAATGTTTTGATAGTATGTTGAAATCTGCTTGAACTGTGTGATGATGCTTTATTTTCTTTAACTTGTTGTAATTGGAAGCGAGAGTAGAAAATTCAAAATATTTTGTATGGGAAAGTTTGTCCGAGTTGTGCTTTGAGTTATGTTTCCGAGATGCGAATAGTTATTGATTTATTTTAATTTTAATTTTAAAGTTGAACGTCCTTTATATTTGAGAGATGCTATCGTTGTTTCTTGTGGATATCCTGTGTCAGTTGAGTTGGGAGAAAGCGTAAGTGTCCCCAGTATAAACTAATTTATTTTAGCTATTTGAGGGTTAAGTGTCAAAGACATAATGTATAAATTTATCAAAAAATAGAAAATTATGAGAAAAATAAGATTAATTGTATATCCTTGTAGAAAGCTGTAATGAAATACGGTAATTGCAGTGCCAAACGAGTAACAAGTATTATATATATAATTAAGTACCTAAGGGTTAGGCTGTTGAAAAAATCTATAAAAATGTATTAAGGGTGGGTGGGTGAGGTAGGTAAGAAGCTGTGCCTTTCTGGTAGGGAATGTGTATTAGGAGTTTATAAATATTCCAGGCTAAGTAGTATGTGAAAATGAAATAATTATAGTATGAACAAAACAAAAAGTTAACCTGCAATTCCGGGTTAAAACTTGTAAAGTATATAATAATAATAGGGAGGGTTGGGAGGGAAGATTGTATGTTATGTCTTGTATTATAAAAAAAAAATAAGAATGGTCGATAATCTAGGGAAAAAATTAATGTATGTATAAAAAATATACCTTAAGTTGGCGCGACAGAATTTTTGTCATTGATGAATATAAAAAAAAATTGCCACACATTGGCGCGCCAGAATTTTGTCATGAGCTCCGTTTATTTTAATATTTGAACGTCATCGTCAGGATGGGAAAAGACGCTGCCTTACGGACAGAAGATTTGTGTAAGTCCTCTTGAATCGAGGTTTGGGCGCCAGTGTCCTTCGGTACGTGGGGGACAGCCGGAGCCTATGCAAAACTGCAAGCGTAGCTGGCCATCGTCTAGCGCAGCTGGCAATGGGAAGCAAGTCGATCTTAAGAGGAACCCAGCGCTCAGCCGACGAGTATAAATAACGGGTCGTGGGGAGCAAATCCTCAGGGAAAAGATCGACTTGCGGACACTAGAGTCGCGCGATTGCATTCTTTATTTTATAAAACCGAAGCGCTTCCTTGAAAAAAATAACGTCCAACCAGCTCCCGCCGTTTTCCAAGAGAAGGCGGAAGTGACGTCATACCATAGTATGTCATACCATACGTATCTTGTATTTTTCCGCTAATTGCCTAAATGCTTTTGACCTGAAGTATGTCGCGTTATCTAGGATTATTACAGCCGGGGTCCCGTAAGTAAGGAACACGCTGTTTTCTAGATGTTTTATTATACTTGCGGACGTGGCTTGTCTTAGGGCAAAAAGCCAACAAAATTTTGTGAATACGTCTACGATTGACGGGATGTATGTGAAACCGTTAGTTGAGCGAGGTAAGGGACCAATTATGTCTAAACTGAGTGTGTGCATTGGCGTGTTGACCGCTTTTGGTGTCACCATCAAACCATGAGGGGGTGCCGTCCTGATCTTGTGGGCCTTGCAGGTGTCACAATTTTTTATGTGCTCTTTTACTTGTTCTTGTATACCCGGCCAATAGTAATAAGACTGGGTTGTTTGTGGTGTGTCTAACATTGTTGCGCGCGGTATCCTTGGCTCCAATTCCGGCTTTGGTTTCCTGTGAGGATCGGTATTCTCCTTGTGCGCTGTCTCCTGGGGTATATCAACTGTTTCCTTTGTTGGCGTTGGGATTTGTTGGCGTTCTTCTGGTTCCGATGGGGTCGGTGATGGTTGACGATGCCTGGTTTTCCTTTCTGACGGTTTTGTCTTTTTCGGTGCCATTATGCACACTCAAGGTTTAGATTTTTATGATAACTGACCGTTGCCGAACTAGTATTTGTAGGGATTTCCTGCGTTTGCTCTATAAATCTGATTTGATTTGAATGTACCGACTCGTGTGTGTCCGTGTTACGTTAATGTATGTTGATATGTGAATGTATGTGTTTTTAGACGAATAGAAAATAAAAAAATATAGTAAAAAAAAAATAATAAGTGAAAAAAAAGAAAGTAATATCCTAAAGGTATAAGCTTGATGTGTTGTGTCCGTATAGTTTTACTGCGGTGTATTTATTATAATGTCTTTTTTAATTATTATTTCTGATGTGTAATAAGAGTATTATTTATTTATTTTAAATTTATGTGTGCAAGACTTGTTTTGGAATGTATTTTAACAGTTTTTAATTTGTGTTTAAAGTGTATGTGTATCGACATGTAATTGGAGTTTATGTGTCTGTTGAGTGGTACTCAAATGTTTTGATAGTATGTTGAAATCTGCTTGAACTGTGTGATGATGCTTTATTTTCTTTAACTTGTTGTAATTGGAAGCGAGAGTAGAAAATTCAAAATATTTTGTATGGGAAAGTTTGTCCGAGTTGTGCTTTGAGTTATGTTTCCGAGATGCGAATAGTTATTGATTTATTTTAATTTTAATTTTAAAGTTGAACGTCCTTTATATTTGAGAGATGCTATCGTTGTTTCTTGTGGATATCCTGTGTCAGTTGAGTTGGGAGAAAGCGTAAGTGTCCCCAGTATAAACTAATTTATTTTAGCTATTTGAGGGTTAAGTGTCAAAGACATAATGTACAAATTTATCAAAAAATAGAAAATTATGAGAAAAATAAGATTAATTGTATATCCTTGTAGAAAGCTGTAATGAAATACGGTAATTGCAGTGCCAAACGAGTAACAAGTATTATATATATAATTAAGTACCTAAGGGTTAGGCTGTTGAAAAAATCTATAAAAATGTATTAAGGGTGGGTGGGTGAGGTAGGTAAGAAGCTGTGCCTTTCTGGTAGGGAATGTGTATTAGGAGTTTATAAATATTCCAGGCTAAGTAGTATGTGAAAATGAAATAATTATAGTATGAACAAAACAAAAAGTTAACCTGCAATTCCGGGTTAAAACTTGTAAAGTATATAATAATAATAGGGAGGGTTGGGAGGGAAGATTGTATGTTATGTCTTGTATTATAAAAAAAAAATAAGAATGGTCGATAATCTAGGGAAAAAATTAATGTATGTATAAAAAATATACCTTAAGTTGGCGCGACAGAATTTTTGTCATTGATGAATAAAAAAAAAAATTGCCACACATTGGCGCGCCAGAATTTTGTCATGAGCTCCGTTTATTTTAATATTTGAACGTCATCGTCAGGATGGGAAAAGACGCTGCCTTACGGACAGAAGATTTGTGTAAGTCCTCTTGAATCGAGGTTTGGGCGCCAGTGTCCTTCGGTACGTGGGGGACAGCCGGAGCCTATGCAAAACTGCAAGCGTAGCTGGCCATCGTCTAGCGCAGCTGGCAATGGGAAGCAAGTCGATCTTAAGAGGAACCCAGCGCTCAGCCGACGAGTATAAATAACGGGTCGTGGGGAGCAAATCCTCAGGGAAAAGATCGACTTGCGGACACTAGAGTCGCGCGATTGCATTCTTTATTTTATAAAACCGAAGCGCTTCCTTGAAAAAAATAACGTCCAACCAGCTCCCGCCGTTTTCCAAGAGAAGGCGGAAGTGACGTCATACCATAGTATGTCATACCATACGTATCTTGTATTTTTCCGCTAATTGCCTAAATGCTTTTGACCTGAAGTATGTCGCGTTATCTAGGATTATTACAGCCGGGGTCCCGTAAGTAAGGAACACGCTGTTTTCTAGATGTTTTATTATACTTGCGGACGTGGCTTGTCTTAGGGCAAAAAGCCAGCAAAATTTTGTGAATACGTCTACGATTGACGGGATGTATGTGAAACCGTTAGTTGAGCGAGGTAAGGGACCAATTATGTCTAAACTGAGTGTGTGCATTGGCGTGTTGACCGCTTTTGGTGTCACCATCAAACCATGAGGGGGTGCCGTCCTGATCTTGTGGGCCTTGCAGGTGTCACAATTTTTTATGTGCTCTTTTACTTGTTCTTGTATACCCGGCCAATAGTAATAAGACTGGGTTGTTTGTGGTGTGTCTAACATTGTTGCGCGCGGTATCCTTGACTCCAATTCCGGCTGTGGTTTCCTGTGAGGATCGGTATTCTCCTTGTGCGCTGTCTCCTGGGGTATATCAACTGTTTCCTTTGTTGGCGTTGGGATTTGTTGGCGTTCTTCTGGTTCCGATGGGGTCGGTGATGGTTGACGATGCCTGGTTTTCCTTTCTGACGGTTTTGTCTTTTTCGGTGCCATTATGCACACTCAAGGTTTAGATTTTTATGATAACTGACCGTTGCCGAACTAGTATTTGTAGGGATTTCCTGCGTTTGCTCTATAAATCTGATTTGATTTGAATGTACCGACTCGTGTGTGTCCGTGTTACGTTAATGTATGTTGATATGTGAATGTATGTGTTTTTAGACGAATAGAAAATAAAAAAATATAGTAAAAAAAAAATAATAAGTGAAAAAAAAGAAAGTAATATCCTAAAGGTATAAGCTTGATGTGTTGTGTCCGTATAGTTTTACTGCGGTGTATTTATTATAATGTCTTTTTTAATTATTATTTCTGATGTGTAATAAGAGTATTATTTATTTATTTTAAATTTATGTGTGCAAGACTTGTTTTGGAATGTATTTTAACAGTTTTTAATTTGTGTTTAAAGTGTATGTGTATCGACATGTAATTGGAGTTTATGTGTCTGTTGAGTGGTACTCAAATGTTTTGATAGTATGTTGAAATCTGCTTGAACTGTGTGATGATGCTTTATTTTCTTTAACTTGTTGTAATTGGAAGCGAGAGTAGAAAATTCAAAATATTTTGTATGGGAAAGTTTGTCCGAGTTGTGCTTTGAGTTATGTTTCCGAGATGCGAATAGTTATTGATTTATTTTAATTTTAATTTTAAAGTTGAACGTCCTTTATATTTGAGAGATGCTATCGTTGTTTCTTGTGGATATCCTGTGTCAGTTGAGTTGGGAGAAAGCGTAAGTGTCCCCAGTATAAACTAATTTATTTTAGCTATTTGAGGGTTAAGTGTCAAAGACATAATGTACAAATTTATCAAAAAATAGAAAATTATGAGAAAAATAAGATTAATTGTATATCCTTGTAGAAAGCTGTAATGAAATACGGTAATTGCAGTGCCAAACGAGTAACAAGTATTATATATATAATTAAGTACCTAAGGGTTAGGCTGTTGAAAAAATCTATAAAAATGTATTAAGGGTGGGTGGGTGAGGTAGGTAAGAAGCTGTGCCTTTCTGGTAGGGAATGTGTATTAGGAGTTTATAAATATTCCAGGCTAAGTAGTATGTGAAAATGAAATAATTATAGTATGAACAAAACAAAAAGTTAACCTGCAATTCCGGGTTAAAACTTGTAAAGTATATAATAATAATAGGGAGGGTTGGGAGGGAAGATTGTATGTTATGTCTTGTATTATAAAAAAAAAATAAGAATGGTCGATAATCTAGGGAAAAAATTAATGTATGTATAAAAAATATACCTTAAGTTGGCGCGACAGAATTTTTGTCATTGATGAATAAAAAAAAAAATTGCCACACATTGGCGCGCCAGAATTTTGTCATGAGCTCCGTTTATTTTAATATTTGAACGTCATCGTCAGGATGGGAAAAGACGCTGCCTTACGGACAGAAGATTTGTGTAAGTCCTCTTGAATCGAGGTTTGGGCGCCAGTGTCCTTCGGTACGTGGGGGACAGCCGGAGCCTATGCAAAACTGCAAGCGTAGCTGGCCATCGTCTAGCGCAGCTGGCAATGGGAAGCAAGTCGATCTTAAGAGGAACCCAGCGCTCAGCCGACGAGTATAAATAACGGGTCGTGGGGAGCAAATCCTCAGGGAAAAGATCGACTTGCGGACACTAGAGTCGCGCGATTGCATTCTTTATTTTATAAAACCGAAGCGCTTCCTTGAAAAAAATAACGTCCAACCAGCTCCCGCCGTTTTCCAAGAGAAGGCGGAAGTGACGTCATACCATAGTATGTCATACCATACGTATCTTGTATTTTTCCGCTAATTGCCTAAATGCTTTTGACCTGAAGTATGTCGCGTTATCTAGGATTATTACAGCCGGGGTCCCGTAAGTAAGGAACACGCTGTTTTCTAGATGTTTTATTATACTTGCGGACGTGGCTTGTCTTAGGGCAAAAAGCCAGCAAAATTTTGTGAATACGTCTACGATTGACGGGATGTATGTGAAACCGTTAGTTGAGCGAGGTAAGGGACCAATTATGTCTAAACTGAGTGTGTGCATTGGCGTGTTGACCGCTTTTGGTGTCACCATCAAACCATGAGGGGGTGCCGTCCTGATCTTGTGGGCCTTGCAGGTGTCACAATTTTTTATGTGCTCTTTTACTTGTTCTTGTATACCCGGCCAATAGTAATAAGACTGGGTTGTTTGTGGTGTGTCTAACATTGTTGCGCGCGGTATCCTTGACTCCAATTCCGGCTGTGGTTTCCTGTGAGGATCGGTATTCTCCTTGTGCGCTGTCTCCTGGGGTATATCAACTGTTTCCTTTGTTGGCGTTGGGATTTGTTGGCGTTCTTCTGGTTCCGATGGGGTCGGTGATGGTTGACGATGCCTGGTTTTCCTTTCTGACGGTTTTGTCTTTTTCGGTGCCATTATGCACACTCAAGGTTTAGATTTTTATGATAACTGACCGTTGCCGAACTAGTATTTGTAGGGATTTCCTGCGTTTGCTCTATAAATCTGATTTGATTTGAATGTACCGACTCGTGTGTGTCCGTGTTACGTTAATGTATGTTGATATGTGAATGTATGTGTTTTTAGACGAATAGAAAATAAAAAAATATAGTAAAAAAAAAATAATAAGTGAAAAAAAAGAAAGAAATATCCTTAAGCTTGATGTGTTGTGTCCGTATAGTTTTACTGCGGTGTATTTATTATAATGTCTTTTTTAATTATTATTTCTGATGTGTAATAAGAGTATTATTTATTTATTTTAAATTTATGTGTGCAAGACTTGTTTTGGAATGTATTTTAACAGTTTTTAATTTGTGTTTAAAGTGTATGTGTATCGACATGTAATTGGAGTTTATGTGTCTGTTGAGTGGTACTCAAATGTTTTGATAGTATGTTGAAATCTGCTTGAACTGTGTGATGATGCTTTATTTTCTTTAACTTGTTGTAATTGGAAGCGAGAGTAGAAAATTCAAAATATTTTGTATGGGAAAGTTTGTCCGAGTTGTGCTTTGAGTTATGTTTCCGAGATGCGAATAGTTATTGATTTATTTTAATTTTAATTTTAAAGTTGAACGTCCTTTATATTTGAGAGATGCTATCGTTGTTTCTTGTGGATATCCTGTGTCAGTTGAGTTGGGAGAAAGCGTAAGTGTCCCCAGTATAAACTAATTTATTTTAGCTATTTGAGGGTTAAGTGTCAAAGACATAATGTACAAATTTATCAAAAAATAGAAAATTATGAGAAAAATAAGATTAATTGTATATCCTTGTAGAAAGCTGTAATGAAATACGGTAATTGCAGTGCCAAACGAGTAACAAGTATTATATATATAATTAAGTACCTAAGGGTTAGGCTGTTGAAAAAATCTATAAAAATGTATTAAGGGTGGGTGGGTGAGGTAGGTAAGAAGCTGTGCCTTTCTGGTAGGGAATGTGTATTAGGAGTTTATAAATATTCCAGGCTAAGTAGTATGTGAAAATGAAATAATTATAGTATGAACAAAACAAAAAGTTAACCTGCAATTCCGGGTTAAAACTTGTAAAGTATATAATAATAATAGGGAGGGTTGGGAGGGAAGATTGTATGTTATGTCTTGTATTATAAAAAAAAAATAAGAATGGTCGATAATCTAGGGAAAAAATTAATGTATGTATAAAAAATATACCTTAAGTTGGCGCGACAGAATTTTTGTCATTGATGAATAAAAAAAAAAATTGCCACACATTGGCGCGCCAGAATTTTGTCATGAGCTCCGTTTATTTTAATATTTGAACGTCATCGTCAGGATGGGAAAAGACGCTGCCTTACGGACAGAAGATTTGTGTAAGTCCTCTTGAATCGAGGTTTGGGCGCCAGTGTCCTTCGGTACGTGGGGGACAGCCGGAGCCTATGCAAAACTGCAAGCGTAGCTGGCCATCGTCTAGCGCAGCTGGCAATGGGAAGCAAGTCGATCTTAAGAGGAACCCAGCGCTCAGCCGACGAGTATAAATAACGGGTCGTGGGGAGCAAATCCTCAGGGAAAAGATCGACTTGCGGACACTAGAGTCGCGCGATTGCATTCTTTATTTTATAAAACCGAAGCGCTTCCTTGAAAAAAATAACGTCCAACCAGCTCCCGCCGTTTTCCAAGAGAAGGCGGAAGTGACGTCATACCATAGTATGTCATACCATACGTATCTTGTATTTTTCCGCTAATTGCCTAAATGCTTTTGACCTGAAGTATGTCGCGTTATCTAGGATTATTACAGCCGGGGTCCCGTAAGTAAGGAACACGCTGTTTTCTAGATGTTTTATTATACTTGCGGACGTGGCTTGTCTTAGGGCAAAAAGCCAGCAAAATTTTGTGAATACGTCTACGATTGACGGGATGTATGTGAAACCGTTAGTTGAGCGAGGTAAGGGACCAATTATGTCTAAACTGAGTGTGTGCATTGGCGTGTTGACCGCTTTTGGTGTCACCATCAAACCATGAGGGGGTGCCGTCCTGATCTTGTGGGCCTTGCAGGTGTCACAATTTTTTATGTGCTCTTTTACTTGTTCTTGTATACCCGGCCAATAGTAATAAGACTGGGTTGTTTGTGGTGTGTCTAACATTGTTGCGCGCGGTATCCTTGACTCCAATTCCGGCTGTGGTTTCCTGTGAGGATCGGTATTCTCCTTGTGCGCTGTCTCCTGGGGTATATCAACTGTTTCCTTTGTTGGCGTTGGGATTTGTTGGCGTTCTTCTGGTTCCGATGGGGTCGGTGATGGTTGACGATGCCTGGTTTTCCTTTCTGACGGTTTTGTCTTTTTCGGTGCCATTATGCACACTCAAGGTTTAGATTTTTATGATAACTGACCGTTGCCGAACTAGTATTTGTAGGGATTTCCTGCGTTTGCTCTATAAATCTGATTTGATTTGAATGTACCGACTCGTGTGTGTCCGTGTTACGTTAATGTATGTTGATATGTGAATGTATGTGTTTTTAGACGAATAGAAAATAAAAAAATATAGTAAAAAAAAAATAATAAGTGAAAAAAAAGAAAGAAATATCCTTAAGCTTGATGTGTTGTGTCCGTATAGTTTTACTGCGGTGTATTTATTATAATGTCTTTTTTAATTATTATTTCTGATGTGTAATAAGAGTATTATTTATTTATTTTAAATTTATGTGTGCAAGACTTGTTTTGGAATGTATTTTAACAGTTTTTAATTTGTGTTTAAAGTGTATGTGTATCGACATGTAATTGGAGTTTATGTGTCTGTTGAGTGGTACTCAAATGTTTTGATAGTATGTTGAAATCTGCTTGAACTGTGTGATGATGCTTTATTTTCTTTAACTTGTTGTAATTGGAAGCGAGAGTAGAAAATTCAAAATATTTTGTATGGGAAAGTTTGTCCGAGTTGTGCTTTGAGTTATGTTTCCGAGATGCGAATAGTTATTGATTTATTTTAATTTTAATTTTAAAGTTGAACGTCCTTTATATTTGAGAGATGCTATCGTTGTTTCTTGTGGATATCCTGTGTCAGTTGAGTTGGGAGAAAGCGTAAGTGTCCCCAGTATAAACTAATTTATTTTAGCTATTTGAGGGTTAAGTGTCAAAGACATAATGTACAAATTTATCAAAAAATAGAAAATTATGAGAAAAATAAGATTAATTGTATATCCTTGTAGAAAGCTGTAATGAAATACGGTAATTGCAGTGCCAAACGAGTAACAAGTATTATATATATAATTAAGTACCTAAGGGTTAGGCTGTTGAAAAAATCTATAAAAATGTATTAAGGGTGGGTGGGTGAGGTAGGTAAGAAGCTGTGCCTTTCTGGTAGGGAATGTGTATTAGGAGTTTATAAATATTCCAGGCTAAGTAGTATGTGAAAATGAAATAATTATAGTATGAACAAAACAAAAAGTTAACCTGCAATTCCGGGTTAAAACTTGTAAAGTATATAATAATAATAGGGAGGGTTGGGAGGGAAGATTGTATGTTATGTCTTGTATTATAAAAAAAAAATAAGAATGGTCGATAATCTAGGGAAAAAATTAATGTATGTATAAAAAATATACCTTAAGTTGGCGCGACAGAATTTTTGTCATTGATGAATAAAAAAAAAAATTGCCACACATTGGCGCGCCAGAATTTTGTCATGAGCTCCGTTTATTTTAATATTTGAACGTCATCGTCAGGATGGGAAAAGACGCTGCCTTACGGACAGAAGATTTGTGTAAGTCCTCTTGAATCGAGGTTTGGGCGCCAGTGTCCTTCGGTACGTGGGGGACAGCCGGAGCCTATGCAAAACTGCAAGCGTAGCTGGCCATCGTCTAGCGCAGCTGGCAATGGGAAGCAAGTCGATCTTAAGAGGAACCCAGCGCTCAGCCGACGAGTATAAATAACGGGTCGTGGGGAGCAAATCCTCAGGGAAAAGATCGACTTGCGGACACTAGAGTCGCGCGATTGCATTCTTTATTTTATAAAACCGAAGCGCTTCCTTGAAAAAAATAACGTCCAACCAGCTCCCGCCGTTTTCCAAGAGAAGGCGGAAGTGACGTCATACCATAGTATGTCATACCATACGTATCTTGTATTTTTCCGCTAATTGCCTAAATGCTTTTGACCTGAAGTATGTCGCGTTATCTAGGATTATTACAGCCGGGGTCCCGTAAGTAAGGAACACGCTGTTTTCTAGATGTTTTATTATACTTGCGGACGTGGCTTGTCTTAGGGCAAAAAGCCAGCAAAATTTTGTGAATACGTCTACGATTGACGGGATGTATGTGAAACCGTTAGTTGAGCGAGGTAAGGGACCAATTATGTCTAAACTGAGTGTGTGCATTGGCGTGTTGACCGCTTTTGGTGTCACCATCAAACCATGAGGGGGTGCCGTCCTGATCTTGTGGGCCTTGCAGGTGTCACAATTTTTTATGTGCTCTTTTACTTGTTCTTGTATACCCGGCCAATAGTAATAAGACTGGGTTGTTTGTGGTGTGTCTAACATTGTTGCGCGCGGTATCCTTGACTCCAATTCCGGCTGTGGTTTCCTGTGAGGATCGGTATTCTCCTTGTGCGCTGTCTCCTGGGGTATATCAACTGTTTCCTTTGTTGGCGTTGGGATTTGTTGGCGTTCTTCTGGTTCCGATGGGGTCGGTGATGGTTGACGATGCCTGGTTTTCCTTTCTGACGGTTTTGTCTTTTTCGGTGCCATTATGCACACTCAAGGTTTAGATTTTTATGATAACTGACCGTTGCCGAACTAGTATTTGTAGGGATTTCCTGCGTTTGCTCTATAAATCTGATTTGATTTGAATGTACCGACTCGTGTGTGTCCGTGTTACGTTAATGTATGTTGATATGTGAATGTATGTGTTTTTAGACGAATAGAAAATAAAAAAATATAGTAAAAAAAAAATAATAAGTGAAAAAAAAGAAAGAAATATCCTTAAGCTTGATGTGTTGTGTCCGTATAGTTTTACTGCGGTGTATTTATTATAATGTCTTTTTTAATTATTATTTCTGATGTGTAATAAGAGTATTATTTATTTATTTTAAATTTATGTGTGCAAGACTTGTTTTGGAATGTATTTTAACAGTTTTTAATTTGTGTTTAAAGTGTATGTGTATCGACATGTAATTGGAGTTTATGTGTCTGTTGAGTGGTACTCAAATGTTTTGATAGTATGTTGAAATCTGCTTGAACTGTGTGATGATGCTTTATTTTCTTTAACTTGTTGTAATTGGAAGCGAGAGTAGAAAATTCAAAATATTTTGTATGGGAAAGTTTGTCCGAGTTGTGCTTTGAGTTATGTTTCCGAGATGCGAATAGTTATTGATTTATTTTAATTTTAATTTTAAAGTTGAACGTCCTTTATATTTGAGAGATGCTATCGTTGTTTCTTGTGGATATCCTGTGTCAGTTGAGTTGGGAGAAAGCGTAAGTGTCCCCAGTATAAACTAATTTATTTTAGCTATTTGAGGGTTAAGTGTCAAAGACATAATGTACAAATTTATCAAAAAATAGAAAATTATGAGAAAAATAAGATTAATTGTATATCCTTGTAGAAAGCTGTAATGAAATACGGTAATTGCAGTGCCAAACGAGTAACAAGTATTATATATATAATTAAGTACCTAAGGGTTAGGCTGTTGAAAAAATCTATAAAAATGTATTAAGGGTGGGTGGGTGAGGTAGGTAAGAAGCTGTGCCTTTCTGGTAGGGAATGTGTATTAGGAGTTTATAAATATTCCAGGCTAAGTAGTATGTGAAAATGAAATAATTATAGTATGAACAAAACAAAAAGTTAACCTGCAATTCCGGGTTAAAACTTGTAAAGTATATAATAATAATAGGGAGGGTTGGGAGGGAAGATTGTATGTTATGTCTTGTATTATAAAAAAAAAATAAGAATGGTCGATAATCTAGGGAAAAAATTAATGTATGTATAAAAAATATACCTTAAGTTGGCGCGACAGAATTTTTGTCATTGATGAATAAAAAAAAAAATTGCCACACATTGGCGCGCCAGAATTTTGTCATGAGCTCCGTTTATTTTAATATTTGAACGTCATCGTCAGGATGGGAAAAGACGCTGCCTTACGGACAGAAGATTTGTGTAAGTCCTCTTGAATCGAGGTTTGGGCGCCAGTGTCCTTCGGTACGTGGGGGACAGCCGGAGCCTATGCAAAACTGCAAGCGTAGCTGGCCATCGTCTAGCGCAGCTGGCAATGGGAAGCAAGTCGATCTTAAGAGGAACCCAGCGCTCAGCCGACGAGTATAAATAACGGGTCGTGGGGAGCAAATCCTCAGGGAAAAGATCGACTTGCGGACACTAGAGTCGCGCGATTGCATTCTTTATTTTATAAAACCGAAGCGCTTCCTTGAAAAAAATAACGTTCAACCAGCTCCCGCCGTTTTCCAAGAGAAGGCGGAAGTGACGTCATACCATAGTATGTCATACCATACGTATCTTGTATTTTTCCGCTAATTGCCTAAATGCTTTTGACCTGAAGTATGTCGCGTTATCTAGGATTATTACAGCCGGGGTCCCGTAAGTAAGGAACACGCTGTTTTCTAGATGTTTTATTATACTTGCGGACGTGGCTTGTCTTAGGGCAAAAAGCCAGCAAAATTTTGTGAATACGTCTACGATTGACGGGATGTATGTGAAACCGTTAGTTGAGCGAGGTAAGGGACCAATTATGTCTAAACTGAGTGTGTGCATTGGCGTGTTGACCGCTTTTGGTGTCACCATCAAACCATGAGGGGGTGCCGTCCTGATCTTGTGGGCCTTGCAGGTGTCACAATTTTTTATGTGCTCTTTTACTTGTTCTTGTATACCCGGCCAATAGTAATAAGACTGGGTTGTTTGTGGTGTGTCTAACATTGTTGCGCGCGGTATCCTTGACTCCAATTCCGGCTGTGGTTTCCTGTGAGGATCGGTATTCTCCTTGTGCGCTGTCTCCTGGGGTATATCAACTGTTTCCTTTGTTGGCGTTGGGATTTGTTGGCGTTCTTCTGGTTCCGATGGGGTCGGTGATGGTTGACGATGCCTGGTTTTCCTTTCTGACGGTTTTGTCTTTTTCGGTGCCATTATGCACACTCAAGGTTTAGATTTTTATGATAACTGACCGTTGCCGAACTAGTATTTGTAGGGATTTCCTGCGTTTGCTCTATAAATCTGATTTGATTTGAATGTACCGACTCGTGTGTGTCCGTGTTACGTTAATGTATGTTGATATGTGAATGTATGTGTTTTTAGACGAATAGAAAATAAAAAAATATAGTAAAAAAAAAATTAATAAGTGAAAAAAAAGAAAGAAATATCCTAAAGGTATAAGCTTGATGTGTTGTGTCCGTATAGTTTTACTGCGGTGTATTTATTATAATGTCTTTTTTAATTATTATTTCTGATGTGTAATAAGAGTATTATTTATTTATTTTAAATTTATGTGTGCAAGACTTGTTTTGGAATGTATTTTAACAGTTTTTAATTTGTGTTTAAAGTGTATGTGTATCGACATGTAATTGGAGTTTATGTGTCTGTTGAGTGGTACTCAAATGTTTTGATAGTATGTTGAAATCTGCTTGAACTGTGTGATGATGCTTTATTTTCTTTAACTTGTTGTAATTGGAAGCGAGAGTAGAAAATTCAAAATATTTTGTATGGGGAAGTTTGTCCGAGTTGTGCTTTGAGTTATGTTTCCGAGATGCGAATAGTTATTGATTTATTTTAATTTTAATTTTAAAGTTGAACGTCCTTTATATTTGAGAGATGCTATCGTTGTTTCTTGTGGATATCCTGTGTCAGTTGAGTTGGGAGAAAGCGTAAGTGTCCCCAGTATAAACTAATTTATTTTAGCTATTTGAGGGTTAAGTGTCTAAGACATAATGTACAAATTTATCAAAAAATAGAAAATTATGAGAAAAATAAGATTAATTGTAATCCTTGTAGAAAGCTGTAATGAAATACGGTAATTGCAGTGCCAAACGAGTAACAAGTATTATATATATAATTAAGTACCTAAGGGTTAGGCTGTTGAAAAAATCTATAAAAATGTATTAAGGGTGGGTGGGTGAGGTAGGTAAGAAGCTGTGCCTTTCTGGTAGGGAATGTGTATTAGGAGTTTATAAATATTCCAGGCTAAGTAGTATGTGAAAATGAAATAATTATAGTATGAACAAAACAAAAAGTTAACCTGCAATTCCGGGTTAAAACTTGTAAAGTATATAATAATAATAGGGAGGGTTGGGAGGGAAGATTGTATGTTATGTCTTGTATTATAAAAAAAAAATAAGAATGGTCGATAATCTAGGGAAAAAATTAATGTATGTATAAAAAATATACCTTAAGTTGGCGCGACAGAATTTTTGTCATTGATGAATAAAAAAAAAAATTGCCACATATTGGCGCGCCAGAATTTTGTCATGAGCTCCGTTTATTTTAATATTTGAACGTCATCGTCAGGATGGGAAAAGACGCTGCCTTACGGACAGAAGATTTGTGTAAGTCCTCTTGAATCGAGGTTTGGGCGCCAGTGTCCTTCGGTACGTGGGGGACAGCCGGAGCCTATGCAAAACTGCAAGCGTAGCTGGCCATCGTCTAGCGCAGCTGGCAATGGGAAGCAAGTCGATCTTAAGAGGAACCCAGCGCTCAGCCGACGAGTATAAATAACGGGTCGTGGGGAGCAAATCCTCAGGGAAAAGATCGACTTGCGGACACTAGAGTCGCGCGATTGCATTCTTTATTTTATAAAACCGAAGCGCTTCCTTGAAAAAAATAACGTTCAACCAGCTCCCGCCGTTTTCCAAGAGAAGGCGGAAGTGACGTCATACCATAGTATGTCATACCATACGTATCTTGTATTTTTCCGCTAATTGCCTAAATGCTTTTGACCTGAAGTATGTCGCGTTATCTAGGATTATTACAGCCGGGGTCCCGTAAGTAAGGAACACGCTGTTTTCTAGATGTTTTATTATACTTGCGGACGTGGCTTGTCTTAGGGCAAAAAGCCAGCAAAATTTTGTGAATACGTCTACGATTGACGGGATGTATGTGAAACCGTTAGTTGAGCGAGGTAAGGGACCAATTATGTCTAAACTGAGTGTGTGCATTGGCGTGTTGACCGCTTTTGGTGTCACCATCAAACCATGAGGGGGTGCCGTCCTGATCTTGTGGGCCTTGCAGGTGTCACAATTTTTTATGTGCTCTTTTACTTGTTCTTGTATACCCGGCCAATAGTAATAAGACTGGGTTGTTTGTGGTGTGTCTAACATTGTTGCGCGCGGTATCCTTGGCTCCAATTCCGGCTGTGGTTTCCTGTGAGGATCGGTATTCTCCTTGTGCGCTGTCTCCTGGGGTATATCAACTGTTTCCTTTGTTGGCGTTGGGATTTGTTGGCGTTCTTCTGGTTCCGATGGGGTCGGTGATGGTTGACGATGCCTGGTTTTCCTTTCTGACGGTTTTGTCTTTTTCGGTGCCATTATGCACACTCAAGGTTTAGATTTTTATGATAACTGACCGTTGCCGAACTAGTATTTGTAGGGATTTCCTGCGTTTGCTCTATAAATCTGATTTGATTTGAATGTACCGACTCGTGTGTGTCCGTGTTACGTTAATGTATGTTGATATGTGAATGTATGTGTTTTTAGACGAATAGAAAATAAAAAAATATAGTAAAAAAAAATTAATAAGTGAAAAAAAAGAAAGAAATATCCTAAAGGTATAAGCTTGATGTGTTGTGTCCGTATAGTTTTACTGCGGTGTATTTATTATAATGTCTTTTTTAATTATTATTTCTGATGTGTAATAAGAGTATTATTTATTTATTTTAAATTTATGTGTGCAAGACTTGTTTTGGAATGTATTTTAACAGTTTTTAATTTGTGTTTAAAGTGTATGTGTATCGACATGTAATTGGAGTTTATGTGTCTGTTGAGTGGTACTCAAATGTTTTGATAGTATGTTGAAATCTGCTTGAACTGTGTGATGATGCTTTATTTTCTTTAACTTGTTGTAATTGGAAGCGAGAGTAGAAAATTCAAAATATTTTGTATGGGAAAGTTTGTCCGAGTTGTGCTTTGAGTTATGTTTCCGAGATGCGAATAGTTATTGATTTATTTTAATTTTAATTTTAAAGTTGAACGTCCTTTATATTTGAGAGATGCTATCGTTGTTTCTTGTGGATATCCTGTGTCAGTTGAGTTGGGAGAAAGCGTAAGTGTCCCCAGTATAAACTAATTTATTTTAGCTATTTGAGGGTTAAGTGTCAAAGACATAATGTACAAATTTATCAAAAAATAGAAAATTATGAGAAAAATAAGATTAATTGTATATCCTTGTAGAAAGCTGTAATGAAATACGGTAATTGCAGTGCCAAACGAGTAACAAGTATTATATATATAATTAAGTACCTAAGGGTTAGGCTGTTGAAAAAATCTATAAAAATGTATTAAGGGTGGGTGGGTGAGGTAGGTAAGAAGCTGTGCCTTTCTGGTAGGGAATGTGTATTAGGAGTTTATAAATATTCCAGGCTAAGTAGTATGTGAAAATGAAATAATTATAGTATGAACAAAACAAAAAGTTAACCTGCAATTCCGGGTTAAAACTTGTAAAGTATATAATAATAATAGGGAGGGTTGGGAGGGAAGATTGTATGTTATGTCTTGTATTATAAAAAAAAAATAAGAATGGTCGATAATCTAGGGAAAAAATTAATGTATGTATAAAAAATATACCTTAAGTTGGCGCGACAGAATTTTTGCCATTGATGAATAAATAAAAAAATTTGCCACACATTGGCGCGCCAGAATTTTGTCATGAGCTCCGTTTATTTTAATATTTGAACGTCATCGTCAGGATGGGAAAAGACGCTGCCTTACGGACAGAAGATTTGTGTAAGTCCTCTTGAATCGAGGTTTGGGCGCCAGTGTCCTTCGGTACGTGGGGGACAGCCGGAGCCTATGCAAAACTGCAAGCGTAGCTGGCCATCGTCTAGCGCAGCTGGCAATGGGAAGCAAGTCGATCTTAAGAGGAACCCAGCGCTCAGCCGACGAGTATAAATAACGGGTCGTGGGGAGCAAATCCTCAGGGAAAAGATCGACTTGCGGACACTAGAGAACTCCTGGGAGCGGACGACCTTGATTTTACTTTGGGGAGGAATCGAAAGAACACCGCTTCTTAACCCTTCAGGCCTCGCGACTCGCGGTTAACCCTCAGTTTGACTGCGATATCGCAGTCGCGGGGCCTGACG
Source organism: Micropterix aruncella (assembly GCA_944548615.1). Classification (NCBI taxonomy): domain Eukaryota; kingdom Metazoa; phylum Arthropoda; class Insecta; order Lepidoptera; family Micropterigidae; genus Micropterix; species Micropterix aruncella. The sequence goes on from OX155967.1 coordinate 9,438,901, forward strand.
GGTTAAGGTGGGAATATAGGGATTCGGCCGGGATGAGGATCTCCGCCCGTGTGTTTTTATGCTTATATAAATATCCACTAAACTTATGAATTACTTCTGAGGCTTTACCTGAGGGCCTTTGAGTGCGAATTTGGCAGTATCCTGCGATTCCTGTGAAACGTCAATTCCCGTGCGCCGACATTCTGACGTTTTGCAAAATGGCGGCGCGAGCGCCCTCTGGCGGCCGTCTGCCGCACTGCCTGCGTGTACGATTATCGATCTGCTTCGCGTCGGTTCGGAACTTTGCTAAACCCTTGGTTCTATTTACAAATCCCCTTTCTGTGAGATACGAATCTCGCCGGATATTAAATAAATGAAGTATATGTATAATTTAATACTAGGAAATTTCTCTGGCTAGAAACCCGCCTTCTCTTAATTTATTAGAACCTTATTTTTATGTCCTTTTTGTATTCCTGTTATCGTGGTAAAAAAATAAGAAAAAAAATAAAGAGTTATAACTGAAATAGAGTTTTATTTGAAAGAAACGTGGCGATTTTACAATATCGTTTTTGCAGCGCGTGTGAGCGCTGCGGATATAATTATGAAAAATATATAAAAATAAAAGAAAAAGGTTACAATTTTAAATCCATGCGGAGGTGCCGCATGGGATACCAGCGGGACGGAATTTACCGCGTGTCCCGTATTATATTTTTACAAGTTACATGAAAAACGTGCTGATTTTAAAAATACGGACCTCGCCTGATGCCTAGGCTGAGCGGAGTGGAAAGGAGGATATGTTTGAAGGAAATCGGTGCGGATCGCTGTGATTAATCCCGATTTTGCCGAGTCGCCTAATGGCGACCGAGTGCCAACATTTGCAGAAAAAATATATAACGGAATCTAATTTGCGCTTGGCGGCGCGGAATTACGGCTTAGGCGTTTAAGTGAGGATCGGAACTTTATTATAGTATATTAGAAATTTAGAAAAACGTGGCGGCGTTAAGCGCGTGGAAAGAACGACCTTAACAGATGTTTGTTCAGCCTTGCCTGGGTATTGGGAGTGTATAAGAGATGCCAGCGACCACTGCTGCTAGTTAAAGATATTTTACACTGATTTTACGACTATTTTGTAAATGATGTGATCTCGGAAGGAGATGGCCGAATAATGGCCGGGCCTGCGGCCGGAGCCGCGGAGCCACCGTCTCGACGACCGTTCCGCTTGATGGTCCGTGCAAGAAGGGCTGACCGTCAATAATCCGCCCGTCAATTCGGTGCGTATCATTTTAAAACAATAGAGAGGGTCGTTGTCTAATTCGCCGTGTACGGTTAACTGCTTATATCGCATTATCGTATCACGGTGAATGACGAATATTAAATAATTTCTAAACTAGAAAATAATAAGCGATGAACCTTGGGCATTGCAATACTTAAAATGAGAAAAATAAGGTCGCTGTTCCAATCGATGGGGCTCGAAGCGCCGAAAGTCGAATCGGTGGAAGAGTTTCAAGGGCAGGAGCGAAAAGTGATAATTCACGACGGAGCTAACGGATGCATTGAGTAGAATGGGAGAAGGCCAGAGCCTGTTTTGCCGCGTGGAGCGATCTGTGCCCGCTAGATAGCAATCAGTGGCGTGCCCGGGGTTGGTGAATGGGGCAAGCCCGACATACCTTTTTGTGTTTTTTTTATAGTAACAAAAAGTAGTACCTCTTTCCTCTTCAATCTTCAATTTGAAATTTACTGCTTGTGTCGTAGATTCAATAAAGCACACTGAAGAAGGCATACTACTGCTAGACAGAATTTAACATACACTTATCAGCAGTCGAATACCTCCGGTGGCTTTAAGAAAAACCAATTTATTTGCTTGAGCGAGTGACATCGAGTTAAGAAGTTGACCCTTGCTTGTATGAGCTGTAAGACTTTTTTATAAAAAAAGGGAACAAAAAGTAATTAGGTGCTAGGTACATAGCTTTAACTAGCTTATTTATATTCTAAATCGAAGCGTCTTATCTTTTTTCAAAAATGAGTTTATTACGTCTGAGTAAAATGATGGCGAACGCTTTAATTCTATTAACAACTGTTTTTCAATAGCAACCATTGATAACTCAGATAGACGTTCCTGACCCTGTGTATTTCTTAGGTACGTATGAATACGCTTAAGAGATGAGAATGCCCGTTCCGCGGAAGCACTTGTAGCAGGAATAGTTACGACAAGATAGGCTAACTTCAACAATTGGGGAAAGGCGTCTTCGAGGCTATTCTGACTAATGAAAACAATTAGTTCAAAAACATTGCAATCTTTCAATTCAGGAGAGGAGTACAAACAAATCAATTGGTTCTTTAAAACTTGTTTGTCAAAATGGTTTGCATAAATGTCAAATAATGAATCTAATGCCTCTGTAGGAAAATCTAAACGGTATTTCTCGTATAGTTTGTTGTTAAAGAGTTGGAAAAATTTCAATTTGAAAATTTCCGAATATCGATCCTCAATCTCGCAGAATATGTTGTCAATTACCTGGACAAAAAGTATATTCAGTATAAGCACAGCGTACGTTACGTCTCAAACGAGGAGCTGAGTTATTTTGCAGAATGTTTTCATAAAGGAGATCAAATTCTGATTGAAATTCAACACGTAACCAAGTCTGAAATTCCTTTATTTTATTGCTACAATAACCTACATCGACTTGTGATTTTTGAAGGATATTGTACAAGCTATCAGTTTTTTCAAAAATTCGGTGGAAAACAAGGAGAAAAAAATTTCAATGGAATGATCGCAACGAGTTTTCAAAATTCTCCGCTGCTAAAACCGTATCCCCGTCCCAGTCCTGAGGGTTGTCACATATGTCAGAAAACAATGTAATAAGATTATTTTTTTGCACAAAAACTGTGTTTACAGTTCGCGAGATATACGCCCAACGCGTAGCGGGGGCAAGAGGTAATTTTTTGCTACAATGAGTATCGTAAAAGGCAGATCGTTTTGTACTGTGGCTAAAAAAATTACACAAAGACTGTAGTGTTGAAAAAAACGAACTGATTTCTCCAATTCTGTTGCATGATTTAGACAACACCAGGGCTAAAATGTGTGCATTGCACCAAATGTAAATTGCTTGTGGACAAACATCTTTTATTTTTGATTGCACTCCGTTTCTAACACCCGACATAACACTAGCGCCATCATAGCTCTGTGCTACTAATTTTGCGGTACACTCCTGTTTATTTAGCAATTCTAAAATAATATTACACAGTGTGTCTGCTATACGACTTTCAGATACATTAACGAACCCCAAAAAACGGTCATGAATGTCGTTTCCAAAATAATATCGAAGAATCAGGCATAATTGTTCTTTGTGACTGATATCGGGAGTTTCGTCAAAAATAATTGAAACAAATTTTGTTGTTTTGATTTCAAATTCAATGCGAGTTTTCATAACAACCGCTACGGAATGAATAATATCATTTTGAATTTTATTAGACAAATAACTCGGTCCTCGCTTATCAGACTGTTGTAGCTGCATGTGTTTTTCTAAAACGATATCGTATTTCGAAAGAAGTGATACGAGTTCTAAAAAATTTCCCTTATTCAACGAAGTTTTGGACTCATCGTGACCTCTGAATGGAAGTTCTTGTTGAGCTAAATGACAAACAATATCCACTAATCTCTGAAAAACACTACGATTTTGATCAACGCGAATATTGTGCTTCAAAATTTCATCATTTAACTGCCGAGATAAAGATGTCTCAATTCGTTGTTTACCAAAATTACTAAACGAAATAACCGCATTCATGTGTTTTTGCGAATTCATGTGTCTTTTTATCACGCCGGCTAAATTATTTAGATCATCATAACCGGACGAATTCCAAACATTTAAGTCGTTTGAAAAAAAAATACAACAATAACAAAACAATTTATTGACATGGGAGCATCCAACTACCCAGTGAGTTTTGTACACTGATCTATTAAATTGTCTTTTATGCGATTTACTTGTCTGAGAAATACACAAATCGGGTGTAGGTTTAGGTCCAGAAATTAGTAACTTCTTTTGCTCAAAACTCAAAGATTTTACTTTGTCTTCGCCGATTAAAAGTCGTACACATAACTCACCACAAGGGACAATTTCCTCCATTGTTTATCAGGCACTAAAAACCACAAATGAATTGAAATTACACAATAAAAAAATACCGGGATGTCAGTCGCACAAACCTACACTAACTACAGTGAAGTGAAGTTCGCGCTCATCGTCTCACGTTGCGACATTTGACACGTTCGCTGTCACCTTCATGGGCAAGCACGGCTTTGGCTTTCATAGTAAAATCCTCTATATACTTATAATTGTTTTGCGTAATTTGCCACTGGTTAGAGCGAGAGGTACACTGATTTTGAAAGCCACATTGAAAGCCCACATGTGCGAGCGAGCGAGAGGACACATCGGTACACAGCTGCAATCGCACGCTGCTTTATCGACGCCGCGGCCATAACGATAGCAATCTGTCGTCTATTAATCTATAAATTTCGTCGCGTGGAGCGAGCTGCGTCCGCTAGATAGCAAATTAATTTATTTAATTGTTTTTTTTACGAATTGTGTTATAAATAAATACAAACGGAGCTGCCATGGAATTCACCGACCGGAGTCGGGCCCATCATAATACTATTTTTTTTACACTTCTGGGGGGTGAGCAGTGGATTCCGGACTTACGAACCGGCTGTGGTAGGTTTAGGACAGCTGTCTTGCCACATGTGAGCGTTCACCTTGCCACCCATTCACTCCCCCTTCGAAGCCATAGAATTTGAGATGCGCAAATCGCAGTTTTAGATAATTTTTCTAAGAAAGAGTTGATTATTTTTCTGGAAAGGCCAAGATCTTTAAAGAGGTGAAATAGAGATTTAGCTGGCAGGCCACGAGCGCCAACTTCCACCGCGTGAAGGTGAACAGTGAAGCCGTTCCGGGTTACGGCATTTGCAAGATCATGGTATTTATTTAATTTGTACTCGTGGTCTTTTGGGATATTTGATTCCCATGGAACAGTTAATTCTACGATAAGAGCCACCTTCCGAGATAGAGAGTAAAGAGTTATATCTGGACGGAGGGCTGTGCATCCGAGACTTTCAGGGAATTTATACTGCTTAGAGACCGAATCAACCTCCAGAATCCAATCTGTAGCTTTCTCGATTATTGAGAAAGGTTTTGTAGTTAAATGTTTTTTGCCTTTAGAGCCATCCCGCACAAACTGTATTGGGGGTTTGGAGGATACTGTCAAACCCTTGTTGGCACGAGCCACTGAGAGACTAATTACCTCGCGAATAACAGCGAGAACTTTGTCATGGCGGTAAGTGTACCGTCCTTGATCTAAGGCCACCTTGCAGCCAGCTAGAATGTGCCTAGCTGTGCAAGGGGTATTGCTACAGAGGGGACAAGAACTATCCTCGGCAAAGCTCCAACGAGCGAGGTTACTGGGGTCTGGAAGTGTATGCTGAAAGGCATTCAAATAAAATTTCAGCATCTCTGGCGTCCAGTCATAGAGCATTACCTTCCAGTGCATTGGAGGCGGAATGCAAAAGTCACCAATTGTTGTCCAATCATTCTGGCATTGAAGGCCAATAGCATGAGCCATACTCTTGCTGTCGTAATCTCCCCGCAAAAGAGACTTCTTCAAGTCCACGTCGCTCGTGGTTGTACTGCCATACCCCAGACCAGTGCCATTCTGGCTGATTCCAGTAAGGAACCTTTTGTGGAAGTCTACGCGGGCTTGTAGTTCATTTGAATCACTACAGCCACTTATTACGTGCTTCGATATTGCCGGATCTTTGGAATTGCACAGAATCGAATTTTTGGTTATTCTGGAGTTGGCGTAGAGCAGAGAGGGCAGTTTAAGCGCTAGCCCAAAATTTTGTTTGGACCTGAAGAGAGTCGAGGGGTCAGCTGGTTTGGCTAAGGACAGCCAGGATTTTAAACTAGCTGTCACCAGTGCATCTAGACGGGACAGTTGGGTTTTGGTAAAATCGTAAATAAGAAAGGGCCATGACAAATGTGACGTTAGATAATTGTCATAGATCCAGGCCTTACGAGGGCCAGAAATTAGCAAGGCATCTATTTTCGCCAGGCAACTTTTGAAATGCTCTATAACATGATCGCCCGAGACGTCTTTTCCCTGATGGGTGATTTTTCTGCCGAGGAATTTGAAATGATTGTTTGGGTCTATAAGGGAGATATTAGAGCCCTTATAGACCAATTTGGGGTCATAGGATGTAAATTTTGTGCCCATGCGGGCGAGTCCAAGGCAAAAACATTTGGAGGGCTTCACTTTTATACAGCCTGACCAGTCGCAGAAAAGCTCCACTTTCTGTAATAGCAGGGAAAGCTGCTTGGGGCTTCTGGTAATGAAAGTTAGGTCGCCGGCAAAAGCGAGGCACGACGAGGTGTATTGGCCGTCTGTTTTAAAACGGTAGCCCCACTTCCTGTCAAACTGGCTCAGGCTTTCCAGAAGTATATTAAAAACTATATTAAAAATCGTCGGGGAGAGGCAACAGCCCTGAAATAGTCCAATTGAATATGGTATAGAGCGGGTAGTCCATTCTTGCGTTTTAACATGGAAAGTCAGACAGTTGTAGTAGGAGGCTACAATGTCACGCACGACTGGTGGGAAGTTGTACCAGCGGAGTGCAAAGTGGAGGAGACTGTGTCGGACTGACCCAAAGGCATTCTCTAGGTCGAGCCAGCATACATTGATTTGGCGTTCGTGCTGTCTCGCATCCTTGATGGCAGCAGCCAGGAGAGAGTTGTGCTCGAGGCAGCCCGAGACGCCGCGCATGAAGCCTTTTTGAACTGATACTCCAAGGTACTCATTCCGGTGCATGAATTCGCTCATCCTCGTGTGGACTATGCTAAAAAAGATTTTGGCCACAGTGTCTGTGAGAGCAATGGGCCGAGCGTCCTTTGGTCCGGTGCAAACTGGGACCTTCGGAATTAAGATGACTGTCGCTCGGCCAAAATTCTGTGGGACTACACCGCTATTCCATATATTTCGGAAGATGGATCCTAAATATTGCAGAAGGCAGGGGCATTTTTTGTATACTAAATAGGGAATACCATCGGGACCCGGAGTAGAGCCCGACGGCTTCCTCTTTACTTGATTAAGAATCTCATCTAGTGATGGAGGTTGAGAAGCAAAAGCTACCGTAGGCAGGGGCGGAGGTGTAATGCCCGGCGGAGGGCTGTAATTATGGAGCCGCATTGGGTCCTCATACGTGGTCGAAAAGTATTCCGTGGCCATATCTTCCGGGATTTGGATTTTTCCCTTGGCGGCAGACAAAACCGTTTTGCTGTAGTTAAAACGGTTTTTGTCGAACCGGGCTTCCTCTTTGGATTTGAGAAATGCTGCCTTGCGCTTGTCGTTTTGCGTTGCTACGCTCTGTATGAGTTTTAGTATAGAGCGGTACGCGCGCGAGAAGTTGTGGCAGAGGGCTTTATCCCCGGCTTTCTTGGCTTCACGTAACTGGCGACGAAGTAGCCGCTTTTGCCTACGGAGCTTTGCCTTAAATGCGTTTTCTCTGTGAACCGGGTCGACATGGGTAGATTTTGGGTAAACACCCGAGAAGTATTCATGGACCGCCACCTGGAAGGATGACAGCTGGACGCTGGCAGGGGCATTACGGTTCACAGAGTGGTCAAGAATAGAAGTTAAATTATTATTATGAAATTCCCAGTCCTCTTTCGCAAGTGAAGGGAATTTTAGAGGAGGGAAGGATACGATTTGCGCGGGTAGAGGAGACCGGTCGGGTGACAAACTGCGGGCAGATGTGGAGTCAAGGGACATGTGAGGTTCAACTCTGTCCGTGACTCCTTGCGACGGTTTAAGACACTGACGTGCAGCGTCGCTATCATCGTGCCCAGCAATGTGTTTATTTAACCATGCTAATCGTTTATATTGTTTCCCGCAGATAAGGCAAGCAAGGTCCGGTGTCGTTTTAGCCGTGTCGTTGTTTGGGGTTTCTACTGGGGTAGCGGGAATTCTCCCCCCCTGATAGGCCGCTTGGGGGCATATTTCCTTTTTTTTCTTTTTTGCTTTATAAATAATCGGGTCTGGCTTGCAAGGCCATCGACCCGATGCGTTCTTTCACGCCGTCCACCGTCTCTCCGGCTGTCACAACTCTTTCGTTGTTGTCATCCTGATGATCAGGGGGTTTACAATAAATACAAACGGAGCTGCCATGGAATTCACCGACCGGAGTCGGGCCCATCATAATACTATTTTTTTTACACTTCTGGGGGGTGAGCAGTGGATTCCGGACTTACGAACCGGCTGTGGTAGGTTTAGGACAGCTGTCTTGCCACATGTGAGACCACCTTGCCACCCATTCACTCCCCCTTCGAAGCCATAGAATTTGAGATGCGCAAATCGCAGTTTTAGATAATTTTTCTAAGAAAGAGTTGATTATTTTTCTGGAAAGGCCAAGATCTTTAAAGAGGTGAAATAGAGATTTAGCTGGCAGGCCACGAGCGCCAACTTCCACCGCGTGAAGGTGAACAGTGAAGCCGTTCCGGGTTACGGCATTTGCAAGATCATGGTATTTATTTAATTTGTACTCGTGGTCTTTTGGGATATTTGATTCCCATGGAACAGTTAATTCTACGATAAGAGCCACCTTCCGAGATAGAGAGTAAAGAGTTATATCTGGACGGAGGGCTGTGCATCCGAGACTTTCAGGGAATTTATACTGCTTAGAGACCGAATCAACCTCCAGAATCCAATCTGTAGCTTTCTCGATTATTGAGAAAGGTTTTGTAGTTAAATGTTTTTTGCCTTTAGAGCCATCCCGCACAAACTGTATTGGGGGTTTGGAGGATACTGTCAAACCCTTGTTGGCACGAGCCACTGAGAGACTAATTACCTCGCGAATAACAGCGAGAACTTTGTCATGGCGGTAAGTGTACCGTCCTTGATCTAAGGCCACCTTGCAGCCAGCTAGAATGTGCCTAGCTGTGCAAGGGGTATTGCTACAGAGGGGACAAGAACTATCCTCGGCAAAGCTCCAACGAGCGAGGTTACTGGGGTCTGGAAGTGTATGCTGAAAGGCATTCAAATAAAATTTCAGCATCTCTGGCGTCCAGTCATAGAGCATTACCTTCCAGTGCATTGGAGGCGGAATGCAAAAGTCACCAATTGTTGTCCAATCATTCTGGCATTGAAGGCCAATAGCATGAGCCATACTCTTGCTGTCGTAATCTCCCCGCAAAAGAGACTTCTTCAATTTATTTAATTGTTAATTACGAAGAATAGGCAAGCCCGGCTTTTCGGCTTATATGAAGAGACCGCCACTGCGTAGGTCATGATTTTTCCTAAGTATTGCTCAGCTATGTCAATAAATATATTATCGGCTAAAAACACTTCTGTCAAAACCACACAATCTTTTTTCTATAGTTAACTAGCGAAATAAATACCAATATCATTGATTTGTCTCCGAAACTCTTCCGGATTGTTGTAATTTAGCACATGTCGTGTATGAGAAGCTCCAATAGTGTCTGACATTTCACATCTACAATAATTTCCGACATCTCAAACTTTTCAAGGATTTCTCAGGATTTTTTCAGGAACTTTGCTTCATCAGCCAGTCCATATCCTATAGTTCCAGATGCAATTTCCCCCCGGTTTTAGGGCTTGAATCAGTCTGCTATTGGGAACATCTTGATGAATAGTCAATTGTGGCCATTTTCTATCTTTTCTGAATAATTGATACAGAAATACTCCCTCCATGTGTTTTCGCGACCTTGAGCATCTCCTTGGTTCTGCATTTTCTCGTGCAATATTAGCTACAACTGGTTGCCTTCCTTTTTCATGAATAAAACGCACCTCATTCTGTCTGTTCTCATTCCGGCTAATCAAAATGCGAATTGGTGAACAGCACCGGTTTATACCATTTCCTAATCCATCCAACCTTTTATGGATGCTTCCGACCCTTTTCATCTGTGTTTGCATCGAACACTCGGACACTCTTAACATTCGGACACTCTCCGCCCGTCTTCACCAACAGCTATCACCATCCTCGGCCGAATCACATTTCCATCTATTCCGTTTTTATCCAAAGCTCTCTCATGCCTGTCTGTTATAGGCCACTCGTCTTCTAAATCTTTGTCATTTATTTCCTCCCTGTATTGAGATAGTACAACCCCGGTCTTAAAGAAAACTGTCATTGTACCACCCGTCAATACTATATATACATATATACGAATAGATAAATCATTATAATAATACGGTAAAGTAAATACTGACCTATCTAAGTGGACATAACCTCTCTATATCTCATGTTAGTAAATGCAGTCATAAATTAATATAACTAACCATTCATCTAGACCAGCGGTTCGCAACCTTTTTGATGTTGCGACCCCAAAATTAAAAAAAGAGTTTTCAGCGACCCCAGAAAAAAACACTAAATTTACAAATGCAAAGATTGGTTCAGGTAACGAGATCAAGGTAAACTTCATTTTTCCTCTATGTTCTAGCTGTTTTTCTTTCGTAAATTATATTGGAAAGTTTATTTATTTTGGAAAATAATATTAGAGCAATCGAGAAAATATGCATTTAATATATTTATGAAGGCATTAAATGAGACAATCAATTATTTTAACATTTTATTCACTAAGAAAATTAGGTAAGTAAGTTTACAAATTAATGTGAACCTTGTGCTTGCACACATTCAGTCAGTATATTAATTCTTGGTGATATTTTATCAGAAATAGACACCCTCAAATCAGGTTCTACGTTAAGTCTGGAGTGATATTTTGTTTTTATAGCGGTCAATGTGGAGAAAGCTGTCTCACACAGGTATGTAGATGCAAATGGCAGTTCATCTTCACAGTGTTAAGATCACAAGTGAATGGATTAATTATCCATTGGTCGCCAAGTGACGAATCTGGGAATCGTATCACTAAATCTTGTTTAAGGTTTGTAAGGTGCAACATGATTTTGGTTTTTATATCTTCTTCGAGCTTTATATTGTTTTCTTCAGAAAATTTCTCCAAACATGCAAACATCTCGTAGTTTTCAGCACTGATTTCGTCTATCCACAAACTTATTTTCGTACAAAATGCTTTTATTTTGTTAGACAAAATCAATACATTTGTACTCTTCCCTTGCAACGATAGATTTAAATCATTTAGTTTTTCAAAAATGTCCGAAAGATAGCCAACCGTTGCCAGCCAATTTTCATTCATGAAATATTCTGCTAGCTTTAGTTCCCGTTCAAGTAGAAATATTCTGATTTCATCTTTCAGATCTAATACACGTCGGAGTATTTTTCCTCGCGATAACCACCTGACCTCTGTATGTAACAGTAGATTTTCGTAGTGTGATGCCATTTCGCGACACAATATTTTGAAGAGACGACTGTTTAATGCGCGAGCTTTAATAAAATTTATTACTGTTACGACTTGTTCCAATACTTTGTTTACATCTGGTTGCAAATGTTTTGCTGCAAGGGCTTCGCGGTGAATCATACAGTGAACAAAGTCTACGTGAGGTGCAATCTCAGTTACTTTTGCTTTGAATCCTGTTTTGGAGCCGGTCAATGCAGCTGCGCCGTCTGTACACACAGATACGCAATATTCCCACTTTATATTATGCATTTCAAAAAAGTTATTTACTGCATTAAAATAGCTTCACCTGTTGTTCTTCCTTCCGTGACAAAACATCAAATCTTCACATATGTCGTTATCATATCAGTATCGGTTATATATCAAAAGATGAGCTACATTAGCTACATCAGTACTTCATCCAGCTAAATAGCGTAATAGGGACTCCCTTTCACGCGATCTATAACTTGTATTTTGATATCATCAGCAAGTTATACTTATACAAGTTATTGATACGACGATAGTTATACAAGTTATTGATACGACGATTAACAGTATCACTTGATAGTGGAATTGTTTTCAGTTCATTGGCATACTTTTCTCCTTGCATGATTGAAACCATTTTCATTGCAGCTGGCAAAATGAGTATCTCGCCAATGTTGTGAGGTTTCTTAGTTTCGGCAATCAAATAGGAAACCTTGAAAGATGCTTGCAACGCTTTTTGTTGAACTGTTGTGTATTTTTGGAAACCAACCTGCTGTGACGTTAGTTTGGTTGCATGTCGTTTAAAATAAGATTCATCTTTATTTTTTAACTCTGGCTGCTTAGTTTCTAGGTGCCTTTTCATTTTGGCCGGCTTCATGCTCTCGTTTGCCAAAACCTCCGAACAAACAACGCACTGTGCACGTTGTTCAAAATTTACTACTGTACACTTAAAACCAAACTGGATGTACGATTCTTTAAAAATGCATTGCCGTTTCGCAGTTGTCTCCGGTGTAGCTGTTGCTTGTTTAGTTAAAGTTGAAGCGGCACTGTCTGTATCGATGTGAATGGTAGATGTGGCTGTTGAACGTGAAATGGCTCTACCATCATCGCTGTTATGACTAATAGTTATAGTTGTGGAACTAGATGTGGCTCTGTTGTCATCGATAGTATTAACACTAGCACTTGAAGTGGCGGCATTGTTTTCATGACTCATATTATGACATTGTTTTCATGACTCATTCGTAACAGTAGTTGTCAATGTAGAATCTGAGGCGACACTGTTGTCAAGAACAGTGTGTTTAATTCTTTTGTTTTGTGATGCGTTATCAGGACCACCGCCACCTGCATCTTTAGATGTGCGTTTTATTAGCCACTTATCCATTGTTAACTGTAACAATAAATACGTATAAATTAATTTAAAAAAATGTATTGCAAACGATTATTATTAGATTTTTCGTCATATGCTCGCGTGGCAACAGGATTTACTTCAAATTCATTTTCAACGAAGCACAAATAGACAAGCAAAAAAATACATACGTGAAGCGTAAAACTTTTGATTTAGTGAGAGCTACCATCTCCATGAGAGCTACCATCACCCGATCTACCATATCCTATCTATCATACCATATAAATAAGTTATTCATAAAATTCGCTTAATTAGTTAATACATAAAATAACGGGCCATTAATAAATAATATAATGAAATGTAATTTCAAAAGTACAGAAGTTATAAATTTGCACCGGTCCTGATATTGAACCCACGCGTCCAACATGCCGCCGCCGCGGCCACACTTTATTTCCTAAGTATGAGTGCATAGGTACTTACCGGCGCAGTCATCCATGAAAGCACTAATCTTCTAAAAAACTCTCTACCTACGTAATTATCTTTCATGTTTTGAAATCAATTTAGTACCTATAAATAAATACGCAATCGACGCAAGACGACACAGCGGCGATGCGTACGCACGCACGGATAGAACTGAACAGACTGACTGGACCACAGACTTAATAGGGACTTGGACTGGACTGAACGAAGAAAGAATGAAATTAAAGTCAGCTCGGTATTGAGTGTGAGAGATCGGGGTGTGAGAGATCCTGTCCTGTCCCGTCACACCCCGCCGCGCGGGCGCGGCGAGGGTGTGACGGGACAGGACAGGACGCACAGTCGTGCATTATTTTCGAATCTCTCCGTTTTAAAGAAATTGGGATCAAAATGTGTATGGAGAGGTTATATTTTACGCATAAACCTTAATAAAAATCTATAAGTACAGGACCTTGTTGACTTTTTTGGCGACCCCATAATTATATTTCGCGACCCCGTGCGGGGTCGCAACCCCAGGGTTGCGGAAGGCTGATCTAACATATCAATAACTTTTATGTCAATACATGCATGGGGTGAAGTCATCTTAAATTCTCTTATACGACCAATCGAACGTTCGACATGTATACGTAGAGCCGCAATCCGTTTCGTTTCGAGAACTTCCTTCTTCGTACTTGCTTTACCCGTGCTGACGCTTGGAGGTCTCACAAGGTTGCATCCATGCATCTCTACATCTGCTGCAATATTTTTGAATCCTCTGTCGGCCATTATTGCACTTCCTTTCGCTAGCCACTCTAAAATTTTGCAATCCCCAAATATGTCTGTGTCAGTAGCTCTACCACCATAACCATCTGACACAAAGTTAATCGTGCCATCTGGCGTTATAGATACTAAATACTTTATAGTATTGCAACCTTTATACTGCGACCACGATAAAGCTTGGTGTGAGGAGTTGGAAGGCTTCTCTATTCTAATCTCGAAGCAGTCTATGATACTTACTGTATTATTATACCTTGCAGTGGTCCGGGCTCCTCACCTTGATGAGGTGATGCGACCCTAGTGGAGTCCGGCGACAAGTTCTCGGGACGCGCGTTCTTCTTCCTGCGTCTCGAGGGGGCCTGGGTAATATTGCTATCTTAGGCAATGTCATAGAGTCCCGTCCTAAGGACGAGCGGGCGCCATACCCAGGTCCTCTCGAGAGGTTTCCCTACCTCTCGCACGTCCCCAGTCCTTTTCCCCTGTGCAGACACTGAGGAAACCCTCCAGTGCCGCTGCCTAAGTCCTAGGCCACCAGCTCAGCTATCCGGTTCGCTCAGCGGAAGGGGTGGGTGGTGAATAGCTGGTATTAAAATACGCGCTGGTGGCCGACTTGGCGTGTTCTGTACCTGTGAGGAGTCGCACTTCTTCCCGTTCGAATGAGAAAGACTGTATTTCGAAACTAAAGATTTATTACCCTAAATGCGGGTTCAAAGTTAATTTTTATAATGTTTCCCAAAAACGCCTTCCAGACTCTTTCTCTTAATCTTTATAATATTATTTTATAGCATTAACACTCTCGTTTATCTCGCGGATGGCGATGATAATGACCGATACAAAAATTAAATTATACTATGTTGATTTTTAAGGTTTTTACAATGACTATAATTTTTTAGTTTATTAACATTGACACTTTAATTAGCACAATTTATTTACTTAGATACACTAGATAATCGACACGCTTGATAATTGACACGCTTGATAATTGACACGCTTGATAATTGGCACGCTTGATAATTGACACGCTTGATAATTGGCACGCTTGATAATTGGCACGACCACTGATGTACTTTGAACCTTTTTCGCCGCGCGACACGCGGCAGATAATTTTCTATTAACCTTTAATTATTTTAGCCTTTTCGGTTTATTTTTAATTTTGAAATATTTTAATTAATTATTTTTACTATGATTAATTGAAATTAGTTTCACTATCCGGTTTATTACCGGGTCTTTAGCTTCGGGTTATTTCGAACCTTACGCCCCTGCTACGTTTTACACCCCTCTATTATATCGAATTCGGAACACTCGAGGAAAACTAAAGAGTTGCCTAGACCTTACATAAAATCGGAGTGCTTGTACCTTGACTGAATCCGCGGCGTACACGTGCTGCATCAGCCTGCTGGTCGAAACTCTAGCTGCTTTGCTGCTACGTCGGGCAGATACTTTCGTCCTCAGAACTATATAAGTGTGGTACATCCGTCAAGGGCGAACACGTGGTCGAATTGAATCGCCGTCGCGCTTCGATCGTCTTTGCGGCGGCGAATTCTCAATTGATATTACGGTTGATAGTGGAGGCGATAATCCAAGCCAATTAGATAATAAAAAAAACCCTCTAGAAAACAAGAAAAGGATGGTCTAAGCCAGAGTCCTATGAATTACTTTAGTAATAGAAATTTACTCACGCCAAAGGAAGGGAGCCACTTCTCGTAGGAGATGTGCGGGACAAGTGAGTACGAGATTCTCTCCGGTCTGCGCGAGCGACCGCCGTCACCGAATAGGGACGTTTAAAGTACGGCGAATTATGTCGACGACATTTCGCCGGCAATGTTGGGGCCTATCGTTCTACGTACGATTTTATAGAATCTAAATATGTAGAACCCCAAACATTACAACGCCGGCTAGTGAACGTCGTGCGCGACCTCGTGCACCCTAAACCAACAACAGGGACAACGCCTAGACCAAAAACAAAGTCCAAAATCGAGCGGAAATGCTGACCTATCAGTGGAAAGTAGAAGAAAATTCACCTATATCCCTATTTCCAACCTTCATAGCTATATCAGTAGCGTCTAAAAATTATGACTTTTTTATATAGTTATACTCTAGTATTATTTCATTGAAAACTTAGCTGTCCTTTTTCAATTATATTATAGTCAATATTTTTTATTTATCCAAACTTTCTTTATATTTATTTATATATTTAGATTGTTAAGTTATTTAATTAGTGTTCTTTTATATAGTACCATCAACGATCGTGTCCTTTACCATAAACCTCTAAATATTTTCTTTATACAGTTATTTGCAATTGTACATTTCCATCCTTTCTTTAAAGATCTTAAAGTTACATTTTTACATATTATTTAACAATATCCTTTAGTATGTTTAAACATGATATTACATTTCTATACATCAGCAAAAAATTTAGTACTTGATACTTATTACAATTTTTTAACATATGTGGTAATAACCACCAATCTTTAGTTATTAATCTTCAAAAATAAATGTTAAATCATTAATTTACATGTACTTATTACACTAAAAATTGTTCTGTCCATTTCTTAACACTTCAACCTTTCACCAAGATAGCTTAATTTTCCCTTGAAATTTTCCTTTCGGACACGGAGGAGACTAGTTTGTGAACACATACGCGAGTTTAGTTCATTACGGGACTTTTCTGCACTCTAAAGCGTCTATTTTTAAACTTTCATGCAAACTCGATTTTGATTAAACTGTCACTCATTGAATGTCTAATTTATACCAATAAACCTTATTGCCGGCTGCGGAGTAGTAGTCTTCCGATTTCTCGTACTCGCCGTTACTCTCTCTGGCAGCGTTTCTCCTTCTTATTATATTGGTTTCGTCGCTGTCAGCTCCTTTCATGTTTGTTGTTATATGTGTTTGCCCGTCTTTCGCTAGTATGGTTCAATGCTCACCCCGCGTCCTGAAATTTAGAAAAAAAACAGCAGCAGTATCTAGGAGTTACTTGTTCATGTGGTGTGTGTGGGTTGGTGTTTGACTTCTCGGTAATATTTTGGTTCTTGAGGTGTCAAGGACAAGTTCCATTTTTCGGTAAAGCCACCCCTTTAGTTTTCAATTTAGTCCCCTTCTTAGAATTTTCAAATATTTACTTTTAATAACTCCCAATGTATTCACAATGTCAATATCAACTTTCTGTAATTTTTTCAAAATGTTCTATTTCCACTTTCAACAATAGTAGTATTTATTTTATTTCTTCTAATTTACTCTTTAACGACTCCTGTGTTTTATTTTAATATTATTATGTAGACTTATTATTTAATAAAATAGATTAATACCAAAAATATTAAGTGTAGTAATTAAATGCAGTTACTTTTCCATTTTCCCCAGAAAGATTTAATAAAAACAAGAAAAAAAAACTTATTGTTACCTATTACCTTTTATAACTATGACATGTGTTATTTATAGAGCAGTATACTTATAACTACTTTTAATATTTACTTGCTACTTATCCTATGACTTGTCCCGTCTTTTCCTAAAACTAACATATTTTAATTTAAGCTCTATATTATTATAAACTTATTTCTTTATTATTATTTTTTTTTTTTTTAATTAATTTTTTTTTTTTAAATTATTTTTTTTTTTTTTTTTTTTTTTTTTAACATTTATTTTGTAATTTAAATGGGTTATTTCTAAAAAAAATTCTCCTTGGCAATTTTCTTTTGGCATCTTTCCTTTGGCAATTTTCTTTTGGCATCTTTCCTTTGGCAGGGTTTTGTTTTTACGAGATAGGTTATTTTGTTCGCCTCCGCCACCTATTTTATAGCTCAGCTCCTTGTTATACATTAATTGTCATTTTTATGTAGTCTCATTTACTTTTTTTTTTAAGTTCCTCATCCGTTATATTAATCACTTTATTATGTTTTTTTTTTCATTTGTATAGTTTAATATTGTAGTTAATAATATCCCATCATCGGTTTTACATTACTCTATATTATTTTCGCCGTGCTTAATCACATCATATTATTTAGTAGTTTTATTGTTCATAGTTTATCCTAAACAGGTTTATTTCCGGTTATCGGGGTATACTGGCGGTGTTTCAAACTTCCGCGACCCGTTATCGGTATACATATTTATTTTTTTAATAATTATTTTATTTATCAGATTATTTCAGGTTTTATATTTTCAGTAATGTTATTTATAACTTCAAACTTTATATTCATCATTATTTATATATCCAGTATTTCCATCAATGATCGTGCAAATTGTCCAAGTTTATCACCCAACTTATTTTATTGCCTACGTCTCGCAGTGTTGCATTTTATTATTTATTAGATCATTTATATGACTTTTATTTAGTTACAATCCTGCGGTTTTAAACGTATTAAGCTTGTATTTAATTATATATTTTTAAATTATTATTTAACCTTTTATTTTCATAGTTTTGTTGTTTTTCGGTCTGGGAAAAATATGAATGAAATCTAGATCTTGCCAAATCGCTGTTTGTGGTCGATTTTTATAGCAAGGTGGTCTTAATGACCGCTTCTTGGTGGAAATGGAAAATCATAGCCCTCGGGCTGTGGGCTATGTTCTTCTTCGGGTCGCATTGTTTGCCCGTGCGAACCGATATTTATATTTTAGTTTGCATGATGTCTCAATCTTCATTATATTATTTATATGCTATTTTTGTATATTATATGGTGTTTTAAAAATTTATATCCACTCATTCGGCTTATTCATAACTTTTCATTCTTCTTTATTCAGAAGCACCTTTTATTCTCTTTACATACTTTGATTATAAAATTTTGTGCATCCATATACTTTGTAAAAATAAAGCATGTTTCATAATTAATATAATATGTCTTTATTGACTTTCATGTTTTCTAAAATTCGTTTTTAAAGAAGCATAAGGGAAAGGTTTTGGCTACTGAACTTACATAATTATGCGCTATATACCCTAGTTATTAATATTATAATTCGACCCTCCTACTGCACGTCATGCATTGGTCTTTTTAAATAAATATACTGCCGGTTTAATTACTATTATTTTCTTTTTATTAGGTGAGTGCCCGTTATTCGAGGAATTATCAATGTTCAGTTCGCTAGACGTCCCACTGTACCTCTCCTAAACAAAGCAGGGTAAAGACACGGTTTGATGGCATACTTATGTATTGGCCGCCGTTCTCCCTCTTTACTCGAAATACATAATATTATTTTATATATATATATTTTTATTTCTCCCGTCTGAAGCTTTTGGGCTTGTGTAGGAGAGCCTCAACTCCTAATGTGCATTATTTCAGCACGCTTTCCTTCAATCATCATATCTGTTATTATTTATTTTATATTCCGGACAGTTTATGCGCTAATGTCAGTAATAACGCCGTGCGATTTCAGCTACATATTAGCTTGCTACTTTTTAATTACTTATTTCGGAATTTTAATTTTTATTTCTAACCCATTCCTACAGATTCTAGAATGTATAAGCGATTACTAAGTCGGTTTAGCCGGCTTAGTGAACGTTTAAAAAAATAAAAAATAAAATATCTTATTCATAAATAATAAATTTCGCCTTTATCCACCATCTTCCCAGAGGAGGTGTTATGGACCTTCGTGTTTTATCTTTGTGCTATATTTCATATTTTATTTACTATATTTTATTTATCTATTTGTTTATATTTTACCTTTAATTTTAGCTGTCAGGATAGTATTTATATTTTATATTTTAGTATATTTTATGTTTAACCAAATCTAACTCAAGTTTTATTTTTTATTTTTTTTAACCCTGTAATACTGATGTGACCTATTTATTATTTTCAACTTTACCGCTTTTAATATTATTATTTTGTGGGGCTTTTGGAACTATTTTAAGATGTGATTTTAGACATTATTCAGGACGTGATTTTTGATTTTACATTAAATGACTTATGTATGCTTTGCTATGTGCTCTTTTAACCCTTGCCAATTTATTCAAGATTTTTCGCCTTTTGGGCCCATGAGTGCGTTTCTCCGTATTGTTTTCCTCGTTATGGAGTGGACTTTTATAGACGTCAATCTGCCTTGACCATATCTTTGATGTGGAAAAGCCCTTTCCGCTTTCCTGCCATATCCTCCAGCTCGTAGGCCACAGCTGACTTCTTTTCCGCAACTCTACATTTTAGGAATCTCGGGGCCAATTTGCTCGAGAAAAATTCCGCCTTTTTTGATAGGTAGTGCTGTCTTACCCACACTATGTCACCAACATTATACTCAATTCGTTTTCGCCGTAGATTGTAACGCTGTGCATTTGTTTGAAAAGATTCGAGGATTTTTTGCTGTACCACATCATACGTTTCTGCTAGCGTCTCGAGGCCTTTCGAGTGTTCGAACGCGTTGTTTACGTGCAAGGGTTCACCGTCCTTCGGGATATAGCCAAACGGTGCATGGAAACGCCCATCTATGATGACCTCCCGACCAAACATCAGGTACGCTGGACTGAACGTCGTCGTCATATTCGTTGTGTTATTTAAGGCATGTTGTATAATCGGCAGTTTCTTGTCCCATGTCCTATACCATTTAAGGGCTGGACCCCCCAATAGGTCGGTGAATCCTCCCACGATTTCGTCGTTCGAAACTCCCCTCGACAACCTTCTATCTTCGATATCCTCGATAAATTCTAGAACTGACGTGTCCCCTCCAAATCTTATCCCCCATTTGTACAAAGACGGCTTTATTTTTTGTTTCGGTGAACGTGATTTAGTTTTCTTGGCGCTATCTGGCTGCATGTAACTTGTCTCTGAGTCTGCATCCGAGTTTTCTTCCGGTTTTCCTAAATGATATTGAGTTTCGGCTTCTTTTAATTCCTCTGCTAAGTTTTTCGGTGTGATATCCTCCCTTGAGCTGTGAGCGGCCATGTTTCCTTCTATCATCCGTCTTCGGCTAACTGATCGTCTTCGTCTCCTCTCTTCTCTGTCCATTAATTCCGAAGAAAAGCGACACACCTTTATGGCCCTAATACAAATATCTTACCCTGGCACAGTTAAATTAAGCAATCTGTATGTTAAAGTCAAAAAAAAATTTTTTTAAAAAAATCAAAATGTAGACACCTGTGAAAAATTACATAAATCCAAACGTCTAAGTCCCAAATACACAATGTTAAAAATAAATGTACAAGAAACAAATTTACTACAACACCTTCATCCTTAGTTTCAGTATTCCAATTTTCTAAGTATTTCCTAAACCCTCAATTCTTAAATAAATTAAACTTTGAAAAAATTAAATGTTGTAAGGCCCCTTAAGTCTTAATTTTCCCAACTAATTTTAAAATGTTAATGTCCCCCTTATCTAACAAGATTAATTTCCGAAAAAACTTTATTCTACTATTTTATTTTTATTGCTACTTATTATTTGTTTTTAAATAATATTCTTATACACTGTTCCTTTATTATAAATCCCTTTATTCTTACTAATATTATTTATTGATTTATTTTATCATCGAAGTGCGGCATATCTACTTTTTATTTATCATTCCAATGTCCTATGCGTGCATACATGACGGTGTTATTTGGCCGGAGCGCCGTATTTTATTTTCCGCGGTTGCCGGTATGTACCTACTCGTTGTACGCTCGCATTCCTGCAATTTGATTATTTCGTTGTCGCTAACCCAAACGGTAATATTCGATGAATCGTTTGACGGTAGAACTTCGCTGTGTGCGCCTAATACCGCGCCGTGCCCTGTCCGTCATCGATTTCGTTATCTCGGAACCGGTTTATTTTTATTCGAGCGCTCGGCCACTTTCTCCACTGCGAGTTTTATTTTAATCTCACTTTATCTTGACATTTTATTTGTTGCACAGAACACGATTATTATTATGCATATGAAAATATTGTTACATCAAATTATTTTGTATAATAGGGTTATATCATTATATTTTCAACTTTGTACTTTGGCCGTATTATATATAAAAAAAAATTCCCTGTTTTGGCAATAGCACTATAAAATTTTTTAATACTTATGACTATTTTATAAAATTTTATTCCATCCCACGAGGTATGCTGTTTTGGAAATAATGCTTAGACGTATTGCAGCTAAGAAATACCGGTTTCCGTATGGAACCGCCGGAAAGTATTTTACTGGGTATGATTTTATATTTTACTGGTTAGATTTTATATTTGAGGTACACTTTATTTTACAGAAATTTTGATAGAATGAAAAAAAATTAGCGGTGTTATATTTTAAATGTTTGAATGATACTTATATTTGAAAAAAAAATTATATATAGAAAAATCCAGTCCCACGCTGGGGGCCAATTTATGCAGTGGTCCGGGCTCCTCACCTTGATGAGGTGATGCGACCCTAGTGGAGTCCGGCGACAAGTTCTCGGGACGCGCGTTCTTCTTCCTGCGTCTCGAGGGGGCCTGGGTAATATTGCTATCTTAGGCAATGTCATAGAGTCCCGTCCTAAGGACGAGCGGGCGCCATACCCAGGTCCTCTCGAGAGGTTTCCCTACCTCTCGCACGTCCCCAGTCCTTTTCCCCTGTGCAGACACTGAGGAAACCCTCCAGTGCCGCTGCCTAAGTCCTAGGCCACCAGCTCAGCTATCCGGTTCGCTCAGCGGAAGGGGTGGGTGGTGAATAGCTGGTATTAAAATACGCGCTGGTGGCCGACTTGGCATGTTCTGTACCTGTGAGGAGTCGCACTTCTTCCCGTTCGAATGAGAAAGACTGTATTTCGAAACTAAAGATTTATTACCCTAAATGCGGGTTCAAAGTTAATTTTTATAATGTTTCCCAAAAACGCCTTCCAGACTCTTTCTCTTAATCTTTATAATATTATTTTATAGCATTAACACTCTCGTTTATCTCGCGGATGGCGATGATAATGACCGATACAAAAATTAAATTATACTATGTTGATTTTTAAGGTTTTTACAATGACTATTATTTTTTAGTTTATTAACATTGACACTTTAATTAGCACAATTTATTTACTTAGATACACTAGATAATCGACACGCTTGATAATTGACACGCTTGATAATTGACACGCTTGATAATTGGCACGCTTGATAATTGACACGCTTGATAATTGGCACGCTTGATAATTGGCACGACCACTGATGTACTTTGAACCTTTTTCGCCGCGCGACACGCGGCAGATAATTTTCTATTAACCTTTAATTATTTTAGCCTTTTCGGTTTATTTTTAATTTTTGAAATATTTTAATTAATTATTTTTACTATGATTAATTGAAATTAGTTTCACTATCCGGTTTATTACCGGGTCTTTAGCTTCGGGGTATTTCGAACCTTACGCCCCTGCTACGTTTTACACCCCTCTATTATATCGAATTCGGAACACTCGAGGAAAACTAAAGAGTTGCCTAGACCTTACATAAAATCGGAGTGCTTGTACCTTGACTGAATCCGCGGCGTACACGTGCTGCATCAGCCTGCTGGTCGAAACTCTAGCTGCTTTGCTGCTACGTCGGGCAGATACTTTCGTCCTCAGAACTATATAAGTGTGGTACATCCGTCAAGGGCGAACACGTGGTCGAATTGAATCGCCGTCGCGCTTCGATCGTCTTTGCGGCGGCGAATTCTCAATTGATATTACGGTTGATAGTGGAGGCGATAATCCAAGCCAATTAGATAATAAAAAAAACCCTCTAGAAAACAAGAAAAGGATGGTCTAAGCCAGAGTCCTATGAATTACTTTAGTAATAGAAATTTACTCACGCCAAAGGAAGGGAGCCACTTCTCGTAGGAGATGTGCGGGACAAGTGAGTACGAGATTCTCTCCGGTCTGCGCGAGCGACCGCCGTCACCGAATAGGGACGTTTAAAGTACGGCGAATTATGTCGACGACATTTCGCCGGCAATGTTGGGGCCTATCGTTCTACGTACGATTTTATAGAATCTAAATATGTAGAACCCCAAACATTACAACCTCCTGTGAAATAGCAGGGGAAGCTTTTCTTTAACAGATTCTTTACTTGGGAAATAAATTAATTGCTTAAGGCAATCAGCAAGTAAAACTATGATTTTTCTAATAATCCGGTTTATATTTTTGGTACGAAAATGAATTTGTAAACGTTGGTAAGAGTCATTCAATTTTTTTTTTTAGTGTGATTAGAATATTTACTAATGGACACCTAATGTTTTCTACTAATAAACTAATGACGAAATATGATTGTTTTGGAATCCCCAAATAAAGTTTAGAATGTTTTTCTATTATTAAATAAGTGTTTTTAAGATTATGTGTATATAATTCGCAGGATTCTATGGAAACACAGTATGATGACGATGAATCTGAACTGGTGCTGCTACTACAGTAATTTCTATCACTGTCAAAACTGGTGTCTAAATGCTGTGAGAGAGCTACAATTTTCTTGTTTTTTTTTTGGTCTGAGTTTCAACGTTTTTTTTTTGCTGTTCTACTTGGATATTTTTATCTTTGGTTTTCTTTTTTTCGGATTTAGGAAGCTCAATCTTGAGAGTATTGTCGATCGGTAGTGGATTACTAAACTCATCCGCATCTATAGGTTCAAAGAAATAGGTTCAAAGAAAAGAAATAAACACTGGGTCCTGCTGAGCCACCGACTGCTGCACTTCTTTTGTAAGGAGCAATTCAAAAAAGTCTATTCGCTGTCTCTTCAAATCCAGGCCGAGCCGTTATGTTCTTTTTATTTTTTGACATTCAAATTTTGAGGGTACTGCGTGGTCGCGATATTCGCACTATTTATGCGCGAATACCTCTATTATCGCTGCTTTTCGCAGCAACCCTGGTAGACACGTTGCACTGTATTTTGATAGTTTTTATTTCTTACCGGGGTTCAGTTCCATAGGTGACAACACCAAAACTGCTGCTCGACTGCCGACGAATCTAAGGTTTAAGCACTAATAGTCCGGTTGGTTTGAAAGAGAGAAGGTCAATTTCATTATAAGGACGTTTATTGCCTTTAAATTGTAACCGCTTATACACTATTAGGTTACTTAACCGTCTTAGTGCCATACA
The DNA here is from genome assembly GCA_944548615.1 of Micropterix aruncella. Classification (NCBI taxonomy): domain Eukaryota; kingdom Metazoa; phylum Arthropoda; class Insecta; order Lepidoptera; family Micropterigidae; genus Micropterix; species Micropterix aruncella. The sequence continues at coordinate 9,463,749 of OX155967.1, forward strand.
TTTTTTCGCAATATATGTGAAAAATGCCAATAATAATTACCCTCTTTTTTGTGAAATTTTGGAGTAAGAGAAAATAATGTGTAACTTTTGTAAAAATGTTTCAATTTTCAAAATTTTTTCAACATCATTTTCTAGTTGGTTAATTTTATGAAAATATAGGCCAAAAATCAAACAATTTTTTACAGAATCAAACAATTTATTTATAGAAAATGGAAAAAGTCAAAAAGTACATGTATGTTTTCCAATACAAAGTCCATGGAGGCCCCTTTTACACCGTGAGCAAATCAAATTGGATCGCTTTACGGCGCTGCGATCCTTACTGCTACATACTACGCATCGCCGTAATTTTCTTCCAGGAAGTTTTTCTAGTCCAAAGTTGGGTGTAGGTGTTGTTGGAAGTGTTTCTGATACATTTTTGGCCCGAAACCATTCTTCTTCGATTGTGCTGATGATTTTGGATGTAAATTGGAATCTCGTGAGCTGTTTATCCGTATTCTCCAAGTATATTATGTACGAGTTCAGTACCATCCGAGAGAAAACATTGAACACAACTTTCTTCCAAAATTTCAACGTCCTCCTTTCGTCAAGATATGCATATAACATCTTGTCTGATTCATCCACACCACCCATAAACTGGTTGTAGAAGTGAATCATGGATGGTTTTGTCTTTTCACATTCAAAAGTACCTTTCTTTTTCTTTACTGTAACATTATCTGCATTGCTGTTGGTGGAAATCAATATTACTGAAATTTTTTTGGATTTCTTGTCCCTGTATGAACACATAAGAATTTCATCACTTGTAAAATATTTTGGCTCGCCAACGGTTGCCATTTTAGCTTCCTTTGGTACAAACTTTCTACTCCTTCTAATTGTTCCAGTCAAATACGTTCCTCTTTGGATCAATGATTTTGCCAAGTGAATCCCAGTATAAAAGTTATCGGTAAAGAGATGGTAACCTTTATATAAGTAGTTTCCCAAAGATAATAGTTTTTCAACCACAACAAATCCTAGACCTTTGCTTTTCACTTCTTGTTTGTCTTCGTTCGATTTGGCTCCACGGTAACATAACAATCCCAAACAATATTTGGATACACTGTCACAAAGCATCCAAAATTTGATACCCCATTGATGATGCTTTTTATTGGGTAGATATTGCTTGATAACAGTTGGAGCATGGGTGCCCACTAGTGATTCATCAATGCTCAATTGTTGATGGGGGGTGTAATAATGCTTGAAAACTCTGTTAGCGTGCTCAATGATAAAATTAAATCTTGCGCATGGATCATAATTTGGGTGTCCTGGAACAGAGTTTCGTTATTGACAAGATGGAAAAATTTCAGTATCAGCTGAAATCTATTTCTAGGAAACATTTTACCAAACCAGGGTATACCTCTAGAGTTTTTTGACCAATATGAATAAATTGTTGGCCTTTTCGTGATACCCATTTCAAGTAAAACACGGACAAATGCCTTCATTTCCAAAAGAGTAACGGGCTTCCAAGATTTGACACGCGAATTTGGTTTCAAGTTTGGATGTGATTTGATGAACTGGGTAGCGTAACGATTAGTCTCGGTAACCATTTTTTGAAATAGAGAAACGGTAAAAAATAAATTTAAATATTCAATAGGTGATGCATTTCTTTGTGGAGCATGTTTAGGTCCTGGCAATTCGATAAATGGCTGAGTAGATCGCGTTTCAAATGGTGTATTTGGTGAGAGACGCGTAAAAAGGTTCAAGGTCACAGATTCGTCATTGGGGTCACGTAAATTCTCAGAATCACTTCCATCACTACTAGTTTTACTCAAAACTCGCAACCTGCCCTTTTTTTGAACTAATATATCACTTCCACTGTCAGTTTCGTAATAATTTTCACATAATTCATCACAACACACATCCATATTCTCAACTGAACTGTCATCGACATCCGACATTTTAGGGCTAGTTTTTTGCTAATAAATTTATCCAAAAATGAGATTTTTTTTATATTTACAAAACTTTGAACACAGTTTAACATAAATTGTAAAACAAATTACTCATCTGACGCACACGACTGCCGCTGGCGGAACTCAAAAACACACTGATGCGTGAGTCGCTACCGCGCATCTGGCACATTTAGATAAAACACGCAGGCGCGCGACCGCGCGCCTTGGCACTACAACAGTTAAAAAGGGACTTTTTTACACTATAATTAGGATACTTAAACGAGTCTTTTAGACTATAATCCGCCCGAAACATAAACACTATTATAACTTTAAAACGAGTCTTTGTACACTATAATCCGCCCGAAACATAAACACTATTAGAACAAGGGAATCCTCGCTGCCAAGGTAGCGACCGGTGCGAGGCGAACCAATTTTCAAAGGCGAACCAATTTTCAGAACTCTACAACGGACCTCCAACGTTGCTTATAATATTATCCACTGCGCCTTCCTTCAATTTCAAAGTTCCGCCGCATAATCTCCATTTCATGTGATTTTCCGTGTCTAATTGAATCTGAGATAATAAGTCTGTTATTGTATGGCCAATGGCTAATGGCTGTTATTATATTGTGTGCATTACTTAATCATTTCATATTACAATTACATAGTTTTCTGCTATTAGGTACAACGCACTGATAACCAATTCAATGAAATGATGAGTTTACTTTTTATCAACAAATGTTGTAACATTTAACAGCACTATCATTCAACTCAAAACAACAAGCAGCTATTATTACGAGCTTTGTTTCTTGCTATTACCTCATCATACTTGGATTCCATGTAATATTAAGTACCTTTTACTAAACCTTTAGGCCTTTATTAACAAACGTTGCTCAAACATAGATTAGGCGTACCTAACATGCTTTGTTTTCTTTCACGCGTGACATTTATTGTTACCGAAAAAATGACAGATTGATGTTTTACCTACTAGCCAAGTTTATCAATAAGGCCATAAGAGCATAAGTATATACTCACATTGAAATGATCTTCGCAACAATGATGACTTGTTTTTGTAGATAACAGCTCCTCCCTTTTCATTATTTTACACCACTTATTTCTCACTTGTTTGTCATTTGGAACATGAAAAAAGTATTTTTTTGGAGTGCTTACTGTTGTATTAGTACAAAGAGGTACTATACAGACAGTATCTATACGCTAGTATTTTTTCCATATTGACCAAAAACACGAAAATATCACGAGTAACACAAAAATACTGCACAAAATCATATGTACGGGCGAGAAATGATAATAACATCTGGCTTGGTCGGGCGACTTGACGTCACACGTCGAGCGGCCGAAACAACTCTGGATTTAAAAATGCCCGAGTTTGAAATACACTACACCTACAAATGTACAATAACTATCCTTCCTTTCCACAATATACTACAAAAACTTAACGCACCCATTCGGTAATTTCACGGGCACAGCCCCGGAAGCTATTTAGAAAAAAATGTATAAACCCAATAATTCTACAAGAATTCCGGAGAAACGGGCTGCACGCGCGTTCAAACAAAGCTAATGCTCGGTAAGGCGTACCGCATAAAAAATCTTCAGCGCACGTCACTGGCAAAAGGACATGTATACATGCGCGTGGCGGACATGGCTCGATTGTGTCCATTCAGAAATGCACTGTCGCAAAGTTTATTCATTTGCAGCCTTGCTTCGAAGTATTTTCATTCTATTGCTGCGACTCGGCATGGCCGAGCCGCGATGCGCGTTTGCGCGGTCAAGGTCCACAGGTGAAGACGTCCTAGAGCGAAGCGTGAAAGTCAAGTGTTGCGGGGAGAACGGCGTCCACGTCACCCGCTCGATGCGTTTTTGGGCGAGTCTTAATTGTTAGCTGCCAGCATCGTTTAGTGTTTTTTGAACTGCAATATTTCTAATGGATGAAGAGAAGTATTGACCTATAACAACTTGAGTTTACATGAGAAAGGTCCCACACGAAGGGCAGTGCATGTGGGTGACAAGTAACTAGTTAACTGAATCATCATTTACTTCATAGTCCCAACAGATGTTTGTCCAGGTCAGAGAACTACTGAGGGCATGCCGCTATTTATTTTGTGCGGTACGGAGTACTTTGATGATCGATAATGGAATGGGAGAAAAATATGAAATGGCATCGAATGACATGAATGTAATCTGGGGCAAGCTGATGGATTAGCTGAAGTTTAGGTATTAAAAATATAAATAAATAGTAATTATTATCGCAAGTCCCGCCTACAGATTTGCCCCATTGAAAGTGCTCGGGTAAACTAAACGTTGGGCTGCTAATCATTGGGCTGCGACTGTCATCATCTTCGATAGAACCGCTCGCAACCGGATGGCAAATGTATCGATGCATTATTCAGTTGGACGAAAAAACTGCTGTCGCGCCATAGTTCTTATGCGACTTAGAGTGCTGTCAAGATGAAGAGTTGGCCCTACCTAATTTTGGCTTCAAAATGTATAATGATTTAATACAACTCACCTGGAACCGGAGAGTCCTCCCTTATCAGCTCGGACGTTTCTGAAAATTCAATAATAAGTAATATGTAATTTAGTCTTTGGTAAGATAGAACAGTAACATAGAGATGTATATGACGATGAAACACTATTAAAGTTACCTGGTTGCATGTTATCGCAGTCCAAAACCTCATCGAGAGGCTCCAATATGGTTTTGTCGATATTGAGGACCCTTGCGTCTAGCGTGTCCATGTCCGGAACAGTCTCACCTCCGCCAGTATTATGCCGCTGATTTTCAGCTGTTTTGGCGTTACGTGCATTATTCTTCATGTTACTCCACAGACGTTGCAATTGCTTAGTAGACACCTGCAAACTGCAACGATTACTTTTTCTTCCCACAGAATTTACTGATTTGCATGTATACGTCAAGCTGCAACAAGGCCTAAAGCAAGGATTTGCGCTATTATAGGTACTAATAGGTATATTTACTAATCATAACAGTACCTAATAATAAATTAGGGATGCCCGAAGCTATAAAATATACAAAACTTGGCTTTTGGTTCACGAGCATGGATGCATTGAAGAGCTCTGTAATACCCTTCCATGCTTCTCGTTTTCTGGGGATAATCGTTCCATCCGTCCTCTTATCGCTTACACTGAGATGGTTTTCCATCAAGCTGCTCGGCAATTCCTTTTCAAGCAACGTATACGGCTTTTTAGCTTGCACGGTGCTCGCTTCCATTTTTGTCGTTCGTATCGCGAAAACGTTTAACAGGATCAGGCTAGGTCGTTAAAAATCCACAGTAACTCTATAATCCAATCGTATAACAAATCTAAATCAAATAATCAGACGAGGAGTCGATAAAAAAATGCAGAAACACGAATAACGCGGGAATAACACAAACACAAGAGAATGACAGCCAATACAAACATGGCGGCCACACGAACCACCCACCCGCGCGCATGCTTTTTTATCTGATGCCGGCAATGAGATGAGCAATACAAAAATTATGAATATTTCGAATATACCTACATCTAAAAATCGAGAAATACCAAAAAACGATGACAAACGTTATTATTCATAATAAATAAAAGTTTGGTAATTTATTGTCAAGCGGTTTATGAATTAAAAATATTCCACGTTAAATGGCCAATACATTTGGCAGTACTGCAACTTGACATGAATAAATTCCCGAATACTTTACCTTTACTCAGCGGAGTAAAGGTGAAGTATTCGTAGTATCTTTAGTATCGTCTGGTACTCAGACATTACTTGGCTGAATATAACTCGAGTATTGAACTGATACTTGACTATAAATACGGGTCTAATGACAAACTCCTGGGTGAGTCCCCGGTGATGCACTTCAAATGCTTCGAGAGCGTCATCTAGTACGGTGACGAGTGTAGAGAGGTGCTTGTAGCTGAGGAGAACTCGGGCCCGGAGGCAGACTGCAGTGCCTGTAGGTAGTTGTTATTAGGTCGCTCGAATAATTGATGCGATGCTAGCGGCGGGGCTTCGGTGCAGGTTTTCCACGCCACACGCCATTTCCGCTGGGGATGGAAAAATTATCCCATGCATAACTGGGGCTGCTAATGCTCGTCATAGGGGGACAGCGAATTTTTCTTTTTTGGTTCCTCTAGATTGTTAAGACCGAGGTGGGTCCACAACGACAATCCGAGGGCGGTTAGAAGGCCTTTTGACAACGGTTTCGGGTCAGGTTTGTAAGCAGATGCGACAGTGGAAAACAGGTGCTTTTTATTGACCCTGGAAGCGGCATCAAAATATGACATTTTCCATCAGGTGTTGTTTTTTTTTTTTGTCTTACGTATTCTTCACACCCGATATTGTTTGCACACTGTGTAGAAGATTTGCAATTCGCGGACTCCACGGTCTCCGACTTGCAGTCCACTCCGGAATGCCCGCCAGCACAGAGGAAGCAACGTGGGATTCTTGCTCGACAAGTGCAACAATTGAGGCACTGGAGCATTGGAAAATCGTAAGGCTCGACTGCTAATGAATTATAGAAAAGATAAACCTTTTTGGGGAGTATCTGACCTTCAAAGGTAAAGACCATCGTGCAGTAGGGTTTCCAAACGGACTCACCCCTCGACTTATCCCTATAATTTAGGCGTGGAATTTTTCGGACTTTGACTGAGTTGCTTGCATTGAAGCCTTCGATCAACTCATTATCCGAGAGAGAGGTTATCCGAGATCAACATCAACATCTTATACGTCATCCGAGATGTGGTATAAGATGGAATGAACGCGTTGAAATTATGTTGCGCTTAAAACGTCAGGGAGGTGAAAGCATTCCCATCTCTTCCTATCTTCTATGCGGTCTAGCAACTTCAATGCGGTTGCATCCAATTTTTTAAATATGTTGAATACCCTCTACCTTACAGTCGAATAAGAGTTTGCCAATGGCAATTGGGTTGATATTTCCTTTAGCAGCACTGAACTCCTCCTCAGTGTTTTCTAGCGGAGAATATTGTAGATAAGCTATGTATGGGCCTTTGGCGCCATCATGATATCTATTGGGCGGAGGGGGTTTAAGAAGAGGAATGGTTTTAATTTCAACTAACGACGCGACATTTGACGATGCATCCGTAGCTTCAGAGGACATGGGAGAGCAAAGATTGGTTTCTGGAATGAAACCCAGGGATGGGACCGGTGTGCCGGGGGCCACCGGTTCCCCAGATCCTAATTCAATCACGCCGACTAAACCGGCCTTCTATTGCACATAATTGTCAACACGGGGAAATAAAATTTTAAAAACTAACAGGGAGGTAACAACAACAATAACTAACATATGCCAATAAAGTTTTAAAGAAAAGTGAAAATAATGTAAGTAAAAGTCAATATTTAGTTGAGCCACCTTTAGCCGCTATCAAAGCTTTAATTCTACGCGGCATGCTATCAATGCAAAACTGTACTGTCTCCTGCATTTGAGGATGATGATTCCACACATGAATAATCTTCTCTATGAGCTGGGTTTTGTTGGTGATCACATCTTTAGCCACTTCTCTTTTCATCAGCTCCCACACATTTTCAATTAGTTTCATATCGGGGCTATTACCCGGCCAATCCAACAGAGGGATATTTTCTAAGAATAAGTTTTGATATGTCACCAAAACTTAACGGAAATAGTTATTGACAATTCGGGTTTGTAGACGTCTCCCCGCTTCAAGATCGGCATTTCTAGATTCTGCATTTCCAGCCAATTCTGCCAAGTAAAGTGATATCGGGGTCCTTTTGAATGCTACGTTGTAACGGTCCTCTGGAGTGCTTGGTGTTGCATTTGCAATAGGCGTCAGCAGCCATGGCCTTAGCCAATATCCAGAGTCCCCTAAAAAAAGAAACAAACAAAATTCGAAATTCAAAAAGTATACAAATTTCAGCAATTTCTGCAACTTAGTTCTAATGGCTTCAAAGGGGAAGTAATGGGAAAATAAGGTGAATGCTCGCATGGGGCAACATGACCATCTGGCTGTAAGAAATCGCAAAACGATAAGCCCGCCGTTTGTAGTAAGTTGAAATAGAATTTAAGTTTTCTTTACCAATGTAATTATTTTTAGTACAATAAAAGTATATTTTTTTTCACCATCTTAACCCCTGTGTTGCCACCCGGGTACCCAGATAATTCTTTTTCTAAACAAGATTGGTCAAAACCTTCTCCAATCCCCATGAATTGACGGATTCCCTATCAAATTTTGCATTCTACATATTTTATAAAAGAAATTAACTTTAAAAAAATGCATTTGAAAAAAAAAACACATATGAGCCACCCAGCATATAGTAAAATATACCATTAAAAAAAGTTTGTTTTAAAAATATAATAAGTAAATATGGGTTAATATATAAATAATAACCATATATATTTATTTCAAATTGTTTATATATTGCATGTACTGTATATAATAAAATTAACTATCAAATTTTGCAATGTGATTGTTGGAGAAAAATCTGTTGGAGAGTTTTTTGCACATTAACATACAACTACCGTATGAGAAATTAAAAAAATCTATTCAATTTCAATCTTTTACACATATATTTGGCTGCTCGTTGCAAATGTAGCATGATCTAACTTTTTTACCACTAGCTTTTTAGCTTTTTACTCCTAAGGTCCACTGTACATAATTAAATTGTTATATTCAGGTAAGAATACCTTCCTAGAATATGAATAATTGAATATTGACCGAATGCATATAACACAGGCCGACATGATTTTTGGTGTTTTGATTTTGACAAGTGTTCTTAACTAATTTGGGTACGCTGATTCCTAATATGAATTCGGCTCGAGTCCATCACGTCAGGATTTTTAACAAAATAAAAAAAGTTTTGATATTTTTTTGTATGATGACAAAATTCCACCTAGTTGAGAATTACTTAATTTCGTTAAATTTCTTAAATTTCATTCATGATATTAAGTATTTCGATAGAATTAATACTGTAGGATAATATATGTAGATTTATATGGCAACTTTGTTAGCTATCCGCATCTGTCAAAGTCAACTTGACAGCAGTTATTCGCGGGAGCGAATAATTGAAATTGGGAGCTGACAAATACGATTCCACATCATGGAGGTTATTCATTGACTCTTTTAAAAGAAGTCTTAAGGGTGTATTGTTACACAATGGTAATACATATGCCTCAGTGCCCGTTGCTCACTCCGTGCATCTCAAAGAAACATATGAAAATCTTCAGCTATTACCAAATAAAATAAAGTATGACGAATATAATTGGCAGCTATGTGGAGACCTCAAAATAATATACATGCTATTGGGTCAGCAGTCCGGATTTACAAAGTATCCGTGTTTCTTGTGTGAGTGGGACAGTCGAGCACGAAATCTACATTACGTGAAGAAAGAATGGCCAGCCAGAGGCCAACTCGTGCCTGGACACAAAAATATGCAGCGTGATGCATTAGTTGACGCAAAGTTAGTTCTTTTGCCTCCCCTTCACATCAAATTAGGACTGATGAAACAATTT